>CM066983.1:111886604-113086604 GCA_033977485.1 Hydrangea macrophylla | reverse complement strand
ATATGCGCCAAAAGTGAGAAAGATCCGGGGTGAGAAGGACCCGGGGGTGGTGGCTGGAATGACTTGATTTTCCGGAAGATCAATTTGTTGATGTTTACATTGATTGCTGCATTTACATACTTTGCATTCCAATGGCATGATTAGTTCTCTCACTAAGCGAAAGCTTAAACGAAAATATATTTCTGTTGTGGTTATTGAATAACCATTGCAGGTACCAAGCGAGACGAGGAGAGGAAATGATCTGCACGACGGGTAGGCGTGGGAGTAGTGTCCATGTGTATATGTGTTCATATGCCTAGTTAGTTTGTGTCTAGAATGTATCTTTTGGTTAGCAATGTAAATGTATCTTGGGTTCTTTTTGAAAACTTATAAGATATAAAGTTGGGTATTGGTGGTTGTTTATGCTCCAAACCATGAGTTGAGCTTGCAAGTTGCAAGTTATGTATTTTAGGAGTGAAGTTGGTAGGAACTAGTAATTTGGGTTGTAAAGCTTATCTTGTTTCCTTATTTTAAAATGGCATGTATGGATTGGGAGTAATATGATGCAATATGAGGTTCAAGTGAAAGCGGTTAATGAATTTGAATGTTAGAGCAACTTTCAAATGAGATCATGTACATGTTTGAATGTTGGAAGAAAATTGGTTCCATGTTTGAAGATGGTTTCTATAATTTCCATGGAATTTATTTGGGTTTTGAGTTCACTTTGTTAAGAACTTTCCTTTTTCTCACTAGGTTGTGAAAATGGATTTTCCATGGCTTGTTCTTCACTTGTATGTGCTTAGATTATGCTTCTAAATGTTTTAGAAAGGTTTTAAAATGTTGTGGATATGTTCATGGGTGGTTGAGAAGTGTTTCCAAAAGTTTTCTTGATGATTGGAATCAATTATAGGATTTGGGAAAAGTTTGAACTGTTTTTAGCAGTGTTTTAGCAGGAGAAAAACCAATCTGCAGGAATCGGATCGATCCAGGTCGAGTACGGATCGATCCGGGGCATCAGGAACTGCAGAAAATAACAATCTGCAAAATTCGGATCGATCCGGATCTGGGGCGGATTGATCCGCTAGTCTGGGTTCAGCCTCGACGGCTTTTACGGAAACAAGCATAACTCTCTCTAGAAAACTCGAATTTGCGTACCATTTTTTGCGTTGGAACCGGGACTCAAAGAGCTATCTTTCCATATAAAATTTGCTATACTTTATTAATGACCATTTTGCCCTTGGGTCTGTTTTGTGTCAACGGAGCTGTTTTAGTAGGTCTAATTCATGTGTTTCTTAATGAATTAATGGTGTATTGAACGTGTGGGCATGTTACACGTGTCCCAACTTGCCCGAGGCGGGTTGGGGTGTGAAAAATAGTCTCTAAGGAGAGTGGTACGCATTCACTGGTAAATAGAATTAATGTTGTAGAAGGCCTTCTCCTCGCCACGCATTCGGTGCTTTGGTTGGGCTTTCTCCCAAACCATGCATAGTAGTCGTCGCTACAAAATTCTCAAACATCGAGGAGCTTACCGTGGATGAATGGGCACCAAACCCCTCTTCAATCCACATAGACACATAGCATGCTCATATAATCACATATACGTGCTTTTATTGCATTTTCACGTTGTCACGCCCCGTCGTAGCATAATACAGGAAAGCATTTAATTTCCTTTATGGACTCGTAGGTCGTGACAAGTGAGTATGACCAATTGTCCCTGCAACAAATAACTTAAACAACATTTCTAAAGAAAGGTTACTAATAAAACATAAGCTCCAAAATAAAAACTTACTAAACTATTACATAAGTCCAGGTCTTAGGCACAAAAGCCCTTATTCAAAACTAACATAAATTATATTACAACTCCAAAATAAAAGACATAGGAAATATAAAGCAGCCTCCTGGAAAGTCTCCTGCTTCTAACTAGCATAGTCGAAATACCCTGGCTGCTCGCAATGTATATATATAAGCAAATAAACAGCGGTGCAATTTAACTTTAAAAGTGTCACACTCGTTCCAGAATTTCATAGTTTAATCATGCATGATATGAAATTTTATGAATTATCATTGATATATGATAATTGAGAATAAGTGGTTGACTGTGGTCAACGGTAAGGTGTCAGTAAGGACACGAGAATATGGAAGTTCATATTGCATAATCATGAGTAAATGACATTTATGTGATTTAAATGTTATTTGACTTTATCTGGTATTTGTTGAATAGTAATTATACCTGTGTAGTATAATTCTGGTAAATTTTGATTTGGTAGTATCATTTTGAGAACTGTGGTGAGAACGTGAGAGATACGTTAATTGAAAAGGTAGGTCGTGTAGAGATTCCACAGAATATAGTTTTCGGACGTTATTTTGGACCCAAACGAAACTTAGTCAGAAACTTTTGAAATTTATAGTTTTCACTCGTAAAGTTATGAAATGGACGTGTGCGAAGTTTCGAGAGCTGATTAGAAGTTTTGAGAAACTTGCGGGGAGGTAAACGTAATTCCCCGAAAGGTTGCCTATATATAGATTGGGATGAGATTTCAATCTCATCCACAACTCCTAAATATCTAGAGAGAGGAGAGGGAAGGGAGATTTGGAGCCAACGGGCTTTGCGACGCCGATCGACGACCGTTCGTCCGTCAGATTTTTTCCAGATTTCAGATTTGAACTCGTGGAGGTAAGATCTACGTTTTGATACCACTTAGGTCATGTTTGGCCAATTTTTGTAAAAGTACTAATTCTAGACTTTTGGGAAAAACAGGTATAAACTTGTAGGAATTTTCTCAAATTCGAAATCCGACGTTTATTTAGCCTCCTAGTCGATCCTTCAAAGTTTGGGGGAAATCGCACGAGGTATGAAGTTCTAACTTGTGAAATATAGGGAAATACATGTTTTATATTTCGACGACGAAATTGTGATCCGGGCAAAATCCATGTGTTAATTGTAGGCCCGTTAATTATGCACGCGCTAATTTGTGAAAAGCATGTCTAAATTTATGCGAGCACGTTAAGTTGTCTATGTGGGTCAAAGGGGAGTCTTATACAATTTCATGCCGGAGTAAGCTTCTCGATGTTTGAGAATTTAGTAGCGACGGCTACTGTGCATGGTTGATAGACTTGGACTTGCCATGGCACTTGTGGATACAATGGTTGATAGACTTGGACTTGCCATTGGTATCGCGGTTTAAGGCTTGGACTTGCCGCTACCGGATGAATGCGTATTTTTCTCCCTAGAGACTATTGTATGATTTATGAGATTAAAGCATGATTTGTCATATGTTGTACATGTTAGGCTTGTACGCTCAGCATATAGCTGAGCAGTGGAGATGTACTCCATTGCAGGTAAGAAGAAGGATAAGAAGAAGCACGATGAGTGAGGCCGATGAATGCCGGGGATAACACTTGTATATGTTTTTGTTTTAAATCCTAAACTTGTGTAAGGATTTGAATTTTGTAAGATGTGGTAATAGATCCTTGGATTAGCTTTGTAATATGGTAATCTTGTAATTGAACGTCTGTAGTTATGTTTTAATACGTTAAAATCAGTTGTGGTTGTGATTGTTGTTGGTATTGAGTAGTAGGACTTGTTAATTTCCAGCACAGGGCTGCCAGCAGAGGAGCAGTCGACTGGACCCCCCTGATCAGTCGACTGGATCTCGTGTATTTGAGACACTGAAAGTATATTATAAAAGAAGCAGTCGACTGACCCCTTGGACAGTCGACTGAACACTGTTAATTTTGGCTACTGCTTCTTAGGATAGAAAAGCAGTCGACTGGTTTCTGAAAGCAGTCGACTGGACCTCTATTGAGGATTTAGGGTTTTAGTTTCTGCCAGGCACAGTCGACTGGACCCTAGTACAGTCGACTGGGTAGTCGACTGAACCTCTGTATTTTTTTGAAATGGATTCTTGTGAACACTTTTGTTTGAACAAAACTTTTTATAACTCTGATTTAAATGGATTTTACAAACTCAGAGGGTAATGTTCCCTAAGTTTTAAATACCCAGGATTATTTTAAAGTTCTTTCCGCTGCGTATATTTATATGATTGTTTGGATGAGCCTTGGTGGCGTGCCACGTGTCCTATTTCCACGCGTAGTGGGATGGGTCGTGACAAAAAGCAATAGATTCAAGGTTCCAATTCCAACATAAGTAACGGGGGAATAAGTAAGCCATAAATATGCGATCGTGCATGATCAATGTAATATCTCATCTTTCTGACTCTTTTCTCTCAACAAACTCGATTCAACAAAACCATTACCTCAGATACCAGGAATAATATCCGATCGATATCCAAACCGCACTCAATACCATCGCTTCGGATACCAGGAATAATATCCGACCGATATCAGTAACGAGCGCCCTAGATACCAGGAATAATATCCGATCGATATCTAAGCCGTAACTCAATACCATCGCTTCGGATACCAGGAATAATATCCGATCGATATCTAAAACGAGCGCCTTAGATACCAGGAATAATATCCGATCGATATCTAAGCCGTAACTCAATACCATCGCTTCAGATACCAGGAATAATATCCGATCGATATCCGAAACGAGCGCCCTAGATACCAGGAATAATATCCGATCGATATCTAAGCCATACTCAACACTGTCGCCTCCAATACCAGGAATAATATCTGATCGATATTGAGGTCACACATCAGACCGTCACTCTTTACTCTTTTCACGCTTTCTCACACACATGCATGTTGACACAACCTCGACCCTAATATGTATGTCAATGTTCACAGTTTGTAGTAACAGTTATTAATCTCAAGCGGGATACTCGTTCAACATAAATCTCGATCTTAAACATTCTTATAAGTCCAATACCTAATCAGTGAGCCTTTAAAATAGTATATTTGCCAAACAGTTCTTTAAAAACTTTCAAAACCTTTTCCAAACAGTCCCTTATACAAAAATACAAAAACTGTTCAAAACTGCCCCAGGACGCGCGAGCAGATCGCGCGAGCGAGGGAGAGGGTGGTAGCGCGAGCGGGTCGCGTGCGGGAAGGGGGGGAATGGTTCGCGCGAGCGGGTCGCGCGCGCGAAGGGGGGAATGGTTCGTGCGAACGGGCCGCATGAGCGAAGGGGGAAAATGTGTCGCGCGAGCGAGCCTCGCGCGAGCGGGTCGCGCGCGCGCGAGTTGTCACAGTTTCATCATCTTCTTCGTTTTTCTCCTGTTTTCAATTTCAAACTGTATTTTTACCCATTTTTAGATTCTGTTTCAAACATGTCATGCAATATATGAATTTCTTCGTCTTTCCGCGTAGATTAAGAATACGCGATCAATTTAAACTAATACGGATTGTATTACTAGATATTCGCAATTAAAGTAAGGGTGTCAAAACTTTAAATTAACCGTACATCGCGATACGGATGAATTACTCCGTAGGATTCGAACCATAGCTTATTGGGACTAAAATCTTTCATTCCCAATTCACGAATTTCATTTTGGTTAACTTTTGTAAAATTCCAATTTTCCAAGCTTTAATGGTGTATCTATATATATATATACACATATACACACATATTTACACTGAAATATACATATATAGACATGGCGAGTGAGTTTAAATTACTCACAGAGGTTAATTATACAGATAATTTGAGACCGAGAATTCCGCCATTAAATCTGCCGTCTAAGAAATTTACTCCTCCGTTCTTGATTTTGAGATATATATATATGTAATTATATATATGACTGAATATATATATATAATCTGTATGTGTGTGTGTTGTTCTTGAGAGAGTAGGGAGAATTAAGAGAGTGACAGAGAGTTTGTGAGGGAGAGAATGAGAGAGATGAGAGTCTATGAGAGAATTTGAGAGACTGATGCACATACATATACTGTATGTGTTTTTGGCTCCAAGAAAGGGGAAGATTTCTCCCGGTGAGGTTGAGCTCACATGCTCCCTCACCCAAGACGTGGTATAAGGCGCAGATTTAAATCAAAACTGGTATTTTACGATTGATATAAAAATACTGAAAATCATATTAATGTAGGAATTTAATCCCGGGTTGTACAGAAGTATAGATATAGTTTTTAAAACCATAGAAAGCATTTTCTAGATTTGAGGAAATTACGGTATGACCCCAGATAAATATTATAAATAGAAATCAAAATCAAATATTCATTGAAATAAAATGTAATAATTATGTCACACCCGTTCCAGAAATTTATGATTTTGAAAATGCATCAATTGAAAATTTGAAATTATTAATGTTATTAATAATTTGAATTGAGGTTGACTGTGAGTCAACGATAAGGTGTCAGTGAGGACACGGGAACATGACAGTTCATCTTGCATGAGCATGAGTAAATGACATTTAAATGATTTAAATGTTATCTGACTATCTGGTATTTGATGAAAAGTAATTTTATCTGTGTTGTGGAAATTCTGGTAATCTTTGATATTGTTATATCATTTTGAGAACTGTGGTGAGAACGTGAGTGTCACGTTAAATAAAAAGGTAGGGTGTGTAGAGATTCCACGGAATATAGTTTTCGGACCCAAACGAAACCTAGTCGAAAACTTTTGAACTTTATAGTTTTCACTCGTAAAGTTATAAAATGGACGTGTGCGAAGTTTTGAGAGCTAATTAGAAGTTTGAGGAACCCGTGGGGAGGTAAACGCAATTCCCGAAGAGTTTTTCTATAAATAGGTGGGGGATGAGATTTCATTCTCATCCAAAACTCACAAATATCTATAGAGAGAGGAGAGAGAAGGGAGATTTGGTTGCCACGAGCTTGCCGGCGACATACGACGACCTTCCGTCCGTCAGATTTTCTCCAGATTTCATATTTGAACTCGTGGAGGTAAGATCTACGTTTTGATCCTACTTAGGCCGTGTTTGGCCAATTTTTGTAGAAATCTTAATTATAGACTTTTGGGAAAAACAGGTATAAATTTGTAGGAATTTTTTCAAATTCGAAATCTGACGTTTATTTGACCTCCTAGTCGATCCTTCAAAGTTTGAGGGAAATCGCACGAGGTATGAAGTTCTAACTTGTGAAATATAGAGAAATACATGTTTTATATTTCGACGACAAAATTGAGATCCGGGCAAAACCATGCGTTAATTGTAGGCCCGTTAATTATGCACGCGCTAAATTGTGAAAAGCATGTCTAAATTTACGCAAGCACATTGAGTTGTCTATGTGGGTCAAAGGGGAGTCTTATACAAATTCATGCTGGAGTAAGCTTCTCGATGTTTGAGAATTTGAGTAGCGACGGCTATTGTGCATGGTTGTAGGCTTGGACTCGTCATGGCACTTGTGGGTATGTAATGGTTGTAGGCTTGGACTTGCCATTGGTATCGCGGTTTAAGGCTTGGACTTGTCGCTACTGGATGAATGCGTATTTTTTTCCCTAGAGACTATTGATATGATTTATGGGATTAAAGCATGTTTTGTTATATATTGCACATGTTAGACTTGTACGCTCAACATATAGCTGAGCAGTGGAGATGTACTCCATTGCAGGTAAGAAGAAAGACAAGAAGAAGCGCGATGAGTGAGGCCGATGAACGCCGGGGAAATCACATTTTGTATATGTTTTGTTTAATCCTAAAACTTGTGCAAGGATTGGGAAACTGTAATACGTTGTAATAGAATCATGGATTAGTTCCGTAGTATGGAAATCTTGTAATTAAATGTCTGTGGTTAAGTTTTAAATGTTGTATTTGAGTTATGGTTGCGATTGTTGTTGGTTTGGGAAAGCATGAGTTGTTAATTTTCACAACAGGGCTGCCCAGTAGGGGAGCAGTCGACTGAACCCTGTATCAGTCGACTGGATCCCGTGTGTTTGAGACACTGAAAGTGAATAGTAAGGGAGGCAGTCGACTGGACCCCTTTATCAGTCGACTGAACACTGTTGATTTTTGGCTACTGCTTCTATTAATGGCAAAATCAGTCGACTGTACAATAACTCAGTCGACTGGATCCCTTTTTAATATGTTGCATTTTAATTTGATTCTGCATAACACAGTCGCCTGGGGGAGTGAGCAGTCGACTGAACCACTGTAGATTTTAGCTACTGATCCAAATAGTAACTAGTGCAGTCGACTGGGTTCCCTGAGCAGTCGACTGGACCTCTGTTGAGAATTTTGGGATTTAGTTTCTGCTAGGCACAGTCGACTGGACCCTAGGCACAGTCGACTGAACCTTTGTTTTTAGAACTGATTCTTTTGAATGTGTTTTCACTTGGCCAAAACTTTTTTTATAATTCAAATTTTCAATGGATTTGTCAACTCAGAGGGCAATGTTTCCTAAGTTTTAAAATACCCAGGGTTGTTTTAAAGTTCTTTCCGCTGCGTATCGTTAGAGGATGATTGGATGAGCCTTGGTGGTGTGCCACGTGTCCTATTTCCACGCGTAGTGGGATGGGTCGTGACAAATTATTTATTAATGAAAAAGAAATTATAGGGCGTTACACTCTACCCACCTTAACAGAGATTTTGCCCCGAAATCTGAGCTAACTAATCCTGAAACAACTCGGGGTATCTAGTCCTCATGTCCGACTCTAACTCCCACGACGCTTCTCCCTCGTCATGATGCCTCCACTGAACCTTAACCAAAGGAACGTCTATTCTTCTCAGCCTCTTGATACTCTGGTCAAGAATCTTCACAGGTCTATCCTTGTAGACAACATTCTGACTCGTCTCAATATCATCAAAATTAACCACATGCGAAGGATCCCGTATGTATTTCCTTAACATACTGACATGGAATACATTATGAACACCAGACATCTTTGGTGGCAACGCAAGCCGATAAGCCACTTTTCCAACTCGCTCCAATATCTCAAACGGTCCGATGAAACGGGGTGCCAACTTCCCTCTTTTCTGACCAAAACGTACCACTCCCCGAATAGGTGAAACTTTAAGAAGGACGTGATCACCGATACTGAACTCCAAATCCTTTCGACGTCGATCCGCATAACTCTTGTGTCTACTCTGTGCAGTTTTCATTCTTTCTTTGACCAGTGAAATCTTCTCATTGGTCTCTCTCACCAACTCTGGTCCCAACAATTATGTGTCTCCCACTTCAGCCCAACATAATGGAGATCGACATGGCCGTTCGTACATGGCTTCGAATGGTGCCATTCCAATACTCGAGTGATAGCTGTTGTTATACGCAAATTCGACCAATGGCAAGTGCGTCTCCCAAGACTCTTCAAAGTCGATTGCACAAGCTCTCAGCATATCTTCCATAATCTGATTTACACGCTCGATCTGTCCATCGGTCTGAGGATGGAAAGCTGTACTCATCTTGAGCGAAGTTCCCATAGCCTTCTGCAAACTTTCCCAAAATCCTGAGGTAAAACGTGCATCGCGGTCTGATACAATCGACACAGGCGCACCGTGTAGTCGCACCACTTGCTGTAGGTACATTCAACTCATCCTTTCTACTGGGTAAGTCATATTGTAAGCGATAAAGTGTGCAGACTTCGTCAGACGATCCATAATTACCCAAATCGCGTCATGATTCTGTTGTGACCTGGGTAGTCCAACCACGAAATCCGTAGTTATGTGTTCCCACTTCCATCCTGGAACAGGTAAGGGTTGCAACAATCCTGAGGGTCTTTGATGTTCGGCCTTCACTTGTTGACAAGTCAAACATTTAGACACAAACTCGGCTACTTCTCGCTTTATCCCTTCCCACCAGAAGTTTCTCTTCAAATCTTTATACATCTTCGTTCCTCCTGGGAGTACTGTCAGTCTCAATTTATGTGCTTCTTCGAGAATATCCCTTCTCAAATTTCCTGAATCCGGCACACACAATCTGTCTCGACATCGGTATCCTCCATCGGTCCCAACCTTCCATTCCGTAGGGTCCTTTTCTGACATCTTGGCGAACCATACTTGAAACTTCTCGTCTTTCTTTTGGGCCTCGATGATTCGACTCACAAGTGTTAGTTGTACCATGAGGCATCCAAAGTGTTGCCCGACACTTCCCTCAAAACTCTGCATATCAAATTCTGCGATTGTCTCCAAGGCTTTCCATTCCCTCAACATCAATAAAGCAATCGTTCCTTGAGGTTTCCGACTTAGGGCGTCAGCAAGTACATTAGCCTTACCAGGGTGGTACTCTAATGTAAAGTCGTAGTCCTTGATCAGCTCCATCCACCGGCGTTACCTCATATTCAGCTCTTTCTGAGTAAACAAATACTTGAGGCTCTTATGGTCTGAGAATAAATCAAACTTCTCCCCGTAGAGGTAGTGTCTCCAGATCTTAAGCGCGAACACTACTGCTACTAGCTCCAAATCATGAGTTGGGTAATTCAATTCATTTGGCTTCAACTGTCGTGAACCATAGGCGATAACCTTACCATCTTGCATAAGGACACATCCCAATCCTTGATAAGAGGCGTCACTAAAAATAGTGAACTTCTCACCATCCTTTGGTATCGCAAGTACTGGCGCTGTTGTCAATCTCTCTTTCAATTCCAGAAAAGCGCGTTCATGCTTATCAGTCCATTCAAACTTCAAATCTTTCTTAGTCAAACCAGTTAACGGGGCTGCTATCTTTGAGAAACCCTCTACAAATCTCCGATAGTAACCGGGAAGTCCCAAAAAACTTCTAACTTCTGTAGCATTGGTTGGCCGAGTCCAATTCGCCACTGCATCGGTCTTTGATGAGTCAACTGCGATTCCTTGTTGTGAGATCACATGCCCGAGGAACTTAACTTCCTGAAGCCAGAATTCGCACTTGCTGAATTTAGCATACAGGAGGTGATCTTTGAGAGTCTGCATCGCAATCCGTAAATGCTGCTCATGCTCCTCCTCTGACTTGGTATAGATCAAAATATCGTCGATGAAGACAATAACGAACTGATCTAAGTATGACTTGAATACTCTGTTCATCAAGTCCATAAACACAGCCGGAGCATTCGTCATCCCAAACGGCATCACTAAGAACTCATAGTGTTTGTACCTTGTCCTGAAAGCAGTTTTTGGTATGTCTTCCTTCCGCACCCTCAACTGGTGATATCTTGACCATAGATCAATCTTAGAAAAGGTCATGGCTCATTGCAACTGATCAAACAAGTCGTCTATCCGAGGTAAAGGATACTTATTCTTGATAGTAACCTTATTCAATTCCCGGTAGTCAATACACAACCGCATGGTCCCATCCTTCTTCTTCACAAATAACACTGGTGCTCCCCAGGGTGAAGTACTTGGACGAACAAAACCCAACTTCTCAAGTTCTTGAACTTGTTCCTTCAGCTCCAATAACTCAGTAGGGGCCATCCTGTAGGGAACCTTGGTTATAGGTCGAGTGCTTGGTACCAGTTCCACACAGAATTCTATATCACTCTCAGGTGGTAATCCAGAAATATCTCGGAATACTTCCTCAAATTCCTTGATCACCGGTATTGATGACACCGTCACCTCTGCACTGACAACCTCAATGTTTGCTAGGCATCTGGTGAGGAACACATCACCCGAAGGGTTACATTGGAAATCGAAGAGTCGATTCCCATTGTCTACAAATGTGATCCTCTTCCTTGCACAATCCAACTTTGCATCATTCTTCTCGAGCCAATCCATTCCCAGGATTATATCGAACTCCTTCATTGACAGAACCACCTATCTTGCCAAAAGTTCACGGTCTCCTATCCGTAAAGGACAATCCTTACATACATGTAACAACTTGACGGTGGTTCCTAAGGGTGAGGCAGCACTCAAAGCTTCATCTAAACGATGCGGTACTATTCCCATCTTCTGAACAATCTTAACAGATATAAAGGAATGTGTAGCACCTGTGTCGAATAAAACTTTAACATGAGAGTTAAACAAGGTTAGAGTACCTTCCATTGCTCGTTGCTCATGCGGTTCCTCCTCATAGACACCTTCTTCATAACCTGCAGCCTCGGGAGTAACAGCATTCAGGCGGGCCTGTCCTTGCTGACCGTAATTTCCTCTCCTAGGAGCCTTGCATTCCAGACTTATATGACCTGACATGCCACAATTATAGCACACAATTCCCGGACGATCAGCACGCCTAGTCAGTCTGCAATCTTTAGCTCGGTGACCGGAATTACCACAATTGAAGCAGTTATTGTTGTTGTTCCCTCCTGTTGCTCGAGGCGGATACTGCTGTACTGCTTTTGTCTGTTGAGGTTTCTTCCCTCCATCCCAAGTCCTCTTCTGTCCCTGAGGGTACCCTAGTTTCTGTCCAGAATAACCCTTCTGCAGAGGTCGATTTCCAAACGGCTTCGAATTCTGACAACCATCATTCTCTAACCCCGTAGCCAATCTCACCAAAGCTTCAAATGACTTGCCCAGATGCCCCATAGTCAGATGTTGAAGAGACAAGTTGAGACCCCGGTGATACTTCTTGATTTTCCTCTGGGGTGTGTCCACCATATGTGGAGCAAAGCGAGATAGACGCTCAAACCGAGTAGTGTACTCACGGACAGTCAGATTTCCTTGAGTCAATTTCATAAAAACTTTCTCTCTCTTGTCCTTCTCTTCTTCAGGAAAATACTTCTCGAGAAATCTTTCCTTGAACACCACCCACGACATTCTCCTTGCATCTTCTTCCCCTATGGTCGCCTTTTCTACATCCCACCAATCAGCCGCTGCATATGACAGCTGAAAGATAGCCAGACGCTTCTTCTCCAGATCAGTGCACTCTATGGTCTCAAAGATACGCTCCATCTGGCGTAGCCACTGATCCGCTTGCCAGGGTTCATCAGTCCCAGCAAAATACTCAGGTCGCAGAGCGTGAAACTCCTTGAGAAGCTTGTCTCTAGTCTGGTGGGCTTGCCTCCCATTCCCGTTATGATTCCCATTCTGATTATCGTTCCTTGTGTTCTGATTGCTAACCCTCTCCAATCTCCTTACAAAAGCCTCAAACATTCCGGTTGGATCTACTACCGGGGGTGCAGCTTCAATAGCGGGACGATTCCTGAGATTTCTTCCAGCCATATCTCAAGAGAAAGGTACCTATTCATCAATCAACAGAATTCGGTCAATCTCTCGAAAAGAAAGAAAAAATTTCAACGATAGACAGCGACTAAACACGGAATGAAGTCGAACTATCTTATCTTAATCTTAACGGGAGATCCTATGTGTTCTGGACAATTGGTCGAGCCAAAACCTGGCTCTGATACCAAAAAGCCTGTCACGCCCCGACGTAGCATAATACAGGAAAGCATTTAATTTCCTTTATGGACTCGTAGGTTGTGACAAGTGAGTATGACCAATTGTCCCTGCAACAAATAACTTAAACATCATTTCTAAAGAAAGATTACTAATAAAACATAAGCTCCAAAATAAAAACTTACCAAACTATTACATAAGTCCAGGTCTTAGGCACAAAAGCCCTTATTCAAAACTAACATAAATTCTATTACAACTCCAAAATAAAAGACATAGGAAATATAAAGCAGCCTCCTGGAAAGTCTCCTGCTTTTAACTAGCATAGTCGAAATACCCTGGCTGCTCCTGACCCTAAAAATCTGGACATACAGTCCAAGACGCATCAACGCCGTCAGCTTATGCAAGCTGGTGAGCAAATTAAACAAGTGCTCGCAATGTATATATATAAGCAAATAAACAGCGGTGCAATTTAACTTTAAAAGCAATAGATTCAAGGTTCCAATTCCAACATAAGTAACGGGGGAATAAGTAAGCCATAAATATGCGACCGTGCATGATCAATGTAATATCTCATCTTTCTGACTCTTTTCTCTCAACAAACTCGATTCAACAAAACCATTACCTCAGATACCAGGAATAATATCCGATCGATATCCAAACTGCACTCAACACCATCGCTTCAGATACCAGGAATAATATCCGATTGATATCCGAAACGAGCGCCCTAGATACCAAGAATAATATCCGATCGATATCTAAGCCGTAACTCAATACCATCGCTTCGGATACCAGGAATAATATCCGATCGATATCCGAAACGAGCGCCTTAGATACCAGGAATAATATCCGATCGATATCTAAGCCGTAACTCAATACCATCGCTTCGGATACCAGGAATAATATCCGATCGATATCCGAAACGAGCGCCCTAGATACCAGGAATAATATCCGATCGATATCTAAGCCGTAACTCAACACTGTCGCCTCCAATACCAGGAATAATATCCGATCGATATCCGAAACGAGCGCCCTAGATACCAGGAATAATATCCGATCGATATCTAAGCCGTACTCAACACTGTCGCCTCCAATACTAGGAATAATATCCGATCGATATTGAGGTCACATACCAGACCGCCACTCTTTACTCTTTTCACGCTTTCTCACACACATGCATGTTGACACAACCTCGACCCTATTATGTATGTCAATGTTCACAGTTTGTAGTAACAGTTATTAATCTCAAGCGGGATACTCGTTCAACATAAATCTCGGTCTTAAACGTTCTTATAAGTCCAATACCTAATCAGTGAACCTTTAAAATAGTATATTTGCCAAACAGTTCTTTAAAAACTTTCAAAACCTTTTCCAAACAGTCCCTTATACAAAATACAAAAACTGTTCAAAACTGCCCCAGTTCGCGCGAGCGAGGGAGAGGGTGGTCGTGCGAGCGGGTTGCGCGCGGGAAGGGGGAGAATGGTTCGCGCGAGCGGGTCGCGCGCGCGAAGGGGGGAATGGTTCGCGTGAGCGGCCCGCGCGAGCGAAGGGGGAAAATGTGTCGCCGAGCGGACCGCGCGAGCGAGCCTCGCGCAAGCGGGTCGCGCGCGCGCGAGTTGTCACAGTTTCATCATCTTCTTCGTTTTTCCCCTGTTTTCAATTTCAAACTGTATTTTTACCCATTTTCAGATTCTGTTTCAAACATGTCGTGCAATATATGAATTTCTTCGTCTTTCCGCGTAGATTAAGAATACGCGATCAATTTAAACTAATACGGATTGTATTACTAGATATTCGTGATTAAAGTAAGGGTGTCAAAACTTTAAATTAACCGTACGTCGCGATACGGATGAATTACTCCGTAGGATTCGAACCGTAGCTTAGTGGGACTAAAATCTTTCATTCCCAATTCACGGATTTCATTTTGGTTAACTTTTGTAAAACTCCAATTTTCCAAGCTTTAATGGTGTATCTATATATGTATACACATATACACACATATTTACACTGAAATATACATATATAGACATGGCGAGTGAGTTTAAATTACTCACAGAGGTTAATTATACAGATAATTTGAGACCGAGAATTCCGCCGTTAAATCCGCCGTCTAAGAAATTTACTCCTCCGTTCTTGATTTTTGAGATATATATATATGTAACTATATATATGACTGAATATATATATATATAATCTGTATGTGTGTGTGTTGTTCTTGAGAGAGTAGGGAGAATTGAGAGAGTGACAGAGAGTTTGTGAGGGAGAGAATGAGAGAGATGAGAGTCTGTGAGAGAATTTGAGAGACTGATACACATACATATACTGTATGTGTTTTGGGCTCCAAGAAAGGGGAAGATTTCTCCCGGTGAGGTTGAGCTCACATGCTCCCTCACCCAAGACGCGATATAAGGCGCATATTTAAATCAAAACTGGTATTTTATGGTTGATATAAAAATACTGAAAATCATATTAATGTAGGAATTAAATCCCAGGTTGTACAGTAGTATAGATATAGTTTTTAAAACCATAGAAAGCATTTTCTATATTTATGGAAATTACGATTTGACCCCAGATAAATATTATAAATAGAAATCAAAATCGAATATTCATTGAAATGAAATGTAATAATTATTTATTAATGAAAAAGAAATTACAGGGCGTTACACACGTGCATAACTAACGGGCAGAATTAATTACATGAATTTTGCCCGAATCCAAAATATCAAATCGGACATTTAAAATATGTAAATTCCATATAAATTATAGATCTAGAATTCATACCTCGAGCTATCGTCTAACTTTAAGGGAATTACTAGAAGCCCGATTCTACGTCGAATATCCGATTACACGCAAAACCTACAAGTTTTACATGGTTTTTTTCCAAATTTTTAGAATTAGGATTTTATAAAAACTAAGCCAAACAAGACCTAAGAACATTCAAAACGAAGCTCTTATCTCGAAGAACCAAATATGAAATTTGGTTGAAATTAAACTGGCAAAAGTTTGCCGATTTATGCCTTAAAGCTCTAAGCACCTAAAATCTCCTAAGCCCCAACTTGATTTTGCAAGATATTATAAAAATGTCTTGAACCCAACTATATATATGCACAACTCTGGAAAATTACGTTTACCTCCCCATGAGTTCTCCAAACTTCTAATTATTCTCTGAAACGTCTTGCACGTCTAATTCATTACTTCACGAGTGAAAACTATAAATTATAGAAGTTTTCATCTAAGTTCCGTTTGTCGCCGTAATTACGTTCCGAAAACTATTTGCGAGGAATTTCTAGATAACCTACTTTTTATGCAACGCATCCTATGTATTAGTGCCAAAACCATCCAAACGATCTTAAACAAGATCAAAACTATCATAAAGTACACAAAATAGATAAAATTACTATTCACATATACCCGTTAAGGTCAAATAACATTTAGTCACATAAATGTCATTTAAATCGTGTTGTTGCCTCTTCGATTCTCCAACCATGTACCGTGTCCTCGATTAACACTCAACGTTGACTCACAGTCAACCTCATCTCAGAATTATTAATCCTCGTAAATAGTTCTCAAAATTCAATTATGCATTTGAAAACGAAAGTATTTCTGGGACGGGTGTGACAATTAAATTGGTTATACATGCTGTGGGTTTTTGTTAGGATGTGTTTGGATCTAAGAGCCTTTGGGCTAGGGATGGTGGCCAAAGGCCTGCCTAGTACATTTTTCGGGCTTGGGCAAACAGATTGGCCCATGTACTAGTGATATATATATATACATTATTTTATATCAAGTAATATATAGATTAGGGTAAAATGCATTTTATGATAATGTTAAATTTTTTTTTATATAGTATAAGTCCTTTAAAAAAAATGAAATAAAATAATAGCAATGGGCGAGACTTGGGATTTGAGATGTCGTTTAGGCACATGCATGGGCAATCATCTCTAGGCCCGCCTAGGGCCGAGCCAGGCTTGAGCAAGGGTTCGTGCACTTTGTATCTAGTGTAGGCCTGATCCAACCCATGGCCACCCTCTACCTTTGGCTGAAGCCCCCAAATTTATACTGTTAATGAATTTTTAATGGGACGGTTGGCCATAGGTTCCCACGTTGGACCATAATAGGGGATATATTCCCACATTTTTTTTAGTGCCAAAGGTCTCTGTGATTTTTAGTGGACGAAAATGCCCACTTTCCTTATGTTTAACAATTATACTACATATATGCCACCTTAGCCCATGATTTAAGGAAGTTAATTATTGTTTGTTTTCCAAACTTTAAATTGTCATAACTTCTAAACTACAAATTATTTATTCATAAAAATTATATATTCATAATCTACAAAACAAGATCTATCAAACAAGATCCATAGTGCCTATAAAATTCTTTTTTTTTTTATTTTTATATTTTTAAAATCGATGTCTTTAAGTGCTGCCCACGTAAAAACAGTAACATGAGACAATAACATGATACTATCGACAATAACATTTCTTCAAATTGACCAAATAATTGCAAAACTATGGCCATTTCACTAGAGGAACTGCATTTACAATACTTTTAAAGTAAATACAGTAACATATTATCAAAAAATAAATATTTTTACAAAGATAGTAACATCATTGTTGCAAAAAGTTGTAAAATTAGGGCCATGTAGTAGATGCTAATGTCTTTAAAAACTATCCCCATGCAAAAAACAGTAACATACTATTGAAGATTAGGATAACTCTTGGCCACATAAGAATCTCACAAAAATAATATACATAAACTTTATGTGTCTATCTCTCTCCTCTGTAGACCCCCACAGACACTGTAGACCCCACCAGGAGGGAGATAGACACTTTGTGGTTTATGTGTATTATTTTTGTAAGATTCTTACGTGCCCCAAGAGTTATTCTAAAGATTAGCAACATTGTATTGAACAAAGAAACAATAACGTGTCGTCTACAATAACATTTCATCTTTTTTTTTTTGCTCAAAATACATTAACATTTCTTCAAATTGACTTAGTAATTGCAAAATTATGACCAATCTTCAGATTAGGGGTGTTCACGAGTCGGGTGAGTCGGGTATGGCCCTCATCCGCTCATCCATCCGAACATAGTCGGGTTTTTCCTCCTTCCACCCGTCATCCACTCGTTTTGTCGAGTGCACCCGACTCATCGGGTGGTCGGGTGGGTCGGGTCGAGTCGGGTGAAACCCGACTATCTCATTTGTCTCAATTAAGTATTTGGTTTACACATGACTTTGTCTGTATTTTATTTATTTATGTTTGCTGTGAATGCCTTTGTCTATATAGTCATGTGCTAATTTGATGGTTTTAATGTTTTTATATCACTACTAGTGACATATATATTTTATTGATATAAGAATATAACATATATATACATTTAATTTAAAGACTATATAATACATAATACATATACTGATATAAGTACATTACATATATATATATATATTAAAGACTATATAATACATAATGTATCTACTGATATAAGCATGTTACATATATATTTTTTAAAAAATTAAGTGTGTTTCGAGTCGGGTCGGGTGAATCGGGTTTCCATCTCCTAGACCCATGACTCCACCCGAAATTGTCGGGTTTTCACCTCCAAGACCCGTGACTCCACCCACATTGTTTATAAACCAAAAATAAGGCTACGGGTGAGTCGGGTGGTCGGGTGATCGGATGGATTTTGAACAGTTCTACTTCAGATGTTACTGTCCAGTTAAAGACAGTAATATATCATAAAAAAAAAGTTTCACAGGTAGTATCATGTCACTGTTGCAAAAGAGACAGTGACATTACGTTGCTCCATGGTTCGACAATAACATGAATTTTTTATTATTTTATTATTTTATATATTTTTTCATAATAACTATGGATCTTGTTTGATAGATCTTTACTTTTAGGTTACAAATATATCAATTTTATTCAAAATAGAGTTGTGGTTTGAAAGTTATGACATTTTAAAGTTTGAAAAAAAAAAACTTCCTTGAAAAACATGATAAGGTGGCAAAACAGCAACGCATGAGCATAGGTGACGGGGACAAATCTGCCAATATCCTTATTTTCAGTTTAAAAATGGACTTATGACCATGTAATTCAAAAATAATTTTCCTTATTTACTTAAATCCAAACCACTTGTACTTATTTTCTATTTTCTTCCAAAGTAAGGACTTCTATTTAATTTTTCCATTTTTAATTAGATGTTAGTTAGAAGTATTATTTTTGAGAATTGTTATTCGTACTCCATGAATGAACTAATGCACTCGTGAAATGCATTACTGCATGGTGTGTCTGTAATACGATGGAGTGCTTTAGTTTAATTTTGGAGTGAGAATAACAATTCTCTCTTTTTTTTTGGCCAAGGTAATTACTAGTACTAGTAATTAGTAGTTCCTCAATAGATAGTCAAATTGTTAAAACTTAAAAAGGATAGAGCTGAGCCGTTGAAACTTGCAATGATCAGCTATAATCCTGTAATAATTTTGGCCCAAAAAAAAAAAAAAGTAAAAAAATCCTGTAATAATAATTTTGTTTATTAAATTAGAAAACATTTTTCTCACTCAAAAAATGTTCATCAATGCTCACTCAAGCATTCAAGTGAGACTCATGATTAAACATCAATTTTTTCTCACCCAAAAAATGGTTTATTAATGCTCATTCAAGCTTCCCATTAACCAATACAGTGAGACCCAAAGCATTGATCAATGGAATACTTGGATGAACATTGATGAAATTTTTTTTGAGTTAGCAAAAATATTTTCATTAAATTATTACCATGAGATTTTAATCACCTACTCCATTTATCAGTTGTATTAATTGATAATCCGATTGCCTGGGTCTCGCCTCTCGCGCAGTACTACTATTGAGTATTTCGAGTTCGGCACTTTCCGCACAGTCCTCCCACACACACACACACACACACACTACACACCAATTCACTGTTTTCAATCTCCATTTTTCAGCTTCGTTTCGTCTCAGACCCTTTCGATCAAATCTCTGTACTGTACACAGCAAATCAATGGCGAGTACTACAGCAGACGACGTCGTAGAGCTGGAAGCCATGCGCAAAGAAGACTCATCTTGGCACCCTTGCAATGTTTCTCTAAGGTTCGTCTTTATTCCCCCCTTTTGAAACTGTGACGTTTGGTTACCTAGAAAAATCTAAGCAGAAAATTAAAAAAAATGCGATGATCTATATGCAATCCAAGTCATGATCGCGACTATTTTACCGACTAATTGGGGTTAATAATCTGATTGACTTTGTATTTTATTATTATTATTATTTTCTTACATTTTCCATCAATTAAACCAGTCGAATGGGGGATTTAATAGCCAAGACATGGAGATATTTTGTATTGTGTGACCACATTTTGCTCTTATATATATATATATATATATATAACCCTATTTTCTGAATATATATATAAATGTTGGTGCTTCGTGCTTGTGAGATTTAAACATGGTGAAAAATAGTTGGAATATATATACCTGTGTTAAACGTACACCTCCCAAGTATGTGGGGGATATGGATAATATTCAGGTACATATTCTGATCTACTCTCCTACCTACCGGAAGTTGTTCAGTTGCATCACGCAGTTGTACATTTTTATTAGTGTGGGTCTAAGTGATTATCGATGCATGTAATGTATTAGTATTGTTGTTCAATTTACTTGGGTTAATAACTTGAAATTGCAACATGTAAAATGGTTGAGTGGCACTTTTTGCAGCTCTAGTGGAGTTCATCTTATTATAGACTATTTGACCAGTGCCGTAGAAGATATAATTGTGAATGCAGAAGAAGCATTTAATCGTCTTCGCATTCGTTCTTTACCTCTACAAGAGGATGATTGTTCACTCATCCAGCAAGGTGACCGTGTTTTGGCTGCCCAAAACATACAATCTAAGAGCCTCTTCTTCGACGCCGAGGTAGAAAAGGTACAAATTAATTGGCTTATTTCACTCTGGAGTATTATGTGCTGTCTCACAAAAAGGAACTACCTTGTTTTGAAAATAAAAAACTTGGGTGATTATTCTTATGTGTTCAAGTACCGGTGTTGGACACTCAACACTTACACAAGAGTATATGGAATATGTGTTCGATTATTCTGTTGGACGCAATTACAAACAAGAAGCATGTTACCTACTTGTATACTAGTATGTTGAAAACTCAAATTATTATCCCATTTGCTACAAAGTTCTTTTAAAGTAGACAAATTCTCATATTAAAGTCTAACTATAAGATAAAATATTTTTTTTTTTCTCTTTAAAAAGTGAGGAAAATATAGATTTATTGTTGTGTCCTTAGGTTCATGAATTTGGGAAGTCTTAACGCTTTGACACATGTCTACACCCAACACCCATACCCGAGTTCTGTAGCGCAGACCGTAACTGCCAGCTGCGAGTGTTCAGATTGGCCGTTGGTGTCATCATTATGAGGGGTAATACCCTAATAGCCTGCTTCAAAAGAGACCGTAGATTGTCATAAACCTCAGCCATGCAACAAATCAATATATATATATATATATCTTCTTGTACTGATAACCAAGTAGGCAACAGTCAGAGAGAATAGCGAGGTGACAAGGGCCAGATTTTCAGAGGCAGCCATGTTGGAGATGTATTGACCATGAAAATGACGATCTTTGGTGAACATATGTCACTGTGACAGTTGTTTCTCTCCCTCTCTTAGGACCAGTGGGGACCACACTAGGACGAAATCCTTGGCTCCAACTGCCAAGTCAAACATGTGTATGTTCTCACCGAGATACCAGCGAGTTTAAGGAGCTGCCCAGGCCATGCCCCCGACTTAAAGTCTTAAACAGTGCAATCATGTGACAATACGGGAGGATAACATGCAGTGAGCTGAGCTTGTGCTACGTAGGAGTAGCTGGTGCGACATGGTGTGGGTATGCGATAGGGGCTTATGCCATGCGGAGTGGTGTGTCCTATGTTATATTTGTTCCTTGCACAAGTTTTTTTCCCCTAATGTTTGCCCATGAGGATCCTCTGTAAATTCCTGGGGAAATGGATATGATCTTGCTCCTTAAACCCATGAGAGATTGAGAGGGAGATGAAAGAAAAACTATATTATGTGTTCAAGTATCATAAAAAACACCGGACCGGTATTATGGTTTAGTTTTTGCAGCTAATAATACCTGTGTATCGACTATCCTGGCCTATGGTTGCCCACTATTTTGATTTATGTATATCGTAGATGTGTGCAAATGTTTTCGCTTGCTAATACAATTCACATCCCAATCTCCATGATTATCAGGCACTAAAGGTAAGACACTCGAAGAAAGTCCACTGTAGATGCACTTTCATGATCAGATGGCTACACCACAACCAAAATGGAGGCACTTTGACGGTCCCATCTAGATCAATCATGAAGCTGGCAACAAAAAGCATCAAAGCCCATCCAATGATTTCTGCGTTCTTGATTACACTCAAAACATTGAGTTGCCCTGATATACCTGCATCGCCGACCCTCGCTGTAGATATAGACTCTGAAATGGATCTTAATGCGTTACTTGAGAAGCAAATAGAGGAGATCAACAATTTAGTTGACGCTTCAAAGAAGAAAATTTCGCCGGAGATTCTATTGGAGATTGGAGGTAGACACTTTACCCTCTGTTTTGATGAATAGTGGAGGATTGGTGCCTTGTATTACTAATTAGTACATGGGTAATATTTGGGACACAAACAAATCTCACAGACACTTACACCCACAGTCTATCTCTCTCCTGGGTGGCACTGTGGGGTCCGAATAATTTCAATGGATCCCACAGTACCACCCAGGAGAGAGATAGACTGTGGGTGTAAGTGTTTGTGAGATTTGTTTGTGCCCCTAGCATTGTTGTTAGTAAATACCAATGACCTCGCCTAAGGTTTGCCTTAATATTAGTTAGCCCCAAATGTTTGACACAATATCACTAACTTCCCTTGCCTTTTAGTGTATTTCACTCTACCCCACCAGCTAAATAATGCCCCTCTAAAATGATGGTAATAATACCTAATATATTCTCATATTTTTATGGTTGAGAATCTAAAAGTTGTCAAAAGACAGATATTTCCTCATTTGACATGCATTCCTTTCATACCGTTTTTGTTAAAAACTTTAATTATGTATTTGTAAATTTTAGATATTAGGGTATTATAATAATTTTAGGCGGCATTATATAGCTGGTAGGGTGAATTGTGACACAAATACAAAAGGCATGGGAGGTTAGTGATAATTATGCCAAACGTTTGGGGTTATCTGCCATTAAGATATTGTAGCCATTTTCTTATGTGTTACTCGTTTCCCATGGAGCTCTTATGTTGGACCCAAAAAAAGTTGGGTCTCGACACCCTTGTTACTTGTTAGAATATAGAAAGACCAATGGGCCTAACTCACCCTAAAAAAATGCCTTGTGAGGGGGATTAACGGGCTCATAAGAAGCACACGTGGGGCTCTACTTGGGCGATGTGGGATATCCAACACGCCCCCTTCACCAGCAACGACAGGGCAAGTCCAACAAGATGTAGAGCCCATCCTAACTCTGATACCAAATAGAAAGGCCCGACCAATGGTCTTGACTCACCCTCAAAAGACAGCTTATGAGGGGAGGATTACCCGGGCGTATAAGAAGCACATGTGGGGGCTTTACCCGGGCGATGTGGGATATCCATAGCCCTAGTTGGCAAACAATGTGTTGGTTAAAGAATTTAAGTGCTTAAATCCAAAGGTACTCTTGTTTAAATATCATTGCATACTGTGTATTGTTACTCTTGTAGTCTGGATATTTGGTCTCGTATATGACCCTGCTCTTGTAACACAGTTGATAACAAAGCACAGTTCCAGTGCACACCGGTCACTGCCTCAAAAGTAAGCAAACCACAGCTTCAAGTTCCTCCTGACCAGAATCACTTGAAAAGGTCCACTCGGAGTAAGACCAATCTGCAAAGGGAACAGGAAGTCAAAGATCCACCAGTGTCTTCTCCATCTGTTAAAGAGGAGTTCTCGGAAAGCAGGTCTCCTCTAAATCCTCTTGCTGCTCGTGCAGCTTTTGCCTCATTAATGTCAAACTTGCCTCAAAACCTCGAGCTTCCGTTCTTCAATGAGGAGAAAAATGGCTGCACCAATTCATCAGACAACATCACTCACAATAAAGTTGTGAACTCGGTCATCTTGACTGTAGATACGCCTTCTAGAGCGCTTTCTAAGAAGATGGAAAATGAAAACAGGGCATCAGAAATCACAGACTCTTGTGCAGGTTTTACATGTTTAGGAGAGAGAAAGTTAAGCCAGCCAACTAAATCCACCAGACTAACACGGTCAACAGCAAAGCAAGGTCGTGGAAGTCACGATGGTGAGAGTAATACAGATGTTGAAAAGGTAACCACCACTAGAAGGTTTACCCGTTCCAAAGTTCATAAAGAAAAAGAAATTCACATGGTTGAAGATAAACAATTAATTGGAGAGGATATATCAGCTATATATACTGAGAATTCCACGAACAAAAACACCGGAATCCTAGAAAGCTGTGTATCAAAAGACAAGAAGTCAGTCTCTTCACCACTTGATGCTGAGATTGAGTCACTCCCCTTTATGGAAAGGAGCAGTCCAGGAGGAAAAAAGGAAAGGAAAAACTGTGTTGAAGAGGCAAAATTTAGGAATTCAACCAACAAGAGAAGGATAACTCGTTCAGCACTTAGAGAAGAGAAAGGAAATGAAACTCTTGAAGGTAAGCAAGGATTAGAAGAGGATAAATTATCCCAATATACCAGGTCAAATTTCTCTGAAGAATATATCAGTATCCCTGAGAGCATTGTATTGGCAACTGAAGAAGTAAACTCTTCACCCCTTGATGCTGAGGTCAACTTAAGCCCTACTGAGGAAAGGAGTAAGAAATGGCAAATGTCCAGTTCTGCCAAGACAACTCAAAAAACTGAAGGTTTTCTCAATGTGCTCGAGCAAACCTATGCTTGTTTTTATTCCCTGCAATGGTGACTGAGTTCAATCTTTGCAAAATTTCCATTTAGCTGCATCATTATTGTTTATATCTGCCAGTGGTCTTGTTTCTGCTTCATATTTGCAATCATATTCTTGTTTAAACATTCTGCATACTTGTTCTTATCACCTTAGATGAGGTTCCAACAGCCCATTTGGTTTAGCTTTTAAAGAAATCACTTTTTGGAATTAGAGATTTTTTTGGAAAGCGACAAATTGGCGCTTTTTTAAAAAGCTGTTTTTATCTTTAAAAATGAATCAATTTTTTTAGATAACTGTGAAAAAGCTAATCCAAGTGATTACAAGTTTTTAAACAATCACTTATAGATGATTGTTGGCCCAGAAAAAGCTATCCCAAATGGGCCCTAAGTTCCCTCCATCATTTGTGTGCGCTATCTTGGATTTTATTTCCTGGTATAATTGTTTTTATCTCTTACTCTGCATATTGAGCCATTTGGTTATTCTTCCGGGCTTTTATTTTTCTTTTATTCCTTGTAATGTCCCGTCCGTCAGTTGTGACAAAATGACAGAATATAACATATAATACTCCTCTCATTAGGTTGTTACTTGTTACCCATTTTTCTAAACTCAAAGATATTGGTAACATAGCAAAGTAAAAGCGGAAAATCTGTACAACCCTTTTATGAACTTTTCTTGAAGCATATCCGTTCTAGAATTTTTCTCTCGTATTATTTCTTACTGTGTTTATGTTACCTCACGCTTCCCTACTCTTTTTGAGACAAATTCCGTGTTGATATAAAAAGAAGATTGGGGAAAAGATAATTTTATTACTGTACGTCCCAAAGTATATATAATGTTACAAGGTAAATAAAGAAGGAAAGGAAATAAATAAGAAAAGGAAAGAAATAAAACTACTTAAATGTGGTCAACATGACCATAAATAACAAAATAAAATCCAGGATGAAATCCCCTAATTCCAATACTCTCCCTCAAGCTGCGGCGAAGATGTTGACGAGACCAAGCTTGCCAAGAGACGACTGTAGAAGTGCTAGACCAACGGACTTAGTGAACATATCAGCGGTCTGATCTGATGAAGGAACAAAGTTCGGTGTGATGACTCCTGATCGAACTTTTTCCCGAATGAAATGGATGTCAACCTCTATATGTTTAGTTCTCTCATGAAGAACTGAATCAGATGATACCATAATAGCAAACTTGTTATCGCAAAATAACGTAGATGCGTCCACCACTAGGAAGCCTAACTCATCAAGAAGAGAACGAAGTCATATGAGTTCATATGAACCCTGAGCCATGGCACGGTACTCGGCCTCAGTAGAAGACCGTGAGACAACAACTTGCTTTTTACTTTTCCAGGAGATGAGATGACAACCTCGAAAAGTACAAAAACCAGAAGTGGAGCGTCTATCACCTTTTGAACCTGCATAATCAGCATCAGTAAAGCAGAAGAGACCTGATTGTGTTCTTATCTTAAAGAAAAGACCAAGATTAGGACATGTCTTGAGATACCGGAGAATATGATAAACAACATCGAGATGTAAAGTACGTGGTGAGTGCATAAACTGGCTCACAACACTAACAACAAAAGTTAGATCCGGTCTTGTGTTCGTCAAATAAATGAGACGACCTACAAGACGCTGATATACAGAGTATCTGGTAAAAGTTCTCCTAATTCAGCAGTCAACTTATGATTTGGATCCATAGGAGAAGAGGCAGGTCTACATCCAAGCATCCCCGTATCTTGGAGAAGGTCAAATGAATACTTCTGTTGGGATAACGAAATGCCTTGGCGGGACCGGGCCACCTCAATACCAAGAAATTACCTCGAAGGACCCAAATCCTTAATGTCGAACGACATTCCAAGAGAACGCTTCACTTGAACAATATCAGACGCATCATCTCCTGTAATAATAATATCGTCAACATAAACAGAAATAATGATACATTGCCCTTTCGAATTACGACGAATGAAACAAGTGTGATCGGAATGACATCGAGTAAATCCCATAGTAAGCACCACATTACTAAACCGGCTGAACCATGCACGAGGAGACTGCTTCAATCCATAAAGTGATTTTCGGAGGCGACATACTTTCCTCAAATACTCCCCCTGAGCCCGAAAACCAGGAGGGGGATCCATATAGATAATTTCAGACAAATCACCATTAAGAAAGGCGTTCTTGACATCAAGCTGTTGGAGAGGCCAAGAATAGGAAGCAGCAAGAGAAACAAGAACCTAGACTGTGGTCAATTTAGCAACCGGAGCAAAAGTAGCACCAAAATCTTTACCTGGAACCTATGTGACGCCCTTAGCCACAAGACAGGCCTTATACCTGTCAATGGTGCCGTCTGCCAAATACTTAACATTGAAAACCCACTTACAACCAACTGTACGCTCACCATCCGGGAGAGAGACAAGCTCCCAAGTTTGATTGTCCTGAAAAACACTCATTTTTGTTTTCATAGCAGCCACCCACCTTGGATTCTGGAAAGCTTCATGAACAGAGCGAGGAATAGAGACAAAATCAACTGCATGAATGAAAGAACTAAAAGGTATTGACAGACCTTAGTAAGAGATATACTTAAAAATTGGATGGTTAGTACTACTCGAAAGAATAAAACGTGAAGGAGGACGACGAATGTGATTAGGATAACGGGGAGGAGCAACATCAGAGACTAAAGGAGGAGATGAGATACCTGATTCCGGAGAAGATGTTGGCATGGGGTTCGGAGAGTGCGGGCGACGGGAGTACACCTGTAACGGGTTAGTAGTAATGACCGAAGGCAAAGTGTCACTGGGTATTTCAAGAATAGGCACAGGACGAGGAAGGACGAAGATATCATCCACAACATGCTCTACTGGAGTTTTCGAAGCGGAAGAAGCACCTGTAAAAAAAAAAAGAAACCGTTTCTAGAAAGGTAACATTCAAAGAGTGATACAAGTGACGTGTGACAGGATCATAGCAACGATATTCTTTGGACATGGAGGAATACTTCAGGAAAACACACCGGACAACCTTATCATCAATTTTAGTGCGTGTAGGGCTGCGATTTTGGACAAAACAGGTGCACCCAAAAACCCTGGGAACAATGAGAACGAGTCTACTACTAGGCTTAAGGACATGAAGCGGGGCCTGACCTTGTAGAATACGGCTAGAAGTACGATTAATAATGTAAGTAGCAATAAGGACATCAAAATGTCAAAAATACTTGGGAACATCCATACCACGTAAGATATACCGAACCATACCCATAAGATGACGATTTTTACGTTCGGCCACCCTATTTTGTTCGGCGGTATAAGGACAAGTGAGTTGTTGAAGAATCCCCCCTTTATTTAGTTCGGCCCGAAACTCATCAGTTATATATTCCCTACCATTAGCAGACCGAATATTACGCACAATAGTATAAAATTGAGTTTTAAACATTTGAAGAAAATTTCTAAAATGAGAGAAAACTTCAGATTTCTTTTTCATAAGATGAACCCAAGTACAACGAGTATAATCATCAATAAATGTAACATAATATCGGTGTTGTGACATGGATGTGATGGGGGAAGGATCCCACACATCGGAGTGAATAAGATCAAAGGCACTAGGTGCCCGCTGCATGCGAGGAATATAAGGAGTGCGAGTATGTTTTGACAGTTCACAAACCACGCATTTAAATGGAAATCCTTGCAAGCTTTATTTAACGGAGGAAACAACCAACATAAATATTGAAAATTGACATGGCGTAGGTGAGCATGCCACAAATCTAAAGTTTGAATTGAAAACACATATTTATTTGAGTCGGGCAAAACAAAATTATTAAAAGCGGGTAACTCGGTAGCTTGAAGGCTAGAGAACGTCCTTGACACCAAAGTATCACCAAAGTAGTAGAGGCCGTCACGCTCAAACCCGTTGCCAAAAATCTTCTTCGTAGTCAGGTCCTGCAAATAACAGGAATGAGGTAAAATACTACAGCACAGTTATGATCTTTGACAAGGCGGTTAACAGAGAGCAAGTTAAAAGCAAAATTAGGAACATAGTACACAAATGAAAGGGTAATGTCGGGGGATAGTTGGGCATCACCCTGACAACAGATTAGATCCATATGCGATGCGTACAGAGTCTACAGACTGTTTAGTGGAGGTAAAAGGAGAAGTAAACACAGAAAGCTCACTGATCATATGAGTATTTGCACCAAAATTGAGAATCCAAGTAGGGTGGCTTGACTTACCATGAAGAGCAGTAGGAGTACCTTCAGCAATGGCGGCCGTGGGGCCAGTGGATGAGGGAGGAGCTCCCAAACCTACATGAGACTGAAGCTAAGCAATCTGAAACTGAAGTTGACCATAATCGGGTGGAGGAGGAAGCATCTCAACAACCGCTCTTGTACGAGGAGCACCCCGGCCACGGCCAGTGCCACGACCAGCAGGACGACTCCGAGTAAATTGCCCCTTCAACTCTGGATGAAGAGTGAAACAATGATCTATGGAGTAACTCGGCGTACGACAATTCTGGCAGTAAGGACGATTACCTCCTGGCAGAGAACTAGAAGAAGTCGGAAAGGCCATCTGGTCAGGAACAGGAGGAGGAGAGGGCCTAGAATCAGGAACAGATAGTAGGCGACGACGTCTCTCATCACCATCAATAATGGCAAAGACCTCAAATAAAGAGGGCATATGGACGGTATTCAGAATCTGAGTGCAGAGGGCATCGAACTCCGGCTTTAGGCCATCAAGAACCGGTAGGTACGACGACGGTCAAGCCGCTTGACTTCGACATTTCCATCATTAGGTAAATCTGTGATGGGTTCATACTGGGCTAACTCCTCCCACCGAGTCTGCAGGTATCCAAAGAAATCAGAAACAGAGAGTCCCAAAGTAGCTTGGGAGGCATGAGAGATATCCTGGTAGAGCTAAAAAAATGCGGGACTCAGAATGTGCATGATCATACATCTTCTTTAAAGCAGTCCAAAGCCCATGAACGATATTATGATACATAAACATATTATAGATCCGTTCATCCATCGAATTTAACATCCAGCCCAGAATAATGCAATTATCGGTAAACCACTCCTCAAACTTCGGGTCAAATTTGGCGGGTTTTTCCTCCTTCCTAAGGAACCACCGAATTTTTCGTTTGCCTCCAAGGTAGAGACGAAAAGAATTAGACCAAGCGTGAAAATTTTTCTCATTCAGCAGAACACTAGTGACTCGGTGAACAGGAGTTGGATGGGACAAAGAGAGATCCGAATGAGCAACAGGAGTAGTAATAACATCCTTACTGGGATCAACCATGATGCAAAGAAGGATGGACAGAGCATGCTGGAATACTCACACTGATTTTGTAGTAACGACAGGCACGATCGGAAACTCGGCAGAAAACAGGAGCAACCGAAAACTCGGTCACGGCCGGACACTCGGCGAAAGACGGGGGCAACCGGAAACTCAGTCACCTAGACTGAAGACGGAGAGCACAATACAGGCTTTTAGCACATCACGAACAGGCCCTGAAAAGGGCACAGGAGCAGCCAAGGGGCTGCAACACCAAGCCGAATGCTTGGGAAGCTGCGCCGCACAAAGGAGAAGCCCTAGGGGCTGCGGCGCAGTGGCTGAGGGTGGTGGTGTGGTTGCGGAGGGGTGGGTGCGGCGCAGTGGCTGAGGGTGGTGGTGTGGTTGCGGAGGGGTGGGTGAGGAGTGAGGGGTTGCGGCGCAGGCTGTGGTGGTGGTGGGTTGCGGCGCAGGCTGTGGTGGTGGTGTTGACTTGTGTGTGTGGTTCTGGTACCAAAAAGAAGATTGGGGAAAAGATAATTTTATTAGTGTACGTCCCAAAGTATATATACTGTTACAAGGTAAATAAAGAAGAAAAGGAAAGAAATAACAAAATAAAATCCGGGATAAAATCCCCTAATTCCAACAATATATATATATATATATATTCCCCTTTTTTGGTCTATTGATCTCTTTGGATTTATTTATCTCAATCTTATTGTTTCTATCCTCAGTAAATAAAGGACCGTTCTTAGTTTACATACACTCTGATGGAGTGTGACATCAAATTTTCAGCCACATTTTACAGATTTCTTTTATTCAATTAAGTGTGAGAACAGAAGTTCGATGAATTAAGCTGTAAATATGACTAACATGCTGGGGTCCTTGGACACACTATTTTTGGGACATGTTTTTCGCATTATGCATCCGTTTCAATCGACATATCTATTCTAACAAACTTTTATTGCATAATCTCGTGTTATTACCCTCTTTTATTTTTATTTTTTTTGCTGAAGGGTGGTTATTACTTATTAGTGATCTGATCACGCTGTTGTTGTGTGACAACATTATTTTGATTTGTTTGGTACCGCCAAGTCATGAGTAATGCTAATCTTTTGGCAATTGTGTTACACGGTGAGAATTTCGAATGGTCTCTTTTATAGATGAATTTTGAAACAAAATATTGGTGCCATCTTTCAGGCAAAGTTGGGAGCAATTCTAAAACTAGTCATGGCGTGAAGAGGAAATCCACCGCTTCAAATACGCAGGAAGTACGATTTTCTCCCCGACTTAGGTTTCTCCCTCGGACTCGCTCACACCACAAGTCCTAGTTTGGCAAGGACTGGGGATATGGTAGGAGTTCTAACTATCTTAGCTTTTGATACCATCTTGTTTTGATTTTACTCGTATATGAACGAGTAATGGAGATTTTAAAGATGGGATTCTATATGCTAGAGGTATAGATATATAAAATCACAAAAATCTTTATAAGCTCGTATGTAGACGAATATATATATATATATATTGGTAATTGTATGTTTGATCAATTTACGTATGGAAAGACGAAGGCTGGCTTTTGGACCTTGAAATCTGTCCAGTACTTCTCTGTGTTTTGTTGAGATTTGAGTTTTTTAAGGGGAAGGTGTGCTCTGGGTAAGATTTGTTTAGGCTCTGTTGGTTTGCGGATTCATTGAAGGAAAAGAAAGGAGAAAGGAAAACAAGAAGGAAAATTGTTCCTTTTTTTCTTATATTACAATACATCGTATATATTTTAATTTTTCGCGGATCAAGTATCACGAAAAATTAAATATATACGATGTATTGTAATATAAGAAAAAAAGGAAGGGAAATGACTCACAACATTCAAAGCGTTTAATCTTTTTTCTCAACTTACTCTCTCTCTCTCTCTCTCTCCCCATATTTTCCTCGTCGTTTTTCTTGTTAAAAAATCAAAGGAAAATGCTTTCCTCTATGATTTTTTTCTCTTTTCCTTTTCCTCGCTAAATCCAAGGACCAAGCAAAGCCTTAGGACTACTTCAATTGGCATCGTCTTCCACATCATCATATTGCTTTTGTTCTGAGTTAGATATTGGATTTGTACATTACCCATTAAAATTCTTGTAGAGAAAATGGTGAGAAAGTGGTCCTTTCTCTTCTCTCCATTTCTCTCATTCCAACGGAACCATGTAGCCTTTGAAATAAGCGTAGATTGGGTTAATAGATATTTAAAAAAAAAAAAAAGATTGTTGCAGGATGTTAAACCTTTGTTATGGATTCTGTTTTAAACATGTTGTAAACAGGATAAAAAAGAAGATTGTTGCAGGATGTTAAGCCTTTGTTATGGATTCTACTTTAAACATGTTGTGAACAGGATAATGTATTTATAAGCTGTTAAACATCATCAAGTCTTATTGGTACATACTACATATAAATGGTCGTGCAAATGGGTATGTGGTCTTTTACACATATTGCAGATTTTTGGACCATATAATGTAAATCTTGCTTTTCATTTTCTTTTGATAGTATAAATGATATGTGATTTGTTGGTGCTCATCCTTGGTGCAACTCAATGCAGTGGTGACTAGTAATATTTTAGACTTTCTAGTCCAGTTCTTACAGCACAGTAGGCGTAATGATTTCTGATGGTTTTTTCTGGATAATAGTTGGTTCCCTCCGACATTAGGACCAGCGCTATGTTTGTTTTGACATAAAATGTTTTGGAAAGCATGTTCACATTTTCCATTGTCTTGACGAGTAACCTTTTAACAAAACATAATTTAGTAAGTCTTTTTCTGGAGCATCCCAACATCATAAACATTGAAATGGTTAATCTAGTGGTTGGTTTTGCAAAACTCAATTCCAATGAGTTCTTAGTAGGTATCGTTCTCTCCTTATGTTGTGTGAGTATACGTATCCCTAATATTTGGCTTTGTTTAGCTTGTAGATTTATTGAAAGAAAAGAAGGAAAAATAAAAACAAAAGAAATTTAGTTTTCTTGTGTTTTTCCTTGTATTTTCTTTCATGTTTAGATAACATTGAAAATAAAGAATTTTGAAAATTTTATTGTAACATAAGAAAAATGGAGGAAACAGACTCACAAAATTTAAAAACAATTTGATTCTCCCTTTGTTTTCTTCTCCTTTATGTTTCATCCCTATTTTCCGTAGTGACCAAACAATTGAATACTTTTTTCTTTCGTTTTCTTCACTAATTTATAAACCAAACAAAGCTTATATATATATATATATATATATTTTTTTTTTGGTATGTTAGAAATTGGCAAGAAAGACAGTTAATATACATTTAACACTTTCAAAAATATGATTCTTGGACCGTAATTATTGTCTCTGTCTAAGTAGATTGTCACATTGAGTGATAGTTTGCCTGATCGATTTTGGTCCAGTCATCGCAACACATATCTAAGTCCATACATGCCTATTAAAAAGAAGAGTAAAGATTGGGACACACTCAAACACACAATCTTTAAGACACAATCTAAATAATGTGTGTCTATGTCTCTCCTGTGATGTCATTGGACCCCACAGTGACACAGGAGAGATATAGGCACATTAATTAGATTGTGTCCCAAAGGTTGTGTATTTGGGTGTGTCCTAAGTATTACCCTAAAAAGAACTCTGTATGTGAGAGGGAGTGCATTATATTAGTAAAGTGTTTTTTTTTTTTTGGTGTTTTCTTTTCCAAGGTATCCCCAGGCCTTCCGTCCAGGACTAATCCTTCGAAGTACTGTCGGGCACCGAAGTGGGGACCTCTCCCAAGATAATTTTTTGCATACACAAAGACTCGAACTTGAGACCCTTGCTTAAGCAGCCAAAGCCCCTTTCACTTAGACTAACTGTCTCTTGGTATTAGTGAAGTTTCTGGTGTCTATATATAACTATATACAAAAATGTTAATTTATGTCAACTTTTAAGATGTCAATACCATCACTTATGTTTGAGCCTATATAATTGGACAAAGCTACGGCACGGCAGGTAAAGATCTAAGACCTCATTGGAGGGGTTGCTCTCCGGCAGAACTTATTTATTGTCATTGTTTGTTTTATTATTATCACTTTTATACTGTTTTTTTATTTTTATTTTTAAATTTTTTTTTTGTATTGTTGATTGTCTAATTGAGACTTGAGAGGTCCTTAGTGTGCGGTGAGATCAGAGGATTATGAAACCTTGGCGCCATTTTTTTGTTTGTTCAGAACACATTGTCGACTACGGAAAAAACAAGAAATAGCTAGTCTGTGTCATTTATTTTGGTGGGATCCATGCCTACATACATGGAACCCACCGAAATTAATGGCCCAGATCTTTGTGTGCACAATTTATGTGCATGAATCATTACTCCACTTAATAAGATGTGGTTCACAAATATACTAGGATTAATTGTGGGCGGTCGGTTTTGAGTTTCTGCATAGGTCTTGGGTGGATTGGCACAACTTCTACGTCTGCAATTCAATCACAAGAAATTATTGTTGGTCAAAAGCTGTCAAATCACAAATTTATGCATTTAACCCATATCTTTTTGCGATTAAATTGTAAAATTTGGTTTGCCAAGCAGTTTCAATTTAGCTTTTGAAATTCATAAGTGATTATAGACTAAAAAGAAGAAGTCAACCAAGATGGCGTGAGTTTTAGTTTGCCAATCAGATTCAATTGCAAAAAGTTCTCTTTAAGTTGCACAATAAATTGTTCATTTGGGGGATCAAAATTTTATCACTGTTGGCGTGAGAACCTCTTCTGTTTTCTTGTTTTTGAGAATAGTGCAAGTGTGCCATTTGTGTCAAGCATTTGGATTAGAAGTTTGATTCCAAATACGTGAATGCACATTTTATTTTGTCCCGCCAACTACTCTTAATAATAGGCTCCAATGTGGAGTTTTGTTCCTTCTCTCTCTCTCTCCCTCTCTCTCTCTCTCTCTCTCTCTCTCTCTCAAATAACTTTTGATTAACTGAGCAACATTTGAATTTGAATTTTTATTTGTACTTAAAATAAATAAATAAACGATTACTTTGTTTCATTAACAGAAAACGTGATTTTTGTCTTTGCATTTCACATAAATTTTGGTAATTGGTGTTAGAATTATTAGTTAGTACTATAAGCTTGCGATAACTGAACACATAATTTGACTTTGATTAATTTTTATTTGGACTTTAAAAAATAAGTAAATGATTAAACACAAACGTGATTTTTGTGTTTGCACTTCATTTAAATTTTTGGTACATGTTGATTCATCGTGTACAACAATTTAGAAATAGGGAAAAAAATTGATTAGCATATATATATATATATATATTATATGCATGCGTGTTTTAATTTGGATTTGGTAAACTTTGATTAAACAATGGTGGTTATAATTAGTAGCTTGACATTTCATATTATTTGATGACGAGTAATGCAATGCTTCCGAACTAAATTTGAATTTCAAATTTAATTTTTAAATACTTTAACAATGGTGTCAATGATATGGCAATGGGTGGTGGTACCTAGATACTAAAATTTACAAAATATAGTGACACCTTGTGGTACCATAGATACTAAAATTTATTACAAAATGAACTAAAATCATGAAAAGTATCTACCGTTCTGTCAAAACAAATAAATTATAAAATGAATAAAGTATCTGCATTTTTTTTCTTCCGGAAATGATGAAATATCTACATTTTTTTGTCAAAACAAATGATAATGCGAGCAACATATGTCTATTGGCTAGCTGGTGAATAAGTTAGAAAAGTCTAACAATATAAAACTTTTCATGAATTTAAGTTATTAAAGTGAGGAAAGTCTAACAATAAGTTAATTTTTAATGTTTGTCTTCTTGTCATTCACTTTATATTTATAGAACCAGTACTAGAGTTTTTCTCTTGGCCGTCTGTAAGCGGTCTTTTTCAGTTGAAAATTTTAGGTCATGATCAACTGCAAATTAAGATTTGTATACCAAAATTTGGTTTTACTTCATACATTTATAAATACACACACACATATATGTATATTTACATATGTAGATTTGAATTTGTATTTCTATATTTGATCATGAAATGAGACTAATCAGTATTGTATTGATTTGACAAAATGCTTAGTTTAAGAGTAATTTTAGATTCGGTACATGCTCCCACACAATAAGGATATCTACTCCATGAAGCATTAGTTGAACCCCTAATCATAAGGGCACCATGGAAATTAGAAAATTTTGTTAGAACTAACGGCCCGTTTGGTTTACGGATTATTTTAGGTGGAGTCTGATTACTAGGAATCATAATACCAGTAATTATTTTACCAAGAATCTGAATTCATACAGAATGTTTTGTTCACAATAGAATTCTAGTTGGATTTATAATCCAGTGTTTGATTGGGTCAAGGAAAATGAAATGAAAATATTGTTAAATACCTAAGCTACACTTGAAGGCTAAAAGAATGTATGAGTTAAAATCAAATTGTCAACCCTAAAAAATTGAGGGTGATTAAAAAAAAGACTGGTATAAATTTAAAAATCAATGACACATAAAAAATGAGATTAATAGAGTAATTAAGACATGAACATGAGTCTAAATTGTTACATGTAGTTATAAAATATTTTTGAATAATAACAAAAGATACATTATATTTTTAAGCATAAAACATGTATAGAGTCTAACGTACAAATCACAATATGCCAAATATGTAGCTATTGTAATATCATATAGACTTTTCAATAATTAACATTTAGCAACTAAAATTTGAATTCAGTCATTAAACTAACATCATATATAATGTTTCAAGCATAAGAAATCATCATAAACAATCTCATCTACCAATCTCATTTTAGAAAATAATAATAATTATAATCATAAATTTCTTCTGATCACATTATCTGTTTGTTTAATAGTCTAATAAAGGCTAGTTTAGGTATTATGAAAAAAGTAAATCAAAATCCCAGTAATCCTTAGGAATACCACCTCCAAGCTAGGATTTAGAATCCACCATATTTTTCACCTTTGGGTGGATTCTAAATCCAGTGAGACCCACAATTCATTAAATATTCCATGAACTAAACAAAGATATATTTTAAGATTACTAGTAATCTTCAGGTGGAATCAAAATCCACCTTAAGAATCCATGAACCAAACGGGCCGTAAAATTTGTTTCGTGCATTATATTGTGAATTTGTGACTAAAGGACATTTGGATTGCTTCAATCAAACAGGACGTTTGGTTCCCAAGTGCTGCTTTAATTTTATCCAAACAGTTTAAGATACACGTTCTGAATCTCGGGAACAAGTTTGGGCCAAAATTGATTGAGAAGTGAATCGAAACATTACTATAGTCTATAGAATTAGTGCAAGAAAAATTGCATAACTGGTTTTTGTGTTTTTCCAAAATGGCTCCTAACGCAAATAAATTCTCTCATTAGTCATACTCCTTTGACGCCACTATGTGATTTGAATATATTGAGGATCCACAGTGACACAAAAAATCAAATCAAAAAAAAAAAAAAAAAAAAAAACACCAAAACAAAAAACCATAGCACTGCATGTACAAAGGCGGATGCAGAATTTAAAGTTGGAGGTTTAGCAACTGGCAAGAGAGAAATTAGTAAGTTGCATTTGAGGTGGTCAAATTTACTCCATCTGGCCCTTGATAGTGTATGTCGACACTCTGTGTGACTGCCATGTAGAAAAACTTCTCCAACTACTACTACAACATAGTAGTTCTCATTATATCTGATAGCCGCCACTACAAGAAAATAAGCTTTTTGTGATAAAAGTTTTTGTGATTGATACAAATCCGTCACAAAAAATGTTTTTGTGACGGAAATGTATCCGTCACAAATAATTTTTATTCGTGACGGAAATGTACCTATCCGTCTCAAATAAATTTTATTCATGACGGAAACGTACCTATCCGATACAAATAATATTTATTTGTCTCGAATTCAATTAATCCATCACAAATAATATTTTTTGTCATGTTGTGACTTTTGTTAGGCAGGAAAAATTGGGGACAAAAAGAGAAAAAGAGAGGGAAAAAAATCACGCCTAGGGCTCACCTTTTCCTCCCAGCATCTTCACTCTGCCTCTTCCTTTTCCCCTTACTATCTCCCTGCATCTTCACTCTCTCGCAGAGCTCTTATATCAAACGAAAATCATGCCTAGGGCTCACCCAAATTGCAGTTCAATCGAAGATCCTCACCCAAATCGCAATCCACCACACCTAGGGCGCACTGCCTCTGACCGAACCCCTCTCCTCCTCACCACTTCATCACACACACACACACACACACACACACACACACACACACTCTCTCTCTCTCTCTCTCTCTCTCTCTCTCTCTCTCATCTCCGGCCATCAGAAGGTGCACAAGGCTCATTGAATAATTTCAGATCCAACTCAGACCAGGTCCTCGTAAGAACACCTCCCTCTCTCTCTCTCTCTATATATATATATATATATGTGTGTGTATATATGTGAATGTGAAGAAAGCTTGAAAGTTTCTGATACTTGGTATTTTCTTTGACCCATTACTTGCAAGTTTAACCCACACATAATTTCAATCACCCGAAAATATTAATAATTATTACAGCACGTGATCGACTAAAGACACAACCCTCCTTGTAACAAAATAATATCTATTACAGTAATTCTTATTACAAATTCAGTTTCATAACATAAAGCAATAATAACAAATTTCCTCCTCAGTCGTTGTTTTCAGTTCGCATAGTCGTATGATCCAGCTTGATTATAACCTGAAAAGCCTAGACACGAATGTCCAGAGCGCATCAACGTCGTCGGCTTTAAAAAGCTAGTGAGTATTAAAAACACGTACTCGAAATGTAAAACATACTCACTTACCCCTTTTTTTTCACATGTTAACTATTCCATATGTTAGAAACATAGTAATGAATTCAAATTATAAAATAGTAAAGACAATATCATAATCCTTATTCAATAAAAACATGTGACCGTGCATGGAACAATGCAACTATTCTCATTTCACCGACCTTTTTCTCTCGACAACACATCATCCAACTCTCTCGCTCCAGTATCTTAAAACACTAAGGTGACCAAACTTTAGTACAGGGGTATCAGGGAGTGTCCAGTTTGCCTCACACTTTGGTACGGGGTACCAGGGAGTGTCCAATTGCCTCACACTTTAGCCATACCACAGATGCCATGGAGTGTCCAATAGGCCGCATTTTAGCACTACCACGGGTGTCAAGGAGTGTCCACGTCGGCGTCACACACTTTAGCACTACCACGAGTGCCAGGAAGTGTCCAAATTTGTCACCGTCACATTTCAAAGATACTTTAAATCGCATTCTCATAACATCACACTATAGTACACAGTACCAGAGAGTGTCCAATTCCACAACATTATCCATATACTCTTTCCACTGCCCCTCACTCACCATGCATGTAAACTCGACTCCACATGTATGTCATTTGACTATATACAAACATGTAAATTACCGAAAACAATAACAACACACGTACGAGAATAAACAAGCCTTTAATCATCCCTTTATAACAAGACATAACAACCAGGATTATGTTTTAGTACAATTCCCTAACAATACTTTAAAACCTTTAAAACTTCTCCCAAACAGTCCCTTATCATAAAACAGAACAAAACACAAAAGTGCAAAGTCATTCGCACAGGCCGTTCGCGTGATGTGCCGATTATTCGATTTCCAAACTGTCAAAAATTACACAGGTCGCGCACGCGGGCCACTCATGCGAGGCTTGCTCGCGCGGGTCGCGCGCACCAGTTTTCACAGTGTCTTCATCTTCTTCGTTTTCTCTTCTGTTTCAGTTTCTAAGCCCTATTTTTATCCATTTTGTATTCCGAATGTAAACATGACCTATAGTATATGATTCTCTTCATTTTTTCACAAGGATTACGAATATATGATTGGATTAACGTGAATCAAAACGTAGCTCTCGGATATTACGAAAAATCAAGAGGAGACAAAATTTCATTTCTAATATACGTCGCAATATGAATGAATTAGGCTCTAATATTTTAACAGTAGCCTCTATGTACTGTAATCTTTCATAATTATCTATCAAAACTCGTTTTGGTTAAATTTGGAAAATCACCATTTTTCAAGCTTCAAGCTTCCATGAAAATCAACAATGGTGGTTTACAATTCTACATATAGAAACAGTAATTAAGCAATGAAATACATTCCAAGTGAGTTTAAAATACTCACTGTGATTGAAGATTATGGTTTTGTTGAGAAAGATAATCAAACTAAGAGAGCCCACTTCAAGCTTGTGGCTATGGAGATGAAGTTCTCTCTCTCTCTAGAAAATTTTGTAAATTCTCTTATAAACTCTCTCTTTTCTTTCTGATTTTGTGTTTGTAATGAGCAGAATGTGATCTAGTGTGAGGGAGTGAGTATATATAGAAATCTCTTGAACTTGGCCCCCAAATTATTTCAATCATACTCTACAAATTCTAATAAGCACATAAATACAGCAAATATACATGCGTATATCATATACTCCCTCCGTCCCATGTTGTGTCCCTTTTGGGGAATCCAACTATTTGAGGGGACAAAAAGAATCTATACCTACTTTCCAAAATTGCCCATAATCATTGCACTTTTGTGTGTGTGTGTGTGTGTGTGTGTGTGTGTTGATTGCAAGGAAGGGTAGTTTGGGACATTAAGTAAAATTTGCATGCTAATTTTGGAAAGTAGACAACAATTTTGGGACATCCCAAAAAGGAAAGGGGAACGCATAATATGGGACGGAGGGAGTACACAGATGGTAGGGATCAAGTTAAGTGTATAGGGGTCAAGTGTAGTTGTTTGGGTAAATAAACTTTTGGTATAAAGCTAACTCACACAAAATAGACATTGCCAAACAAGACAAGAACAAGTTGTCTAGGAATCACTTAAGTGTTTGGGAAGAATAGCTCATGGCACTAGAAATAGACATACAAAATGTATTATCCAAACAATCCTAACCCATGATTAGTTGCATTAAATGATCAAATAGCAAGTGTCCAATCTTGATTGGTGAAGATTCCCAAACTGTGGGAGTTCAGTGCGTCGCGGACAATTTTCGTACGTAAACAGGTATTTTTGAGGCATGGTGATCACCACAAAAATACAAAAATATTATATTAGCGTACGAAATAATTTTTTGGTTATATAAAAATACAGTTTGAGTCAAAAGTAAATATTTTCACCGTTTTGAAAGTACATATTTGAAATTCATCTAAAGTATTACCAACCTTAAGAAAATTCAGTTGTGAAATAATAAAATAGGTATTTTCTTGATTTTATAAAAATTACCGTTTGACCCCAATAAAGAATTTATTAGCAAAATAAAAGCAAGTAATTCAAACTAAAATAAATATAGAAATTATAATTAGAATTTAAATGAAATTACAGGTTGTTACAAGACAAGAATTGGGGGGGGGGGGGGTACATGCAATTATAGAAATTCAGTATTGTGAATTGAGTGTTCTCAGATCTAAAATATATGGAATAGTAAGATAGGGATAAATGTGGTGCACTCAAAGTATTTGCAATTCAAAGTTTGTTTTATTTCAAAGCAGAGAAATTATTCAATGTAAAAAATATGTGGGCCATACGGGCACCCACATATCATTGGACCGGGTCCAATGGGCTTTGGCTCTTGGAGCCCTAGAGTTTGGTTTTATGTGTGTATATATATGATATAAACACACATATTCATGGATCTCTAAGAGATTGGGCAGCCTCTCTTTCTCTCCCACTCTCCCTCTCTCTCTTTACGGTTTTCTCTCTCTTGGCCATCACCATTGTGCCATGGGATTTAGCGCGTGACTTTCATGGGGATTGCTCCAGTAGCATCTTTTACGGCCTATGCGAAGCATGAGAAAGCACACGGAGGCAGCATGTTCGTGGTTCTTGTTGGGGGCTCATAACAACGCCAACTCATCGATCCCGTATGCTTGCTTGCATATTTATCTACATTGGTATCAGAGCCTATAGGTTGTTGATTCGCCCATTTTTTGAACCTATATCGAATCTGCCATTAAAGCTTAACCAAGCTAACCCTACAATTTGATTTTCAAGTGGGTCTAATACAAAACTCCAATAGGAGTCCAAATTTTTTATATGGTTGGGTTCCTAATGGTCCCTAGAGTCCCCAATAAAATCTCATGGCCTGATTATGTCCGATGAGTGAGATATTGTAAATCCTAGTTTGTGGTTTCATGAAATCCAACAATTTTTGCTATTGATTTTCGGAAGTTGTACTCGTTCAATAATTCTATTTATTGGCATATTCTTAAGCTATACCGTGAAGATTTTTTTCAACCATATGTTTTACATAAATTTTGGATCAAGGATGTGCGAGATCATACGGCCTAGCAAAATTGGTATCGCGAGCAGCCTAAGGGTTGCGGCTGGGTCTTCTAAAGGGAAGAAGATGATCATGATGCATTAGAGCCTTGTTTGGCAAATTTTGAATACATTCATTTTTTTTTTAAACAAGTGGCCAAACAAGACTCATGCCATGACATGATCTGTTCTCACTCAAAGTCCGATTTCATATTCTGGATTTAAACAAAAAACTTATTAGTTAATATCTATAAATAGGGGTGTTCACGGGTCGGGTGAGTCGGGTTTGACCTCCACCCGTTCACCCACCCGTATCCTTGTCAGGTTCAGCATACACCACCTGTCATCCATCCGAATGATCGGGTGAAACCGACTCGTCGGTTTCGGTTGGAGTCGGGTCGGTTTCGGGTTTGACCCGATAGAGGCTGAAAGTCTGAACAATCTCTCATCTAATACCAAAAATCACTAAAAGAGACAAAGAAAAGAACTAAACAGATTATGATCTACAAGAATATCAAATACAGATTCATATGTGGTCAAATCTAAATCTAAACCCTTAGATATAGGGGAAAATTTTGAAGTAGTAAAATCATTAATGGTTCATGGTTTGTGGGTAGCATATACAATATATATACACATGCATATATATATATATATGTGTGTGTGTGTATATACACATACACTAATCACACACAACCGCAAGTGTGTGTACATACATATTCATATGTACAGAATCTAGATAGATCTACTTAAAAAAAAATCTAAACATCTCCAGATCTGGAAAGATAGAATGAGAAAGGACAAAACTAAGATGAGAGGTCACTTGACTCACCGGCGGCAAGAAGCTTGGCAGCGGCTCACGGCAAAGATGATCGGTAGCGCCACAATGACGAAGAGAGGATAACATCGGCCGACGATCGGAGGTGGCGAAGGTGTTGTCATAACACCAGTGGTGATTTTGAGTATGGGGTTTGAGAGATGAGATGAGCCTTGAGAGTAGCTCAGTGTGGTGGCTGCTCATCTCTCTAAGTGGTATATAAATCATAGATTTTAGGGCTACTAAGAATGTCATCAGGTCGGGTCGGGTTTAACGGGTTTTGAAAGGTGCTACCCGAGAACCGAACCAAACATGTCGGGTTTTATAAACATAACCCATGACTCAACCGACAGTTCACTCAACCCGTCAAAAATGCCTCGGGTAGTTCGGGTTGGTCGGGTGGGTCGGGTCTACGGGTTTATTTGATCACCCCTATCTATAAAAGGTGTTTTAGATTATTTTAAAAGGAAAAACAAATAAGTTGTAATTCCATAATAATATTGTTTTGTAACATTATAAATTTTTTTTATTGTGTTGAGAACACTGTAAGGGACTCTAAGATAATTTTTTGTAAATTATCATGTATTTGTGGAGTTTTAGTGCATATAATTTATGCTTATGAGCATTTATTTAATTACTTAAAATAGCCAAAATATATTATTAAATTTTGTAATTATTAAGGGACATAAGGGACACTGTTTTGAGACCATATAGAATTTTATAGGACCCAACAGATAGTTTTTGGTAAATTATTTAAATCATATTAATGTTTTAGAGCATATAATCATGTGTTTTTTTGTACACACATTAAATTGCTTAAAATATTTTTATTGATTATTAGTTCAAAGAATTAACACAATGTGTTTAACACTCTGTGGTAGCTTGAATTTTTTTTTTTTTTGGTAAATTTCTCGCTCTTGGTGATATATTTTAGAGCATATATTGTGTTGAGTACACGTACACGATATTAATTGCTTAAAATATAACAACAGAAGCTGTTAATTCTTGAATTTAATAAATAGTGTTTTTGTACACTGATTGGAGACTTGAGAAAATTTTAGTGAATTATCTCATTTTTGTTTTGGTATTTTAGAGCATAAAATTTATGCTTATGAGCATTTTTTTTTGGATTGCTTAAAATAGCCAAAGTGAACTATTAATTTTTGAAATTAATATGGGGTGTTTAGAACGCCATATTAGACCACTGAAAATCCTTGGAGAACAAATTCCTCAAAATATTTGTATTTTTGGGAATTTAGTTACTCATAGTTAATTTTGTTTACCTAGATCAATTTATTTTGTTAAATTGATTCAAAATATTTTTTGGGCCTTGATGAAATTCTGGAAATTCTTTATTTATAATGAAAAATCATTTTTTCAGTTGATTAAATTTTCCATGAGGTATTAAATTAATTTGTTATTTTAAAAGCCCTTAATGAATTGGTTTTAAAATATGTTTTAAGACCGAAAAGTGTGTTAAAATTAGTGAAAAATACAGGATTTTTCATTGATTTTACTTTAGCTTATGGAAGCTATCCGGGCTGTGTAATAATTATTTTATTGCACATTTTATTATTTTAGAGGCTCATTGCATTATAGGTCATGTTTAATTACTGTTGTTTGTGATTGGATGACCGGGACCTCTAATCCTCCTCCTTAAATGAAGTGATAGATTAGTCCATTCATATTTTAAATAGACCGCATGAGTGTTTGGTGTATGTGATTAATGCATTAATCTGGATAAAATAAATGGACGATTAATTGACAATTTATGGAACTTGTGTCCTCATGATGTATGTTTAAGGTTGTTTCTGTGTATATATATGAACAAAGCATCCCTAATTTTATGGGCTATAAATGTAATGTGAGGATGAGTGTGTTATTTCTTGTATTGGAAAAGCCTACTTGTAAAGGGATGGTTTTCTTTGTTCATACATCATACACTTGAATTACCTTAACATGAACTCTAAATTGTCAATTCGGACCCACGTGGGGGTCCATGCGCACTTTTGTTTTATGGCGCACTTTATATCATTGTGGATGATCTTAGATAGGTAATAGTACCATCTAATTGATGTTTGTTTAGAAAAATGAATTATAAAAGATTTTTTCTTGATTTACAAAATTAAGATTTGATTAATGAGCAATAGCGAATTTTTTTGTCTTAAATTGTAAAAAAGGGAAAAACTCATTTGTAATTGGATTTTAAAACAAACTTTATGAAATGTGCAAATAATAATGTCAATCCCTTGCGCATGTTCTCAAATATTTTTCTTCAAATTTTCTGGATTCACAAAAATAAATGTTTTCCCAACCACACTTTGTCGATATTTATAAAAATAACAAGTTTAAAAGGGGCTAATTTTTGTAACATGGCACTGCAAAGTAACACATCTATAGAGTAAGTAAGAGCTTATGGGCTTTAGAATTATTCTATAGTCCAACTCATTAAACCGAATAAAGGGCCTCCAGCCCAATTTCATTATAAACCTTGAAAGCCTATGACACTTGGCTCGAGAAGGATCATAGAACGCGCTTTGTGATAAGCAGCATGCACAATGATCTTGTTGGGAAGTATAAGTACTACCCAATAGCCAAAGTATTGTGAGATTAGCTTGCATTTATTTTCGATGGCACATTCACTACTAAATTAAGCATCTAGTTATGAAGTTCGGGAAAGTAAAGGAAACGTTCCAAGTACACGATGATTGGACATCTAAGGTCGATGACAGGTATGATTCGTGATTTTAGATTACTCGGAACATCTTTACTAGTGAACTGTAGTTTCAAGCTATGATTAGTCTTTGCGTGATTCGCGGGTCCATAGAAAACAAATCATGATCCACAACGGAAATGTTAAATTTTTTATTTTTGACATTTTCCGACATGTTGAGCTGAATTTGGAGCGTCAAAAGGTAAGGCGAACCGTATAGCTACACTCTTGACCATGACTTCCATAAGTAGAAGTATGCGCAAGGCCAGTGGGCATAAATGCAATGGTAAGGGTAAACTCGGCTAGAGGCAGGGTGGGGCTAGCAAGTTTGCGCCCAAGGCTAACAAGGTGAAAGAGCGCAATCGAGGGCGTTTTTCAATTCGGTGGTAATAGGATGGATGTTTTTGAGTGATAGTGTTACTAGGACATGGTTATCTAGGGATAACTTCTTAAGAATTGTTTTAATCAAATTCTAGTTTCCTATGTTAATTCATTTATTCTGAGATATGGCATGCTGGACTTGAACATATAGGATGTGATAGGATGACTTGATTAGCTCGAGAAGCCCTTTTGGGCCCACTCTCTAAGGTTGACCTAGCTATATGTAAGTCTTGCTTAGTTGGTAAAGCATGCCGAAAGCCTTTTAGGAAGGCTATTAGAGCTACTCAAGCATTAGAGCTAATTCACTCAGATATCTGTGGACTTATGGATGTAAAGGCCCGTCATTGCGCCTCTTATTTTCTCACTTTTATAGATGATTTCGCGTGATATGAGGATCGCTAGTACTTATCTAATCAGCTCTGGGAACTGTGTGAGGAAAAAGGGGAAACACATACAACTTCTTATTCCGGAAACTCCGCAACAATATGGTGTTGTAGAAAGGAGGAATAAGACATTCCTAGATATGGCTAGGACTATGATGGCGCAAGTCAACCTCCTAATGTTGTTTTGGGGGGATGTACTCTTGATAGTTGCCTACATACTAGAGTGCCTCTTCTCAGTCAGTTCCTTCTACCCCCTTATGAGCTATCGAAAGGCGAAAAGCTCATTTCAGAGCATTTGCGCTCGTGGAGCTCAGGAGGTTATGTTCACTATACCTTGCATAAGTGCGAGAAACTACGCTCGAGAGCTATAAAGCATACCTTTATAAGATATTCTAATAGCTCAACAGGCTATGTTAATAATGTTATATATAATGAACAAACGAGTATAGGAATGACAGAAATGGTGCCATATGATATCGAGAATGACTTCCCCAGGATTGGTACTAATAAGAGATATCTTGACCTCTATGATTTAGAGGATGTTGAAGACAACATACCATCTTTAAGCGAGGGTGGGGAGATTGAGATTCTACATCCAGTAATCGTTGAAAAATGGTACTAGTCTCCAGCCGAGTGAGAGTGCACCGCTAGATGCTAGTGGGAGTGTACCAAATAGTGGGAGTACACTACTAGGCACTCAAGATTCTCAGGTAGTACACTCTATGGTGATGAGGAAAAAGGTCCTTATCGCTATTTTGAAATTGAGGAATACATTTTCATATGTGTGCAAATGTGTGCACAAGTGGATGAGGATGAGCCTACTTCTTTTGTTAAAGTGTTTTTCTTTGTCTGCTTGAGCTGAGTGGATAGTTGCTATGCCAGATGAGATGAGCTCTATGGACGCGAATAAGGTCTGGGAGTTAGTTGACATTCCGCCTGTGCGTAAGACTATTGGAGATAAGTGTGTTTTCAAAATCTAACGCAAGGCAAATGATTCAATTGACAAGTATTAGGCACGCCTTATGGCGATAGTTTGTACCCAGAAAGGGTATAGACCATGGAAACATGTTCTCTCAAAGGGTGAGATCTGACTCCATTCGCCTTATCCTAGTAATTGTCGCATATTTAGTTTTGGAACATTTTTAGTTGGATGTTTAAACTATTCTTTTCTCAATGGAGAATAAGACGACGATATAAACATAGATCAGCCCATTGGTACCAAAGGGAACGAGTGCAAATGTCACGACCCATCCCACTACGCGTGGAAATAGGACACGTGGCACGCCACCAAGGCTCATCCAAACAATCATATAAATACACGCAGCGGAAAGAACTTTAAAACAATCCTGGGTATTTAAAACTTAGGGAACATTACCCTCTGAGTTTGTAAAATCCATTGAAATCAGAGTTATAAAAAGTTTTGTTCAAACAAAAGTGTTCACAAGAATCCATTTAAAAAAAAAAACAGAGGTTCAGTCGACTGCCCAGTCGACTGTACTAGGGTCCAGTCGACTGTGCCTGGCAGAAACTAAAACCCTAAATCCTCAATAGAGGTCCAGTCAACTGCCCAGTCGACTGCTTTCAGAAACCAGTCGACTGCTTTTCTATCCTAAGAAGCAGTAGCCAAAATTAACAGTGTTCAGTCGACTGTCCAAGGGGTCAGTCGACTGCTTCTCTTATAATATACTTTCAGTGTCTCAATCCCACGAGATCCAGTCGACTGACCCTGGGTCCAGTCGACTGCTCCCCTGTTGGGCAGCCTGTGATGGAAATTAATAAGTCCTGCTACTCAATACCAACAACAAACACAACCACAACTGATTTCCAACATATTAAAACATAATTACAGACGTTCAATTACAAGATTACCATACTATAGAACTAATCTATGGTTCTATTACAACATATTACTAATCCTTACACAAGTTTAGGATTTAAAACAAAAACATATACAAGTGTTATCCCCGGCGTTCATCGGCCTCACTCATCACGCTTCTTCTTATCCTTCTTCTTACCTGCAATGGAGTACATCTCCACTGCTCAGCTATATGCTGAGCGTACAAGCCTAACATGTACAATATATGACAAATCATGCTTTAATCTCATAAATCATACAATAGTCTCTAGGGAGAAAAATACGCATTCATCCGGTAGCGGCAAGTCCAAGCCTTAAACCGCGATACCAATGGCAAGTCCAAGTCTATCAACCATTGTATCCACAAGTGCCATGGCAAGTCCAAGTCTATCAACCATGCACAGTAGCCGTCGCTACTAAATTCTCAAACATCGAGAAGCTTACTCCGGCATGAATTTGTATAAGACTCCCCTTTGACCCACATAGACAACTTAACGTGCTCGCATAAATTTAGACATGCTTTTCACAATTTAGCGCGTGCATAATTAACGGGCCTACAATTAACACATGGATTTCTCCCGGATCACAATTTCGTCGTCGAAATATAAAATATGTATTTCCCTATATTTCACAAGTTAGAACTTCATACCTCGTGCGATTTCCCCCAAACTTTGAAGGATCGACTAGGAGGCTAAATAAACGTCGGATTTCGAATTTGAGAAAATTCCTACAAGTTTATACCTGTTTTTCCCAAAAGTCTAGAATTAATACTTTTACAAAAATTGGCCAAACATGACCTAAGTGGTATCAAAACGTAGATCTTACCTCCACGAGTTCAAATCTGAAATCTGGAGAAAATCTGACGGACGAACGGTCGTCGATCGGCGTCGCAAAGCCCGTTGGCTCCAAATCTCCATTCTCTCTCCTCTCTCTAGATATTTAGGAGTTGTGGATGAGATTGAAATCTCATCCCAATCTATATATAGGCAACCTTTCGGGGAATTACGTTTACCTCCCCGCAAGTTTCTCAAAACTTCTAATCAGCTCTCGAAACTTCGCACACGTCCATTTTATAACTTTACGAGTGAAAACTATAAATTTCAAAAGTTTCCGACTAAGTTTCGTTTGGGTCCAAAATAACGTCCGAAAACTATATTCTGTGGAATCTCTACACGACCTACCTTTTCAATTAACGTATCTCTCACGTTCTCACCACAGTTCTCAAAATGATACTACCAAATCAAAATTTACCAGAATTATACTACACAGGTATAATTACTATTCAATAAATACCAGATAAAGTCAAATAACATTTAAATCACATAAATGTCATTTACTCATGATTATGCAATATGAACTTCCATATTCTCGTGTCCTTACTGACACCTTACCGTTGACCACAGTCAACCACTTATCCTCAATTATCATATATCAATGATAATTCATAAAATTTCATATCATGCATGATTAAACTATGAAATTCTGGAACGGGTGTGACAGCAAAAGTATGCCGTCTCAAACAATCTGTTTATTATCTCAAGTTAGCAATCGGCTAGGCAGTGGTACAATGTGTGTACATTAAATGGTCCAAGAAAAGTGTTCTAATTCTTTGTATGTTGATGACATCCTGAAAGCTGGGGATGAGATAAGTTCCATTGTCGCCACTTAAGAGTGGTTATCCTCTCAGTTTTAGATTGAGGATATGGGTGATGCCAACTATGTGTTGGGAGTTTAGATTGTGAAAGATCGTCCTCAGAAGCTTCTCTCGAGGGTTATTGAATGTTTTTTCACATGAAAAGCTGTAAACCCATTGACATCCCAATTTTAAAAAGGGACTCACCTTGACCTTAGATCAGTGTCTTAAGAATAATGAAAAGAGGAAACAAATGTCCAGTCTGCCATATGCATCCGCAATAGGGAATCTGAAGTATGCTAATGTGTGTACTCAGTCAGATGTCTGTTATGCGGTTGATTTAATTAGTCGTTGTTGTTGTCCTATCACTAGAGAGTAGTGAAGAGTATATTGCAATATGTTCGCAGGACTGTGGACCTTGCCTTATGTTGTTCGCAATGGAAGCATAATTTGTGGTGTGCTTACCAGCTGTTCGAGAAGCTGTTTTGGTTTACGACTTTTTTGCAGTGGATAGGTTCTTTACCTCATAGTGATGAGGTTGTGCCCATTGAAGGTGATAGCACGTAAGCCTGAGCATATCTAAAAGATCTCAAAAACCATTCTAGCACGTGGACATTCATTTTTGTCACATTTGAGATGTGGTTTGCGCAAAGGAAAGTTGTCTTAAGGCACATCTCCATTGGTGGATTTGATGTGCTCATTCCATTATTATGGTATTGACATTATTATTCAAGTTTTATTATCAGTTAATAGTAAACTAATTGGTTTCCATACATATATGTTTGTTACATGAATGGAATGAATGCACATTTCTAATATGTCATCGGGCTTGAATCGACCTACTCACATGGATGATTCACCTTGGCGTCGAGATAGCAAACTAGGACATGTGTCTCCATGGCGCTTGGATGGCGAGCAAGATGAGTCATTTATGTTCATGGCGCTTAGATAGCTAGCTAGGATATGTGTGTCCATAGCGCTTAGAAAGCGAGCTTGAACACTTATATCTACGCAGTATAAGAACAACGATTATTTCTATATGTCGCCTTAGATGGAGCTAAGATGAGACCTTTATATTTGGTCGAACATAGAGAGATTCCACGACTCTATGTAGCATGTTTACAGCCGAATGTGAGTTTTCAGACAGGCGCCAGGAGGGGCGACTGTGCTGGAAAACTTAGGTTAGACGTTTTGTGTAACGTCCAGACTAAGATTCGTATGGCGTTACTTGTTTTTTCAAACACAGAATGACATGCCCATTTTTATGGAAGAATACCATAGCATACATATCATACTGTATGTGCTTTTGCGATCGACTGTGGAGAAGTGAATGAATTCCTCTTCATTACTGTGTGAGCCACGTAGCATATCCAAGACATTGGTTATCCTACAAACTAGTTGCCTTCACGACTTGAGACTGTGTCATGAAGAGGACACTTGATGACAGCTACTTTAGCATGCTATCCTAGGACGATGAGATAATTCTGTTCTATGGGGTGTGTCTGGGCAAGCGGTCAAGTTAGTCGGATTGGGGCTCAGGGAAGACCATTCAATAACACACTATGTTTTTGTGACTCATTAGCAGGCCTGCGACAATCGTATTTTGTTACTGATATATCATGAGTACACTATATTGAGTTTGTGCAGCACTTCTTTTCACCGAGGGATTGAGAATGCTGTGTCCGGTGTGGTTGAATCGTCTAAGGCATACACGAGAAGCTTCCGAGTGATGTGTCTTGCTGGTTATGGTGATGATTTGGCATTACACTCCCGTCGCTGTACTTTCTTTTCGTAAGGTCGCACGTTCTATTTCCCTGTATGAAGAGATGAGAAGTTCTGTTTCGAGAGATTGTTTTTAGTACTAGCCCTATGTGCGTGAGTGGGAGATGTAAGAAATATGTGGGCCATACGGGCACCCACATATCATTGGACCAGGTCTAATGGACTTTGGCTCTTGGAGCCCTAGGGTTTGGTTTTATGTGTGTTTATATCAATGTGTGTATATATATATATGATATGAACACACATATACATGGATCCCTAAAAGATTGGGCAGCCTCTCTTTCTCTCCCTCTCTCTCTCTACGGTTTTCTCTCTCTTGGCCATCACCATCGTGCCATGGGATTTAGCGCGTGGCTATCATGGGGATTGTTCCAGTAGCATCTTCTACGACCTATGCGAAGCATGAGAAAGCACACAGAGGCAGCATGTTCGTGGTTCTTGTTGGGGGCTCATAACAACGCCGACTCATCGATCCTGTCGGGCTATATTCCACTAGGTAAGTGACCTAACCCCGACTCGTATGCTTGCTTGCATATTTATCTACATTCAGGGAATAACTTTTCAGGTAGTATCAACTTTTGGGATTTACAATCTAGAGCTAATTGAAATGATCCTTTTTTTAAAAAAAAAAATACTAGTATTTCAATCATTCACGAGAGAGAGAACTTGTTTCCTAGTAAATTTTCAACTTCCAGCATTTGCTATAGCATCCATTACATATGTAAGTCCAACACGGATCTTGTATTAGCCCAAGACACCATAAAAAGAGACCATGCCAGCACCACAATTCTCTGGCTGCTGCATTATAGGTCAGTCTCTATGAATGGCCGATTCAATGGACCTTTTGCTCATACAACACCAGTTTGGAGCATCAATTTATATATTACGACTTCGTTGAATGGTGTTTCATTCATATGTAAGCAAGTAACTAGGCACATTATAAGATTTTTCAGGATTGGGGAATTGTTTAGTCTAGGCAGTATAAAATTGGATTCCCCCATGATCCTAAGGGGCTGCTTGGGAAGGGAAAGAACCATGGTTCATAAGTGAATCAGTTCTAAAACTCGAGTGTTTTGTAAATGCCCATTTCTTCCACAGAAGTCTGAGCCCAGTCTAATCTCTAGTTACAGGTCAAACCGACATAATCTTAGTTCTCATAAAATGCAGACAGAAAGTAAAAGGAGAACTGAAACATTTCTTATTTTAAGCATTTCCAAACAGGGCGGAAGAGTGCAGATACATCACAACGATGAAGATGTTTTGGATCGGTGGAAAGGTGTCTGAGGTGCAATTCTTTTCGTGGGTGATGAAAGGGGAAATAGGAAAACCATAGTGCCTCCCTGTTTATAATTTTAGGATCACTCTTGACATATAAGCTATGTTTCAATTTGAACTGGTTCAAATGCAACTTTTTGGAAAGCAATGACATGTAATGGTGAAATATAAATGGGCTATACAGCTTATTGCTTTGCATCTTCTTAATGGAAAGATCTGTCATTGAGAGAGTCTTTTGAAATGTTCGTAATGGATTGACTAGGGATTTCATCATGTACGCCATGATATTGATCATAAGTGAGTGGAATAATCTCATGACTTGATTTGCAGGGCTCTGCAATGCCTCCCATCGCTGCCACAGTTTTTCTTGGAGCTAAATGCATGATGCAGGACTATTAGAGAGGAACGGTGAATGGCAACACGTGCCTGTTGAAGAGCGCAAAGCTAATCTTCAAAAAATTGTTCTGACTTTTGTTATCTCTCAGTTAATCAACCTGGATATATTTTTTTTTTTTTTTATACTACCAATCTACCACAATGCTTGTGCTTTTATTGTTTTCCTCGAGACATCTTATCTAATGTTGCAGTTAGATTTTGAAAAAGGAAAATAATAGAATAGTGATAATCAACAATTGATGTGGACTAAGTTCGAGAATGGAATGGTTTCACTTTTGTACAAAATTGATGGAAAAGGCAAGAAGAGAAATGAATAATATTGAAAATGGGGTTGGTGAGAGAGAAACTAGAATGCTAGAGGCTTTAACTCAACTGGTTGAAGTAAAATTCTTTTCTTGTCTCTTGGCTTTGAGTAGATGCCTTTAATTGAGTCTTGACTTATCTAAAGTTAATTTGATCTAACCATTTAGGTTTACAAGTTAATTTTATTTCCTTGAGAGCTTAATCTTGATTGAAGGTTATAAATGGGATTGATCGTTGTTTGGATGAAGATGAGTTCGACCGTGTACACGTTCCTTACTCAATCTTCTACATTTGCCTTCTTGTGAGGCAATTTGAATTTGCCTTCTTGTGAGGCAATTGGAAAATTTATCACACTGAAAGTAACATAACGTACAATGGATATTTCATTGAATCGATTTGGTTGGAGATTGTTATTGAAATAATAAATGAAACCAAGTTTAGTTTTTCTTTTCTTGCTGTTCCTTTTTTTTTTTTTTTTCTTTGTATGATTTTGTGGGTTTGGGGCATCCTTAATTTAATTTACAAGTGTTGCAATGGAAGATTTAACAGAGATCCTAATGAAATAAGTAGACTATTGAAGTATAATTATATGAATATGTTCTACTCTATTGTATCTTCTTTTGTTTGTGTACATTATACTAGTAATTGTTAGAAATCTGCCCATACTTATCGATTGAATTTCATTTTTGCGATTCAGATAACATGCCCATACATACACCTAATTAATATATATATATATATATATATCCTGTTTGATAAAACTGTAAAATTAAGTACTGAATTTTTAAGTTGCAAATTTAAGATGTTTGATTTACAATACTCAAACTCATTTATGGAGTAAAATTTTGGCTAGAAATGTTGTTTACTTAAAAGTTTCTGAGTGGGTTTTCGGTTATACATTATTAAAGAAAGTGCTGAAAATTGGGTTATCAAATACGCCCGCACTTAATGTGTTGGACAAATGATTTTATTCCAGCAGAAATGTCCAAACATACTCTACCTAGGAGACAAGTGCTTCCTGGTTTGTGGTTATCATTTCCCCATTTTCTTTTTCGTTTAAAGGCATGTTTGAGTACATTTGTGGGTGTCATTTAACAGGTTGGACAAGTAGGTCATGGCGAGTTTTTGACCACATCTTTATGTTTTGGGAATAGAATTTGTGGTGAATTATCAGTAGCTAGTCAAGATTGTTTGATGAGAAATGTCATCTAAAGATTGTTTCAACCATAAATTATTATTATTATTATTAATTTTTTTTTTCTTTTTTTATTTTTTTTTTGTGAGGGGGTGGGGGGATCTCACGAATACTAAATAATAATAATAATAATAAAAATAGATCCATGGTCTTTACTATTAAAAACAAGACAAATCAAGCCAAGTCTAGCATAGGCTCTCAAGTTTATTCTATTTTTTTTAGGATAATATTTGGAATACACTCAAAGATACAATTTTGGGACACAATTTAAAAGATGTGTCTATCTTTCTCTTATGTCACTGTGGGGTCCAGTCCTATCAAAAGAGAGATATAGACACATCTTTTGAGTTGTGTCCCAAAAATTGTCTTTGGATGTGTCCCAATCTTTACTCTTGCTTTGCCACACTTTCTTTCTCATATTATGAGCATTTGTGTACACAATTTATGGAAGCAACCCTTTGTATTCCTTCTGTGTTGATGCCATCACTTGTACCAATTTTTCACATGGTTGTTTTTTTGTTTTTTTTTTTTTTCTTATGGGGTTTGTTAATATGTGCCATTAGGGCATATGTTAAGGTTTCAAAAGTGAAAATAAACCAGGGAGACAAACTCTGAACCCTACACTAGACACTAAAACTCACATTGTACCCCTTATTTATTTTCACTTTTAAAACCTTTACATATGCCCTAAGGGCATACGTTAACAAAACCCTTTTTTAATATATTTATTTTTTGGTGTATGGTTCTAGGGATGGATTTTTGTTGGTTCCAACTTGATCAAGTGTGCACCGCCCAAACTCTAAGGCTGATGGAGATACGAATTAAAATGATGAAGTAATTTCTTTGTACATGTAGTTTACTACCAAATTGTTAGATATAACTCTAGTTAATTACCCATTCATTATTAATTGCCTTCATAATTGTGAGTTGAAGTGTGTGAGTGTATGTTTTTATGTAGTAAAACAATATAATTGGTTATCTTGTATTAATGAGCAGAATTGTGAGTTGTAGTGCATTCACAATTAGGGTTGGTGATTTTCGATTGTTTGTTGTATAGCATGATCTAACATTAGACTCATCATGTTGTTGGTAGTACTTTGAGATAAGAAAATTGTGCTAAAATTTAGTATGCTAGATAATAAAAGCGTTAAAGAGTTGTATGTTGATTTTGGGTTGTGATAAATTTATTTACACAGGCCGGTTTATGAAAATTTCGGATGTTATAAAAACAGAGGAAACTTTGCCGGTATTTTTTTTTAATTTGTATTTTTGGTTTTCTTTTACTCTTAGAGTACTAGGTGGCTGCAGTATTATATTTTTAATTGCACTTTCGTTTACTGTTTCAGGTTGTTGCAAGAGATTAGAGGATTTAGATCATGATGAGAATCAATTATGAGCGTAAAAACTTTATTTAGATTATTATCATGTTATTTTATTTCTATTAATGTCAGCTATGAAACAATTATGTATGAACATATACTTTATTGTATCTTGTTTTATCTTTAATTAATATGCTTTTAAATTTTATGTCGTTCTTGTCGTTAAAAATAAGTATGTCATAATTTATTGTGATGGAGAAATAATAATTTTTTGTGACAATATATAAACTTCCATCACAAATATTGTTTGTGACGGTTTTGGTAATAATTGTGGTCACAATGTTTAAAATTTAGTCACAAACACTATTTATTCCGTCACAAATTTGTGACGTTTAATGTTTATGTGTTGACACAAATAAAGTACTCATACAAATCCATCACAAGTAGTATTTGTGACAGTTTCGGGTCGACACAAATAAAGTGCCTCAAATCAAATGTGACACTACTATTTGTGTCACACACAAATCTGTCACTAATACTATTTGTGACGAGTTCGAGTCGACACAAATAAACTGCCACAAATTATAAATATATGTGACTATTTTTTGTGTCACACACAAATTCGACACAAAATCAATCACAGATACTTTTTATGACGGAATTTGACCCGACACAAACTTTTTGTGACTCCCCTAACTTGTGTCGAGCACAAATCTATCACAAAATGTGCAATTCCGTCACAAAAAGTATTTGTGACGGAATTACACTTTTTTTGTAACGGATCTTTTCCGTCACAAAAAGACATATTTTATTATAATGCGCCATATGTCCCTTACTCCACCTAGGCCCGATGGTGTATGTCACTCCGTGTGACTGCCACATAGAAAAACTTCTCAAACTATACTACTACTACACCATAGTAGTTCTCATTATATTTGATAGTCCCAGAAATTTGTTCAATCACTCATTTCAATTATTTAAATGCAAATTCCAAAAAAAAGGTTAACCCTATTTTCGTAATAGCAAGAGCAAAGGTCACTGTTACTAGGGAAAAAGACCGTGGCATATCATATATGATTTTATTGGGATGCATGTACATAAAATACATATATAGATACTATCAGCAAAAAAAACCAACAGAGATATACTATAGAGCTTGTGGAATACGACGTGTTTGTTCTACGGTGAAAATAATGTAAACATCCTTAATACAAAATATTAAATATCTCAATACTTAAACCCTTTAAGTTCGTAATCATATTTGATGAGTTACATAAGTTAATTTAAGATAGCATGGAATGGAATTGACAGAGACCAAAATGGTGTGGATATCATCGTCACCCATGACTTCTATGTATAAGTATGTTATTATATATATACAGAATATTTCTAGTAGGGACGTCCTTACTTTATTAAGTTAAGGACTTCTGTTTTCAGCCGTTAGATCATCATTTTAAAAAATGAAATGACAACAATACCCTTAATAAAAACTCGATCTAATGACACAGATAAAAGTCATTAACTTAATAAAGTAAGAACGTCCTTAGTAGAAGTGTTCTACTATATAATAAATATATGCAAGGGAGAGGGAGGGATCGGCTACACTATATATTTGTTCACGGCTTTCAATACTTTATGTTTGATTCCCGCAAAATAAATATACACATATAGGTACTCTTGTTTTTAACACACACACACATAAATATAGAAACAGACTCGTGCATTGGGTAAGTGCACTGTGCTTTTAATTTTTAAGCCTAAAAAAATCATATGCCGCCCCGCTGACCTCGCCCCATGCCGTCGCCCCGCAAGTTTTTTTAGGCTTAAAATATTTAAGTCCAGTGCACTAGAGAGTCTAGCCCTATAAATATAGGGTGAAGACACAACTTTTTCTGCTAAATACACCACCATGTAGTGTTAAACGATAAAAAATGTGTGAGTGCAAGTGGTGTATTTAGCAAAAAAGATAGTGTATATAGCATCACCCTAAATATATATATATATATATACACACATACACATATAAGTGCTTTTATAAATGATGAAGATGTACTCCAACTGCATCTTATATATACTAGCTTGGTACCCGTGCTATGCACGGGAGAGTAAATATGATTTAAAATTTTCAATAAAGTGATAATAATTTAAGGTTTTCTTACAAATATTTGTGTTATTGTCAAAAATATTGAATTATTAGGGAACAAATTTGATTAAGCTAAACTAGTTTGCATTTAACTTTCTTGGTGAGATTCCAAAAAATAATTAAATAGAATGCATACTTGAATTATCATGGACGCATAATATTAATAAGATGAATAAAGACTTGCATGCTATTAAAAGTTCATTTGCTAACATGCTAGCGCAAAAAAAAAAAAAGTAGCGGATCGCTTCTCATGTATACTATTTTTTTTATACAGTAATTGATAAATTTTTACCACAAATGAGTTTTTTCAAACACTAACATATATAAGAGGCTAACATCCAATTACAACACTATAATCATGGGCAATTTAATCAATATTTATACAATCAATTATGACAGTACTATAATCACTTTTGCATATGTATTATGTAAATGCTACAACTATCATAGTTAATTCGGACCATAATCTATTGTGCTACCTATCACAATCACAAAAACATAAGTTTTCATAATTGCAAAACTTTTATTGCCTTAATGCTAGAGACACAATTAACTGCACAATCATTTTCACAATTCACAACATTTAAAACAAGATGCACCACATTTTAAAGTATCACACATAAAGACAAAACACTTTAATGATTGTGCTTTAAATGTAGTACTTTTTACTTTAAATGTTGTGAATTGTGACAAGGGTTGTGTAATTAGTTGTTTCTCTAGCATTATTGTACACTAGACGGTGCCACACACACTCCGTGTGTGTAATAAGTTCTTATTTGGAGTAGTTTTTTTTTTTTTCCCAACTGGTCAAGCAGTTTTTTTTTAGCAGTTATTGTTAGCCAAACTGTTAAGAAGTTTTTTACTTTTACAATGGGCATTTTAATGCCCTTGTGATAATTTTTTGGGAAGGAAAATTGCATATGTTTACTGGTAATTATTGATGATAAAACCCAAAAATGGGAACCCCTCATTTTCCCTTTATATATGTACTAGAAGTGTCACACACACTCCGTGTGTGTAATTAGTTCTTTTTTTGAGCAATTTTTTTTTTTCAATTGCTCAAGCAGTTTTTTTGAGGATTTTAGCCAAACTGTTAAGAAGTTTTTTTTCTTTTACAATTGGGTATTTTAATACCCTTGTGATAATTTTTGGGGAAAGAAACTGCATAGATTTACTAGTAATTATTTATGATAAAACTCAAAAAGTGGGAACCCCTCCCTTTCCCTCTGCATATGTACTAGAGGGCGCCACTTACTTTGTGAGTGCAAAATAGTGGATGGTATTTAAATTTTGTTTCAAATGACATTTTAATACTCTTGTGAACAAATTTAATTAATAAATTGTATAAATTTTAATGTAATTAAAAATATTTCTTTGGTACCCATCCTACATTCCTACTCTCTTTCTATTTTAGTATATAGATATAATATTTGAATGATATCAATACCAACGTGGAACAACAAAGGCCCTAGGTGTTTCCACGTGGCAGTGTGAATTGAAGTGAGTGAGAAAGAGGAACAGACAACGCGGCGAAAGAAGAGCCACACATGGAAGGAGCGGCAGGGGCTAAAATTACGAAAAGGTACAAACCAAAAGGGAAATTCCAAAATCAACTATGTTGATTTCAAAAGAGCACGGTTCGCCTAACTCGCGCTTTTATTTTTCTAACCGTCCAAGTTCCAACTGCAGAAACGTCTTAGTATCTCTGGCTAAAACAAAAAAAATAAAGAGTAGTGCTACATACACACACTTTTTGACACATTTTATGACATACAGTTTTAAATGCATGTACCTTGTGCTATGTAAGTGGTGCACAGAAAAGTTTAAAAAATTCAAACACCACAAAGGAGTAGTGCTACATACACACACTTTTTGACACACTTTTTGACACACAGCTTTAAATACATGTAACTTGTGCTATGTAAGTGGTGCACAAAAAAGTGTGAAAAATTCAAAACAGCACAAAGTACATGTGTTTAAAGCATAGTGTATGAAAAAGTGTGTGTACCAAACATTTCCCAAAAACAAAATTATTAAAAACAACTTTTATAGCAATCAAGAAGGAAACTTTACAAATAGACATGATGGCCGAATCAATTTGTACTATACAAACGTGAAATATATATATATATATATAAGCGACCTACCATATGTCTTTTGAATATAAATTATATTAAAGTACTTTGTCAAAGTATGAAATTTATGTATAGGTTGATATAGCTCAAGTGATAAATAGTTTGGTATATAAATTCTCTGCAATACATAAATTCGATATTCGAACTTCATCGCATATCTATATATAAAAGAAGAAAAAAAAGAAGAGAGTATGAAATTTATGTACTGAAAAAACTCTTGTTTACGTAGTTACCTTAAATGACAAATATTTGACTGTGATATAAAAAGCCAACTATGCTCCCTTTACATTTATACCGGGCAAATTTGTCAAAAGAGGGTGCCATTTACAAGTGCATTTAATTACTACGGTCATTTGTCTAGATAGTAAAGGTATATTGTTAAAGTAGTAAAGGTATATTGTTAAAATTTTGCTGCGAGAGGCCTCCACTTGTTATTCAGATCAAATGATCGAATGAATGCTGATATAATAACAAATAGGGTAAAAAGTATTTTGGCCGTTCAAATTATACACGTTTTTGTAATTTTCATCCCAAATTTCACATTTCGTCAAGAAATGTGTTGTAATTTGTTCATGTGGGACGCACGTGCCAAATTTCAAGGGCATTTATGACATTTCACCTTTCGCTTCTAAATTAACAATCATAAATATCATAAAAATTCATAAAAACTCAGTTAATTTCACTAAATTGCCCTTTTTTTAATCAATTACTCCCTTCGTCCCAATTTGTGAGTCATGTATTCCATTTTGGGATGTCCCAAAATTAGTGTCCACTTTCCTAATTTGGTATACAATTTTTACTTACTTTCCAAATCTACCCTTCATTAAAATCTACACCAAGACAATTAAAAAAGTAGTTGTAATGATTATGGACAATTGTAGAAAGTACGTGTAGATTCTTCTTGTCCCCTTAATAAGTTGAGTTCCCAAAGATGTACTCACAAAATGGGACGGAGGGAGTAATTTGTTATGTAGCAAGAAAATGTTGGAGTTTTTATGATTTTTATGATTGTCAATTTAGAAGGGGATGGTGAAATGTCACGAATGCCTTTGAAATTTAGCATATGCGTCCCACACGAGCAAATTCCATCACATTTCTTGACGGAATGTGATGGTAGGGTTGACATTGCAACACGAAAGATAGTTCATGGGGAAGATTGCAACACACACGATAGTTTGGGGGGACATTTCAACTTTTTGAAGTTCAGGGGGACATTGCAACCCTAAAGATAGTTCAGGGGGGATATTGCAACTTTTTAAAGTTCGGAGTGTGAACTGCAAAAGTGTGTATAGTTTGAGTAGACAAAATGTTTTTTACCCTAACAAATATCTGTGGAGGCCAAAGATATTTACATTATATATATAGTTCGGATCTTAAGCGGGTCTTAAAAAACGGACCTAAAAGACGGACCGTACGTGTAAATAGTGAGAATTTCTCACAAAAAAAGTGAGAAGCATGTACAAAGTGAGAAATTCTCACAAAATTTTTGTGAGAAATTCTCACTTTTTACACGATCCTTTTGTAAATCCCTTTTTTAAAGTCCGCTTAAGATCCGGAATGTATATATAAATATATATGTGTTTTGAAATATATATATATATATACACTATCTTATAAAAGAGCATTATAGAGTTTCCATTTCAATTGTCCTTATATATAATAAAAAAAAGGTGATTCTTTTCTTCTACAAAAGTCTCATCCCATGCATCATAATACTGCTGTAAGGACTAATTCTCCAAGCTAAGCCATAGGCCATAGCTGTGTTATATATACATTCTCCTTGTTTTCTCCACAATTTTTGATCCAGCCATTCTAATTAATCTTCCATCCATTGGCTACCAAGTTAAACACATATACGTATATATATATATATATATACACACACACACAACACACTCACACAAACACAAACTGGTACCAACCTTGCCACGTACCGTTATTTACAACCCTGCACAGGCCAGCTGCACGGTAGCTATGGATATTAAGTGGAGGGTGCAGCTCAGCTCAGCGTTTCGGACTACCGTGGCCTGCGGCTTAGTGGGCTGCGCTGCCGTCTACGGTCCAAGATCTCTACTGGGCCAAATTCCATTTCCAGCCTTCTCTTACCTCACGGCCGTACTAATAGTCTGCGATGCGACAGTTGGCGACGCACTACATGGCATTTGGCATGCCTTTTATGCCACGGTCCAAGTGGTGCCAGCCTCTGTGTTGATCCTGTGGGCAGTGGGGTCCGGCCGGTTCACCCCGGGCACGGCAGCAGTGGGGGCGGGGCTCAGCTCGTTTGTGGTGGCGCTGCCTGAGTCAACTCACATAATGACCAAAAAGATTGCTTTCGGGCAGATAGTGATAGTTTATGTTGGTGTTATTGTTCATAGTGATAACACAAAGATTTTCATGCACCCTATTCATATTGCGGCAAGTACTGCCCTTGGGGCCTTGGCTGCTGTGTTGGCTTTGTTGGTTCCATACCCTAGATTGGCTTCTTTCGAGGTAATTAAGTTGGCGCAGTACTATGTCTCTTCAATATAATTTTATCACAAAAACTTTTGAAAAGTGTTTGGGTACGTAATAGAAGGTGTAACTCAGAAAAGAACTAGTTTGATAGAGTTTAGTATTTGTGTAACTTATTTCAGTTCACTGGACTCCATGTTTCGCTTAAAAACATCAAACAACTGATTTTTTATCACACCAACATGTTATTGGTTTTCATCAAAGCTAGATATGTACATAAAAGTGAGAATTGGTTGAACCTGGCCTAATTATGCTAGATACATTTGCAAATAAATATGGTCTAAAGATTCGTTTGGGCGTGTTAAAAATAGGATCAGGTTTAAACTCTATAAACGTGTCAGTTAAACTACTTGACATATATGTGGCACAAGTATGAACCAATAACGTTTGGGAATAGTACAAGCTAACTATACTCTCTTTCTCCCAAGTTAAAATTCTCTTTTTAGGAATTCCAACATTACATATTAGTAACTTTTTTTGGTCGTCCTCAAATTTTACAGCTCTCTATTATTGCACTATTTGAATTACAAAATTCTAGTGTATCACGTCATAGAAAATAAAAAATGGAATCTAAAACTCTTAATTTGGGAAGAAAAGAGTACATAAGAAGATGGATTGAAGCTAATGTCTTCGTAACTATATCAATGTTGGGTACCCTTGAAATCCTTAGACAATGAAGAGAATGTTTTAAAAGTACTGTATTTGTTTTCAACCACTAAGAAATTATCTCATGTGATTGTCACACATGTGTGACTTTCACAAGGACTTGAGTATTTCATAGATTCCACGTGTGTCTCATAGTGGTTGTCACAAAGTGTGACAGTCATATGGAATAATTAATCTCTCTGAACCATGGATGAATTAGCATGACCATGTTTTTTTGTTTTTGTTTTTTTTTTTTTTTGGAGGAAGTCTTTGGACACAAACAAATCTCACAAACACAATCCACAAGGATCACAAACACCACAATGTGTCTATCAGTCTATCTCTCTCCTGGTGGGGTCCACTAAAATTGTGGGATCCACAAAGGAGAGAAATAGACACATTATAGTGTTTGTGTATTGTGTTTGTGAGATATGTTTGTTCCCACAGACTTACTTTTTTTTTTCTTTTCGTTTCTTCTTCTTTTTTCTTTTTTTTTGGGTCATATTCTTATTTTTGGTTAAGCAACGACAATGATATTCCTTATTTCGCGCGAGTAGGTTTACTATTGGATTGGTATGTAAAATTGTAAATTGAGTTTAACCTGTACAAAAAGGTTAGGTAAGCTGAGGGAAAGTGACCACAACAATTGCTTATGCATAGAAAACGACCAAATTATGTGTCTTAATAAATTACTCGCGAGACAACGATATTGGATGAATACTTAAAATCGAATCATATTTAACTTCATTCTCATTTTCAAGTTTGTTTTATAAATAAATAAAAATATTGTATCTTTTTAGAATTTAAAAGAGAATCGCTAAATGCTTGAATTTGTAGCACTTGATGAATCACAGAATTTACATCAACTGCCCTCCAATGTTCAAAGAAGTTTAGACACTCGTAGTTAGAGCCTGCTGGCAGTTGGCTCTATTTATAGAGGCACCAAATGCTATTTTTTGATGAGTCATGCTACACCCACATAATCATCCACACCCTTTTTTCACACACATCTTTAAATACTTGTACCTTGTGCTATTTGAATTTTTTATACTTTTTTTGTGCCTCACTTATACAGCACAAGGTACAAGCATTTAAAGATGTGTGTGGAAAAAATGTGTAGTTCATTGTGTGGGTCTAGCATTTTTCTTTTTTGATTGCAATCGTGTGTAGGTTTAATTTTTGGGGCGAATTACTGCGACACATTATTGTTTGGGGCAATTTGTGAAAAATAATATTATGATACAATTTTTTAGAGATAAAGACAGAGATTTTTTATTAGGGAGAGGTACTCTATACAAAAATATTAAGTCAAATTTCACTAGCCATACATCAATATTAAGTGAAATTTCTATTAACTCGAACTTTGAGAGACTTTTTGACAAACTAAGAATCAAAGTGGACTTTAAACTCTTGAAAGTTATTTCTAGGGACTTTGGTCTAAATTTCTATTATTATTTTCATCACCTTTAAATGTTGCTTTTGGCTAAAATTACCTTTTTGCTATTTCAATCGCAAAATGTTAGGGGTGTACTCGGTCGGTTTCAGTCGGGATTTTGCGGACATGTGGACCGAACCAAGGGGCTCGGGGTGGGAGTTGCTAGGACCGAAACTGACCAACAGTCCGTTGGTGTCAGTCGATTTCGATCTGGTCGATTTCAGTCGGGGTGGGCTATTGTGTGTACGTGACACAGAGAGAGAGGGAGAGAGAGAGAGAGAGAGAGAGAGAGAGAGAGAGAGAGAGAGAGAGAGAAGAGGTGTGACCTAATAACAGAGGAATAATATACACACATTCTCTCTCTCTCTCTCTCTCTCTCTCTCTCGAGCTTATTTCGAAAATGTTCCAAAATTATTCTAAAAAATTCTGATTCCGAAAATTCTAAAATTATTCCGAAAAATTCCGATTCTGAAAATTCCGAATCGAATTGGATTTTGGAAATTCCGAATTTTCGAAATCGGAACGGATTTTGGAATTCTAAAAATTTCGAAATTTTTTTCGAAATAGTAATTTCCGTTCCGTTCCGTTCCGACCATAATAGACCCCTACATTTTTGGCACCCAAAGTCTTGTCCAACAAACCATCCCCGTAAGTCGGTTGCACAGTTGAACTCAATTTAAGGCACCATTGCACCTAAAAGAAGAATTTCTAGAACATCAGTCTTTGTTTGGTTATGGTATTTACTGAAAAAAAAAAAAAAACATTTTTCGTTGTTGGTTACGAAGGAAATTGATGAATAAAATAAGAGAATAAGTTGACAAATAAATTAAATATTTGAATATTGTGGGTTATTTTTCTTCTTTCATTCATATGTTAAAATTATATTTTAAATTTTTGTATAATTTGATACTCATATTATTTAAGCATGAAGAAAAACACACAATCAAGGAACTAGTTTTTCGTCCTTCCCATTTTTTTTCCTCAAGAATCTATCAAAACCAAATAAAGCCTAACGAGTCCGGGTATATTCGGTCAAATTTACTCAATATACTAGAGAAAGAGTTACCAAAACTGTTTTTCTTTCGTTCTTTGTTTTATTGAGAAAACAGTGAGGAAAAAAAAACATAGAATATACTCATCGCACCATACCCAACAAAGCTACCGAAGAGCTCAAAATTGAATATGTGCATAAAAGGACATAGACAGAGAAGATATGGAGAGAGAGAATTGCCAAAATAGATTAGTGAGGAAAATAAAATATATAAATATATATATATATATATATATGGAGGCTGCTAACTTACAACATGATGGTTGTAAGTTAGCAGCATATAATAGCTCTTTTAGCGACGAAAAACAGATTTTTAGCGATGAAATTTTTGTCGCTAAGAGCATCTCCAACCACATTATCTAAAAATTCTCTAATTTTTAGCCAAAATAGCTAAAAAGTTATTTTAGCTAATCAGTTTTAAGCCCCCAACTCCAATCATGTTCTCCATTATAGGGAGGTATGAATTATTATATTAATTTTTATACAAAAGTTGAAAATTTTAATGCACTCTCTCTCCTTAAATGAATATGATATGTATTATTTTTCATTATTTTACTTATGGGTAATTACCCATATTCACACTCTCCCCTCAAATGTGGAGAACCAAAAAGGGTTCTCTAAAATGGAGAACCATTTGGGGAATCCATTGGAGCTCAAAAAATGCACTTTGGTTCCCCAAAATATCTAAAAATTGATTATGAGTAATGTGGTTGGAGTTGCTCTAAATCCCTATATGTATATATATATAGACACTTTCTTTGTTTGCTAAATAAAGAGAACATTGAAGTAAAAATAAAGTGAACATTGAAAAAAATAAAGTAAAAATTCAATTAATTAAAAACAAGTAAAAAAAATTAAACCTATGAGCTGTTTTTACTTCCTGTTTCTTGATTTAGTTTTATTATTTCTGCTATAAATTAAAATTAAAATTAAAGTAAAATGAAACAAAGCTATAGTATTTCTAAATTTTAATATTACTAAAGTATGATGAAATTATGTGATAATCGTTTCTCTTGTCCTTTCTCTTTTTTAACTCTAAATACAAAAACCAAACAGTGTTGCCTTTGTAATTCGCTTTTGAGGAGATATTATTTCACCAATCAGTCATAGCCCATAGGCATCTTGTACCGTCCCAAGTGGTTCATTTGTCTAACAATTTGACAGATCTGTCATACTGACTCACCTTTATGGGATCAGGGTTAGCTAAGATACCATTTGTAAATTGTAACGCTCCAAATGGTCCGTTAGTCCAACAATTTGACAGACTAGCCACATTGACCCTCAAAATGCTTAAATTCAAATTGTTAATAATAATCCTTTTAATTCAATATATATTATACTAACTTTTTATATTTATCCATGGGATCTCACACATCTAACATATTCACATCAAAAATATTATTTCACCAATTGAGTCATAGGCATCTAACATATTCACACCCAACGATTATGAGAGAAATAATGGTAACTACATTACTGAATATTGACATGTCGAATGCGCCTCCTTCTTATCTTCCGATTAATCAGTTCTGGATTGCTCATAGGAACCGCTTAAAATGTTTAGGGTAAATATTATTGACCTCCCCTGAGGTATGACCTAATATCAATGACCTCCCTTGAGTTTTAAACAATATCATTGACGTCCCTTGTTTTCAAAACCTTGCATCACTGACCTCCCCTCTATTAACTTTTATTGCTGAATATGAGTCTTGTTTGGCAAACATGCTTCTGTTTGTGCGTTTGACGTTCTATAGTTATGTCACAAACAAACAACTCTTACTTTTGTTTTATTTAGTTTAATAAATATAATGTTTTCGTTTTAGTTGTTTTAAAAATAATTTTTGATATATATTTAATTGTTTGAAATTCTATAAAATTGTAAAATAGGGTGATGCTATTGCCACTCCATCATTGAACCAAGCCACTCCATGGTACCATTTTTAAAGCATGTGGTACATGCATGTCTGCATTACATACGTGGTACCACACGCTCTGATAGTGGTACCATGGAGTGCATTGGTTCAATGATGGAGTGGAAATAACAATTCCCGTAAAATATTATGTCCATTTTCCAGTATTAAAATCCTAGATTTATTTAAATGTCTTAATAAGCATTTTGCTTAAATAAGTAAAACTAATTGACTCAAAATGTACGCACACGACTTAGCAACTAAGTCCCAAATGCTTCCCAAATGTTTCCCAAATTTCAAATTCCAGATACTTCTCAAGTACATATTGCAATGGGTCCACTAGATTTTTTTTATTGGAGGATATTAAAGTGCTCCCATCAATAATGAAGGTGATTATTTTTAGTCAATTAGTTTTACTTATTTAATTAAAATGCTTATTAAAGCATTTAAATAAATCTAGGATTAATACTGGAAAATGGACATATTATTTTACTATTTTACAGAATTTCAAACAATTAAATATATATCAAATTATTTTTTTAAAAAAAAAACTAAAACCAAAATATTATATTTATTAAACTAAATAAATCAAAAGTATGGACTTTGTTTGTTTGTGACATGATTATAGAATGCCAAACGCACAAGCAGAAGCTTGCTTGCCAAACAAGACTTGGATTTAGCAATAGAAGTGAACGGAAGTTAACAGAGGGAGTTCAGTAATACAAAGTTTTGAAAATAAGGGAGGTCAATGATATTATTCAAAATCCAGGGAAAGTCTCTGATATTAAGTCATACCTTATGGGAGGTCAATGATATTTACCCAAATGTTTATTATGAGTAAGTATTCGCTATAACAGTTATACCACATCTCAATATAATGAGTTATGCATGTGTAGATGCATATTTTTTTCTTAAAATAGGACTGACATGTGAATGAAATTTTTGGTTTGTTATACCACTCAGTTATTAACCTATTTATTCTTACTTATATATTAATTAAGATAAGATAAAGATAGAGACAAAAGTAAAAACTACTGAAAAAGACTCTCTTCTATTTTCTTATCAGCGCTTTGCTATTTTTTTTTTTTTTAAAATCATAGGTAAATAAACTCTGCCGAGCATATGCTGAAAATGCTTCAAAGAGGATAGGTGTCTTTGTGAAGGCCTTCTCTTCCCGAGCCAACTCAACTGTAACTGATTCTCTCTCTCAAGACAAGCCCTTTGCTGAAACTGGAGCCAAACTTCTCCAAAGACTGGAAGTCGCTGAGGTAAGAAAAAAACTGATAGGACAAACAAAGCACAATAATTTCTATTCACCCAAATGGCCAAATTTCCACATTGCACTCAGTATATTAGCTTTCAATGGTCCAATTAACTGAAAAGCAAAAGGCCATCTCTTTATTACAGGAAGGGATGATGTGGGAGAGACCCAAGAACGAGCACTTAAAAACACATTTCGCAAACCCAGTAGATGAACTGAAAGATATGGAAATGCCGATAAGAGGGATGAGAATTGCTCTATCTTCTTGCAATTCCTTTCCTACGAGCATTATCAATCAAGAAGTCAGTGATGTTCTACTGAGATTAAAAATGCAAAAAGACCTAAAGCTAGAGCAAGTCAAGTGCTTTCTTCATTCTGATGCAGCAACGGCTCCGGAAATGGAGGAACAGCCTTTAGACTACTCCCTCAAGTCCCTTAAAACCATCTCTCCTACCCTTGAAGATTTATGGGCTTTTTTCTTCCTGTTTTGTATGAAACTCCTCCAAGATGATTCAACCATCAATCAAGAAACAGAGTCTCCATCACTAACCGATTACAAACCTAAACCTGACGAATTAATAATCCCAAAAGAACAAGATAAATGCAGCTTCAAGAGGATCTGCAATGGTTGGATCATGAGACCAAGGACTGAAACACTGGTATTTGCTTCCAAGTGTGCATTTCCGTTAGGTCTAGCAGTGTTATTTGGATTGATATTCAACAAACCAAATGGGTATTGGTCAGGACTCATGGTTGCCATCAGCTTTGCACAAGGAAGACAAGCAACATTTACAGTCGTAAATGCTCGACTACAAGGGACAGCGATGGGTTCAGCCTACGGAGTCGTGTGTTGTTTTATTTTCAAAAGATTTGCAAACGTAAGATTCCTAGGTCTTCTCCCTTGGTTTATTTTCACCAGTTTTTTAAGGCATAGTCGGATGTACGGACAATCTGGGGGGATGTCAGCGATTATAGGAGCAATATTGATTCTGGGTAGGAGGAACTATGGCACTCCACATGAATTTGCCATTGTTAGACTAGCTGAGGTTTTTGTAGGACTGTTTTGTTTAGTCATGGCAGAGCTTCTCTTGCAGCCCACAAGAGCCGCGAGTCTGGCCAAAAGTCAACTCTCCCAGTGTTTAAGAGCACTTCAAGAGTGCATCGAGGAGATAGGTCTTCGTTCCAGCCAGAAAGACATGCCAGCTTCAGTCTTTCCGGCACTGAGAGAAAAGCAGAAGCAGCTAAATACCCATGTCAATGAATTAGAGAAGCTCAGAGGAGAAGCAGAGTTGGAACCTGATTTTTGGTTCTTGCCATTTCGCGGTGCCTGTTATGGTAAACTTATTAAATCTTTGTCGAAGATGGCGGATCTCTTGCATTTTGTAGCCTATCGGATGGAGTTCCTCCTACTAGCTTCACAGGGATGTGAGTTAACTTGGAGGGAGCTCCAAGAACACTTTAACAGTGATCTAGAGCTTTTCAGGACCAATGTTGGGTCTTCACTAAAATGCCTTGAACATATCGTTCTAATGAAGTCACTTGCCGTACGTGAAAACGAAATGCAAGACAAGAAGAGATGCCAAGACCTAGAGTTGGGGGAATCGTTATATCCAAATCTCTGCTATTTGAGAACAGATGATGAAGAGATTGAGAAGATCTTAAGTTCTTTCTTACAGCATTCGAAGGAATTGACTACAAAAATCCAAGATAATAGACATGAGGAGCTTAAAGGCCAAATGGGTCTGTGTTTGAGTGCCCTGGGGTTTTGCATTGGTGATTTGATGAGAGAAACAAAAGAGATTGAGAATGGAATTAAAGAACTCACTCAATGGGAGAATCCTACTAGCTGCATAAATTTCCATGATATCTCCTGTAGAAGAACTGCTCCGCATCTGTAGATATTGTCCCACCAAAAACTCTTACCCATGTTACTGTTAGATATTAGACTTTTATGTGTTATTTTATGTTTTATATTAGTGTCAAGGACACTATTGTAATTTGATGTTTTATACTCTCTGAATAATATAAAAGGGCTAATCTATTGTGATTAACCCTAAGCTTTACCAAATTACTATTGTTAACATGGTATCAGAGCCACCTAAAACCACCACCATTACCAGCCGACAACCCTAACCCCCACCACAGCCTGCGCCGGACAGCCCACACCACCACCCACCAGTGCCGCAAATTACACCACACCATCACTTGCGCCGCCCATTATCCACCCACCACAGTACCTTGCGACCTCATCCCAGCCCAGTACCACCTAGCCGACACCACCCACACCTTCCCCTGCCCTCGCCAACATCACCTACACCTTCCCCTGCCCTCGCCGACACCATCTATCCCTTTCCCAGCCCTCGCCGACATCACCTTCACATATACAAGTCCAGCCAAGCCTTCCAGACTCTTACCCTATCCTATCCGAAGCCTATATACTATATTCCAGTCACCCCATTGCTTTATGTTTGCCTTGATCTCCTACACCACCTCTATCTATTCCTAATTTTCTCCAGTCTTCCTCATTCACCCTCACAACATTACGAGGCCATTGTTTTGATTGACGTTTAATTTCCACCTAATTTTTGGGTCCCTTCATGGACCCTAGATCAGCTTCATGCTGATCCGTATGCCTTAAAATCCCTTGTTTTGTTCCCTACCTTCGTGTTTTTTTTTGTGTGATTATTGTGGGTATCCCTTTACTTGTTGGGACCATGGTTGACGATAAGACTACGTCGTCTGGAGATCCTCAACAGCCTCAGATGAGCCAGTTAATTGCTCCACAGGATAACCCAACTCTTAAAATCACGACCTCTCTGTTCAATTGCCAAAATTATGTTCCTTGGTCACAGTCTATCCTTCTTTACTTGGAAGGGAAAGCGAAGGATGGATATATTGATGGGACTATCCAAGCATCGAGTGTTGCTGATGCTAATTATGCGAAGTGGAAGGTTGAGAATGCTCTTGTTAGGGCCTAGCTAATTCATTCTATGGTCCTCGAAATTGGTGAAGGTTTTCTGGGCATGACCACAGAAGGTTGAGAATGCTCTTGTTAGGGCCTAGCTAATTCATTCTATGGTCCCCGAAATTGGTGAAGGTTTTCTGGGCATGACCACAGCCCGCAATATTTGGGATACAATTGCTCATACATACTCTCGTAAGGGTAATTACGCTCAGGAGTTTGAGCTGTCTAGGGTGATTGATAGCTCGAAGCAGGGGACTATGATGGTTATTCAGTACTACACTTTTCTCACTACCCCAGTGGAAACGTGTTGATCATCTACAGGACTATCATCCGGCTTGTCCTCAGGATGTCATTGGGTATCAGAAACTTTTGGAGAAGCAGCGGGTATTCAAGTTCCTTCAAGGGCTTAACTCTGAGTATGATTCTGTTCGTAGTAGAGTACTTGGGATGGATACTCTTCCCACGCTTCGGGAAGCATTTGCTTTTGTTCAGAACGAGTAGAGTCGCAGTTCTGCTAGGAACGCTCTGCCCTTGTTTCTGCTCCCTCTCCTCCAGAGGACCCTCTACAGCCTCGTGGTCCACTTGGGTCTGATTCTGCCAAGAAGTCGCCGAAATGGTGTGATTATTGCAATCGTCGTGGACATGTTAGGGCTACTTGTTGGAGTCTTCATGGTCGTCCACCTAGGACACGTTGAGGTCGCTCTGGTGGTCGTGGAGGACGTAGTGGTCATGGGGGGCAATCTCGTGCTTCACCATACGAGGTCGTTGATGTTACAGACTCCGGGTCCACAGCTCAACCTGGGATATCTCCATCAGCCCCTTTATCTACCACGAAGTATGAGGATGCTTTGCGGGATTTAGATGCTCTTCGTAGCCTGATGACTCGCCGCTCTCCGTCTACTACCACAGGTGCTTCCACTTCATTTGCCTAGACAGGTAACTTTGTACACTCTGCCACAGCATGTTTCTCTCACTCATCACTCCTTTGGATTATTGATTCTGGTGCTTCGGATCATTCGTCTATTTGTTTTCTGTGTATACTCCTTCTTCAAGTCAAGATAAAATTCGTAAAGCATATGGCACTTTTTCTTTTGGTTCAGGAAAGGGTGTCATTCATGCAACTCCATCCTCCCTCTACCTTTTGTTTTACATGTTCCGAGTTTCACTTCTAACCTTTTATCTATTAGCCACATCACTCGTGATCTTAATTGTAGTGTTACATTTTTTCCTTCTTCTTGTGTTTTTCAGGACCTTATCACTCGGAGGACGATTGGGAGTGGTAGAGAGGAGCATGGTCTTTACTTGTTGGATGTAGGAACCAAAGGAGCGCATCACACTATCGTTTCTGAAAATAAGTCTGCAGACATTTGGCTTTGGCATAAGAGATTAGGCCACCCCTCCTTTTATTTACTTAAGCATTTATTTCCTTCTTTACTTGTTAATAAAAATGTTTCGGAATATTTGTGTGAGTCATGTGAATTTGGGAAACATCACCGGGCATCTTTTGCACCGAGTGTTAATAAAAGTTTAGCTCCTTTTACTTTGGTTCATTATGATGTATGTGGTCCTTCTCGTATTCTGCCTTTAAAGGGTTATCATTGGTTTGTTAGCTTTGTTGATGATTATTCACGTACCATATGGATTTACCTGATGAAAAACAAAAATGAAGTTTATGTTGACACAATTTGGAAAGGGGATTCAAATACTTCGTTCTGATCAAGGGGGAGAATACATAGATTCGGGTCTAGGAAATTTTTTTTCTTCCAAAGGGATTATTCATCAGACGTCTTGCACTGACACCCCGCAACAAAACGGGGTAGCAGAACGCAAGAATCGTCATTTACTTAATGTTGCTCGTTCTATGCTTTTCACGGCTAATGCTCCCAAATCATATTGGGGTGATGCGATCCTTACGGCTGCGTACCTCATTAATAGACTGCCCACTCAGGTTCTCCAAAAAAGGGCACCCCTTGACCTCCTATCTGAATCTTCTTCTATATTTGTTCTATTCCTCCTCAGGTCTTTGGGTGTGTACGCTTTGTCCACAATCACTGTCCTACTCATGGGAAGTTAGACCCTCGTGCTCTTAAGTGTGTCTTCGTGGGATACTCTCCTACCCAAAAAGGCTACAAGTGTTATCATCCAGAGTCTAGGAAGTGGTATGTGTCTATGGATGTCACATTTCATGAGTCTGTTCCTTTTTTTGGGAATTCCAAGACATCTCTTCAGGGGGAGAATCAGAGTGAAGAGATCCTTAGTACTTTACCGGAAATTCCTGTTATCCCCAATGGTGTGCCATCTAACAAAGAGAAGGAAACTGAAAATGTAGAGGTAGAGGAGGTGATGGAAGTAGAACCAAGTACTCCTAAACAAGGAGATATGTTACCAAAGAAAAAAGAATTGTTGGTGTATTCCAAGGGTACATGGAGTAAGAGAAGAAACAAAGAGATTGAGACCAATACTCTTTTTCCTCCACTGCCATCTACTCCAACTGGTGAGGCTCCAACCTACCTTGATTGTGATTCAGGTAATTTAAATAACTCCTTAACTGTCGAGTCTAGTGATCTTGATGTTCCTATTGTTGTTCGCAAGGGTGTTAGATCTTGTACTCAGCACCCTATTTCAAATTTTGTGTCCTACTCTCATTTATCTCCTACTTACTGTGCCTTTCTTTCAAGTATTGCGTCCATTGCTGTACCTAACCATGTTCAGGATGCTCTCAATGATCCCAAGTGGAAACATGCCATGGTTGAGGAGATGAATGCTCTCCACAAGAATGGCACTTGGGAGTTGACTAAGTTACCTAAACCAAACCAAACCAAGCCTTGTGTCCCAATCAATTGGGGTCGGCTCTATGAATCCTTGTTCTCCATTCTGCACGTGGGTGTATACAGTGAAGCATAGAGCAGATGGTTCTGTTGAGAGGTTTAAAGCTCGCCTCGTGGCCAAAGGATTCACCCAGACTTATGGGGTGGACTATAAGGCAACATTTGCACTTGTGGCTAAGATGAATTCTGTCAGGATCCTTCTCTCTCTAGCAGCTAACCGGGAATGGCCACTTCACCAGTTTGACGTTAAAAATGCCTTTTTACATGGTGACTTGGAAGAAGACGTGTATATGGACATTCCTCCTGGATTTGAGAACCACAAAATTGAAGGAAAGGTGTGCTGGTTAAAGAAAGTCTTGTATGGCCTTAAGCAGTCTCCAAGGGCATGGTTTGTGAGATTCACACAGGCTATGTGCAGATATGGCTTTAGACAAAGATAGGCTGACCACACCTTATTCATCAAACACTCCTTGCAAATTAAGATTACAGCTCTCATTATGTACGTGGATGATATTGTCCTCACAGGTGATGACCTAGAGGAAATACAGAGTCTCAAGGGATATATGGCAAGGGAATTTGAAATTAAAGATCTAGGAGAACTGAAATACTTTCTAGGAATTGAAGTTGCGAGGTCGAAACATGGGATCTTCATCTCTCAAAGGAAGTATGTTCTTGATCTCCGAAGTGAGTCTAGAATGCTTGGAAGTAGAGTATGTGATACCCCTATTGAGTTCAACCAAAAACTAAGTGATGACAGTAGTGGAGCAATGGTTGACAAGGGGAGATATCAAAGACTTGTTGGGAAGCTCATTTATCTCTCCCATACACGTCCTGATATTGCCTTTGCTGTAAGTGTAAAATTCAGTTCATGCATGCAGCTCGGGAATCACATATGGATGCAGTTTCCAGGATCTTGAGGTATCTTAAGTATGCTCCTGGTAAAGGATTATACTTCGGGAAACACGATCATCTCAGAGTTGAGACATACACTGATGCCGATTGGGCAGGTTCTGTGACGGACAGCCGGTCTACTTCAGGATACTGTACTTTTGTGGGAGGCAACCTTGTTAGTTGGAGGAGTAAGAAACAAAATGTAGTAGCTAGATCGAGTGCTGGAGCTGAATTTAGAGCCATGGCTCAAGGTGTATGTGAGCTCCTATGGGTTAAGTTGTTATTGAGAGACTTGAAACTAGAGATTGGTGATTCAATGAAGTTGTACTCTGATAGTAAGGCCGCTATTAGTATTGCACACAATCCGGAGCAACATGACAGGACTAAGCACGTTGAGATTGACAGGCATTTCATCAAAGAGAATCTGAATAACGAAACTATATGTACTCCGTTTGTGAAAAGCTGTGATCAACTGGCAGATATTCTTACTAAGGGAGTTGGTACTAGACAGTTTCATGATGTATTAGGCAAGCTGGGATTGAGAGATATCTTTGTAGCAGATTGAGGGGGAGTGTTAGATATTAGACTTTTATGTGTTATTTTATGTTTTATATTAGTGTCAAGGACACTATTGTAATTTGATGTTTTATACTCTCTGAATAATATAAAAGGGCTAATCTATTGTGATTAACCCTAAGCTTTACCAAAATACTATTGTTAACAGCATAGTTGTCAAATCGGGATTCGTATCGTGAATCGAAATGATACATGTGAATCGAATCGGGATTCGCGAATCGTGAATCGTAAGATTCAGTAACAAATAAAAAAAACCATATAAACATATTATTTTCTTTTCTAGGCTAGTATAAACATATCCTTTTTGTTCTAGGCTTGTATAAATATATCCTAAGTGGTTTAAAAGAGGGTTGGTAATCAATTTTTTAAGAAAAACTTGAAAAACAAAAAAATTGGAACAATTAAGTTTTGTGCCTAGCAGTCAAGTGAATCGTAAGAATCGCGAATCGAATCGTAAGATTCACCTTAGATTCTTTTACATGTTCGATTCGTGCATCGATACGTATCGTTTTCATGATGAATCGTATCGAATCGTAAGATTCGTATCGCGAATCGTACGATTTTGACAACAGAGGTTAACAGTTACATAAAGAGCTTAGTCGTGTTGATATGGTGACCAATGTAAGAGTGATAGTACTGGCCATAGAATCATGAGATGCGTACCAATTAATGTCACCTATCAAAATCTATAGCAACGAAGGCAGCGTTCAAGAAAACAACAGTAACACATGATGGACATCAGTCCATATAGAAGAAAAATTACAAGTCAAAAGAAAGGGCAATACAATCACGCAATCAGATGTCAATTTAGAGTTACGAGAGAATGCAGAATATGAATATACATGAGTGCCCAGTGAAAGTTCAAAATATTTTGTTTGTTGAATTAAGATAAGAAAAAATTATTTGAATCCTAGGAGATATATAACTTCACAATACCCCAATAAAGAGAAGCCGACTAGGAAGCACCGACACTTCGGAAAGGGCTCCAGGCTAGGAAGCATTGACACTTCGGAAAGGGCTCCGTACCCGTGTCCGACACATACTGGTCACCGACACTAGCCCGACACACCTCCGACCCGTATCGAACGCGGCAAATACGTGTTTTGTTTCTGTTATGTAATTTTTAGAGGCGAACACATCACCGACACACAGTGTGACACTCCAAGGGACATGAAAGGAAACTCTTTTTTCACCAAAAAGCAGCATTTTGTTAGTTTTTTAACATGTTCAAAACCTAAACGGAAATGATTTTGTCAAGCATTACATCACTTATCTCCTCACGTTCTCCTGACATTAGTCTCTCAAGACCCTTTTGTCCGATCTCATCTCTCTCTCTCCCTTGACCGTCTCCCTCTCTTTCATTTTGTTAATACTAAACAAAAACGGTTGAAAAACATGAAGTGAACATCCTGTAGATAATATTTGAATAACATTTCTGAAAAAAATAAGCAATGAAATTAAAATTAAACTAAATTTTTTTATAAAAATTTTACGTATCCCCGCAGTGTCGTGTTATCATTTTTTAGGATTTATCGTGTCTGACGTACCGGTGTCGTGTCCGTGCTTCATAGGAAGCAGGTAAGTTGCCAACGCCAAAATTAGAACTACTTCCCTGACTAAAGAGCCACAAACAACATAGTAGCCCACATTGTGAGCTCCATTACAATCACCACCTAATCTGGATCAAGTGCACAGTCACTACCACATTGGTGGAGATTGATGCCCTTCTTAATGATACAACAAATAAATACTTAAAAGACAAATTGAAAAACAACTTGGTAAATGAATCTTTAATATAATCTATGAAATAGATGCTGTCAGATATATTTCATAGGTGGAAATAGAGATTTCAACCACATCAAACAGCTCTGTTGACAATACAAAATTGACATAACATCACTATTGCAGTCACACTACTAAAAAGAAATTCTCAGTTGCCTTCATACTTGGGATCAGCCATCACGTAGTGATAAGCAACAACTAGCAGGAAAATAAAGATGCCAAGAAAGTTGGCAAAGAAGCCCAGGTCCTGATCATCAATCATCTGTAATGACACAAGTTAAAATAGAAAGAAAAAAAAAACACACACACACACCATATTAGAACCATGACTTGGAGGAGCATCACACTATGAATTAATGTATTAAACAGTCTCATGAAAATAATGCACCGAATAGGTCACAGCAAAAACTTCGCTGTGAGTTGATGAGATTGATGGGGAGGTGAAGTAACAATATGAGCCACATTACTGGTTGCAATACCAGATTTACATCATAGGCAGAAATATGAATCAATTCTGTCCGCCATAAAAATAAAATTAGGTTGCAATTAATATAGAGATTCATTAAGACAATTCACTCAACAAATAGCAGCATCTAAATAATTCCACACCAAAATGAGCAGGTATTTCTGAACTTGTGTGTGTCATGTGATCTGTTTGCTTCAAGTATCATAACAATACTTCCTTGTATGTCCTCAGAAAGCGACGATGAGAATACATATATCATTAGGGCATCACAAAAGAAGTCCGGCCAGAATCGCCAGACTCAAGACACAAATAAACTAATGTAGAACGTATCAATGAATAAGGATTATATCTTCTTATGATCTTTCACCAGCAGATGAGTGACCAACAATGACAAAACCTAAATGAGAATTTTACACAAGTACGGATATGCTGTTTACACCTAAACAGTCCATTACAGGGTACAACAGACTTCTCAAGTAGGTAATCAAACGTCAAGGCAGGTGGAGGGTCAACTGAATGTTTTACATGTAAGTAATGATCATTAGGGTATCACACAATCATGTTATGTGACTTGCATCTGGAAATGATAAAAACACGAGGGACATAACAAGCTAAGTGTAAACAAACACCAGAAATTCCCAAGAGCACTTAAATTTTCCACTCAGATCCACTAAAATTTCTAAGAATTATAAATAAATAAATAAAAGGTGAATGAAGAATAATCCAATGTCACAAAATGTCAAGTAGAATGACTCTGTTCCAAAAATATAAGTATTATTTGACAAACAAGGATTCCAGCATTGACAAAAAAAAAAAAACCTTATTCTTAGGTTGCTAAATTTGACTGAGGAAAACAACCTAAATAGTAAAACCATAGAATTGATGAGAAGAATGGTTCAAAACAAAAGATGAAACTGTCTAGTCCGTTGAGTCAGAAAAGCAACAAGTGTGAACGTACATCTTACCTTTGCCCTCGTTGTAGGGGTTGTTTTGTGATCGGGAGTCCTTTTGCCGTCGATCGGTCACCGAGCTCTTTCCTGTTTTACACAGTCAATCATGTAAGCTGCTAGATCTATATACACATTTATTTCAGGGGGCGGATCTAGGGCAAGTGGGGCTCAAGCCCCCCGTAAGTTTTGAAAATCTTTATATAAGCTATAAATGAAAGTTTTATTTAAATTAAGTCCTCATAAAAATTTAAATTAAATCCTCATAAAAATTTAATTAAGCCACTTTGTCTATTAGACCTCGTTTGACAGGTTAGATAAAACTGAGGGGAGAGATCAGGATCATGTTTTTTGTCTCAAAAAGTTATCACCGGGTGTGTCTTAGTAATTTGTTCAAAAAATTTAAATTTGTCTCAAAAAGTTATTCCAAACTTCTAATAACATCTAATAACCCTGCCCCTTAAATGGATTAGAGTTATCCCATTCTCCACAGGATAAAAACCTAGTCCACGACTATTTTATGTTGTCCAATGACGCTACCAAACGTCGGATAGGATAAAAGTTATCCACCTCTTATCTTAACTACCAAAAAGGTTTTAAGGGTTATGTTGTGGTAATTAAATTAGGAAACTTCTCTCCGTCCGAAAAAAAAAATTAAGAAATTTTACAGTGCTACATGTGGTTTTGCATGGAGTTGCGCTTAGGAGAGAGAGAGAGAGAACGGTAGCTTTTGGATAAATAAGTGGGGCGGTTTATATAGTGGTTTTGTTAGTTAGTACAATTTTGGGTTAAATACATTCTATTCTCTGTGGTAAAATTCATAGTTTAAATTTACAACCAAACACTCATGTTAGCCTTGAATTTCTTTAAATTATTATTTATGTTTGTTTTGATGATGACAAATCTATTGATAATAGTAGGTTCTTAATTGTTTTATTCTAAACTATTATCAAGTCATTCTCATCGTGCTAATATCTTGAATTACGCACTTAAATGATTTGACTTTGTTTGATTGATTGAGATAGCATATGGTGAAGCCCAAGAAAGATGGAGGTCAACAAGGATCAAGCTTGAAGACTTGAAGATTTTTTATCATTGGTTGAAGACTAAGATTTACTTGTAAAGCATTTTGATCAATCACTCATAGGGGCTCAAATAACATTAGTTGAACTTTAGAATCCTTGTTCTCACACTTTAAAATACTTTCAAGGACCTAAACATACTTAAACCACTCACTTAAATTCATTTCACAAAAGTTTTCAAGTGGCTAAGTTAAAATGAACAACTATTTGCAAAAGGGTATCTTTAAAGACAAACTTGGTTTAATTAGTAAGGAACTAGATGTTGAGTTTTATATGGTTGGAAAGGCATTTGAATCTAGTTTCTGAATCTTGAAACGAATCGCAAATCCGAGTTTTGTAGATGGAGTTATGGTCATTTAGTAAAGAGGTGCTAGTCTGCCAAAACAGTCTATGCAGTCGACTGGATTTACATTTCCATTTGACTAGATTGCAAAGCAATCGACTGTTTTGTGTTTTGGATAGGTAGCTACTATTATGCTTATCCAGTCGACTAAATCACTTATAGAGTCGACTGGATTGCGCAGAACAGTATAACGGCTAGTTTTCTAAACTCTCCAAAAATTACTTTTGCACCCCTAAACCACTCCCAACGGTCATATATGTTTAAAACTACATATAGGAGTGATTTTAAGTGTTGAGTAATTAAGGAAAATCATTCAAACATCTTGTTTAATCATCATTCATATTTGAGCCCTAATTTGAGTGAAAAATCAATTTGCTTTAGATTTCAATTGTAATTCTTAAGAGAGAAAATTATAGTGAGCTTTCATTTGTATTATCTACTCTTCAAGAGAGTTATCTTTGTACCCTCATCATTTATTTGTAAAGACTGAGGGTTAGTAACCCTTGCATACACAGAAGAGGTGTTCTTCTTTGAAAGAGATTGAATACTCTTGTAACAGTTTGGTGCACACCCGTGAAGTGTATCAAAATGATTTGATCTACACCCGTAAATAGGTTGGTAAAAGAATTCTCAAGAGGTGGTCTTGAGGGGTGGACGTAGACCACGATGTGCAGATTGCCGAATCACTTGAAAACTCAGTTTGCAAGTGTCTCCTTCCTTCTTTCTTTACTTTATTGTGTATTATAGTGTTTAACTTTGTATTTAGTTTTTAAAGGTTAACTTTCCGTTCTAAGTTTTCCATTTTAAGCCACACAACTCCTATATGCCTACATTTTGGCTTGAGTTAAAATATACAATAAAGATAAATAAATTAATACTGAGAAAAAACATTTGTAATTTTGCATAAGTCAAATATGTCTTAATTTAGAATAAACAATACCTAAGATTGATTAGTAAAGTGGGACCTTGTATGTAATACCCTGTATTTTGGTATATTAATAAGACCCGGTATTTCATTTCTATACTCGTATAAACTTTCTCTTCCTTGTGGTAAATTTTGATACCAATCGATTGACATATTCCCAATAGATTGACACTTTTTGATACCAATCGATTGATAAGTTATCCCAATCGATTTACATTCAACCGACTAAAAGTGATGACGTGTCAAACATCCCAATCGATTGCCATTCATCCCAATCGATTGACATTGTTTCCAATCGATTGACTACAAATATCTGTTGCCAATCGATTGACTTGTGTCTCAATCGATTGACATAACCTGAGAAATGTTTTCTTCTTTCCTTCAGCTTTAAACGTGTGGCACTCCCATACCCCTATATATACTTGTTCATTTGTGGCCTTGGGTCATTTTGACAGCCTTGGAAGAGAGAGATACATACTCTTGAGATATATACATACATATATCTATATATCTATACATATATACACACTTTACACACAAACACTGCCTTGGAAGCAGAAAGAAAAGAAAGGAGAAGCAGAAAGAAGAAGAAAGAAAAGAAAGGAGGAGACAGAGAGGGAAGACAGAGACAGAGAAGAGGAGAAAGAGAGAGAGCTTGAAGATTTTAAGTTGGAACACACCCAAACGCACCCTAAGTGAGTCCTAACTCACTTGGTCCCTTTATATGAAGTTTATATAAGTTATTATGATGCTTAGATGGGTTAAATGCATGTTGTGCACGTTTATATATGTTGTTTTTACAATCTGCTGGAGAAGACGTAGTACCAATCGATTGACATGATCTCAATCGATTGACATCAGTTGCATCCCAATCGATTGAATAGGATTTTCAATCGATTGACATTCCAATCGATTGACATGTTTCTCAATCGATTGACATAACTTTTGTTCCAATCGATTGAACTTTTGTTCCAATCGATTGACATGATCAGTACATGGTTTCCTTTGCCTATTTATTTTATAAGAGGTTCGGTTGTTCGATTTCTGATTCGGATTCCATTATGCGACTATGGGGTAGACAGGAGTAATGTGACACCAAAGATTAATGGATAATGAGTAAAAAGAATATAAAGACGTGGGTTGACGTGTTGTTTCTGATATGAGTTCGATATCCGTTTCTTTTAATCCGAGTAGTCAGGCCACATTGGGAATTGTCATGTGTCGATGTTAGAATGGAACGTAAGTAGGTTTGGTAAGTTCCGGGAAATGGTGCGTGGATGGACGATTGGTCATGATATGCTCTTAAAAGCGGTGAACCGGACCATGGTTCTTAAAAGCGGTGAGTTGGACCAAGAAGTCTTAAGATAGACTGGATGATCTGTGATATGCTCTTAAAAGCGGTGAACCGGACCATGGTTCTTAAAAGCGGTGAGCTGGGATCACTAGTAGATAACGTTAAGTCGTGGCAATAGATTGATATGCCTTGTTCGAAACGTTATATCCCTGAAATGCGGTGAACAGGACCATTGTTCTTAAAAGCTGGGGACAGACTGACGTGAAGTCCATGACATGCGGTGAGCAGGACCATTGCTCTTAAAAGCGATGGACAGAATAAGGGTGTATCCCTAGAGTTAAACGATTGAGTCTGTTCATGAACATCTGAATATGTTGAGTTCGGTATTTGAGTAACAAGACGATAAGGGTCGGTTTACAAGAATGAATAGAGGAACAAGATAATGTTATTTTTATAATAATATGTTAACTCGTGTTTCATAAGCTTGTGTTTACTTCAGATAACTGGTACTTCGTTAGTTTATGCTCACTCAGCTCTCAGTAAGCTGACGGCCTTTTTATTGCCTGGACATTCCCCGTCCAGAATATCCTGCCCCTTATTCTGCAGGGAAGGACCAGTACGCTGACGATTATTATCCAGAGGAGGGCCCCACCGATGACGGTTACACCAGGAAGGATTATCCTTATGCCAGTTGAAGACTGAAGATGTTATAGTTAGATTTAATTTCAGTTGTTCTGTTAAAACTTTTGTTAACGGGTACTTGGGCATTTGTTGTCTTCAGACCTGTTGTGACCCTGTGGACCATACTCTGATATTTTGTAATAGTTAGCACTGTGTGCTATTTTTTAGTTGATTACTGTTGCTTTTCTTTTGGACTAGTACTGCGTGGTGTGGATTATTAGTGACTTTCACCTGTCATTCCTTATGGACCCATAAAGGAAATTTATTTTTCTCTATTTATGCTGCTCCGGGGCGTGACAGGGTTTTTGGTATCAGAGCCTGCGTTTGGTACTCTAGGTTGTGATATTTTTGTTCACTAAGTATTTCCACACCATCTGGTCCTAGTGTGTTAAGATTCTTTGAGATGAGATATGAGTATAAGATAAGTTCGTCTTCCTGACGATAGATAGTTTCCTTTGCAGGATAGCATGGATCCGGAGTTTCACCAGTTTGTGACTGATACTTATGGAGGACATATTATCCATGGAGATACCGTGGAGCCAGCTGACCCAGATTTTTATCATGAGCGTGTGTGCCAGATAGCTAGTCGACATTTAGAGGAGGACATGTGGAGAGCACTTTATGTGACCAAGAGTACTCACCCGACCCAGATGCGCATGGATGCTTACCACTTAGCGAGAGTTGGCAGAGACATTTGCCAGGAGATGTTGCGACTAGTTTTGAGTAAGCCAGAGATGGATGAGATTGAGTTGAGAGCCATTGTAGCCGGTCCACCAGAGCCCGTAGTTGCACCGGCAGCAGCAGTCCCACCATCACCAGTGCCCGACGTACCTGTCCCAAAGCCAGAGCCTGAGCCGATTGAGGATGAGGAGGATTTAGAGCCTGAGGATGAGCATCCCGATGAGGACATGGATGGAGATGGAGAGGAGGAGCCGATAGATGAGGATGACGACCCCGAAGAGCCAGAGTTTGAGCCAGAGGATCCAGTACCAGATCCAGAGGCTATTGAGGCAGATGTAGTAGTAGATGAGGAGGATGACCCCGAGGAGATAGTTGTGCCAGAGGTACCCGTTGTGCTTCAGATACCAGCTGGACCGATTATGCATATGGCAGCCATGGCCGATATGGCAGTAGGATGGATAGCTCAGATGATAGCACAGCCAGCAGATTTTGTTATGGGAGAGGTGGCTATAGCAGGAGCTCTTGACATAGCTGACGGTTTTGCTGCAGTAGTTGTTGATGTCGCTAACCAGGCGATAGCAGACGTGATGGAGGACGATGATGCAGAGATGATAGAGGATTGGGATATAGGAGTAGTAGTCGGAGATCTTGTCGCACCAGTTGAGGATGATCCACTCGAGGAGATGGAGATTGATTCAGAGGACGAGGCACCACCAGCAGGATCAGATGCTGACGACTTTTGAGTCAGGATTGACAGGGTGTAGATTTTGTAGTTTATATTAGGACATGTTGTCCACCAGATTTTTGGGAGCTTGAGAGATAGCTATTGACCATAGCTTTGTATAGTATTAGCTGACTTTAGTTGTTGTAACTCTTGTCCCATATGGTACACAGTTTGGCTAGTGTGTACTATACGGTACATCTTTTGATATATATATACGAGCAGTACTTTTGTTATATTTTTGGTTGTTGCGTTGTGCTGTGTTGTTTAGTAGAATGGTTAGTTTTACTGTTTCTTGTTCTATCTTGAGTTCATTTCTACGAGAAGACTTTCAGCTGATCATATGTCGTTTATAGGCGATACTCGTTATCATCATGGTAGGACCCTTGAGAAATCACCAAGCACGTAATAGAGCACCTATACCGGAAGGGATGGATCCGACGGGAATTTTTGAAGCATTTATGCAGAGGATGGAGCATGTGGGGGATACATATAATCACTCCACCCACCAGAGACCTCTTGTACCCCCGCCACCAAGACAGACTGGAGATAAGCTGTTAGCAAATTTTCGTGGGTTGCGTCCCGAAAAGTTCGATGGACTAACAGAACCATGGAAAGCAGAGCAATGGATAAGAGAGATGGAGTTAATATTTGGAGCATTGGAATGCAACGAACAAGAGAAACGTCGCCTTGCTACGTTTCAGCTCACTTATGCCGCTGCAGATTGGTGGGAAGCTGAGCAAGCCACTGTTGGGATCGATGCCGCTAGAGCTATGTCGTGGGAGACATTCAAAGGCAGATTTTTGGATAAGTATTTTCCAGAAGATGAGAGAGATCAACATGAAAGGAACTTTCTCAATTTGATCCAAGGAGGATGGAATGTACGGGAATATACAACACAGTTCGAGCGTTTATCCAGATTTGCTCAGCACATGATAGACACGCCGCAGAAGAAGGTGAAGAGATTTCACCAAGGACTGAACCCCCACCTCAGACATATGATGGTTGGTCATCTGAACCAGTCGTATGAGGAAATTGTTAGATTTGCTACAGGATTAGAAAAGGATGCTAATCCAGTACAGCAATCACAGACAAATCGACCTCAGTTGTCACGAGGGTTTCAACAGAGAAATTTTCCTAATCGACCACCAAGAAATACCCAAGGATGGAGACCTCAGGAAAATTTTCAAGGAAACAAGAGAATCTGGGAAGGAACCAGGAAACCTCAGCAAGGTTATAATCGACCCCAGCAAATTCAACAGCGAGGACTACAGCCGCAGGCATTACTAACAGCCCCGCCAAACAATAGTGGAGGATGTTTTAACTGTGGAAAACCCGGACATATTGCAAGGAACTGCACCGTCTTCAGACCAAATCGCAGGCCAGATATCGTCTGCTGCAACTGCAACAAACCCGGACACTTGAGCAAGGATTGTCGTGCGCCACGAGGAGGATACTACGGGGCACCAGTGCAAGGAATTCAAGGACCTCCAGATCAGACGAGGATGAATGCTATTATTCCAGAAGAAGCAGGCTTTAATGCTGATGAGCAGCAACATTTGGAAGGTACACTTGTACTCTTTCATAGTCCAGTTAAAGCTTTATTTGATACTGGAGCCGCACGTTCTTTTATTGCTGTTAAGATTGTGCGTCAATTGGGTTTAGAACCCCAGACACTTGAGTCAACACTGAATGTTGTGTCACCGTTGGGAGTGACAGTTAAGTTGAGTAAAGTGTGTAGAGATTGCCCATTGACTTTGGGAGATAGGAATCTTCCCGCAGACTTGGTAGTTCTGTCGATGTCAGAATTTGATGTTATCCTAGGGATGGATTGGTTAACTAAGTACAGTGCCAATTTGGATTGCCCTACTAGGACGATTGTATTTCCAATACAAGGAAAACCGACGATCAGATTTCAGTGTCAACCGACAAGCGACCTGTTTCTTACGAGTAGTTTGGCTACGATCATTAGTACGAGTACGGAGCCTACGATGGATCAAATCCCTATTGCACGAGACTTTCAGGATATTAAAGGACTTCCACCAAAAAGAGAAATAGACTTCTGTGTGGAATTAGTACCTGGTACATTGCCTATTTCTAAGACTCCATACAGGATGGCACCAACTGAGATGTTAGAACTGAAGAAGCAAGTTCAAGAGCTTGAAGATCTAGGATTTGTTCGACCGAGTACGTCGCCTTGGGGAGCACCAGTTCTGTTTGTAAAGAAGAAGGACGGAACACTTCGACTCTGTATAGACTACAGGGAGTTGAACAAGGTTACGATTAAGAATAGATATCCGTTACCTCGGATAGATGATCTATTCGACCAGTTACAAGGATCTAGGATCTTTTCCAAGATCGATTTACGTTCAGGATACCACCAATTGTTAGTTCGACCAGACGATGTATCAAAGACTGCATTCAGGACAAGATACGGGCATTACGAGTTTCTAGTTATGCCTTTTGGATTGACGAATGCGCCAGCAGTATTTATGGACTTGATGAATAGAGTATTCAGACTATATCTGGATAAATTCATTATTGTGTTCATTGATGATATACTGATCTACTCAAAGACAGAAGAGGATCACAAGGAGCATTTACAAGTTGCCTTGCAGACACTTCAAGATAGTAAGTTGTATGCAAAGTTCAGCAAGTGTGAGTTTTGGCTACAGGAAGTCAAATTCTTGGGACACGTTATATCTCAGGAAGGTATTTCGGTAGACTCATCTAAGATTGATGCAGTCTTAAGTTGGAACAGACCGACGAATGCGACCGAAGTCAGAAGCTTTCTGGGCTTAGCAGGATATTACAGAAGATTTGTCGAAGGATTTTCCAAGATAGCAGGACCTTTGACGAACTTGACAAGAAAGGAGACGAAGTATGAATGGACAGACAAGCATGAGGGTGCATTTCAGGAGTTAAGAGAAAGATTGACTTCTGCACCAGTACTTGCACTACCTAAGAGTGGAGAAAAGTATGTGATCTACAGTGATGCTTCGCACCAAGGACTTGGATGTGTGCTTATGCAAGATAGAAATGTTATCGCATATGGATCAAGACAATTGAAGGTACATGAGAAAAATTATCCTACGCATGATCTGGAATTAGCAGCAATAGTGTTTGCATTGAAAATTTGGAGACACTATCTCTACGGAGAAAAGTTTGACTTATTTTCCGATCATAAGAGTCTGAAGTATTTGTTCTCTCAAAAGGAATTGAATATGCGACAGCGGAGATGGATGGAGTTACTCAAAGACTATGACTTTTCTTTACAATACCATCCAGGTAAAGCAAACGTAGTAGCAGACGCTTTGAGCCGTAAACCTCGATTAGTGATCGCTGCATTACTAATTAGATAATGGAGAGCATTGGAAGAAATTGCTGAATTTGATCTTCAGCCAGTGGAGCCAATGAAAGGACAACATTTTGGATGTCTTATGGTACAACCGACTTTAATCAGTCGTATCATGGAGGCTCAACAGACAGTAGAGGATTTGAAATTATGGTTTGCCAAGATGTCAGCCAAGGAACCAGAAGTCTGGAGTATTAGTACCGACGGAGCTTTACGATGTAAAGGTAGACTCTGTGTACCTAATGAAGAAAATCTCCGGAAGGAAATATTGGATGAAGCTCATAAGTCACGGATGACTATTCACCCCGGAAGTACGAAGATGTACAAAGACTTGAAGAGAAATTTTTGGTGGGAAGGAATGAAGCGAGAGGTGGCAGAGTATGTAGCTCAGTGTCTTACTTGTAAACAAGTAAAGGCAGAACATCAGAAACCACCTGGACTTCTACAGCCGTTACCTATTCCTCAATGGAAATGGAAACACATAACCATGGATTTTGTGGTAGGATTGCCGAAGTCACAGCAGAATCACGATGTCATATGGGTAATCGTGGATCGACTTACTAAGACGGCACATTTTATTGCCTATAGCATGACGTATTCAGTAGAACGTTTGAGCCGAATGTATCTACAACACGTTGTACGATTACATGGAGTGCCTGTATCTATTGTGTCAGACCGAGATTCGCGCTTTACTGCAGAATTCTGGAAGAGTCTCCAGACAGCAATGGGAACGACATTGAACTTGAGTTCAGCTTTTCATCCACAGACAGATGGGCAGACGGAACGAGTTAATCAAGTGATGGAAGATATGTTACGCGCTTGTGTCATTGATTTTGAGAGTTCTTGGGAGATGCACTTACCTCTGATTGAGTTCGCCTATAATAATAGTTATCATTCGAGTATAGAGATGGCGCCATTCGAAGCTTTGTACGGAAGACCTTGCCGATCGCCGCTATGTTGGACCGAAGTCGGAGATAGTCAACTTCTTGGGCCAGAGATGGTACGAGAAACCAGTGAGAAGATTCAAGTCGTGCGTGAGAAGATGAAGACAGCCCAGACCAGATACAAGAGTTATGCTGACAAGCGACGCAAAGACTTGGAGTTTGTCGTTGGAGATCACGTATTACTCAAGGTTTCACCTGTTCGAGGAATCGTTAGATTTGGTCAGAAAAGGGGCAAGTTATCGCCACGTTTCATCGGACCATTCGACATACTGGAGCGTGTTGGAAAAGTTGCTTATCGCCTTGCGTTGCCACCAAAGATGTCAGGAGTGCACAATGTTTTTCACATCAGTATGCTGAGGAAGTATGTTCACAACCCAGCGCACGAGATCAACTTTGAGGACATCGAAGTCAACAACAACGTTACGTTCAACGAAGGACCTGTTCGTATTCTAGATCGAGGAATCAAGAAACTCAGGAACAAGGAGATCCCGTTAGTAAAGATTCAGTGGAAACATCATGATGAAGGAGAAGCTTCGTGGGAATTAGAGTCAGAGATGCGTGAGAAGTTTTCATTTTTGTTTTAGATCTTGATGCTTTTGATTTCGAGGACGAAATCTTTTGTTGAGTGATGGATGATGTAATACCCTGTATTTTGGTATATTAATAAGACCCGGTATTTCATTTCTATACTCGTATAAACTTTCTCTTCCTTGTGGTAAATTTTGATACAAATCGATTGACATATTCCCAATAGATTGACACTTTTTGATACCAATCGATTGATAAGTTATCCCAATCGATTTACATTCAACCGACTAAAAGTGATGACGTGTCAAACATCCCAATCGATTGCCATTCATCCCAATCGATTGACATTGTTTCCAATCGATTGACTACAAATATCTGTTGCCAATCGATTGACTTGTGTCTCAATCGATTGACATAACCTGAGAAATGTTTTCTTCTTTCCTTCAGCTTTAAACGTGTGGCACTCCCATACCCCTATATATACTTGTTCATTTGTGGCCTTGGGTCATTTTGACAGCCTTGGAAGAGAGAGATACATACTCTTGAGATATATACATACATATATCTATATATCTATACATATATACACACTTTACACACAAACACTGCCTTGGAAGCAGAAAGAAAAGAAAGGAGAAGCAGAAAGAAGAAGAAAGAAAAGAAAGGAGGAGACAGAGAGGGAAGACAGAGACAGAGTAGAGGAGAAAGAGAGAGAGCTTGAAGATTTTAAGTTGGAACACACCCAAACGCACCCTAAGTGAGTCCTAACTCACTTGGTCCCTTTATATGAAGTTTATATAAGTTATTATGATGCTTAGATGGGTTAAATGCATGTTGTGCACGTTTATATATGTTGTTTTTACAATCTGCTGGAGAAGACGTAGTACCAATCGATTGACATGATCTCAATCGATTGACATCAGTTGCATCCCAATCGATTGAATAGGATTTTCAATCGATTGACATTCCAATCGATTGACATGTTTCTCAATCGATTGACATAACTTTTGTTCCAATCGATTGAACTTTTGTTCCAATCGATTGACATGATCAGTACATGGTTTCCTTTGCCTATTTATTTTATAAGAGGTTCGGTTGTTCGATTTCTGATTCGGATTCCATTATGCGACTATGGGGTAGACAGGAGTAATGTGACACCAAAGATTAATGGATAATGAGTAAAAAGAATATAAAGACGTGGGTTAACGTGTTGTTTCTGATATGAGTTCGATATCCGTTTCTTTTAATCCGAGTAGTCAGGCCACATTGGGAATTGTCATGTGTCGATGTTAGAATGGAACGTAAGTAGGTTTGGTAAGTTCCGGGAAATGGTGCGTGGATGGACGATTGGTCATGATATGCTCTTAAAAGCGGTGAACCGGACCATGGTTCTTAAAAGCGGTGAGCTGGACCAAGAAGTCTTAAGATAGACTGGATGATCTGTGATATGCTCTTAAAAGCGGTGAACCGGACCATGGTTCTTAAAAGCGGTGAGCTGGGATAACTAGTAGATAACGTTAAGTCGTGGCAATAGATTGATATGCCTTGTTCGAAACGTTATATCCCTGAAATGCGGTAAACAGGACCATTGTTCTTAAAAGCTGGGGACAGACTGACGTGAAGTCCATGACATGCGGTGAGCAGGACCATTGCTCTTAAAAGCGATGGACAGAATAAGGGTGTATCCCTAGAGTTAAACGATTGAGTCTGTTCATGAACATCTGAATATGTTGAGTTCGGTATTTGAGTAACAAGACGATAAGGGTCGGTTTACAAGAATGAATAGAGGAACAAGATAATGTTATTTTTATAATAAGATGTTAACTCGTGTTTCATAAGCTTGTGTTTACTTCAGATAACTGGTACTTCGTTAGTTTATGCTCACTCAGCTCTCAGTAAGCTGACGGCCTTTTTATTGCCTGGACATTCCCCGTCCAGAATATCCTGCCCCTTATTCTGCAGGGAAGGACCAGTACGCTGACGATTATTATCCAGAGGAGGGCCCCACCGATGACGGTTACACCAGGAAGGATTATCCTTATGCCAGTTGAAGACTGAAGATGTTATAGTTAGATTTAATTTCAGTTGTTCTGTTAAAACTTTTGTTAACGGGTACTTGGGCATTTGTTGTCTTCAGACCTGTTGTGATCCTGTGGACCATACTCTGATATTTTGTAATAGTTAGCACTGTGTGCTATTTTTCAGTTGATTACTGTTGCTTTTCTTTTGGACTAGTACTGCGTGGTGTGGATTATTAGTGACTTTCACCTGTCATTCCTTATGGACCCATAAAGGAAATTTATTTTTCTCTATTTATGCTGCTCCGGGGCGTGACATTGTAAGGGCCTAATTAATGCAATTTTGCACTTAGAGAGATATCCATGGATTGTTTCTTCTTTCTTGACTCGAAGAACAACCCAGTTGGTACGATTATGGTTTATTTTCGCCTAATTCTCTCCATTTTTGCATCTATTTTTCTATGTAACATAGCATTATTCTTTTCTTTTAAGATTTGATAAGAATTGTTTCAAATCTTGCCGATGATCAATTAGGTTGGAAATAATTGCGTTTAGATCTGGGAATTTCATAACGGATTACTCGTGAACTTGATTCAAGCATTCAAACTTTGCATCCTTTAAATAGATAATACGAGTCTTCACATCCTTCATTACCTTTGCGCAATCCTCATTAGTCCTTTACGGCAATCCTTGTTAGTCTTCAATGGCGATCAAAGGTAAGAATACCCTGTATTTCGTTCATTTTTCATATAATTCTTACAAGTACTAATCATACTACAACTTTGATAAGTGTAAGGTGGGGGAGAGAGGTCTAGTGCCAAATATCCTTTTAAAATGTCACATTTTGGTAAAATTAGATTGTAAACAAAACAAGCTAATAGCATTATATCTATATAATAACCTACAAAAACTTTCTGGACAAAAAAAACTGATCCAACGGTTATAACGTTAGCTTCATCTAAGATTTGGCATCACAACCGTTCACTAATTTTGGACACTTTTAGCCGTTGATTTCTTAATCCAACGGTTGTGATTCATTCCCCTAATCCCCTCAACTCAGCACTCTCTCACGAATGCCTAACACTCACGTGTTCTCTTGGAACTCACAAAAAAGTAAACCACTTTAATTTGAAAAATCTCTCTCATCTCTTTCGTTCCCCCATCTCTGTCACTCTCTCTCTCTCTCCACCCGATCTATGAGAGCTCTTTAACCTACCTCTCTCTTCTTATCTCTCTCCTACATACCAGTCACCACCATCAGCACTGACTGTCCAAACCAATACCGCCGTCTAACTCTCAGTACTCTTTCTTTCGCCGGACCAAACTCTGGCAGCCCCTGCCTTTTATTTTATTTTTTTTAATTTTTTTTTTGGATTGGGTTGTGATCTTTGCCATCTTATACTCTTCTTTGGTCTGATCATTCTCAGAGTGGGTATGCCCTAATGACTTTTGGCCAGCATTTTTATGTACAAATTTTAGGGTTTATGTTCAATTTCTTACCATGTCTCTGATTTTGTGAACTAATTAAGTTTTGGGAATGTTTGGTTTTTCAAAAATCTCAATTTAACCACGCGTTGGTTGTGTCCTTCATCTCTCTCTACCTTAGTATTTTTCCATGGAGCCATTTCTTTCCATATGGTTGCTGAGAAATTCAAGGAAAAGAGGGTGAAGATATGTTCTTTGAATTTTTTTTGTGTAGCGTGACATGGTTAGATGAGGTTTTTTGGGTTAGATTTTGTGAATCTCTCTCTTTTTTTCGACTTCTGAAACTGTTTTTTTAGTTTGGGTTTTGTGAATCTGTGTTTTTTTTTTTTTTTCCTTTTTCCTGATTCAGTTTTTTTTTTTGGGTGCTTTTTTTTAATAGTAGTTGAAGGAAAGAAACAATTTGTATAGTAATCATTGTTTTTGATTTTGCAGTTCCAAACGGAGCTCTGTCAGTGATAGTCAAAAGATCACACAAAAGCATTTCATTGAGTGATGAATGGATTGGTATAAATTTGAATTCTATGTTTTCTTCTCCCAAACATCTAGGGACGCTTTATTATTGTTACAAAAAAAATCATGTACTTATTTTGTATAGGTGGTTAGTTTTTTGCTTTGTTTAGTTTGCGAGAGAGGGTATGATAGGAAAGCATATAGCGAGAAAATCATCCATCACAGTGTACTATTACCTGATGTTAATTTATTGATTTTGCACAATTTCCCTCAAAATTGATGTTGCAAAGTTCTCTCTTTTACAATTCGTGGTTTTGCTAATTGGCTTTGTTAGTATTGGAAGTTTCTTTACTGAAAGTTCTCTCTTTTTAACACAAGCGAGTTCTATCTCCCTCTCTCCTTTGTGTGGACTCTATTGTCTTGAACATTGTTGCACTGAGATTACGAATTTCAATGCCTATATCATGGTTCATTTGTGTATCCTTCTATTGAAAACTAACCAAGTTTTTGCTTCTTTTTTAGGAAATTCCATCTCTCTCTTTACATATTTGTATCTAACTAAGAACACAACTAAGAACTCAGAAGCATAGAGGTTTGCCCAAAATTTGTAGACTTTTTTTGTTGCAACTTCAAAATCTATAGTTTTTATTAAAAATGAATCTATATTTTTGTGGGGTAAGACCTGGTGGTGTCGGCGCTGCCAATAATTCGTTTTCTTTTTCTAAGCTCTCTTTGAATATATGAGAAGATTTGTTTCTGTATGAGTTTCTTTCTACAAAAGGATGATATTGCTCAACAGTAATTAGAGAGAGATGAATGTGCATTGATCTAACTTATTTTCTGGAGTAATTATAGAATTTTGTGGTGGTGGTGTAGGCTCATGGACTCATGGTATGTGTTGTTTTGTACGTAGTATTTCAAGAAGTCAGCCAATTAAGCTTCTTTCAAGTGTTGAACCAATTAACTTGATTGTTTCTTTGCACTTTTCCTTCTTTTTTATTTATTTTTTATTTTTATTTTAGTGCTGATCAGTTTATCAATTCTATTGTTTGTGCAGTCTTCGGTTATTGATCTGAATGATTCTTTCTTAAGGTTCTTCAAAACAACAGTGAAGTAGAGGAAGCCCGTTCGTCTTCTCCCTCATTTTTTTAACATGACCCGTTGAGGATGCAAAAGATATTTTCTAAGGCAGGCTGAGTTTAATATTTGGTGGAACATGATATAGGTGTGGATTTAATTCAATTAATTGTATTTAGTTTGGGGGATATTTGGTTTATTAAATTGGGAGAGACATTTTAAAATTATCCTCATCTCTATCTATTTGCTTTCACTCTTAATGGTTGATTCAATTGTTAAGTGATTTGTGAAATAGTAAATAATATAAGTACTTAATCTACCAAAACTTTCACTTACCTCTGTTTTTGCACCGTACCCACAGGCACGGGCAATTACTAGTATATATATATATATATAAATAATAAATATATATATATATATAAATAAACAAGCAAGCAGTTTGTTGGTTTTATCTAGCATTAAGTTCTTTAGCAAAAAAAAAAAAAAAAAGGTATCTAGCATTAAGTTGGAAATGTATAGATGGATGTCAGCAAGGATTGATCTAGTAAAGACTTAATGGGGCAGCTACCCCCGCTGAAATTTTAAAATTTTTATGTATATTTCATTGTTCCTATAGAAGTAACATTAGATGGTGTAGAATGCTTGGAACTCCCTATACTTAAGGGGTATCTTGAATCATCAAATTCTCTAGAGTTTTTTAGAGACTTGTAGAAATAATAATAAGTAAGGTGGCATTCTAGAAATAATACTTTATTAGGAGATACAAAACTTCTAAAATATTATCATGAGTTTCTATTTCATTGGATGATCACCACTTATATTAATCATGGCCATTGATCGTACTAGTATTATTTATAAGTATAGAGGACTTCCTCAAAATCATTCAATAATTATAAAGTTTCTCAAGAAAAAACTGTATTTAAAATAATTATGCAGATTATTGACCGAGTAGTAAAAAGTTACATGTGTTTTCTCTACTTCTTCATATCTATTTTACGTCAAACATGAAAATTTTACTTAAGTCTTGTAAACACGTAAAAGATAGCCCCTTGGGCCCAATTTCTAGATCTACCCAATGATTTATACATACTACTAAAACCGCAGTGGGTTCCATCAATAATACAGATATATACATATACATATACATATATATATATATAGTGTTGTAAAATCTACTAGTATTATATAAGCAATTTCACTAAGGGATACATGAATCAACACACTATTCATGCATGCAATGTATTCTCTAGATGAAATTAGGAAAAAAAATCTATAATGATTGATTCACGATTTTCACCGGATAGTAGAATGAAATGGAATTCATATAAATTGCTATACATTGCAGTTGTTTTGTGAAAAATTTAGATCAACAAAATTAAGAAGGTCAGGCATCAAATACCAAAAAAAAAAGGAGAGAGAAAGGGAAAATATAGATGAAAAAGAAGAGAAAGAGAAAAAGGTGTAGTACTGTCACAGCCCGGTCCCACAATAGCGGAACCGGAGCCCGTGGCACGCCACCGAGGCTAAACCAATTCATTAACGTTCCCAAAAATTAGGTTTGAAGAACGCACGCAGCGGAAAAATAAAACACATTTTAAAACCAGAGGTTCAGTCGACTGCTCAGTCGACGGAGGCGGGCAGGGATTTTAATATCAAATTTCAGTCGATTGAAACTGGAGGTCCAGTCGACTGCTGAGGGGTCCAGTCGACTGCTGAGGGGTCCAGTCGACTGCTTCTGCTAAAAAAGAAGCAGTGGCTAACAGGCTCAGGGGTTCAGTCGACTGCTCAGTCGACTGCTCCCCTGGCAGCAGCCCAATCTGCAGAAAACAAGTTTTAAAGCTTTTTAACTTCCATCCAATGATCAACCACTCAAACCAAACTCCATCCAAACTCAGTCTAAAGTAATTCTAGCTGTATTAAAGCATTACCAAACATAATTACAACATGTTATAGTCTAATACAACGTTCAAGATCCATTCTATCATACCAAATTAAACATGGGTTAAAAACAACCAAATTCTTATTACAACATTTCTAGGATCCCAAAACTACAAGATTAACATTTCAAGCTTCCTCACAAGCGAACTCCCAACCCACGTACTCACTTCTGCGATTCCTCGTCAGCATTAACACCTGCAATGGTTATTTGAATAACCACACATATTTCGATTTGTTTAAGCTAATGCTTAGTGAATAAATCAACATATGTACATGAATGATAAACATGTCCGCATTCACATCTCTACATTTCATACTAGTCGCTGGAGACTCACGTGCCCGTCCATATTCCCAATCCGCGACTCCTCGCCAATAAGTCCACGCGAAAGGGTAAGACCCACGATTCTACAAACAATCGTGCGACCTTAATGCCTATATCGGCTCCACAAAATGGCACGGTGACCAGGTGCTCCTTCTGACCCACATAAGCAACTTAACATGCTCAAATACATATCACCATGCTCGCGATAATCAAAACATATCACCGTGCTATTGAGCCTACTTATCAATATAAATGCCCAATATGAACTACACAATATATCTCTAAGGATTAATACATGTTATTCAAACATAACATGAATACATGCCAAGAAATCATTCCAAAACATAGTTGAATCACTCACCTCCGAATAACGCTCCTATAATTCAATCTGAAGAAAACCTGTGCACAAGGAACGTGCAGAAGTCTGTCTAGTACAATTCCTATGAATCAAAATTCCATTTATCAACTTTTATGAAAATTTCTAGAAAATAACTTTTCGGAAAACTTAGCCAAACAGACCCTAACATATATCAAAACGAAGCTCTTACCTCAAGGAGCTCGAATATGAAATCTGGGAGAAACCAGACTGACGGAAGGTCGTCGTTTGGCGTCGCAAATCTCTAAGCAATCAAATCTCCCTCTAGCCCCCTCCTTTTGGCCTCCTCTTGAACTTTAGGTTAACTTATGAAAAAATCTAAGTTCATCTCTATCTATATATAGGCAACATTCTCGAGGAATTACGTTTACCTCCCCACGAGTTTTCCAAACTCCTAATCAGTCTCTGAAACTTTCTATACAGCTTATTCATAGCTTTACGAGTGAAACCTCAAAATTATAAAAATTTTCGACTAAGTTTCGTTTGGTTGCTAAAACGCGAATTTCTATATGACGTTTTCGAAGTTGCTAATTAGCCTACCAAATTAATAGCGTGTTCATTCGTCCTTACCAGGATACTAAATCTAACAATAGAAATAAATTCTAAAACAGAAAATAATACAGATATTGAAATACACAGGTAAACATTTATTTTCAGATAAACATTTAAAGTGTTCCACAGTGACCGTCTCACACTCGGAGAGATGTCACAACAACAAAATTCTAAATCACCACAGTCTCAGAGGGTTCTCTAATACAGACACCCAAATCAACTCGTGAGTCAAAACTCACTCAAACATGTGTCATAAGACACGCCACATCACATTATCATGCATGACAATGTAATGCAAAAGACATAACACAAATGTGGGTGTTATAATACTCTCCCCCTTAAAAGAAGTTTGTCCCCAAACTTGTACCTCAAGTCTCGAAAAGGTACGGATACTGAGTACGCATCTCATCTTCTATCTCCCACGTCATCTCTTCCATAGTTTGACTATGCCATAACACTTTCACTTTCGATATTACTTTATTTCGTAAGACTTGATCCTTCCGATCTAAGATCTCTATCGGATATGCGGCATACGTTAAATCACTCTGAATCTCATTCGGCGTCGGAGTCATCACTTGATCTCTATCTTCCACTAATTGTTTGCGTAACAACGATACATGAAACACGTTATGAACTTGAGCATACTCGCTCGGCAAGTTCAAACGATAAGCTACGGGTCCAACCTTTCCAATGATTTCAAAAGGTCCTACATACCTCGGATTGAGCTTCCCGTATCTACCAAATCTGGTTATCCCCTTTGAAGGTGACACCTTCAAATACACCAAGTCTCCTACATCAAATTCCAACGGTCGTCTACGCGTATCGGCATAACTCTTATACCTACTCTGAGCTGTCAGTAACCATTGTCTAATTACCTTTATCTTATCCGTCGTCTCTTGTACAATTTTCGGTCCTTCAATCTTTCTTTCTCCCACCTCTGTCCAACTAATCGGTGAACGACATACACGACCATATAAAGCTTCATAAGGAGCCATCCCAATACTCGACTGAAAACTGTTGTTATATGCAAACTCAATCAGCGGCAAATGGTCTTCCCAATCACCCTGAAAATCAAGTATACATAGCCTAAGCATGTCTTCCAAAATCTGGATTACTCTTTCTGATTGACCATCGGTCTGAGGATGAAAAGCTGTACTAAAGTGAAATTTGGTACCCATTGCTTCTTGCAAGGCTCTCCAAAACTTCGATGTAAAACTGCTGTCCCTGTCCGAAACGATAGAAACTGGGATACCATGTAGTCTCACAATTTCGCGAATATACAACTTAGCTAACGTCATTGGCTTAGTTGTTCGAAGCGGTAGGAAGTGCGACGACTTCGTCAAACGATCAACGATCACCCAAATAATAGTGTTCGATCTCTTCGACCTCGGAAACCCACTAACAAAATCCATTGTTATGTGCTCCCATTTCCACTCGGCTATCGGTAACGGTTGTAATAATCCCGAGGGTACTTGGCGTTCGGCCTTTACTTGTTGACAAGTAGTACAACGCGAAACATAACGTGCTATTTCCCTCTTCATTCCCGGCCACCAATAAACATGTCTCAAGTCTCTATACATCTTGGTGCTTCCCGGATGAACGGTATACTTCGTGTTGTGTGCTTCCTCTAGGATGTTCTTTTTCAACTCTTTCTCACTAGGTACACAAATTTTACCCCTCAATCTCAAAACATTGTTCTCAAACGTGAATCCCGGTTGTTTGCCCATTGGAATCTCATCGCAAATCTTCTTCAAAGCCACGTCTTGAAATTGTTTCTCCGTGATCTCGTGAATCAAGAGTGGTTGTGCCACAATCGTCGACATCAATCCACTTTCAATCCTCGGAATCACTTCAAGTTCTAAGTTCTCCATATCTCGTATCAGTTCTTTCTGAGAACTCAAATCTGATGCGGTATTGGTTGGTACTTTGCGACTAAGAGCATCGGCGACGACATTCTCTTTGCCCGGATGATACTGAATTGACAAGTCATAGTCCTCCATCAACTCTAACCATCTCCTTTACCTCATATTCAAATCTCGTTGTGTAAACAGGTACTTCAAACTCTTGTGATCCGTATAGATCTCACATTTCTCCCTGTATAGGTAATGACGCCAAATCTTCAATGCAAAAATCACGGCGGCCAATTCTAGATCATGTGTTGGATAATTCTTCTCGTGCGGTCTAAGTTGTCTCGACGCATACGCAATAACTTTATCACCTTGCATAAGAACGCAACCTAAACCTCTATATGAAGCATCACTGTAAATGATAAACCCTTCAGTCCCTGACGGAACGGCTAATATTGGTGCTTTCACCAGTCGACCCTTCAACTCTTGAAAACTTTCTTCACATTCTGGACTCCAAACAAAAGCAATATCTTTCCTTATGAACTGTGTCATCGGCATTGCTATACGCGAAAAGTCTTTTACAAATCTTCGATAATACCCAGCTAATCCTAGGAAACTTCTGATGTCTGTCACATTCGTTGGTCTCGCCCAGTTGGTAACTGCTTCTATCTTCTGAGGGTCTACAGAAATTCCCTTTGCCGACACTATATGTCCAAGGAAAGCTATCTTGGTCAACCAAAACTCACACTTCTTCAATTTGCCGAATAATCTCTTTTCACGCAATCGTTGTAAAGCTAATCGCAAATGATGCTCGTGATCTTCTACGCTTTTGGAGTAGATTAGGATGTCATCTATGAACACGATAACGAACTCATCTAAATAATCTTTGAAAACACGGTTCATCAAGTCCATGAAAGCAGCTGGTGCATTAGTCACTCCAAACGGCATGACCAAAAATTCAAAGTGACCATATCGAGTCCTGAAAGCTGTCTTCTCAACATCTTCCTCTTTGACTTTCAACTGATGGTAACCGGATCTCAAGTCGATCTTCGAAAATACTTGCGCTCCTTGCAACTGGTCAAACAAATCGTCTATTCGCGGCAACGAATATTTGTTCTTGACGGTCAACTTATTCAACTCTCGGTAGTTGATGCACATACGCATTGTTCCATCTTTCTTCTTCACAAACAAGACTGGAGCTCCCCACGGCGAAACACTCGGTCGGATAAAACCCTTCTCCAACAGTTCTTCTAACTGAACTTTCAGTTCTTTCAACTCTATCGGTGCCATTCGGTACGGTGCTTTGGATATCGGTTGTGACCCTGGTACTACTTCTATTGTGAACTCAAGCTCTCTTTCAATCAATACGTCGGGTAACTCATCGGGAAAAACATCTGGAAATTCTCGAACTACTGAAATGTCTTCTATTAGTGGTCCAAGAACTCGCGTGTCGATAATTGAACATAAGAAACCCGAACAACCCTTCTTCAACATCTTACTTGCTTGAATCGCCGATATCAAGTACGGCGGTACGATCACTCCCTTACCCTGAAAAGTAAACTCTTCTCGTCCTGACGGATATAAACTAACCTGTTTCTGTTCACAATCAATTTTGGCTTGATTAACCGACAACCAATCCATACCCAAGATAACATCAAAGTAATTCACCGTCAACGGGATCAAATCAACGCTCAAGACTTTATCACCTATCTTGATCTCACATGACTTGAATATCGAAGAAGTAACTAGCGGTTCACTACTAGGCAATGATACACACAAGTCATATCCTAGCGGTTCTGACTTAACAGTTAAATGCTTAACAAAATCACGTGATACAAATGAATGCGTCGAACCAGAATCCATAAGTATACGTGCAGGATACGAACAAATAGGAAGAATACCTGATACGACGGTATCATCCGTATTCCCCGGCCTGAGCTGGAAGTATCGTCCTTGTTGTTGCGCGACTCCTTCCTTTTATCTATTCGAGGTTCTACCCTTGATCCGCTTGGCACACTCGATGCCCCGGTACTCATTCCCGATTGTCTCTTACTTGGGCAGTTCTTTGCTATGTGTCCCGTTTGTCCACACTCAAAACACTTTCCTCTCGATTCTGGGTTATAGCTCTTGGCGTTCGAGGTTGTGTTTGGTGTAGTCGAATTTGCGTTCAAAGGACAATTTCTAGACACATGCCCCAATTGTTTACAAATATAGCAAGTGATCAATTGATAGCAGGTTCCTCTGTGTCGCAGGTTACATGTTGGACACAACGGTCTCGGGTCCCCCATGAACGTACTCCCTCCATGGCTACTCATATATGATCCCGAACCTTGCGTAAACGGTTTCTTCGCATTCCCTTGACTCTTGCACCTATTGTCATTGGGTCTCTTTCCTTGTTGTCCCTGTCGATATCTGTCGACACTTTTCTCAGCAATACGGGCAGCTTCCTCAACGAGAGAAACGGTCGGGTGTTGCAACATGTCCACACGGCCACGGATATTCTCTCTAAGCCCTTCCTCAAACTTACGAGCTTTATCCCTATCAGTCGGAACGGTAGTTTTCCCAAATCGTAACAAGGCATTGAAACGAGAAACATACTCACCTACGGTCATATCTCCCTGAACCAACTTCGCAAACTCCTGGCGTTTCTGAGTATAAGCAGATTGCGGGAAGAAACGTTTGTTGAATTCCTCTTTAAATGCTTCCCACGTGGTCGGCTTCCCTTGTTCAAGTACGTTGTTCCACCAATCTAATGCTTCACCCATCAACGTATCGGATGCGCATAAAATTTTCTCCTCATCGGTACATATTACCTGACGGAAATGTCTTTCCATGTCCATCATCCAATGATCGGCCAAATCTATGTCAACTTGCCCATGATACAACGTTGGTTTTCGCTTATGAAACTGTTCCACGATTGTGTGTTGAGGTCGCGGTGTCGATGGTGTATTGACATAACGGATTTCCACTTGTGGAGGCTGAACGTTCATCTGTTCTCTTTCACTTACCGCTTGTATGAAATTTCCTACCATATTCACTATTTGGTCCATCCGCGAATGCGGTGACAATTCTCTTGGTGGATCAGCCATAACGTTTCAAATATTTCCCCTGTTGAGTTCAATGCATAATGACCATGCATGCTATGCCACAATATAGATATATGTGCACAGTTCATCACAATCAACAAATGTTAACACATGAAGCATTTATACAATGATAACCATTATCTTTACAATTACACACTCCACTCGACGTCACTCAGCATATATAACGTCACTCGTTTCCAAGGCTCTAAACTTATGCTCTAATACCACTAAATGTCACAGCCCGGTCCCACAATAGCGGAACCGGAGCCCGTGGCACGCCACCGAGGCTAAACCAATTCATTAACGTTCCCAAAAATTAGGTTTGAAGAACGCACGCAGCGGAAAAATAAAACACATTTTAAAACCAGAGGTTCAGTCGACTGCTCAGTCGACTGCTCAGTCGACGGAGGCGGGTAGGGATTTTAATATCAAATTTCAGTCGACTGAAACTGGAGGTCCAGTCGACTGCTGAGGGGTACAGTCGACTGCTGAGGGGTCCAGTCGACTGCTTCTGCTAAAAAAGAAGCAGTGGCTAACAGGCTCAGGGGTTCAGTCGACTGCTCAGTCGACTGCTCCCCTGGCAGCAGCCCAATCTGCAGAAAACAAGTTTTAAAGCTTTTTAACTTCCATCCAATGATCAACCACTCAAACCAAACTCCATCCAAACTCAGTCTAAAGTAATTCTAGCTGTATTAAAGCATTACCAAACATAATTACAACATGTTATAGTCTAATACAACGTTCAAGATCCATTCTATCATACCAAATTAAACATGGGTTAAAAACAACCAAATTCTTATTACAACATTTCTAGGATCCCAAAACTACAAGATTAACATTTCAAGCTTCCTCACAAGCGAACTCCCAACCCACGTACTCACTTCTGCGATTCCTCGTCAGCATTAACACCTGCAATGGTTATTTGAATAACCACACATATTTCGATTTGTTTAAGCTAATGCTTAGTGAATAAATCAACATATGTACATGAATGATAAACATGACCGCATTCACATCTCTACATTTCATACTAGTCGCCGGAGACTCACGTGCCCGTCCATATTCCCAATCCGCAACTCCTCGCCAATAAGTCCACGCGAAAGGGTAAGACCCACGATTCTACAAACAATCGTGCGACCTTAATGCCTATATCGGCTCCACAAAATGGCACGGTGACCACGTGCTCCTTCTGACCCACATAAGCAACTTAACATGCTCAAATACATATCACCATGCTCGCGATAATCAAAACATATCACCGTGCTATTGAGCCTACTTATCAATATAAATGCCCAATATGAACTACACAATATATCTCTAAGGATTAATACATGTTATTCAAACATAACATGAATACATGCCAAGAAATCATTCCAAAACATAGTTGAATCACTCACCTCCGAATAACGCTCCTATAATTCAATCTGAAGAAAACCCGTGCACAAGGAACGTGCAGAAGTCTGTCTAGTACAATTCCTATGAATCAAAATTCCATTTATCAACTTTTATGAAAAATTCTAGAAAATAACTTTTCGGAAAACTTAGCCAAACAGGCCCTAACATATATCAAAACGAAGCTCTTACCTCAAGGAGCTCGAATATGAAATCTGGGAGAAACCAGACTGACGGAAGGTCGTCGTTTGGCGTCGCAAAGCTCTAAGCAATCAAATCTCCCTCTAGCCCCCTCCTTTTGGCCTCCTCTTGAACTTTAGGTTAACTTATGAAAAAATCTAAGTTCATCTCTATCTATATATAGGCAACATTCTCGGGGAATTACGTTTACCTCCCCACGAGTTTTCCAAACTCTTAATCAGTCTCTGAAACTTTCTATACAGCTTATTCATAGCTTTACGAGTGAAACCTCAAAATTATAAAAGTTTTCGACTAAGTTTCGTTTGGTTTCTAAAACGCGAATTTCTATATGACGTTTTCGAAGTTGCTAATTAGCCTACCAAATTAATAGCGTGTTCATTCGTCCTTACCAGGATACTAAATCTAACAATAGAAATAAATTCTAAAACAGAAAATAATACAGATATTGAAATACACAGGTAAACATTTATTTTCAGATAAACATTTAAAGTGTTCCACAGTGACCGTCTCACACTCGGAGAGATGTCACAACAACAAAATTCTAAATCACCACAGTCTCAGAGGGTTCTCTAATACAGACACCCAAATCAACTCGTGAGTCAAAACTCACTCAAACATGTGTCATAAGACACGCCACATCACATTATCATGCATGGCAATGTAATGCAAAAGACATAACACAAATGTGGGTGTTATAAGTACCTCTGCGATGGAGCTGGATCTCTATTTTGTCGACACGGAAAAGACGACTAGGGCAAATCGTTTTTGTATAACTTAGGAAATTCACTAAACTCCCTAGATGAACCCCAAAATATAACTTGCTACCCCCTATATTTTAACATACATCACTATTTCCCCATTTAGGCTCTTGTGTTTAAATCTATATCTATACCATTATATAAAAGAACTTTAAATGAATATTTTTCAAAGATTGTAAATTAATTTGGACTTATTGATCATTTTGAATTTCTGATTTGATTATTTGATAATTTACATGACATCTATCTACACAAGTTACTCTTGAATAGTAACCTGAAGCTTGTTTGGTAAGGCTTGTTTGAGCCTTAAGGCATATTTCAAGAAAGCTTTAAATTATCAAACAAGCCTTAAGTTACTATTCAATATTTCACATTATATCTATCTACACCAAGTTAGTATCCAATAGGTTTTCATTAAATTCTCATTTATGAATCTGAGCTGTATTATTAAAATTGCTTTAGCAGAAGAATTCATAAATTGAAAATCTTCTTTCATGTTTTCATCTTCTTCAGATTCATTAGAATATGAAGAGTTTTTTGATAAAACATTTAAAGAATCATCATTTGACAGATCTTCTTTTAAAGATTTTTTTTATTATTATTATTTTAACTAAAAGGTCTACAAATTCATCTTCTTCCTTTTGTCCCTGAGTTTTAAACTTAGTGACAGTAAAAGGAGGTTGTATATTAGCAGGCTCTATGGAAGAGGTAGAAGGTCGATTTAATATTTTTAAAGGACAAGTGTTACCAATTGATAGAAGTATTGAATTTGCTTCTAAATTTTCTGATGAATTAAAAGATAAAAATCAGCTGCAAAGATTCTTGGATAGTCTTAATTACATTGGCAATCATTACAAGAATCTAGCCCAGGATTGTAAACTTTTACATCAAAGGCTTCAAAAGAATCCTTTACCATGGACTACTGAACATACTAAAGCAGTTCAAAGAATTAAATTAAGAGTTAAAGAGTTGCCCTGTCTTTGTTTGGCTAACCCACAATGGTATAAAATTATAGAAACCGATGCTTCATATATTGGTTATGCAGGAATTCTTAAACAGAAAAGCCCAGTAATAATAATGAAGAACTCCTCAGGTTTACTTCGGGAGTTTGGAAAGGTTCAACTAAGAACTATTCCACTATTAAAAAAACTAGTCGATAAACCAAAAAACTATACTAAAATGAATTTCAAAGTTTTCAATCTCAAAGAACATGAAAGTAAATCCAAAAAGAGATCTTTACTTTTCCAAGGAGAAAGCACATGCCGATTCCAAAAGAAGTTAAAAAAAACCCCAATTTTTGTCCTTCGTATAAGATCAAGCGATAACTATATTAACCAAAAAAAAGACATAAGAAATTAGACAAAGGATCCAAAGCTGACATAGAAAGTCACACATGTATATTTGTATCAACAATGATACACACCCACACTTCCAACCACATCCTTACTTTAAATACATGTACCCTGTACTGCGTAAGTGGTGCACAAAAAAGTGTGAAAATCAAACAGCATGCATTTAAAGCATAGGATGTGGTTGGAGGTGTGGTTGGAGATGTGAATGTATTGTTATTCTATTTGTATTCTCTCCCATGCTTTGCTATTCTTCACATATAACCAAATAAGAAAAATAAATACACAAATCACTTTCCGTTTTTCTAATCCTTGTTTAGAATATAAACAATTTAGAAAGCAACCAAGTACAAAAAAAATTTACTTGTACTAAATTGCTAATGAGTTGCAAAAATAATGGCATAAATTAAGGATGATAGAAAGCTAGATATATAATGGCCATAGTTGAATCTTTTTTACTGTCACATGCAGTATAATTGCTTCTTAAACACCAACATTGGAGGTCATGTTTGGAAGGAGAATACTGTTGTTCACCACTATTTCACCTTGGATCTACAATAGCAGTTTCACCTTCATATATATATATATATATAAAGCAGGAACCAAAAAAGTATCCATAGATGGTAAACTTATGGAGTTGGACACTTCAGCCTACTGTCGTATTCCCACCTTCTTGTGTCCTCATTTTTATCCATGACCATGTTTCATAGCCTGTTATGGGTTGTATTCAAAGGGAATGTTTTCAACACATGTACGCCTTCCACATTTCTTTTTACAGTTCAAAAAGGTGGAATAAAGCAATACAACAGGGGGAAAATGAAGTAAAAGAACTACCATGCCCATTTTCGTGTTTGCGCATTGAACATCTCAAAGTATCTGAATGAACTTCAGATTCATTCTGCAAAGTAGATAACACATCATATATCAGCAAATACGATTTTGCATGATACCCAATATGTGTGTGCTCATTTTTGTCTTGGTGACCACAACTGAGAAAGAAGAAAATCATAAATCGTAGATAACAAACAACCACCACCTAACCTTTATCTATCAAGAAGCAACCACAGAACCAAAAATCGTAAATAACAAAACATAAGGGAAAAGATCTAAACAATGGTTTTAAAAATAAAATAAAAATAAAAAAAGGAGAAAGAGGATATGTTCAATTACCTCTGAAGAAGCACTTTTATCTTTTCAATCACTGTGATGCAAAACTGTTTTGATGGATCCATTGCATGATTCAATCAAGCGAAATTCCATTACAATCCCCTTTCTATTAGGAAAGAAAAGAAAAGGCAGTACATGTAATTACCAATTCAATCAAGGGAATTCCATTACTCCAATAATATACAAATAAAGAGATAATGGGAGAGAACAAATACTGATAGGGATACCGAAACAGTACGAACTGAACGATTTAAGTTTGGTAATTGGTCGGAGATTCTAGAGGAAGAGAAGAGAGAGTATGAAAAGGAAAAATTAGGAGATGTAAAAGAACAATGTGTTCTAGAATCTCTGATTCATACCCAATTAGAAAATAAAAAATGAAAAGAAAGAAGGAAAAAAGAGAAGTGGGAAAAAACCATCTTCCAAAGACAAAGCCAGTCATTGGTTCCATTTTGTTTGGTATTGTTGTGGGAATAAGAGAGATTTTTTAGCCATTTCTAGAAAGAAAGGAAAAAAAAAAAAGGCAATTTGTCGATTTTGATTTAAACTTTTTTATTTTTGAAACAATGGTGACAATATTTTCCAAACAGACTCAATACTCCTAATAATTCCCACTAAGTGATTGTTGATCCCAAATAAGCTAACTAAAAGGGCTCCAAGCTTACAATGCAAGTATATCTGTTACAGCAAACATGGTAAATATACATGTACATACAAGCTTACACTTCAAACTTCTTGTTGACTTCAAGCACAAATATACATGTACATACATATGCTTTTCACTATATAATGAATGAACCAATTCGTTGAAACTGTGAAAAAGAGTCTATAAGAATTGTAATGATACAATTATCCAAAGTTCTTATAAACTACAAAAGATCAACAACCACAATAAAAATAAAATAAAAGTAAAAATAAGTTGAACTTGATTTAACCTTAAGCAATGAGAGAGAAAAATACATGACATCGTGAATGAGAATGACTTTGGTCCAAGCATAATTGACAAAGCATTTAAAAATGTCGTTTGGAGTTCCTCGTAGCCAATGTTCGAAAAGAAAAGAACATGTTTTATACTTGAAATATTTAAAATAAATACACATTTAGAATTGAGATCACCACTTTGCTTGGTTCATTCCTTTATGGATTTATTATCAATAAACTGAAAATCAGCCACACACACACACACACACAAAAAATAGTTCATGTAGAGCATTTGTAGTACTAAAAAGTTGGAATATAATTAACCTACTTCTTTGTTACACCATTTTGTGCAAAAGTCCAAAGGGAAAATAATTATCAATGAACTTATCGAAAGAGAAACATCGACCCAGATGGTTTGCTACGAAAAGAAAACCCCAAAAATCAGCATGTTTGAGGATATTAGTGTGAGACCCAACTCAACACCATGCCCTCATAACTCAATAGTAACAAATAATCAAAATAAGCATAAAAAGATGAAGTAAAGGGAGAGGGAGAAAATGTTCGGCCATGTATTTCAGAAACTAAGTTCAAGGACATTTTCTCACACCCGAAGCACACACCTGTACATCTGTATCTTCCAAGTGAGGCATGAATCGAAGGGAAAGAATCCAAAAAAAAATGCAACAAATAGGGTAGAGAACACATATACACCCCAGAAAACTCAGATTATGCACCACTACATATATGTGTGTATATATATATATATATGTAAACATTAGGGAACAGAAGCTGAAAGAGATAGGGACTAAATACTTACCATGTGGGCAACAATCGTACAATAGGGAGATTGGGAAGAGATGATACAAAAAGAGAGGAATACATGCCCTATTGTTTTGATCCTGGGAGATGAGAAGACGGTTTCCGTTTTTGTCAAGAGAGACATCCATGATTGTTAATGTCCATAATTCATTGAAAGTGGGAGAGAAGAACGCCGAGGCATTTAGAATAGGTGAAGAAAACGTTGGATTTTGGAGGTGAAGAGGCAGAACAGTGTTTCCAGAATTGGGGTTAACGAAAAGGGGGAGGGAATCAAAACCAAGGGGAAGAAGTTATCACGTTGTACTTTAGAGTGAGGAGAGAAACACGTGGATAGCCTTAGAGAAGGTTTTTGGCCTTGGACTTTGTGTCATGTGTGTGATGATTCTGACTCTTCTAAGATCGAATGTCATTAAGAAAAATTCATAAAATATTTCGGATGCTTACATGAGAAAAACAACTTGATTACGTGACGAAAACAACTTTTTCTCTTACATTTCACTCATCTAGTATCTATTTTGGATGCTGACTCGTATTATCCTCCATAATAACAAAAGGTAAAACTCACCAAAAAAAAAAACACAGATTATCAATACAATGGCAGACCACTAAATTAATGTCTCAAGTCTTTCATAAACTTCATCAAAGATCAATTGTTGAACACTTCATCGAATTTAGTTCATATGTAGATTTCAATGGACCAAAAGAGCAACAAACGGAAAAGCTCAGCAAATACATTATTACTTGACCTTGTGAGGGCACAAACAACCCACATTCCATGATCCAGAAGATCCAACAATTAAAGCGTAAATGCAAGTCAAAAAATACCTCCAAGAATCTTCAATTGCAGGTGGAAGAATCTTCTCCAAGTTGTCGTATTTGAAGAAATTGAAAGCAATCTTCAACCAACCACCTAAATCACAGATTTATCAATCTGTTAGACATGTATCTATATAATACATAAGTGCAAAAAATGAGGGAGAAAGTAAGAAAATCTTAACACGTACGTTGCAATCAAAAGATTGGGAGTTTGGGAAAAATACTGCTGGGTAAGTATGTTACTGATCCTCCCATTGGCGATAGTCACAGTTGAACAAATTAAGGCTTAGTTTGGCCCCCATGTGGCTTTTTAAAAGCAGCTTATGAAATTTATTACTAAAATGTTTGATAATTTTATACAAGTGACACACTACTCTTCAAAAAGACATCATGAAACAAAAAAAACAACCTTGAGCTTTTAAAAGCTCCTCCCAAAAAAGCCCTAAGTTCAATTTTTACAAAGCTCATAAACTAGTTACCAAAGAATTAACATCAAAATGTGCTTTAAAAAAGGAGAAGCACCAAAATGGGGGCCAAACTAAGCCTAAGTCTATGTCACTTCTTTGATTTGTGCTTTGTAAAATTTAAGCAAGCAAAAGCTCAACATATAGTCACAGTTGAACAAATTGGAAGAACTAAAATTAGAAAACTAGAAGGAAAAAATAGCTGGGCTAAAACTTGTATTTGACAAACAGAAATACCAATCCAAATTAGTTGCAAAATTGGTAAACAAGCAAATTTTGTGTTTGTTAGTTTATCAAATTATTGACTTTGATTTCAGAATGCATAAGAGACAACAAATCCCCAAAATAGCATACTGAATCCACAAACTCCAGGCCAATGCTAAGGTGAGATTGGTTATAAACATAGGCATAAGAGGTTAATATAATACTGTAGAATGCAGATGTGAGATTGGTCTTAACAAAGGTGTGAGACCCAGAACCAAATAGGGTAATTTAAATTAATTAGTCAAGCGAATGCGATGCAAAAAATTATATATATTGTATATATTTATTTATTTTATGGGCATTTATATTTGTGATATGGGGGTTTATATTGTTAACTATTGATATCTTGGGGGTCCTAAGATGATATGGGGAAGTTGGGGACTCAAGTGCATGTTTTAAGAAATGTTGGGGTGTTAAACATAATTTTTAAAAGTTGAAAAACAGATTTTTAGGAGATATACGTTAGTTTCATTTCTTCTTCATTTTGGAGAGGGTTTAGAAGAAGAAGAAAAAAAGAGAGAAAGGAGAGAAGAAGAACAAGAGCTTGAAGAAATGGAGTTTTAATAATCAAACTTCAATTGAGCTACAAATATCAAGTTGAAAAGGGAAGAACAAGTGGGTATGTCTCTCTCTCTCTAGGGTTCTTTGCTATATGGGGGTTTTAGTTGTTGGTTTTTAAAATCTGAAAATTGGTGTTTAAAATTCATGTTTAGACTTTGCTAAGATGATTCTTAGGTTATATATATGATGTGGTATGAAGCTTACATGTTAAAATTTAGTTTTGGTGAAGTTTGAAAAATGGGTTTTTTTAGGGTTTGTAAAAAATCCGAAAATTGAAAGTTTAGGTGTTTGATTTTAGTTGGATTTTTGAGTTGTTTGAGTGTTTATATATGCTTTATATACCATTAGGATCCTTGGTTTCAAGTTGGGTAAAGATTGGTTGTGAATTGGGGGTTTCACCATTGTTGTGTTCTTGAAGCTTTCAAGAGCTTGAAGAAGAACATTTGGGTGTTTTTGCAAATCTGGAATTGGGTTGAAATTGGGTGTTTAACGATGTTTGTGTGACAATTGATTGATTGGGTATGTTAAATTAAATTCATGTTAGATAAACCATGAATGTTAGAATTTGCCCTGTTTTGTGTAAATTCGAAAATAAATAGTAAACGTCATTATTTTGCCAAAAGTCCCGCGTGACTGACTGGAATCGACGATCTGGAACTTTTTCATGTTTTAAGTTTTTCCATAAAACGTCATCTAGTGGGAGATTTTGGCCAATTACAGTGGCAGCAAATTAATTCATGTATTGAGATTAAATTGTTATGTTTAATCCATGTTTAATGATAAAGCATGTATTGAATGATTATGATGTTGAAATGATGTGTACAAAGTGAATCACAATGAGATGAAGGATTGTCACAAATGAAAACGCTATATGCGATGTTTTGAGTGAGAAATCTGGGAGGACATGGGCTGCTTTAAAAATAATTAAAATTGGCTTGTAAAATCAATATTTAAGTGTCATTTTGATGATAAATTATGCTTATTAGCCTATATATGCGATAGAACCTAATTATGTAAGATTTCAGGTTTAGAGGCAAGTGGAAGCGCCCCGAAAGAGCCGCCGGAGCGAGCGGAGTAAATCGTTGCACTTATTTTCATAAAGACTCGAGGTGGGTTTTCTGGAAACCATAATAATGTAGTATGGACATTACTTGTTGAGTTTATATTTTAGTTGAATGAAAATCTTAAGTGGGTTGTATGAAATACATATATTGGGCATGGCACGAATATTCTATGTCATGCACATGCATAGCGAAAGCGATAAAAATCCAAGTAGCGAAACTTGGAAACGGCCAAAAGAGCCGAGCGAAATGGGCCCGGGTGCGTGCGTCATTCATTTATGGGAATGCATTGCATTAGCGTATATGTTTAGTTGAACTAACTTGGATGCGGATTAGGTGGTGACTTGAATGTTTATATTGCATTATTCTTGGTTTTCTTGCTGTGAGCCAAGGGTTGCTCACACCCACATAGGCATTTTTGCAGGTATTGCGGTGTAGGCGCCACTGCCATGAGTCTCGAGTCGTGGTGTATGTTTAGGATGTATGTGCGTCGTTTAGTTTGACTTGTTGGAGTTGTAAACATTTGGGTTAAACTTATGTTGTAAACGAATTTCTATATGTGTATTTTGGTTGATGGTTGGGGTAATGTTTATGATGTATATATTTGAGGTTGGGTTTGTATATATTCTGAGCTTTGTCATCACCTTAGTACGGACCAATGGGTATGACGAATTTATGTGATTGTTTTGGAGGTTCTGGATTTATAATACATGTTGCGTTCTTGAGAAATCCATGTTTTAATCTTGGATTAAAGAATAGGAATATGTTTATGGTGTTTATGGTGATGTTTGTTGTGTATTAGAGGCCTAAAATATTGTGTTTGAAGTGAATTGAAATATCCCTTTGAGTTGGAAGTTTGGTGGTTTTAAAAATGGAGTTTTGAGGCTTAAGCCAAGAAAAAAAAAATAATATTCATATTAATAATAAATATTGATACATTGGCTTTTACGGAAACAGGCACAGTTTTCTCTAGAAAACTCAAAACCTCATACCGCTCGAACCGTTAGAACCGTGTTTCAAATATTTTCTTTTTGATATTATATTTGGGCAAAAATTTTTAAATGACCTTTTTTTCCTTGGGATTAAACTTTGGCATAGACTTTATTTAGTAGTTTTTTTTTTATTTGCGTTTAGCGGGGTCTTCGCGAGCGTTCCGGCCACAGCGGGTCGGGGCGCTACAGTTTGGTATCAGAGCCTAGGTTTATAGGTTCTGTATGTGTTGTTGTCATTGTGTTTAGGTCATGGCAATGGATTAGGCGTTGAGTTGGGTTGTATGGGTTCTCGTTTGTGGACTAACAATAAATGTTATTATTATGTTTGCTTTGCAAACTTGTGTTATTTACAGAAATTGCGAAAAAATGATTCCGGGAGACCGGTCGGAAGGCCAAGAGGGGGAGGGGACACATCATCCACAGGGTAATCAGGAGGTCGAACAATCACGACCGACGGGACAAGGACAACCTTCCCAAGCAGAACACATGATCGAGTCGATGACAAGATATTTTGACTCAAAAATTGAAGCAGCAGTGGCAGGGTCTAGTAAGAGTAAAGAGGAGCCGGGGAGGTTGTACGAAAAATTTATGAAGTATCATCCACCGACATTCTCGGGAATGGGTACCCCATTAGAAGCTGAAAAATGGTTTAAAAAGATGGTAGACATATTCGAAGTTATGCAAATCGACAATGATAACCGTGTGATGCTAGCCGCATTTACATTCACTGACAGAGCAGATTATTGGTGGAAGGACTTGAAGGCCCATTTGAAGACGCCGATGGTGGGGAGAAGAGAACCTTATGAGATTACTTGGGAGAAATTTGAATTAGAGTTCAACAAGAAATATTTTACTGAAACATACCGTAATGAGAGGCGGCGAGAGTTTATAAATCTTGTGCAAGGCCGAGATGTGACGGTGGAAGAGTATGAAGCTCAGTTCACGGCTTTGTCCCGATTTGCAATGAGGTTGGTAGAAGATGAATATGAAAAGTGCAGAAAATTTCAGGACGGTTTGCAATTCTCGATCCGATCGAAACTTTCAGCGCTGGATATACGAAATTATCTCGAATTGGTGGAGAGAGCGAAGTTGGTAGAGAAAGATGTACGAGAATCCATGACCTTTCGAGAACAACAAAAGCGAGGAAGGATCGAAGTGAGTGGGCCTAGCCGTGGGGGTCCAAGACCGAGATTACAAGAGACTGCGGGTAGAGGTCGAGGGTTTGTACAACCACAACGAGGCGGAGGATCAAGCGGTGCTAGTGGATCGGGTTCAGGATCTATAAGACCACCTTCAGGCCGTAGTGGTTCTTCAGGGGGTGTTACTTGCTACCGATGTGGGACTCCTGGGCATATTTCTCGTGATTGCCCGATGCCCGATAGGCGAGAATGCTATAAGTGTGGGCGACCGGGTCATATGGCAAGAGATTGCACTGTGGTGACCGAGGCCGTATCCTCAACGACTGTTTCGTCAGGCAGGGGTCGAGGTCAGGGGCGAGGACAACCAAGAGGGGGTTCTAGCACGAGTGGTACTGGAGGACAAGCTCGAGTTTTTGCGATGACAAAGAAGGATGCGGAGGCGACACCGCAAGTAGTGACGGGTATGATTCTAATTTCAAACTATGTTGCATATACATTGTTTGACTCGGGTTCTACTCACTCCTTTATATCTATAAACTTTGCAAAAAAAATTTAACGATTATTTGACTGAGTTGAGAGAAAAGTTAATAGTATCTACGCCATTGGGAAATAAAGTGGAGATTAAGTGGGTTTATGAAGGGTGTGTGGTACAAATAGAAAATCATGGAATGGGGGTGAATTTATTGCCGTTAGATATAGAAGACTTCGATGTTATTCTGGGAATGAATTGGTTGTCAACGTATCACGCGTCAATAAATTGTTTTAATAAAGAGGTAACCTTTAGAATCCCGAATGAGGCCGAGTTTGTATTTTGCGGGGAGCGACGGGTAATACCAACGAGTTTGATTTCAGTAATAGACGCGAGACAAATGTTAAAAAAAGGGTACGAATGCGTTATTGCGTATGTGATTGATGCGGCGAAAGTAGAAATGCACATAGAAACAGTTCCGATTGTGAATGAGTATTCGGACGTGTTTCCCGAGGAATTGCCAGGTGTTGTGCCAGAAAGAGAAGTAGAGTTTACTATTGATCTAGTTCCTGGAACTATGCCGATATCGATTCCACCTTATAGAATGGCACCAGCGGAATTAAAAGAATTGAAAATACAGTTGGATGATTTGTTAAAAAGGGGATTTATTCAACCCAGTGTGTCACCATGGGGAGCGCCAGTATTATTCGTTAAAAAGAAAGATGGGACCATGCGATTATGCATTGATTACAGGCAATTAAATAAGGTGACCATTAGAAACAAATATCCGATGCCTAGGGTGGATGATTTGTTTGATCAGCTTCAAGGAGCAAAAATATTTTCGAAAATTGATTTGAGATCGGGCTATCATCAGCTTAGAGTCAGAGAAAGCGATGTAGAGAAGACTGCTTTCCGAGTCCGATATGGTCATTTTGAATTCCTTGTGATGCCATTTGGGTTGACGAATGCGCCGGCAGTGTTTATGGATTTGATGAATAGAGTGTTCAAGCCATTTTTAGACAGCTTTGTGATAGTGTTCATTGACGATATTTTGGTATATTCGCGCAGTGTTGAAGAACACAGAAATCAATTGAGATTAGTATTGCAAAAATTGAGGGAAGAGCGATTATACGCTAAATTAAGCAAGTGCGAATTCTGGCTAGATGAAGTAGCATTTCTGGGGCATGTAGTTTCTAGTGATGGAATTAAAGTTGATCCCAAAAAAGTTGAAGCTGTGTTGTTGTGGCCGACACCAGTGAGCGTTACAGAAATTCGAAGTTTTCTGGGATTAGCAGGCTATTATCGCCGATTTATCAAGAATTTCTCATCGATTGCGCTGCCGTTGACTAAGCTGACCAGAAAAGGGGTGCAATATCATTGGAGTAGAGAATGCGAAGAAAGTTTTCAGGAACTGAAAAATCGATTAACACAAGCGCCAGTACTAACTATTCCAACAAGTACTGAAGGTTTTGTGGTATACAGCGATGCGTCACATCAGGGTCTGGGCTGCGTTTTGATGCAAAATGGAAAGGTGATAGCATATGCGTCAAGACAGTTAAAACCACATGAGTTGAATTATCCGGTGCACGATTTGGAATTGGCGGCGATTGTTTTTGCATTGAAATTGTGGAGACACTATTTGTATGGGGAAAGTTGTGAAATCTTTACTGATCACCAAAGCTTGAAGTACTTATTCACGCAGAAGGAATTGAATTTGAGACAGAGGCGTTGGCTTGAACTAATCAAAGATTATGATTGCACGATTCATTATCATCCAGGGAAGGCGAATATAGTGGCCGATGCGCTAAGTCGAAAATCTCAAGGCCTACTTTCTTGTATCCAATGCACTGGGGTTGATTTTATTCGAGAGATGAAAATAATGGAAGTTGAACTAGCAATGTCAGACACTGAAGCCTTTATAGCGCGATTCCAAGTGAGACCGATTCTAGTGGATAGAATTCAAGAGCTACAAAATACTGATTCAAGGTTGATGAAATTTAGAGAAGAAGTGATAAGTGGAAAGTGAAAAGACTTTAATATTCGAGTCGATGGAGTTCTCTGTTATGGAACTCGAATGTGTGTACCCCGAAATAAGGAGTTGCGAAAGGAGATTTTAGAAGAAGCGCACAGTTCAGCGTATGCCATGCACCCAGGAAGTACTAAACTTTATAAGACAATCAAGGAATACTATTGGTGGCCAGCGATGAAGAGAGAAATAGCAGAATTTGTGGCTCGATGCTTGGTATGTCAACAAGTAAAAGCTGAACACCAGCGACCGGGGGGCTTGTTGTAACCACTACCGATTCCCGAGTGGAAATGGGAACATGTTACCATGGATTTTGTGCGAGGACTTCCGCTAACACAAAAAGGTAATGAGTCAATTTGGGTCATTGTTGACCGATTGACTAAGTCAGCACATTTTCTACCTGTGAAAGCAACGTTCACTCTTGATAGATATGCAAGAATTTATGTGAATGAAATCGTCCGATTGCATGGAGCCCCAGTATCTATTATTTCTGACCGCGACCCTAATTTTACCTCGCATTTTTGGAAACATCTACAAGAAGCGATGGGAACTAAATTGAAATTTAGCACTGCGTTTCACCCTCAAACCGATGGACAGTCAGAGAGAACAATTCAAACACTTGAGGACATGTTACGAGCGTGCGTGATGGAGTTTTCAGGCAATTGGGAGAATCATCTACCATTGGTCGAATTTGCGTATAACAACAGCTATCACAGTAGCATCGGTATGGCACCATTTGAGGCTCTTTATGGGAGGAAGTGTAGGACTCCTATATGCTGGGGTGAAGTGGGCGAAAGTAAAATTGAAAGCAGAATATTTGGGCCTGAGATTATTCAGGAAACGGCGAGTAAGATTGATATTATTCGTGAAAAGTTGAAAACCTCTCAGAGTCGGCAGAAAAGCTACGCAGATACTCGTAGGCGAGAACTTGAATTTGAAGTGGGCGATCAAGTGTTTTTAAAAGTCTCACCGTGGAAAGGCGTTATGCGATTTGGGAAGAAAGGGAAACTATCTCCGAGGTACATTGGGCCTTACAAAATTATAGAGAAAATCGGAACTGTGGCATATAAATTGAAATTATCGGCCGAATTGTCGCGACTACATGATGTGTTCCATGTCTCAATGTTACGTAAATATGTCAAAGATCCATCGCACGTGTTAGAATCAGAACCATTAGAGCTTGATGAAAATCTAACGTATGAAGAGAAACCGGTTCAAATCTTAGACCGACAAGTGCGGCAGTTGAGGAGCAAAGAGATTCCTATGGTGAAAGTTTTGTGGCGAAGTCAAGCGATCGAGGAGATGACGTGGGAAACCGAGGAAAGCATGCGAAAGCAATATCCGTATCTCTTCAATCACGGTAAGTAATTTCGGGGACGAAATTTATTTTAACGGGGGGAGAGTTGTGAGACCCAGAACCAAATAGGGTATTTTAAATTAATTAGTCAAGCGAATGCGATGCAAAAAATTATATATATTGTATATATTTATTTATTTTATGGGCATTTATATTTGTGATATGGGGGTTTATATTGTTAACTATTGATATCTTGGGGGTCCTAAGATGATATGGGGAAGTTGGGGACTCAAGTGCATGTTTTAAGAAATGTTGGGGTGTTAAACATAATTTTTAAAAGTTGAAAAACAGATTTTTAGGAGATATACGTTAGTTTCATTTCTTCTTCATTTTGGAGAGGGTTTAGAAGAAGAAGAAAAAAAGAGAGAAAGGAGAGAAGAAGAACAAGAGCTTGAAGAAATGGAGTTTTAATAATCAAACTTCAATTGAGCTACAAATATCAAGTTGAAAAGGGAAGAACAAGTGGGTATGTCTCTCTCTCTCTAGGGTTCTTTGCTATATGGGGGTTTTAGTTGTTGGTTTTTAAAATCTGAAAATTGGTGTTTAAAATTCATGTTTAGACTTTGCTAAGATGATTCTTAGGTTATATATATGATGTGGTATGAAGCTTACATGTTAAAATTTAGTTTTGGTGAAGTTTGAAAAATGGGTTTTTTTAGGGTTTGTAAAAAATCCGAAAATTGAAAGTTTAGGTGTTTGATTTTAGTTGGATTTTTGAGTTGTTTGAGTGTTTATATATGCTTTATATACCATTAGGATCCTTGGTTTCAAGTTGGGTAAAGATTGGTTGTGAATTGGGGGTTTCACCATTGTTGTGTTCTTGAAGCTTTCAAGAGCTTGAAGAAGAACATTTGGGTGTTTTTGCAAATCTGGAATTGGGTTGAAATTGGGTGTTTAACGATGTTTGTGTGACAATTGATTGATTGGGTATGTTAAATTAAATTCATGTTAGATAAACCATGAATGTTAGAATTTGCCCTGTTTTGTGTAAATTCGGAAATAAATAGTAAACGTCATTATTTTGCCAAAAGTCCCGCGTGACTGACTGGAATCGACGATCTGGAACTTTTTCATGTTTTAAGTTTTTCCATAAAACGTCATCTAGTGGGAGATTTTGGCCAATTACAGTGGCAGCAAATTAATTCATGTATTGAGATTAAATTGTTATGTTTAATCCATGTTTAATGATAAAGCATGTATTGAATGATTATGATGTTGAAATGATGTGTACAAAGTGAATCACAATGAGATGAAGGATTGTCACAAATGAAAACGCTATATGCGATGTTTTGAGTGAGAAATCTGGGAGGACATGGGCTGCTTTAAAAATAATTAAAATTGGCTTGTAAAATCAATATTTAAGTGTCATTTTGATTATAAATTATGCTTATTAGCCTATATATGCGATATAACCTAATTATGTAAGATTTCAGGTTTAGAGGCAAGTGGAAGCGCCCCGAAAGAGCCGCCGGAGCGAGCGGAGTAAATCGTTGCACTTATTTTCATAAAGACTCGAGGTGGGTTTTCTGGAAACCATAATAATGTAGTATGGACATTACTTGTTGAGTTTATATTTTAGTTGAATGAAAATCTTAAGTGGGTTGTATGAAATACATATATTGGGCATGGCACGAATATTCTATGTCATGCACATGCATAGCGAAAGCGATAAAAATCCAAGTAGCGAAACTTGGAAACGGCCAAAAGAGCCGAGCGAAATGGGCCCGGGTGCGTGCGTCATTCATTTATGGGAATGCATTGCATTAGCGTATATGTTTAGTTGAACTAACTTGGATGCGGATTAGGTGGTGATTTGAATGTTTATATTGCATTATTCTTGGTTTTCTTGCTGTGAGCCAAGGGTTGCTCACACCCACATAGGCATTTTTGCAGGTATTGCGGTGTAGGCGCCACTGCCATGAGTCTCGAGTCGTGGTGTATGTTTAGGATGTATGTGCGTCGTTTAGTTTGACTTGTTGGAGTTGTAAACATTTGGGTTAAACTTATGTTGTAAACGAATTTCTATATGTGTATTTTGGTTGATGGTTGGGGTAATGTTTATGATGTATATATTTGAGGTTGGGTTTGTATATATTCTGAGCTTTGTCATCACCTTAGTACGGACCAATGGGTATGACGGATTTATGTGATTGTTTTGGAGGTTCTGGATTTATAATACATGTTGCGTTCTTGAGAAATCCATGTTTTAATCTTGGATTAAAGAATAGGAATATGTTTATGGTGTTTATGGTGATGTTTGTTGTGTATTAGAGGCCTAAAATATTGTGTTTGAAGTGAATTGAAATATCCCTTTGAGTTGGAAGTTTGGTGGTTTTAAAAATGGAGTTTTGAGGCTTAAGCCAAGAAAAAAAAAATAATATTCATATTAATAATAAATATTGATACATTGGCTTTTACGGAAACAGGCACAGTTTTCTCTAGAAAACTCAAAACCTCATACCGCTCGAACCGTTAGAACCGTGTTTCAAATATTTTCTTTTTGATATTATATTTGGGCAAAAATTTTTAAATGACCTTTTTTTCCTTGGGATTAAACTTTGGCATAGACTTTATTTAGTAGTTTTTTTTTATTTGCGTTTAGCGGGGTCTTCGCGAGCGTTCCGGCCACAGCGGGTCGGGGCGCTACAAAAGGCACAATCACTGTAACTGTAACAACCTGCATTTCCATTTAATTTCTTGTATTTGCATTTGACATATTTAAATTCAATTTGAATTTCCATGATTAATCTGATTTTTTTGTTTTATTTCATAATTAAAATTCTTTTGGGGTCAAATTGTAATTTTTATAAAGTTAGTAATACCGTGTTGAATTTCAAAATGGTGAAAGCATTTTCTTTTAACCCACTCAAGTATTTTTATGGAACCGGAAAATCAATTCTTAAGTTAAAACGAATTTTCTGTATTTTTTGTGACGAACACCGCGCCACGAAAATACCAGTTTATGTCCTAAACTGTCCGTGCCGCGTTAAACTGGCACAGATTTTGGGATTGGACGTAAAGAAGACATGACCAATGCTTTTTAATCATTTAATCTTGCAATGATGGGTTAGGGCCTTGTTTGTCTATACATTGGGTGTATGTGTTAAATTGGTACCATAAGTTAAATTCCCAAACACTTACAAGTTGACCCCTATACACCTACATGGCTCTTGGGTGATCTGTAGGACTATGAGATTATACATCAGTGCATATACGTATGCACATATACTGAAAATTAAGGTGTAATCAAGGAATTGTTAAACCAAATTTGAGTTTATTGAGTGAGCTTAATAATACTTGGAGCCCAAGTTCACCTCTCTCATCCTTCTATATATACACCATAGACACACACATTCTGCACTGGAATATTCAGAGAGTTAAAAGAGAGAGTTTGAGAGTTCTTAGTTGCTAAGTTTCTAGAGAGAAGAAGAACAATCCCCATAGCAAAGCTTGATTATTGGATTCTTGTATTTCCATTCTTTCTCAACAATCTCTTTGCTTTAATATCTGTGAGTATTCTAAACTCACCTATGATGTAATTCAGATTGTATTTACTGTTTTAAGTAGCTTTATTTGTAATCACCATTGATGAATTTTCGTTTGAAACTCCATAGCTCAAAAACTTGGATTTTCCAAACTTAATCAAAACTTATTTTCTGAATGAAATATGAAAGATTTGGGTATGTATAGTCTATGGTTAAAGTATTAGACCTTAATTTGTTCACATGAGAAAGTATATTAGAAATTAACTTTTATCATCTTTTAATCTTTCATAAAATCCAAGAGTTATAGATTGAATCATGTAAAATTAGTCGTAGATTCTTAATCCTCATTTAAAAACGAAGAGATTCATATATAATAAGGCCTAGTAACTTCCGGAATTGAAAATGGGTCAAAAGACCCCCTGAAATCTGAAACAGAGCAGTTCTGACGAAGAAGATGAAGCCTCTGCTTCATCTCGTGCGCACGATCGCAGAGCGAGGATCGCGCGAGCGACCTTTCGAGCGAGCGACCCGCGCGCGCGATCCTTGCGTCCCCAGGCAGACAGAAGAATTTATGTAAGAAAATGAAATATAGGCAGGTCGCGCGAGCGAGGGTCGCACGAGAGACCTTTCGCGCGAGCGACTCGCGCGCGCGAGGTGGCTGATTTCAGGCAGAAAGAAAAGGTTTTTAAAATAAAAAGAGAAATGGGCAGGTCGCGCGAGCGGCCTGTGCGAGCGACCTTTCGCGCGAGCGGCCCACGCGCGCGACTTCTGGCAGTTTCTAGTCCTTGCTTATTTTGTGTTAAGGAACTGTTTGGGTGGTATTTTATGAACTGTTAAAGCTCTGTTTGGGAAATTTATTTAAGCAGAATCCTATTCGATTATGTGTAGTTGATTAAAACAATGAATTGTGACCTATCAATCCCCGTACGTACATGTTTCTTTAATTCATTAAATTCCTTTATGTTAAAGGTTCATGACATACATGTGGAGTCAGTTGTACATGCATGTGCGTGTCAGTCAGTGCGAAAAAGAGTAATGGTCAGTGTGAAAAAGAGTAATGGTTAGTGTGGAAAAGAGTATGAGATTGAGATTGTGTTGTGGACACTCCCTGGTTGTTGTGTACCAAAGTGTGACGTGTTGAGATTGCGGTGAAAGTGTCTTTGAAATGCGACGGTGGCAAAACTGGACACTCCCTGACAACCATGGTAGCGTCAAAGTGTGTGAAGCCGGACTTGGACATTCCCTGGCACCCATGGAAGTGCTAAAGTGTGGCCTACGGACACTCCCTGATACCCGAGTTTGGATACTGCGTGAGGGTTCATCCGGTATTTGCATGGCGGTTTAGGTATTCAAAGTGTGAGACATTGGACACTCCCTGGTACCCCGTACTAAAGTGTGAGGCAAACTGGACATTCCCTGGCACCCCTGTGCTAAAGTGTGGCTATCGGAGTATTTCAAAGATACTGGTGTGAGATAGTGGGTTGTTGTGTTTGTCGAGAGAAAAGAGTCGGTAAGATGAGTGTGGTGCATCGTCTCATACATGGTCATATGTTTTAATGAATGAACGACTTTTAAATATATTCCCTGTTATTTTTTATAATTGAATTCTTCCCATGATTTAACCATTGATTTTACAAACCTAAAAAGAGAAAATTTGTAAAGGGGTATGTTTTACATTCAAAGTCATGTTTTTAATACTCACCAGCTTCTTGAAGCTGACGACGTTGATGCGTCCTGAATATTCGTATTCAGGCTTTTCAGGTTATAACCAGGAGGAATCTTATGACTATGTGAATTGAGAACAACTGCTGGAAAGAGAAAATTTTCGTTATGTGCTTTAAGGTTTAAACTGTTTTGTAATAAGGATGACTGTAATAGACACTAAGTTATTGTTTTAATTTAAGGCGGTCTGTGCCTTTAGATGACCCATGCTGTAATATTTATTAAGTTAGAAAAAATTTATAAGCCTTGATTGCTCTACTCTGATTAATGGTTTTATGTTGTTCGACGTTTGGGACGGAATCGATCCTTCAAACTGTCACGACGTACGGGTCCATAAAGGAAATTAAACGCTTTTCATATTTATGCTACGTCGGGGCGTGACAGTAACAAATGTTCTCATCCACCTTTAATTTACAAAGCAGCAATAAAGCCCTTTAGTATTTATACATGAGCAAAACTTTCAGTATGCATCCAACGAAGATAAACTCATTCACAATGGTTTGTTTCTAGATATAAGTGAGTGAACAACTACTAATTATTATTTAACTTAATTATGTCACCTCAAAGGGGAAAAAAAACAATAAAACAGAATTGAACCACTTTGTCTCTAAGTAGTCATCTATCTATATAGAATTTACCAAACATTAAAAAATACTAGTAATGACCCGTGCCTGTGGGCACGAAGCGAAAAAAAAAGAAAGAAATTCAATGATTCAAAAGATAAAATCTTTTGCATAAAATTGTCCATGTCATTGCAGTTGAGTGATATCTCTTTTATGTTTATAAAATTGAGTATGAATGTTCTAGATATATGATACTCTTTTAATACTTCTAAAGACTGTAAGGCTCTGTGTAATAAATCAAGAGCAGAACTACTTAAATTAAGAATAAAGAAAAAGTAAAATTTGGTAGAGAGTAGCCAAGTTTAGCTATCATTACTTCAAACATGGATAAAAAATAAAATTAAATTAAAATTAAAATTTTAAAAAAAGGATGTTATTTTTTTTTTCCTGTTGTTTTTCCTTTTTTTCCTTTTAAAGCCTGGAAAAAAGGCCAATATGACTGTTTCTTTTATATGTTTTATTTTATTTAAGACCTAAGGCTCTGTTTGGCAATCAAATTTCCTAACACATAAAATTCTGCCCATAAACTGATTTTCCAAACATCCCTTAACCCAACCTATCTTCTTCCTTATGTGAACACACAGTGAGTACATATATAGAAGCACGGGTGGAAAAAAAAATGCGGAGTATAATGACTGTATATGTGAGCTGTAAATTTGTTAGAAAAAAAAAACATAATTTCATATGCGTACCTCTTTCATTTCAGGTCATAACCTATTTAGCTTATTGAGTTTGCAGCAACCTACATGTCAATATTAGTTATTTCTAATTTAGTTATGCTATGCTTCTCAAATTTAGTTATTATAATAATTTAGTTATTTCTAAAACATGTTGTAGAGACCTTCAATATTATTGGATTACTTCAACACTCTCCAATGAAAAATGAAGTGGTCCCATTACCATACAAATCTGAAAAGCATAATATTACTCAGTAGTTTCAGATAGTTGTGTTGTGGCCCACACATCTCTTGAACTACTTAACCAATCTATACTTAGCTTTCGTTTTTTTCCCCCCTTCTAGAAATTTTTGAAAAACTATACTTTTCATGTATTTAGAAGGGGAAAAAAAAGAAGAAAGAACAAAGGTTTTTTCTAAGATTTTGGAAAGAACCAGAGAAAAAAAAAAAGAAAAGGAAAAAAGCAAAATTAACCAATCTATACTTAGTTTTTGTTGGCATTTTTTTTTAAGTTTCTGGAAAGGGAAAAAAAAAAACAAAATAAAAACAAAGGCTTAAGAGACATGGTCACATGAGTGATATATGGGTCTCTCCATTTGGAGTTGAGGTTGTGTGTGTGTGTGTGTGAGAGAGAGAGAGAGAGAGAGAGAGAGAGAGAGAGTTTAGGGTGATTAAGTGAGAGAGAGAGAGAGAGGCGAATTATAAGGTATAAGAGTAAATTGAAAACTGATTTGGTGTTTGTGCATGTTACCATTTTTGGTGGACTAATGATCGGACGGTTTAAAATATCTAAATTTGTCTGAATGACTCGGATTGAAAGTTACTAATTTAGAAGGGACCCACACCACTCTAACTTATTATATAGATATAATTAAAGTCATCAACAATGGCAACTATAGAGCTACTTTTGATATGCTATGAATCTATAATAAAATAATGTCTCATAAAAACCAAACCAAGTTCACAAGAAAGTGCTCTGCTTGTTTGCCATCTTATTAATCAAGATGACCAAATTAAAAGTGCAGATTGAGATAATCTGTAGAGAAACCATTTTTAAACCATCTTCTGATCCAAATCTCAAAATTTTTAAGCTCTCTTTGCTAGATCAGTTTACAACTCAAAATGAAACCCTAATCTCAGTTATATACATACACACACATATACACATGGCTGCATACGAACATCATTGTGGAAGAAGAACTCAGAAAGATGTAGATCTAACAACGAAAAACTCAAAACAAATAGCAAATCTGACAGTTTGCCCAATTTGTATGGAACCCTAGTTGCGAGATCTCACAAAAATGAACGAACGTAAGTAAAAACGTTAGCAATCCTTACCTTCCTTCATGGACGGTTCAATCATATGAAGCTCCTTCCTTTCCGGCGAGAATCCGACCTTGATCTCCACGCTTGGCTCGCGATCTCCTTGGTCGCCTCTGTCGCTGTGTCTTCTGATTTTTTGGAGAGAAATGAAAAACCACGCGAATGAGTTTTGACTGGTTTTAAATAACAAGGGTAAAATTGTCTTTTGTATATCTTTTTCCCACTAAAACATTACACTCGCGTTTTTAATACCTCCCTCCCCCAGATATTAATTAATACCCCCTAGCCAGCATTATTTTTAACTACACATTGCAATACCATGAGTTAACTAATACTGAAAAAACCTAATCAAACAACGTATAGATCCGGATTGGACTATTTTAGTCCAATCCTCCTGTATTATCCAGCGAGTAATATTTGGGACACAACCTTCATATAACTTTCATACAATCTCTCCAAAAGATGTGTCTATCTCTCTCCTGTGATGTCACTGGACCCCACAGTGACACAGGAAAGAGATAGACACATCTTTTGGGGAGGTTGTATGAAAATTGTATGAAGGTTGTGTTCAAAGTATTACCCATATCCAGCAAACAAACGTGGCCAAAGTGTGTAGTATTGTTTTCCATTTTCCCTGGTTCTTTGGTCGCACTACAGTCAATAACTGCCAGACAGCGAAATAAATCCCCAAAGTTCCACTTCAAATTTCAAAAAAGCCTTCCTCAAAAAAAAGTGTGTAGTATTGTTTTCAAAAAGCCTTCCTCAAAAAAAAAAAATTTCAAAAAAGCCCTAGGAAAAAAAATAATAAATAAAAGCAGCAAGTAGGTTTTGAAGCGTCTCTGAGCCCCAAATTCCCAATGTCCTCCTCTGCTTGTACTTCGAATCGACCAATCGACGACGACGAAGACGACGACACAGACAACAACAACAACAACAATGTCCAGAACACCAACGCTTCGGCGTCCCATTTCCGAAAAACAGTAAGTCGCTTTGCAAATTTCTCTCAGAAACATCTTTTTTTATTTTTTTTATTTTTATTCTCATTATCTGCTTTGTGATTTGATTTTGCCGTTTTGTTTCGAAAAAGGTTGAATTACAAGATTGGTGGTTGGTTAATGCTGAAACGGACTTCCAAGGGAAGAGACTAGGCGTTGCTGGCCTTACCTCTCGAGAGTATGAATTCTTTCTCTCTCTAGGGGTTTTGAACTTGTCGTTTTTGTTGTTCTCTCTTCCCTTCTCCAATTCTTTTGTGCTTGGTGGTGTCATATTTTTAGGGTTTTTTTTTTGTGCTTGAATTTGGTTGGAGATTTTGTAAACCTCTCCCCTCCACAAAGGAGTTAAATTGATAAACTTGTAGACCATGAAGCACGGACTCTTCGATAAGGCCGCCACACTTGCACTTAGTGCGCACCTGGATACACCGGGGATTCTTGGAGTTCTTTTGGAGTTTGGCCGGGGATTTTTTGTAGCGTTCTTTTGGAAAAAAAAAAAAGTTCTTTCATACAATTTTGAAAACTTTAGGGGTTTAAAAGAGAAATAATAATAGCAATTAATAGGGTTTACACTAATGCACTAATGGTTATAATTAATTTGTATATGCTATTATATAAACTATAGTTTTAATATTTTATCCAATTACTCCCGCCGCACCCGCACCCTTACTTTTAGAAAATTGGCGAATCCCCCGCACCCGAATCCCTGCACCAGCACTGGTGCTACCTAGCTTGTAGGTGATTAATATCTTCTGGGCAACTTGTGAGACTTGTGAAACACTGTTCCGAGTAGCAAAAAAGGAAAAACTTCTTATAGTATTGCAATGCTAGGGGCATTTATATATTAGAGATTGATCGTTTAGATTATGTTGTCTGGATGAATGGCGGAGTATGGTTTTTGATTTCAATTTGTTAATGGTTGCTAGAAGTTCATCATTCAAATACTTATTACAGTGTACATGTTAATTGTGACATTGGAAAGTGTATTTGCTGGTTTTCTATATTGAAAAGGTGGCAAGTTGGAGATCGTACAAGCGACTTTCAGTTGGGTAGGTGAATTGCAGCACCCCAATACTAGGTAGTAAATTTTCCGTTTCCTTGCCCTTTGGTTTGGGTTTTTCAGTTGGGTAGGTGAATTGTAAGTGTTGTATACTGCACAGAAACGGTGAAAATGAAATACTATGTTCAGTGGCTAAGTCAGATTATTGAAGGATTACCATGAAGAATAAGAGATATGCAGCTGAAATTAGTTATTCTCTTCAACCAAATGTCATTTTGAGAGATTTTACCATAAATTAAAGTAATGCATTTATTTGTACGTTCTATCTTTTCCCCTAAAACAACATCTTGACATAGTCATATAATTGACAACACCAACTTTTCTCCACAATTAGAGCCTTGCCAATTGAGAGTAAAGAATGTTGACAGTAGTATGGTCCCATGACCCTCCTCCCCAAGACCCATGCTTCTATTGCAAGCATACTTTCCAGCTATGAAGCACCGATACTCTATTTTGGCTCTTGTATCAGTGTCGACATCGAATCTGACACTGACATGGCACGACACGCTCCTGACACGAGTCCTATTATTTTATTCCATTTTCTTGGTTCGACACGCTCCCGACACGATCGCGACACACGCGGGGACACGAAATAGGTATTTTATACACTTACTTTGAAATATTGGGTTACAAACTCTAATTTTTCAAAAGTTTTTATAAAATTTGGATGTATATGAAAGTTTTTAAAAATAAAATATGGGTTGTAAACAAAAATAAAAGAACTTCACTCTTTAAAAGATATAAATTTTTATTTTTATTTTTATCTTTCTCGTTACGAGAGAGAGAGAGAGAGAGAGAGAGAGAGAGAGAGAGAGAGAGAGAGAGAGAGAATCTTTCACTTTTGTGGAACATAGCCATAGTAAGAAATTAGGGGTTTTTAAATCAGGATTTTTCAATCTAGGGTTTTAAACTTTTAACTTCAAACTATGGTTGGATATCTAATGTATATGTTTTATATTGTTGTCCATTAGGGTTTTATGTGGTATATGTTTTATTCATTGGCTTTGTTATTGATAATGTCATAATATTGTTGTGATTTATGTGCTTTTATGCCAATTTTGATTAGAGATGGTAAATATATATTTTTAAAAAATATTTTAGAGAAATCGTGTCCCCGACGTATCGTATCATGCTTTTTGGAGAAATGTTGTGTCGACGTATTCGAGTCATGTCGTATCCGTGTCGCGTGTCCGTGTCGGTGCTTCATAGCTTTCCAGTGATCCATACTTGTTATCTACTCAGGAAATATTAAGTCTATTTCTAACTATGCATTCAGTCTTCTATTTCTTTCTTGCTTTTAGCTTTCTAGATTGGGTTAGAAGTTCACTTGTTCCATTTTATCACTCTGGCCCTTTTGGTATTTTCCAGTAAATTAAAAACTAGTATATTTTATCACAAGCTGAAAATGTATCTGTGGAGTTCAAAAAAAGCATTTCTCAAATATATGTCTACTATAGTAGATAGGCTTCATAAGTTATTGTTTTGGTTACTTTTACCTCATGTTTTAGCGCCCACCCACCCTTCTCTCCTTGGGTTCACATTCTTGATGAACTTATTCGATCAGAGATGTGTCTTACCCACAAGATTATTGATTAATTCCTATTATAGATGAAACAAGAGTCTATGGCTTTATTTGATTTAGTTTTTGGGGTCATATTGCTTCTATATACGGCATACGCTGTCCATAAGCCAGCTTTAGTTTTTGGAATATCAGAAGCTGTAGCTCAACTAGTTGCAGCTTCCACTCTTTAAGTGTGTTAAAAATCTTTAGTAGTCATGGAAACTCTTTTAGTTTAGTCATCTTTGATTTATTTGTGGTGCCACAGGAAACAAGCTCTACGGGTGTTCTCCTCTGCACCGATATCTAGGATATATGATGTCTTCACTCTTGAGACAGTTGATGGAATATGGATTGTTCTTAAGGGGTTAATAAACAAGGTTCGGACAATAGAAAATGGGTTTCCTTCTGAGGTATGCTAATATTATCTACTTTTCCGTTCTCTAATGAGGTAGTTTAAAATAATTGAGCATAGTTTTATAGTGCATTGCCAACTATGTTGTCGACTCCCTGTTGGAGTTTGGCTGCAGTATACATATTTTTCCAGTTGCTTCTTAAAATTAGAGCAACTGGATAAAGTTTTCGTAGCTGCCTTAACATGATGTACTTTCTGGTGTTTCTCTGGTGTTTAAAATCTTATATTATTAAACTTGAATGAAGAGTAATTATTCTGAAAACTATTAAAGGCCGCCCAAAGTGAGGGAAAAAAAAAGTAATAAACAGTACATGCGTATAATTGAAATCATTTTTTCCCTACCATTTTGTGCAAGTGGGAGTGATTTTGTCATTTGCATAGGCTTTATGAAAGCCATTGTTGAGGAATTACGGGTGTGAGCTTTGACATTCAAAGGGGGTGCATAGAATTTCTGAGGTTTGTAAGCCTAATGAATGATTTCTCTGACGTAAGAAGTGCTAGCATTTGCATTGCTATTGGGTTCGCTATAAGGTATTTGCTTTGACTCTTGGAATTTTAAGGTGATAAACATTTTTGAGGCAGGTGGGCCGTCAAGGGACTCCAGTATAATGAGTGCAGCTCTGGGCATTAGGCTTGCCTTTGACCATATTTTGGGAGTTTTAAATTGTTATTAACTTGGAAAGTTTTCAACAGGGCTAGATTGTGCACATAACTTATCGAACAAATTTTGTGGTTGCTTGATTTGTCAGGCGTGGTGCAAATATTTTTTTTTACTGTAGCTAGCCTTTATTGCAGTCTGATTTCTGTATGGATTTGTGCATATTCTTTTGCACATGCTATTGTTAAAAGAGTTTTCTCTTGTCTATATGACATAGCTGAAGGCTGTATTAAGGAAAATGCTTTGCGTGGCTATAGTATTTTGCCAGAATTGGAATTTATATCACGATTCTCCATCTGAACAGGTCTTCCAGTATTTTCTTTTTGGCTTTCCACCTAACTGGGAGGATTGTGCCGAAAAATGTTTGGCAGACGTGTTGCATTTGGGCAAGTCCTCTAATTCAGGTATTATTATTCAGAATGCCATTTTTTAACTGATATTTAGGTATTCAATCTCTTATTTTCTCGTTCAGACGCTAATACTCTCTTTTTTCTGCGTGATGGAAAGTTACAGATGTTGCTGACAGTAGAGATTCTAGTGAAGAAACTCCAGACATAAAAGATGGGAAGACTAGTAGTGAGGAAAGACATGATAATAGTGAGAACCTGCATTTGGGAATGAAAGACACTGGAAATATGTTATCAGCAGAGGCACCACATAGCCTCAAAGCTAGTGCATGTAATGAGTCATCTATTCAAATTTTTAAGGATCCTTCTCGAGTTCCCTCTGCGATGATTGTTGGTGATGCCTCAAAAGGTTCTAATTTGCAAACACATACGGTTAACTATAATGTTTTTCGTTCAGGTGTCTCTAATAAGGCCGTCAAAGTTACCCTTGAAGTAAATTCCTCTATACCCGAAAATGGGGGCAACACAACCTTTACGGCTGGTGTGGTTAACAATGATGATCAGGGTGTGAGTAATGATACTTTAGAAAATCCTCCTTTGCCAACAGATTTTACAAAGAATAATGCTACCTCAATTGGGATTGACATGGTACTGCCACAGGAAACTTCATACCATCGTACAACAAGATCTTGTAAGAAAATGGACAAAATAATTGGGGAAGGGAAAATAAAGACACAGATTCCATCGAAATGCACGGGAGCACAAAACGTAAACATTTTGTATGGTAATGGGAATATTGATGCTGCATCAATGGAGTCTTGTCTACCAGAAGCTAATGGTATGGACAATACTAATCCATCTAAATTCAATGAGGCTGTGTCTGTTGATACCTCACTTATGAATCTAAAATTATTCTCGAAAAATAGTGGCAGTTCAAGGAAGGATATAAAGGATAAAAAGAAGGGTACGTTGAAAAATGGTAGGAAAGACTTCTCTACCGTTCCATTGTCCCACCCCGAGGTTGGGGTAAGATTTGCTGATGAGAATTCTAATTTGAGTGGGGGAACAACAAATGAATCTTTACCAACAGCCACGGTTCTTGAAAATCCTAAAGTTGGGGAAATGTCGGAGCCTTGTCTTGCAGCTACTACAGGAAAAGCCACCAAGAGCACAAGAACAAGTAAATTGAAGAATGTGAGAGGACATCAGGAAAATAGTCCAGCATTAAAATGTCCTTTGGAGTACCAAAGCAGTGATTACAATTACGTGTCAGTGGCCCGTGAGAACCCGGTTGAAGAGACTTCAAATAAAAGTTCACCAATTACAACTCCCAAATCTTCGGAGAAAAATTTAAAAAGAAAACTGAAAGACAACCAAACAACTATCAATGGATTAGGAAATGACAGAAATAAGCTTAATTCTGTTTCAGTTGGACACTTTAGTCGGTTAAAAAATGTTGAATTAAAAATTGTCTGTGAGTCGGAAGGCAGAAGTATGTTGAATCTACCCGATGGTGGACCTCAAGAATGTGTCGATGATTTAACTGTTAGAAATGTGGATGCTGGGTGTGTTAATAATGGTTCTGATCAGAATTGCGTGTTTCCTCCTGGTGGTTCTAGCCCGAAACAGGAACACATCCTTGGAACTCCTACGAAGAGCAAGAGCTCAAACGAGTCAGTCAGGTCTTCCCTTAAGCTTGGTGATGCAAACCATAAAGATAGCTTAAAGAAAGAAAGTAAAGCTAAGGAAGCAAGCACACGTAGGAAGAAGACTAAAAGGAAATTGGCATATGTAAGTAAGCTCTTCTCAAAACTTCTCCCTTTTTTTTAGTCTGTTAATATAACAAATTTCTACCCCTCTTTTTTTTAAATTCATCAGCTTTCATTTCCTTCATGTAATTTATAGCAATTATCCCTGCCTAAAATAGTCAACTATATGTTGTTTATATGAAGCACAGTTCAAAGTTGATGTGTATTGTATATGGAATATTTAGTGTTGTTTAGTTGAAGCTAGAAATTGTGGTTTTTCTGTATGAACATCATCTCTATTGCAATTAGTGTAGTCAAGCTATTCATAGTAATGAAATTTCTACTGAAGTTGTAGCTCACTTTCATTACTATAGTAGGGCATCATTATGAAAGAAAGGAATAGGTGCAGTAACCTGTATCTGCATTAAAGTGTATCAGGATTAGCTCTCTCTGTATGATCACTTTTTTGCAGTTTGTGATCAGAAATTTACAAAATTTCCAAGGTTTCTGAAGAAGGTTTGTGGTTAAAGAGGGTTAGAATTTTCTATTATAAAATCATTTCCTAGTTGGATAGTGGAAGTAAAGAACAATCTTTATACTACCATTATAGTCTCAGGTTATTATGTATAACTGTTCCTTAAATGTGAGTAATGATAACATTCTACGATGTAGTGAATTTCTTTTAAAGAGTATGACTGTAAATTTCTAACTTGATGGAGTTGTGAAGTACAATCACAGCTACTGATGCTTCATTTGTTGTGTAATTTGATATTGGTTCGGTAGTCTTATTAAGCTGCTGTTACATCTGTCATTTCTAGAGTCACTTGGTGGTTTCTTTGTCTTCCTCACACATGTCTATACACACATTTTGTGTTGGCAGTATAATTATTTAGTCTGATTGTTGTCATTTATTGTTTGCTTTGCCGTTTGACTTTGTTTAAATTGTCCTTCCACTTGTGTTTATTTAGGGAAGTCCTAGCACTGGGGGAGTAAAAGAGAAAACATCTGTTGTCTCTCCACAGTCTTTCAAAAGATCTAGATCGGGTAAGTCACCTTGTGTAACACTCTTAAGAGAACAAAGACAGATATGGGATTCATACATGATATGAACAAATATGGTGTATGATAAATCCTTAAAAAGTAGGACACGGACACAACGAGGACACAACAAAGAGGAAATGTAACATTATATTATTCATTATTCAAGTAAAGGACCAATGTCACTTATAATCGAACTAAGGTGTCTTATTATTTCCAATTCCAAGTGTCCTAATTATTCTCGGTTTATAGAGCCCCTATTATAGCTTCATTGAGCCTCAATATTCCTATTTCCATAATGCCTTAACTAGTAATTTAAAAACATCAATATTTTCTCATTTTTAAATGACCCTACACTCTCAGGTTCAAAAATCTGTAACAATTTTCAATATAAAGTGCATAACTATGCCGACTAAACCAAACTAGTAGTGTTAGAATTTAGGATTAAATAATTGACATCTTTTAGACTGCATAAAGTTTGAGAGAAGAAAAAGAAAACTCTTGATTTATACTTTGTTGATTATTTTCACCTTTTATTTTTTTGTTTTTTTATTTCTGAAATTCAAAGGTAATTAGACTCCATGTGTCTTAGCTTGTCGAACCTGGAAAAAACAATAAAACAACCGGACATGTATTTTGACGTGTAGCAAAAAAAATCAATGCCGATGAGGTGATATATTATAATAAAGGGCAGCCCGGTGCACGAAGCTCCTGCAGTGCGGGGTCCGGGGAAGGGTCGGACCACATTGGGTCATTTGTACGCAGCCTTACCCTGCTTTTTTGCAAGAGGCTGTTTTCACGACTCGAACCCGTGACCTTTTGGTCACAAGGCGGCAACTCTTACCATTGCACCAGGCTCCCCTTCAGGTGATATAGTATAATATAATAAGAAAATTATGAAGTTGAAATGACCTGAAATGGTAGAAGTAATATCGATTTTCCACAATAGAAGGGTGAACCATACGCTTTTCAAACTCTCTGGGGATCACTTTGGTTCTGTGGTTTTGAATACTGTTATGTTCTTTATTGCTCGACTAATTGATGTTTTAATTTAAATTCAAAATATATGCCCCATTTATATCAGACGCAGTAGTACTTGACTGTATCCACAAGGATGATTTAAATGATTGAGTTTATACCTTTGCATTTCTGTTGCATGGATTTGTATCTAAAAATGTCTAGGAGCGAGAGAATTAATATCGCTCATGAGATTTTTGAATGCTACCTAAATGAAGTAAAACATGCTAGTTCCAGTTTTCACTTTTGCCTTGTACTCAACACTGTTGGATATTCTACAGGGAGGTTACTATTACCCGCCCTAGAGTTCTGGCGCAACCAAACAGCAATTTATGAGGCGGTTTGTTATAACTTTTGGACTTGTGAATTACAGCTTATCTTAATTTTTACTTGTGCACGACTCTTACTTGCACAGTTGCTCCCCATGCACACACACAATTGAACTTGAAAGTGTGCAACCTTTTGTATTTAAATATTAATTGTCCTCCCGTATTTAATGGCAAACAAGTGATCTGCCTGACGTTATAGTAATTGCCAATTAGTAACCGTCCAAACTTTTGTTAATTATTGAGCAGAGAACAAAGAGGGTGGTGTGGGAGGGCTAAATATTGAATGCAACTGTTGCATAATCCTACATGGTATCACAAACCAATAAGGAGTAACTGGCCCCCTATTTCCATGGTCCAACTCAGCAAAAAAAACTCAACAAATTTTAAATCTTGTGAGAGGGAATAAAATCCCACATGGTATCCCGTGATACCCAATGTTTACTCGTGTGGGAGAACTAAAACTAAAACTAAACTAAAACCTGAAAAGGTAGTTCGGATTTACAAATTTAACTGGTTAAACCTGGAAGCCTCAAAAGATAATGATCATGGTTCAAAGTCGTGGTCACGGATAGCGTCTCTTTGGCCTCCTAGACAACCCGGTCACGATGTTGCGACCTGGTATGAGGAGATACGCAACGATGCGGGAGATTAAGGCTTTTTTTATTTTTTATAATAGAAATGCCACAAAAGCACGTTCTGTCTTGAGCAGGTTTAGAGGAGCTTCAGCCCAAACGTGATGCATGGCAGATTAGGGATTAATGAATTTTTCTTAATTTCCACCATGCCCTTGTGGGCTGGGCTTCTTCTGCTTCCGCCTAAACTAAAAGCTACAGCCAGTTCAAAGTGGTCAGTATCTATGTTATGCTCCTAAGCTTCTTGGACACATTATCTTCAGGTTTTGAAGTAAGAATTTCAGGAAAGCAACCCAGGCAATTTCCAACTGTTTGTCTCATTTTTGTAAGAAACAGTAGTTAATCAGAAGCTTCTTACCTGAAATTATGAAATGTTGTCTGTGTCTCTCAGTCAGTTAATTATTAGACATTGTATCACTGAAATTCATCCAACCTATGAAAGGAAAAAAAATCCCTGAAATCCATTTATACTGTATTGAATTCACAAAGTTTGGCAATAACACTTTCCAGTACTACGGAGACAGACTTTTTTTTTTCAAAAAAAATAACATGCCTACTTTTTCTGGTACAATATTTACATATTTATGTTCTTGTTTCTTCTAAGAACACTTAACATTACTTGTTTTCAGGATCGTCGTATTTCTGGAATTCAAGAAGGGCTGCCCGCATTAAAACCATCTGGAGGTTTGTTGACTTTGAAACTTATAATCAAACTTGTGGGATTATTCTATTTGTTTTAAGAACTGGAGGGAAGCCGATTGCAAGGTCTCTAAAAAAGAAATAAAAGATACGGATATTATTTCAAATAGTTCATTTATATTCTACATAAGTTTGTGTTGGGTTTGACCTTAATCTGGTCACCCCTTTTATTGATGATGACTAATCTGGGGTTGGAAACATAATTCTTCAGGATTTTTATCAAAGCATAACCATTGAGTTTCCTTCTAAAACGTGTATTTTTAGAAGTGAGGCCCTACTATTAGTAGGTTTAAATGTTATTTGAACTTGTATATGCCTTCTATTGATGGTTAGGATCTTTCATGTCATGCATATTTTTATTTGCCGCCATTAAATACTATAAGGATGGTGGATGTCTGGTAGGTACCAGATCTGAACCGCAGAGAAGGCGAAAGAAACTCGCATGAATACCCTGTACATGAAGGCCAGGTGTGGCTTCTTATTGCTTATCCAATCAGCGATCTGATCATTCATCATCAAATCCTATTTGATATGGACTCGACTACAGGTACGTGTCTAAGCATCGGACTTCTCAAATCATGAATTTAAGGACGCGAGGACACGTTTTTCTTATATTTCTAAGAAAAAAAAGCATTTTATGTAACATTAGGCTTTAACATGAGCATATCGTCCATTTGGAATGAACTTGGTAGCAAAAGGACTGTCTATACGAATAGATGGGAAAAGGGAGGAGTACGTAAAAAAAACTTCCCAACACCAATATTTATAGGTAAATAGAATATATATATATATATATGGTACAAAATGTATTTATATGGGTAACGAAAAGTAATTACCTTCACAAACTAACCCACCTGGGCCCACTTCTCTCACTCTCCATATTTCTTCGTGTCTCTGTCTCCTACTTGCACTCACGTAGTGAGTGCCACCCTTCTAATAATTAGAGAATTTAATGTACCATTATGCACGTAGCTAACATACTGAAAAAATGTGTCCAACCAGAAGTGTCGTACCTGTATCCCATACCCCTGTCCGAGTGTTGTACTTTTGTCCCATACCCCTGTCCAAGTGTCGTACTTGTATCCCATACCCTTGTCCGACGTATTTCAACCTATTAAGAAGAATACATATAACATGGATTAAATCAGTGACATTATATAATTAATTTTATTTATAAAAAAAAATCCGCCTAGGCCCCTAGGCGCTAGGTCCCCCTTCGCCGCCCGTCTAGCGCCTAGCAATTTTTAGAACATTGGGCTGGATAGTCCTGGAATCTTCTGTTACTGTTGTCTTTTTTGGATTAGTTGCATCTCCGGTTGTGAGAACATGTGTTCATTGATTTGTGCTGTACTAGAGTTACGGGTTGGTTATGGGACAAACCTATGAAATGTTATTTATAGCTACTAACCTTCAATCCTAGTAAAGTAAAACTGTAGAAAAAACTACACATTCCCTGCCCCTGCCCTTTTTTGAGTAATTTCCCCTCTAAACCCTAGGAGCTTGTATAGTAGAATCGTTTTTTCTGTTTAATACAATCGAAGGTAGACGTTACTTAACATAGTGTAACGTGATATGAATGAAAATTGGATATGAGTTCTTTAATCTGTTTAGACTGATTTCTACCAATTATGTCTTGCATAATAGGAAGATAGATGTTCATGAACATGGTGTGGTCACAAATTCAAATACCGTAGGGCTTATTCTTATTCTGAAAAGATGATAATGAACACATTTTCCTGTCTTCTTATTTTATTTGTCTTAATTTTTCGGTTCAGTTGTTAGCTCCTTGATCTTCTTCTGTCAAATAAAACAGTTCCACATTTAGCAGGTTGGATCAAATTAATGAAGTTGTACTGCTTCCGGAGGAGATGGATTGAGAGACTTGAGTTTGCGTACCATCTTTTGTGTATATTTGTAATTTAATCTTTGTAGTGTAGGGGTAGTTGTTTGTATTTATATGTTGCCTCTTTTCGTGGGGTGGGGTCTAAAGCTGTTCTTTATATACTCAGGGTTCTATGGTTTGTACCTTCACTTTGTAGAATGAAGATGACGGGTTAATTGGCAATATTAGTATATTTGCACTGGGAAAATAGTATCATTATTCTAATTGGCACCCTAGTCCCGAAGTAGGTTTCTTTTGGATATCAAGCAGGCTCTTGCTTATGATTTTCGTATCTGAGGTATAAAGTTTTCAATTTCAAAGCTCGTAACTACTAAAGAACGGGAAAATATTGTCATTGTGATTACTGAATCTTCATTTGTAAGTGAGCCAAAAGGTACATGTGCATGCTTTATTGTCTTCTAAAATGAAGCATGCATGGGATGAAATGGCCCGGTGGTGTGGTGGTCAAGGGCGGATTTAAAAAATCAATACAGGAGAGGCTTGACATAGGTTTGGACACCCCTGAATATATATATATATATATATATATTTTGTGGATCTATTTATACATAGTGTATATTTTGTGTAGATATAAACTAATGCTAAAAAAAATTGTCCCAAAAACATACGAGTAAAGAAGAATTTTATAATTGGCATAAAAATATAAGAAATAGAACATAGTACGACAATTTTAAAATGTCAGGGGGACTAATTGAAATTTTTTTTGTTTGTAGTGCAAATGAAATTTTTTTTGAAAACATAAGGGGGACTTGAGTCCTCCCTTGTCCTTCTTTAGGACCACCTTGGTGGTGATCCGCTCAAGTCTGTTTTCAAAATCCGAAATGGTCAAATTTTGAAACGTGACAATTTTACACCCTTTTGATTCGCAAGAATCAAAGATCCACCGATAGAATTAAGGTGAAATTTGGACCCTTGGATACTTTTTTTTGGATGAAAAATTAAGGAAATTGCTATGTACACCGCTCATCTTTACAAAAGTGAACTTTTAGAAGAAAAATAATTAGAATAAAAGAATTTGAGTATATATAACAAAAATACGGGTGTACATAGCAATTCCCAAAATTAATTATGTTATAGATAACCTAACAAAATTATGTTGTACAGGTACTGAGGTACGCCATTATCAGTCCGAAATTTGAAATAAGAATGTCCTATTGTGAATGCTAAAACAAAATAAAATGAATTTGGTTTCACGTTTCACACTTCTTCGAGAACCAATTGGCCGTTGTGTCCTCTCACAGAACCTTGAAACTGAAGGCTGCCTCAACACGCTATCTAGGATTCATAAATCTAAAAAATCTACCAGAGTTGCGACCGATGTTCCAATAACTCGCCAATACACTTCATAAAAAATTGAACTCTTGCACTATAATGGATTATCAGCACAAATAATATTTAAGAATGAGAGCATTTTTGCTCATCCCATTTTGGATACCCATGTCTCCGCTGGGTGACGTGTCCAATTTCAATAATTATGTTGATAGTACAGGGGGCAAAATAAGAATATGGAAATGGAACACACGTCACCCAGCGGAGACTTGGGTGAGCAATAAGTGACCAAAATGGGGGTGATTTAAGAATAATATTCATGCCACGCTTTCTTTAGAAAGCACGGAAAGAGTCCTAGTTGCAAAACCCAACATGAAATAATTAGATATTAACAAACCCCTGGGTATAATCATCGTGAAAGATACTCAAATCCATTGCATCACATATTAACGGAAGTGCTATTGTTCACTTAAAGTTAAAAAAAGGGAAATATTGTACTGAATTCATTGAAACATTCAGCAGTTATTGGGTAACAAGAGAACCAAAGAGATGGACATTCAGTCCAAATCATAGAAATGTAGAGCTGAACTTGTTTCCGCAAGGCACATCAGCAATTCACCTGCAACATAAAAAAAATCAAAATCAAGTATCAATGATAAAATATCCACAAACTCTCAAAATTGTTTTCAGTCACTAGTATTCACCCAAGGTTTTGGATCCTTGAAGTTGTATTTGGAACAAGTGCATCACATTTTAGGGGTAATGTCAATGGAAGAATGCCAAGCTTTCTGCGACTACCTAATTAAATTTTGAGCACTGTTTAACCCTTAAAGTTAATTCATCGCCCTTGCTAAGTCCAACCCCAAACCAAATTCTGCATAAAAATCCATACTCAAATCTCTCTGTCCCTAAAACTCTTCTCTCCTTATTTGTTGAAACTCTCCCATCTCCTCTCCCTATCTTGTTTTCGATGCCCCAGCGTTATCCCTCTCTCTCTCTCTCTCTCTCTCTCTCTCTCTCTCTCTCTCTCTCACTCATCTTCTTTTAACCTATCTTTACATCTTCCGCCCACGCTCTCCCTAAATTCTCTGATCTCTCTTTAGTAGAAACTGTCCCTTCTCTTCTCCCTCTCTGGATTTCCTTGCCCAACGTTAACTGTTTCCTTATCTCCCAACAACTACACTTATTTCTTAGTTCAAGGAACCCTACAGAGTAAGTTACATTACTGACGCAAAAGATCAAACCAGGCTACCCCTAAGGTAAAATCTCACCCCAGACTAATAACCTCTTTTACTCCCCAAATCAATTTCAAATCCATCCCTTTACATATGATATATAGAGTAGCCCTAGACAATTAACCCCCTACTTGGACAGATTAGTATAAAAGTTACATTTCTTAATTTGCATAAGAATGATTTCGTCTTAGGTTCACATTAGTCATAGCTTGACAAAATGTTTGTCCTATTTGGTTCCAATATTGTTTGCAGCAGTTGCAGTTATATGCTAAATTGCATTAACGTAGCCTATGGTCATCCGAACAAGACATGATTTCTTGTCCAATGGCACTCCATGCAAAATTATGTTCGCCACTAGCCATTGAAAATCCACAAGGTTCAGAGCAAGCCTCTGCTGAGCTGAAACTGTATACATTTAACTAAACTTAATTCACCTGCATTTAGAATGGGTCATTTGGACTCGTGTTTCATCCAATTAGGCTTGGTACCATAATTTATAAATTTTGAATATAGATTCTCGTGTTTTCAATATAAATGCATATACAATGAAATGTCCATGCCTACTGAAGGATCACATCAGTTGTCGTATATTCATTGGGCAGGCTGGAGCTTGGATTGGTGATTTTACCCAATGCAGCAGATAGAGGCCAATGAAATATGTGAGGTGTTAGGAGAGAGACTGGATGCAGACCCAAGACTTGACATTATTAACATGCACATGACTACTCTCAATCTTGAACTCTATGCCTTCACATTTGCCAAGCTATACTTTTACTATAGTAACGAGTAAAAGAGTAAACAAAAACAAAATTTCTTTAAAGCAGGAGAAAAATCAAGAAAATCAACCACCAAAGAGGAATGGAAAATAAAACAGGTTAAAACTTAAAAGCAAGTATGGTAGGTTCTAACGTGATGTGTGTAAGAGATGCATATAAGTATAACACGTAAGCAGGTTAGTACATGCGGAACAATAGATAAAATATGATAAAATAATGCAAAAAATGTGGAATAATAAATATGTAAAAATATAGCGTAGTAATGGGATTCAGAGAGCTTCGGCTCAGATGAGAACTGAAATAGCCCCAATCGGAGAGAAAGAAAGTAATAAGTATCTGAGAGTTATGTGTGGATACGGTAGACTTAAGGGTATCTGAGCAAGGATAGAGAGGCTTGTGGTTGGGTGTTTGAGTGAGGTCAATGAAGTAAGGCTAGTGGTAATGGAGGTGGAGGAGTGAATGGACGAGCGAGTGTTTGAGTAAGGTGAAGGGTAGTGAGCATTGGAGTAAGCCGAAGGGTATCGAATGTTGGAGTGAGGCGAAGGATAGTGAGTGTTGGAGTAAGGCGAAGGGTATTGTAGTAAGGCGAATGATAGTTCTGTGCTAAGGACAATAGAAATGTTTGTAAGCGGCCGAGAGCAAAAATGACTATTAATCTTTTTATCTGGGATAGGATTGAGTTGGGTTTTTGGATGTAGTAAATGAGACTACTATTTATACAGAAGGTCGTGGAGGAGTGCGAAGCTTTGATGTGATGGAGAGAAGCTAAGTTGGCGTCCTTTGAGTAGGCCGTTTGTTTAAGGTGGATGAGAGGCTTAAATGCTCATGTTTAAGGTGGTTGGGGATTATTAAATGAGATGCAGACAAAGCAGTATATTGTGAAGACGCGAGACATATGAGACGGAGGTGTTGTCGTTTAGTGGTGAACCAATACTATTGGTTGGTCAAGAGAGGGAAGGAATACTACTGGTGTAGAGGTTTAAGCGAGTGGGGGTACCAAGGCTTTCGCTATTGGTTCTCAGAAGGTAAGCGAGGGCGAGTGCCGAAGCGTGCAGAGGGTTAAGCGATGGAGGGAACTAAGATTCTTTTGTATTGGTGCAGCCCGTTAAGCAAGCTTGAAATGACTAACCACTTCTGGTCAAAGGTTTAGGCAAGTTTTGTAGTGATGGGGCTCGCTCATTGGTTGTGAGGCCGGCTGGGGGTAAGTCATGTGAAAGTAATGTGTCTAGGCACGTGAAAGTTACGTGTCTCTCTCTCTCTCTCTCTCAGACCAACCCTAACTTTGCCCATGAGGCGCGGGCTAGCGAGATGCCTTAGACTCTAGCCACCTAGCTATGAACTTCCGAAATCCCACCGGACTTGACCACCCTTAGATACTACTTACCAACCAAGGGTGGGTGTCCGAGTGGTGAGTGTGTGTGTGTATAGTTAAAGTGGCACGTGATTGTAGCAAATGGAAAGAGTAGCTGGTGAGAACGGAGAGCACTTTGCTTTGGGGTGAACTCCTTTGAAGTAGGCTTCATTTATGGCCTACTCTGAAGTAGGCTTCAAGGTGGGTTCCTCTGAGATGGGCTTCATAGTGAGCTCCGCTGAGGTGGGCTCCTCTGCGATGGGTAGACATGCAGGACTGGGTCCATAGTGAGCTAGCAGTTCTAGATGGAGCCCATAATTAGTGACGCTATTGATACACGTGAAGTCATTAGTGACATGTGTTGGTCAAACTGTATAGTTGTCAACCATTATCTACAGCAAGTATTTAGTAATAAGTATATAAACAACCTACATATGTCACATCCGCATTCAATTGTTCCTTTTTAAGAAATGTTCTACACATGTGGTCGTCTCCTCTACATTTTTGTATGAGTAAATGAGTATCACTAACATCACCGACTCGCCAACACAGGGGTGCGCCCATATACCTAGTATTATGTATAGATATGCACAAAGTAATAAAAACTTAATTCTTAGCTCATCGAAGAACACTACAAAGCTACTATACATCTAGATGTTCTTCACGTCATGTTTCTTGTATTAAGAAATATTTTGCCCATGTTTGTCGTTTATGAAATAAAATTTCTTTAAAGAAAAATAATAAACATGAAGCATGGACAGATAAAAACACATTAAATGTGTGTAGATGTCAATGTCACAACCTAGATACGTTTATAACAGTCCACAATTTAAGAACCATCCAGCACATGTGACTCACAATAGGCTATGTAGTGTTAATGTTTGTTCACAAACAAATATCCAAGTTGAAAGGGTGCTTCTCTGTAGGAGCTTGTATATACACTCTTCACTCGTGCATACCCAATGCAGATAACAAGTGAAAACGCACAAATGCTGAACATAACAGTGTTTGAACAGCACGTGGGCTGAGGGTCAAATATTTAGGTAAAGACCCAGTAAGCTAAATTGTTGATTTCCACAGACAAATGCAAGAATCACAAAGTTTTGGACTGTGGACTAAAAGCTAAATGGAAGGCTTTTCATCAACGCATTTACTTGAACAATCTGATCAACTGATAAAATCCCAAACACCAATGGATCTAAATCGAATAAGCAAAAGAAAGAAGTGAATAAATTGCATTAACATAAATCGTAAACCTACCATGAGTGAATCTGAACTCTACTTATCAATCTAGTTATACTATATATCAATATAGAAGAAATAGATGTATATGCATGCTCGACCGTCACCAGAATGGATCTAAATCTCATCCAATTACTGGCTAATAATGCGTATGGAAGATAAAGCCGAAATTAGGGCACAGTACCTCTTGTGCCTCTGCACGAAGGGTGAGTTCTTAGCATCCTCCTCTGCAAAATTGTCATGATGTTAACTTTTAGAATACTTGATTAGGTTATCGGAAACTCCGTTAACGAATTGATTCAAAGAGGGATTGAGAGAGAGAGAGATTAGAGTAGATTAGATTATACCAGTAAGACCAAGAGATAGCTTGGTGATGATAGTGCCGGTTATGGCGAACCCGACCAAGAACGGCCAGTTCCGATTCCATTCTCGCCGGAAGAAGATGGGCCATGGATCGAACTTACGCATCTCTCTCTCTCTCTCTCTCTCTCTCTCTCTCTCTCCTGCTGCAGTGCGCTCTCTCTCTCTCTCTCTCTCACTCTCTCTAGGCCTCGTTTGGATGTCCTCGGGATAGGGGTTAGCAGTTTGGTTCTTAAAAATCGGGTTGGGAAAATTCGGTTTCGGGTTAGATTTGGTTAGAGCATCCACAGTACGGCCCCTTTGGTTCATGTATTCTTAGGGTGGATTTTGATTCTACCCGAAGATTACTAGTAATCTTAAAATATATTTTTGTTTGGTTCATGAAATATTTAAAGAATTGTGGGTTCCATTGGATTTAGAATCCACCCAAAGATGGAAAATAGGGTGGATTCTAAATCCTAGCTTAGATGTGGTATTCCTAAGGATTACTGGGATTTTGATTTACTATTTTCATAATACCTAAACTAGCCTTTATTAGACTATTAAACAAACAAATAATGTGATCAGAAGAAATTTATTATTATAATAATTATTATTTTTTAAAATGGAGAGATTGGTAGATGAGATTGTTTATGATGGTTTCTTATGCTTGAAACATTATATTTGATGTTAGTTTAATGACTGAATTCAAATTTGGGTTGCTATTTGCTAATGATTGAAAAGTCTATATAATATTACAATAACTACATATTTGGCATATTGTGATTTGTGCGTTAGACCTATACATGTTTTAAGATTAAAAATAAAATATATCTTTTGTTATTATTCAAATATATTTTTAACTACATGTAATAGTTTAGACTCGTGTTCATGTCTTAATTACTCTATTTATCTCATTTTTTATGTGTCATTGATTTTTAGATTTATACCATTATTTTTTTTCAATCACCCTCCATTTTTAGAGGGTTAACAATTTGATTTTAACTCATACATTCTTTTAGCCTTCAAGGGTAGCTTAGGTATTTAACAATATTTCCATTTCATTTTCCTTGACCCAACCAAACACTGGATTCTAAATCCAGCTAGAATTCTATTGGTGAACCAAACATTATGCAGGGATTCAGATTCCTGGTAAAGTGATTACTGGTATTATGATTTCTAGTAATCAAAATCCACCTAAAATAATCCGTGAAACAAACGGGCCGTTAAGGAAAACTTAGACTAAATTATTATAGAGGAGAAAAAATGTTAGCAGTGGGGAACACATGGGACGGGCAGATCATGTACCGTGAGGAATGGGGGGCGGCACATCATGTGTCATGTGCTTTTGAGCGACACATCACGTGTCGCTTGCAATGGGAGGAGGCATTTCATGTGTCGTTTGCAAGGGGACGGCACATCTTGTGCCGTTACTGAAACTTAGTGCTGCCACAAAGTTAAGTTTTCGTAAGTTTTACTATCTTGTACATTAGCTGAAACGGTCGCGTTGTTAATGGCTTTAAAAGTAAGTTATCCTAAGTTCTTCTATACACGTTCCCGTTGTTGATGCTCTTAGGTGGCAATAGTACATACCGAAATCCAAATTGATATATATTTTTGAAAAGAGTAATACTTCACTCACATCTTTCCATTCACAACCTACAAAAGTGTGTCAATCTCTCTCCTTTGTCACTGTGTGGTCTATTGTGCCACTGTGATTGAAGATTTACTCTTTTGAACAGTTGGTGTGGGTAGTGGGTGTTAGGAAACTGCGTTCCCAGAATATATTGACAGTGCATACAAGTTGATACTGCAAAAAATTACGTAAAAACTACAATAACCCTACAAGGGCAGAACTAGGGTTACCTTAAAAATGCTAAAACGAATTGTTGTAGTAGACAAATCGAGAACACGGGCTCAATAACAGCTCACGATCTTCTACCGTATCTATATTATATCCTAGAACAATTTTGAGGACAAAATAGGGGCTCTTATAACCCCACCCCTTTGATCTTCATCAAGTGGTTCAAAACTCACTTACATAATGTCATGCCCGTTCCAGAATTTCATAGTTTAATCATGTATGATATGAAATTTTATGAATTATCATTTATATGTGATAATTGAGGATAAGTGGTTGACTGTGGTCAACGGTAAGGTGTCAGTGAGGACACGGGAACATGGAAGTTCATACTGCATAATCATGAGTAAATGGCATTTATATGATTTAAATGTTATTTGACCTTATCTGGTATTTCTATGAATAGTAATTATACCTGTGTAGTATAATTCTGGTAAATTTGGATATGATAGTCATTTTGAGAACTGTGGTGAGAACGTGAGAGATACGTTAATTAAAAAGGTAGGTTGTGTAGAGATTTCACAGAATATAGTTTCGGACGTTATTTTGGACCCAAACGAAACTTAGTCGAAAACTTTTGAAATTTATAGTTTTTACTCGTAAAGGCATAAAATGGATGTGCGCGAAGTTTCGAGAACTAATTAGAAGTTTGAGGAACTCGTGGGGAGGTAAGCGTAATTTCAAAAACTTTTGCCTATAAATAGATGAGGATGAGATTCATTCTCATCCAAACTTTCCATAAATATCTAGAGAGAGGAGAGAGAAGGGAGATTTGGAGCCAACGGGCTTTGCGCCGATCGACGATCGTTCATCCGTCAGATTTTCTCCAGATTTCAGATTTGAACTCGTGGAGGTAAGATCTACGTTTTGATACCACTTAGGCCGTGTTTGGCCAAGTTTTTGTAAAATCTTAATTTTAGACTTTTGGGAAAAACAGGTATAAACTTGTAAGAATTTCCTCAAATTCGAAATCCGACGTTTATTTAGCCCCCTAGACGATCCTTCAAAGTTTGAAAAGATTCGCACGAGGTATGAAGTCATAACTTGTGAAATATAGAGGAATACATGTTTTATATTTCGACGACGAAATTGTGATCCGGGCGAAATCCATGTGTTAATTGTAGGCCCGTTAATTATGCACGCGCTAATTTGTGAAAAGCATGTCTAAATTTACGCGAGCACGTTGAGTTGTCTATGTGGGTCAAAGGGGAGTCTTATACAAATTCATGCCGAAGTAAGCTTCTCGATATTTGAGAATTTGAGTAGCGACGGCTACTATGCATGGTTGAAGGCTTGGACTTGCCATGGCACTTGTGGGATGTAATGGTTGTAGGCTTGGACTTGCCATTGACATCGCGGTTTAAGGCTTGGACTTGCCGCTACCGGATGAATGCGTATTTTTCTCCCTAGAGACTATGGTATGATTTATGAGATTAAAGCATGATTTGTCATATATTGCATATGTTAGAACTTGTACGCTCAGCATATAGCTGAGCAGTGGAGATGTACTCCATTGCAGGTAAGAAGAAAGACAAGAAGAAGCGTGATGAGTGAGGCCGTTGAACGCCGGGGAAATCACACTTGTATATGTTTTGTTTTAAATTCTAAAACTGGTGTAAGGAATTGAGCATTGTAATATGTTGTAATGGATCCTTGGATTAGTACTGTAATATGGAAATCTTGTAATTGATGTCTGTAATTATGTTTTGAATGATGGAATAGAGTAGATATATGTTGGTTTGGAATTGGAAGAGCTTTGGAGGGAAAAGCTGCAGTTTTAAGCTGTGCTGATAGGAATCAGTCGACTGGTTCTTGATCCAGTCGACTGGATCACTGTGTTGTATTGGTTTCTGTTTGTTTTCGTCTGAGGTTCAGTCGACTGGGTTGAGAAAACAGTCGACTGGACGGGTCCTCAGGCCAGGGCATTCTGCTGGTTAGGGTACCAGTCGACTGGACGTATTCAGTCGACTGAAAATTTTAGGCACCAGTCGACTGGGTCCTCGACACAGTCGACTGGATGAGCTGTTGTATTTTTTTTTGATACTTTGTTTTGGAGATCACCAGTCGACCGGACCCTTGATCAGTCGACTGGTCCCCTGTTTTCAAAAATAGTTTTCTTTTGAAAGGATTCAAATGGCCAAAACTTTTTATAACTCTGATTTCAGTGGTTTTTACAAACTCAGAGGGTAATGTTCCCTAAGTTTTAAAATACCCAGGGTTTTTTTAACAGTTCTTTCCGCTGCGTATAGTTATATGATGTTTGGACAAGCCTTGATGGCGTGCCACGTGTCCTATTTTCACGCGTAGTGGGATGGGTCGTGACACATAAAGTCTTCCCTCTCCGATACACATGCTATGATTTTTTTCTTCTCCTAAACTGAACCCATCACTCAGACGCACGCCTCTCCCTCATTTTGAATTTCAAAAAAACCCACTGATCCCTCTCTCTAAACCCTCTGATCCCCCCCCCTCTCTCTCTCTCTCTCTCTCTCTCTTTCTAAACCCTCACATCTCCGTTGCCTCTCTCTCTCTCTCTCTGTGTGTGTGTGTGTGTGTGTCCAGTCTTCCCTCTACCCATTGATCCTTCTCTCTCTAAACCCGCCACTCACCCTCTCTGCCATCGACGCCCATTGCCAATGCCAGTAAGCTTTTTGTGTTTTTGGCTTTCAATTTTGGTTTGAGTTGATTTGGGTTTGATCAATTTTGGGTTTGATCAATTTCTTAGTGCTGTTTGAAACCCTAATTTGGTGGGTAATACATATTTTTGCTCCCTTTTTTTTGTTTTAAAACTGATTTTGTTCTTAGGGCTTGAAACGGTCCCTTCATTTACTGGATTTGGCGATGGCGGAGCTATGGAGGTGCAAAGGTAAGAAAAAAGGCTCCTACTTTATGAGAGCTGATTGTTGAGTGTGTTGATTTTAAAAACTTGGTCAGGATTGATTTCAAAATCCCTACCCAGCAAACATACGGCTTTGAGGGATTTGATTGTGTTCTAGACCTTTCTACGACTCTATTTTTGGCAATGAATAGCTTTTCCTTTCAGTCTATATATTGATTAAACACTGAATAACAATTACTAGCAATTACTCAAATCTGTACATATAGCAAGCTATAGAAACATTGATATATGCTTTAAACCATTTAGCTACACATCAGTCCATCATCATACACTAGAATAGCATTAGTGTTTGGAGTTCATTTGGTTTTATTAAGGGTTGGAGAAAGGAAGTTATTAGGACCTGAGTTAATACAAGTGACTGCTGAAAAAGTGAAGTTGATTCAAGAGCGACTCAAGGTAGCTCAGAGCCGATATAAGAGTTATGCGGACTCTAAACGACGACCGATGAATTTTGAAGTTGGAGATTTCGTATACTTACGGGTATCGCCTTCGAAAGGCATTGTTCGATTTGGAAAGAGGGGAAAGCTCAATCCCAGATTTATAGGACCTTTTGAGATTCTAGAAAGAGTAGGGCCGGTGGCTTACAGATTGGCTTTATCATCGGAGTTGGAACATGTGCATAACGTATTTCACGTGTCAATGTTGAGACGATGTATGACTGATACGAGTAAGATCATTGTACCTGAACCGCTACAGATTCAGGAAGACTTGACTTATGTGGAACAACCGATAGAAATCTTGGATCGCAAAGAACAAGTTCTGAGAACCAAGACTATTCCAATGGTGAAAGTACTATGGCGTAGTCACACTGTTGAAGAGGCTACGTGGGAAAATGAGGAAGACATGCGGAATGAGTATCCGTACCTGTTCGACGTATGAGGTATAAGTTTGGGGACAAACTTCCTTTTTGGAGGGGAGAGTTGTCATGCCCGTTCCAGAATTTCATAGTTTAATCATGCATGATATGAAATTTTATGAATTATCATTTATATATGATAATTGAGGATAAGTGGTTGACTGTGGTCAACGGTAAGGTGTCAGTGAGGACACGGGAACATGGAAGTTCATACTGCATAATCATGAGTAAATGGCATTTATATGATTTAAATGTTATTTGACCTTATCTGGTATTTCTATGAATAGTAATTATACATGTGTAGTATAATTCTGGTAAATTTGGATATGATAGTCATTTTGAGAACTGTGGTGAGAACGTGAGAGATACGTTAATTAAAAAGGTAGGTTGTGTAGAGATTTCACAGAATATAGTTTCGGACGTTATTTTGGACCCAAACGAAACTTAGTCGAAAACTTTTGAAATTTATAGTTTTTACTCGTAAAGGCATAAAATGGATGTGCGCGAAGTTTCGAGAACTAATTAGAAGTTTGAGGAACTCGTGGGGAGGTAAGCGTAATTTCAAGAACTTTTGCCTATAAATAGATGAGGATGAGATTCATTATCATCCAAACTTTCCATAAATATCTAGAGAGATGAGAGAGAAGGGAGATTTGGAGCCAACGGGCTTTGCGACGCCGATCGACGACCGTTCGTCCGTCAGATTTTCTCCAGATTTCAGATTTGAACTCGTGGAGGTAAGATCTACGTTTTGATACCACTTAGGCCGTGTTTGGCCAAGTTTTTGTAAAATCTTAATTTTAGACTTTTGGGAAAAACAGGTATAAACTTGTAGGAATTTCCTCAAATTCGAAATCCGACGTTTATTTAGCCCCCTAGACGATCCTTCAAAGTTTGAAGAGATTCGCACGAGGTATGAAGTCCTAACTTGTGAAATATAGAGGAATACATGTTTTATATTTCAACGACGAAATTGTGATCCGGGCGAAATCCATGTGTTAATTGTAGGCCCGTTAATTATGCACGCGCTAATTTGTGAAAAGCATGTCTAAATTTACGCGAGCACGTTGAGTTATCTATGTGGGTCAAAGGGGAGTCTTATACAAATTCATGCCGGAGTAAGCTTCTCGATGTTTGAGAATTTGAGTAGCGACGGCTACTGTGCATGGTTGAAGGCTTGGACTTGCCATGGCACTTGTGGGATGTAATGGTTGTAGGCTTGGACTTGCCATTGACATCGCGGTTTAAGGCTTGGACTTGCCGCTACCGGATGAATGCGTATTTTTCTCCCTAGAGACTATGGTATGATTTATGAGATTAAAGCATGATTTGTCATATATTGCATATGTTAGAACTTGTACGCTCAGCATATAGCTGAGCAGTGGAGATGTACTCCATTGCAGGTAAGAAGAAAGACAAGAAGAAGCGTGATGAGTGAGGCCGTTGAACGCCGGGGAAATCACACTTGTATATGTTTTGTTTTAAATTCTAAAACTGGTGTAAGGAATTGAGCATTGTAATATGTTGTAATGGATCCTTGGATTAGTACTGTAATATGGAAATCTTGTAATTGATGTCTGTAATTATGTTTTGAATGATGGAATAGAGTAGATATATGTTGGTTTGGAATTGGAAGAGCTTTGGAGGGAAAAGCTGCAGTTTTAAGCTGTGCTGATAGGAATCAGTCGACTGGTTCTTGATCCAGTCGACTGGATCACTGTGTTGTATTGGTTTCTGTTTGTTTTCGTCTGAGGTTCAGTCGACTGGGTTGAGAAAGCAGTCGATTGGACGGGTCCTCAGGCCAGGGCATTCTGCTGGTTAGGGTACCAGTCGACTGGACGTATTCAGTCGACTGAAAATTTTAGGCACCAGTCGACTGGGTCCTCGACACAGTCGACTGGATGGGCTGTTGTATTTTTTTTTGATACTTCGTTTTGGAGATCACCAGTCGACCGGACCCTTGATCAGTCGACTGGTCCCCTGTTTTCAAAAACAGTTTTCTTTTGAAAGGATTCAAATGGCCAAAACTTTTTATAACTCTGATTTCAGTGGTTTTTACAAACTCAGAGGGTAATGTTCCCTAAGTTTTAAAATACCCAGGGTTTTTTTAACAGTTCTTTCCGCTGCGTATAGTTATATGATGTTTGGACGAGCCTTGATGGCGTGCCACGTGTCCTATTTTCACGCGTAGTGGGATGGGTCGTGACATTTATTGGTATCAGAGCTAGAGGTTACAAAACTTTGGGAACGTTCGACGACGAGTGGAGTGTTGAGTGAATTGCCACATGTTTTCAATTTCATTCATACATCTTAGAGATGTTTGATGCATATGGATGTTGTTTTACATACATGACATTGTTATTATTGTACATGCATAGTGTTTATGCATTGAGAACTACAGGATTGTAATCATGGATGACCGAGAGTTATCACCCCATACCCGACGAATGAATGAAATGGCAGAGATGATGGGGAACATGGGGGAAATGATACGGAATATATCAGAGCGACTGCCTCCCACGCCTCATATTGAAGTGGAACCAATAACTGTAGTACATGCACCCGAAAATAGGGGTATGAGATCAATATCTGAACAGTTTGCTCGCAAGAAATCGATGGAATTTCATGGGACACTCGATCCAACGCTCGCAGAACATTGGATAATGGACATGGAACGAATCTATCGATCTATCCCGATGACCGATAGGGAGAAGATGGAAAATGCAAGTGATGTACTGAAGGGTGAAGCCCAGAACTGGTGGGTAAATGTACTAGATCAAGGGGCACCGATTACTTGGGAAGGGTTCAAGGCGGAATTCAATCGCCGGTTCTTTCCACGAGCCGCCTACAATGCAAAGAAGCGAGAATTTGATAACTTGAAGCAAGGAGACATGACTGTGACGTAGTATACTTCCAAGTACAATGCGTTGTTGAGGTTTGGAAAGGGTTCTGTACCAGAGGAGGAAGATAGGGCAAGGAAATTTGAAGAGGGTTTAAGGGAAAATATTCGTTTGAGGGTAGAGACTTACGAGCATTCGACCGTGGCAGCAGTACAACAAACGGCACTAGTGGCCGAGAGTGGGATGGAAAGGTCGAGGCAGAATCAGCACGGAAAACGAAACCATGAGAGTGGGGATAGGAACCAAGGCGGATCTTTCAAGAGACCGTCTCAAAGAGGCTCTGGTTCTAGTTCCAGTGATTTCAGGAGAACGCCAAGTAACATACCATTGTGTTCGCTTTGCAACAGACCACACTCAGGCCGATGTTTCATGACCAAACCCCAGAACAGGAACCAAGGCGGGGGTAGTACTAATTCGACACCCGACATGAGAGGCAAGTGTTATGATTGTGGAGTGTTTGGACATCAAGCCAAAGATTGCCCGAAGCGGTATTCTCAACAAGGAGCTAGTTCTATGGCTTCCAGTGGGTCAAAGCCTAAACAATCCAATGACGGGGGACAAAGGACTGAACAACGTCAAGGAAGAGCATATCATATGAACCCGGGAGATATGACTGCTTCAGAGACAGTAGTCTCAGGTATGGTGCTTGTATGTTCGCACTTAGCACGCATACTTGTTGACTCGGGATCTACGCATTCGTTTGTATCGCACGCTTTTGTTGAACATTTGAATGTTAAATCGGCACCGTTAGGATATGAATTGTCTATTGTTGTGCCATTTAGTAAATCGATAGTGACGTCTACTATATATAAGAACTGTGAGATCAAATTAGGTGAGAAATTGATGACCGTAGACCTTATACCGATTGTGGTGAACCATTTCGATGTGATACTGGGAATGGATTGGTTAGCACTTAACCAAGCTACGATAGACTGTGAACAGAAAGAGGTTAATTTTCGATCACCGATATATGGGAACTTTTGTTTTCAAGGAAGTGGGGTTACACCGCCGCCGTACTTGATTTCAGCTATCCGAGCGGGAAAGTTATTGAAAAAGGGATGTCATGGATTTCTATGTTCAGTGACTGATGTCTCGGCGACTGAATTAAAAGTGGAAGACATTCCGATAGTGCGAGAGTATTCAGATGTATTTCCTGATGAGCTACCAAATGTTCTTATTGAGAGAGAGGTCGAGTTCACTATTGAGATTATACTAGACTCAAGGCCGGTATCCAAAGCACCGTATAGAATGGCACCAATAGAATTGAAGGAACTGAAAGTTCAACTACAAGAGTTACTTGATAAGGGTTTCATTCGACCAAGTATTTCGCCGTGGGGAGCTCCAGTGTTGTTTGTAAAGAAGAAAGATGGTTCAATGAGAATGTGTGTGGATTATCGGGAACTGAACAAATTGACAATCAAGAACAAGTATCCACTACCCAGAATTGATGACTTATTTGATCAACTCCGTGGGGCACAAGTATTCTCCAAGATAGACCTAAGATCGGGTTATCATCAGTCGAAAGTGAAGGCCGAAGATGTTGAGAAAACAGCTTTCAGAACGCGTTATGGGCACTATGAGTTCTTAGTTATGCCATTTGGGGTTACTAATGCACCAGCTGCGTTCATGGATCTTATGAACCGAGTCTTTAAGGACTATTTGGATGATTTTGTGATAGTGTTCATCGACGATATCCTTGTTTATTCGCCAAGTGAGATAACACACGAGAACCACTTGAGGTTGATACTTCAGAGATTACGGGAGAAACAATTATTTGGTAAATTCAAGAAATGTGAATTTTGGTTGTCTAGTATTACTTTTCTTGGTCACGTGATTGATAAGAATGGAGTTTCAGTTGACCCTCACAAAGTAGAAGCTGTATCAAATTGGCAAAGACCGACTTCCGTATCTGAAATTTGAAGTTTCTTGGGATTAGCGGGATACTACCGCCGTTTTATTGAACATTTCTCAAAGATTTCATTGCCTATGACAAGGTTGATGAGAAAGGGAGTTACATTTGAATGGAGTCAGGAATGCGAGGACAGTTTTCAAGAATTGAAGTCACGGTTGACGAGAGCACCTATTTTGACAATACCATCTGGAACCGAGGGGTTTGTGATCTATAGTGATGCGTTGCATCAAGGGTTGGGATGTGTGTTGATGCAAGGAGGTAGAGTAATTGCATATGCTTCGAGACAGTTAAAGACACATGAGGTTAATTATCCGACCCATGATCTTGAATTAGCCGCAGTAATTCATGCTTTGAAAATTTGGAGACACTACTTGTACGGGGAAAAGTGTGAGATATTCACAGACCACAAGAGTTTGAAATATATTTTCACCCAACGGGACTTGAATATGAGACAGCGAAGATGGTTGGAATTGATGAAGGATTACGATCTTTCGATTGAGTACCATCCGGGAAAGGCGAATGTAGTAGCCGATGCATTAAGCCGGAAAACGCCGAGGAACTTAGCCGACGAGCTAACGCAACAAAAGGAATTAGTAAAGGAAATGGAATGTTTGGACTTGGATGTGATACCAAAGGTTAGTGGTGGCTTAATGATGGCAATCATGGCACACCCATATATTATTGATGAGATTCAGAAAGAACAATTCAACGATGTCTATTTGTGCAAAGTGAGGGATGAGATACCTTTGGGGAAGCGACCTGGTTTTGTGTTGGAACGAGGAACATTGAAACTGGGAAATCGATTATGTGTACCAAATGTGAAGGACTTGAAAGAGAGAATTCTAGAAGAAGCTCATAGTACGAGATATTCAGTACACCCGGGAAGTAATAAGATGTACAGAAACCTGAGGGAAAACTTTTGGTGGAAGGGTATGAAGCGTGAAGTTGCCAAGTTTGTATCCAAATGTTCGGCATGTCAACAGGTCAAGGCAGAGAGACAAGTACCCGCGGGGTTACTACAACCTCTACCTGTGCCAGAATGGAAGTGGGATGAGATTACGATGGACTTTGTTTCAGGATTTTTACGATCAATCAATAAGAATGATAAGATTTGGGTTATAGTTGACCGATTAACCAAGTCAGCTCATTTTCTACCGATCAAGACGACTAAACCGTCCAAGTTAGCGGAATTGTATGTGAAAGAGATTGTAAGACTACATGGAGTCCCAGTTGTGATTGTATCAGATCGCGATAGTAGTTTTACGTCAAGGTTTTGGGGAAGTTTGCAAAAGGCTATGGGTACGAAATTGAGTTTCAGTACTGCATTTCATCCTCAGACCGATGGACAGTCAGAGCGCATGATTCAGACGCTAGAGGATATGTTGAGACTTTGTGTATTAGATTTTGGGAATGATTGGGAGCACCACTTGCCGTTAATTGAATTTGCTTATAACAACGGGTTTCAGTCAAGTATTGATATGGCACCATATGAAGCTCTGTATGGCCGTAAGTGTCGATCACCGATTTGTTGGACCGAGGTTGGAGAAAGGAAGTTATTAGGACCTGAGTTAATACAAGTGACTGCTGAAAAAGTGAAGTTGATTCAAGAGCGACTCAAGGTAGCTCAGAGCCGATATAAGAGTTATGCGGACTCTAAACGACGACCGATGAATTTTGAAGTTGGAGATTTCGTATACTTACGGGTATCGCCTTCGAAAGGCATTGTTCGATTTGGAAAGAGGGGAAAGCTCAATCCCAGATTTATAGGACCTTTTGAGATTCTAGAAAGAGTAGGGCCGGTGGCTTACAGATTGGCTTTATCATCGGAGTTGGAACATGTGCATAACGTATTTCACGTGTCAATGTTGAGACGATGTATGACTGATACGAGTAAGATCATTGTACCTGAACCGCTACAGATTCAGGAAGACTTGACTTATGTGGAACAACCGATAGAAATCTTGGATCGCAAAGAACAAGTTCTGAGAACCAAGACTATTCCAATGGTGAAAGTACTATGGCGTAGTCACACTGTTGAAGAGGCTACGTGGGAAAATGAGGAAGACATGCGGAATGAGTATCCGTACCTGTTCGACGTATGAGGTATAAGTTTGGGGACAAACTTCCTTTTTGGAGGGGAGAGTTGTCATGCCCGTTCCAGAATTTCATAGTTTAATCATGCATGATATGAAATTTTATGAATTATCATTTATATATGATAATTGAGGATAAGTGGTTGACTGTGGTCAACGGTAAGGTGTCAGTGAGGACACGGGAACATGGAAGTTCATACTGCATAATCATGAGTAAATGGCATTTATATGATTTAAATGTTATTTGACCTTATCTGGTATTTCTATGAATAGTAATTATACATGTGTAGTATAATTCTGGTAAATTTGGATATGATAGTCATTTTGAGAACTGTGGTGAGAACGTGAGAGATACGTTAATTAAAAAGGTAGGTTGTGTAGAGATTTCACAGAATATAGTTTCGGACGTTATTTTGGACCCAAACGAAACTTAGTCGAAAACTTTTGAAATTTATAGTTTTTACTCGTAAAGGCATAAAATGGATGTGCGCGAAGTTTCGAGAACTAATTAGAAGTTTGAGGAACTCGTGGGGAGGTAAGCGTAATTTCAAGAACTTTTGCCTATAAATAGATGAGGATGAGATTCATTATCATCCAAACTTTCCATAAATATCTAGAGAGATGAGAGAGAAGGGAGATTTGGAGCCAACGGGCTTTGCGACGCCGATCGACGACCGTTCGTCCGTCAGATTTTCTCCAGATTTCAGATTTGAACTCGTGGAGGTAAGATCTACGTTTTGATACCACTTAGGCCGTGTTTGGCCAAGTTTTTGTAAAATCTTAATTTTAGACTTTTGGGAAAAACAGGTATAAACTTGTAGGAATTTCCTCAAATTCGAAATCCGACGTTTATTTAGCCCCCTAGACGATCCTTCAAAGTTTGAAGAGATTCGCACGAGGTATGAAGTCCTAACTTGTGAAATATAGAGGAATACATGTTTTATATTTCAACGACGAAATTGTGATCCGGGCGAAATCCATGTGTTAATTGTAGGCCCGTTAATTATGCACGCGCTAATTTGTGAAAAGCATGTCTAAATTTACGCGAGCACGTTGAGTTATCTATGTGGGTCAAAGGGGAGTCTTATACAAATTCATGCCGGAGTAAGCTTCTCGATGTTTGAGAATTTGAGTAGCGACGGCTACTGTGCATGGTTGAAGGCTTGGACTTGCCATGGCACTTGTGGGATGTAATGGTTGTAGGCTTGGACTTGCCATTGACATCGCGATTTAAGGCTTGGACTTGCCGCTACCGGATGAATGCGTATTTTTCTCCCTAGAGACTATGGTATGATTTATGAGATTAAAGCATGATTTGTCATATATTGCATATGTTAGAACTTGTACGCTCAGCATATAGCTGAGCAGTGGAGATGTACTCCATTGCAGGTAAGAAGAAAGACAAGAAGAAGCGTGATGAGTGAGGCCGTTGAACGCCGGGGAAATCACACTTGTATATGTTTTGTTTTAAATTCTAAAACTGGTGTAAGGAATTGAGCATTGTAATATGTTGTAATGGATCCTTGGATTAGTACTGTAATATGGAAATCTTGTAATTGATGTCTGTAATTATGTTTTGAATGATGGAATAGAGTAGATATATGTTGGTTTGGAATTGGAAGAGCTTTGGAGGGAAAAGCTGCAGTTTTAAGCTGTGCTGATAGGAATCAGTCGACTGGTTCTTGATCCAGTCGACTGGATCACTGTGTTGTATTGGTTTCTGTTTGTTTTCGTCTGAGGTTCAGTCGACTGGGTTGAGAAAACAGTCGACTGGACGGGTCCTCAGGCCAGGGCATTCTGCTGGTTAGGGTACCAGTCGACTGGACGTATTCAGTCGACTGAAAATTTTAGGCACCAGTCGACTGGGTCCTCGACACAGTCGACTGGATGAGCTGTTGTATTTTTTTTTGATACTTTGTTTTGGAGATCACCAGTCGACCGGACCCTTGATCAGTCGACTGGTCCCCTGTTTTCAAAAATAGTTTTCTTTTGAAAGGATTCAAATGGCCAAAACTTTTTATAACTCTGATTTCAGTGGTTTTTACAAACTCAGAGGGTAATGTTCCCTAAGTTTTAAAATACCCAGGGTTTTTTTAACAGTTCTTTCCGCTGCGTATAGTTATATGATGTTTGGACAAGCCTTGATGGCGTGCCACGTGTCCTATTTTCACGCGTAGTGGGATGGGTCGTGACACATAAAGTCTTCCCTCTCCGATACACATGCTATGATTTTTTTCTTCTCCTAAACTGAACCCATCACTCAGACGCACGCCTCTCCCTCATTTTGAATTTCAAAAAAACCCACTGATCCCTCTCTCTAAACCCTCTGATCCCCCCCCCCCCCTCTCTCTCTCTTTCTAAACCCTCACATCTCCGTTGCCTCTCTCTCTCTCTCTCTCTCTCTCTCTGTGTGTGTGTGTGTGTGTGTCCAGTCTTCCCTCTACCCATTGATCCTTCTCTCTCTAAACCCGCCACTCACCCTCTCTGCCATCGACGCCCATTGCCAATGCCAGTAAGCTTTTTGTGTTTTTGGCTTTCAATTTTGGTTTGAGTTGATTTGGGTTTGATCAATTTTGGGTTTGATCAATTTCTTAGTGCTGTTTGAAACCCTAATTTGGTGGGTAATACATATTTTTGCTCCCTTTTTTTTGTTTTAAAACTGATTTTGTTCTTAGGGCTTGAAACGGTCCCTTCATTTACTGGATTTGGCGATGGCGGAGCTATGGAGGTGCAAAGGTAAGAAAAAAGGCTCCTACTTTATGAGAGCTGATTGTTGAGTGTGTTGATTTTAAAAACTTGGTCAGGATTGATTTCAAAATCCCTACCCAGCAAACATACGGCTTTGAGGGATTTGATTGTGTTCTAGACCTTTCTACGACTCTATTTTTGGCAATGAATAGCTTTTCCTTTCAGTCTATATATTGATTAAACACTGAATAACAATTACTAGCAATTACTCAAATCTGTACATATAGCAAGCTATAGAAACATTGATATATGCTTTAAACCATTTAGCTACACATCAGTCCATCATCATACACTAGAATAGCATTAGTGTTTGGAGTTCATTTGGTTTTATTAAGGGTTTTGAGGCATTTTACTTCCCCAAAATAGTAATTACAAAATGCTTACTCATGGGATTTTATTTTTTTCATTTTTCTCATTGGTTGTATTTATTAGTTTGAGAAATATTATGAACTCTCAGCTAATGATTTGGTAAGTGTGTTTTCCTTATAGTATGTAGTAGTATAGGTAACTTAGATCAAGCTTTGGAAAAATTTCCCAGTAGTCTAATAATCATCTTACCTTTGAATACAAAGTGTATGTCATCTTACCTTTGAATACTCTGTAATCTTACCAGTTTTTTCTGTTGGTTCTATGTTTATCAATTTCCTTGGTTCAAAGTGTTCATAGTGACTAAACATAGACAGTTTATCAATTTCCTTTGAGAATGTATGTAATCTAAGACCGGCATTTTCTTTATTTCTAAACTTAGATAGCCATTCTCTCTTTGTCAACTCTCAACGATTTTTCAGGTATCTGTGAGTTCCAATGCTACTTTTCGATTTACTTTCTGGAAAATTTGTTCTTTTCAGCTCTGTATTGTGTTTTTAAAAAAAAGAGGAAACTTTTGTGTTATAAATCATTCGAAAGTGAAGGTCAAAAATATTTGTTGTGTCTTTATCAGGTAGATGGACCAAAAATTGCTGGCCAATTTATGTTTCTAAGTTACTTTTTCCAGCTTCTTTGTTTTGAATGTGGACTAAATGTGGAGATTTCAATGGAGATGTGGCTATGTTTGGCATATTCAATTCATTTTCTTTTTAATTTCTATGCTTAACCAATCGATTTATTTAAAAATGTATGCTCTCTCTATTCTAATTGTGTATTCCATTAGGTGTTTTTTTTTTCCCTTCAACTCATCAGGTGTTCGACTCAAGTGTTCTTCATATATTTGTCTTGCACTCTTGCTCATTTTTGACTTTTTACATTTTCTTAAAAAGCTTAACCATTTTTTTTCTTTTTTGGTTACTGCTCAAGAAAAAAAATTCTAACCGTTGATGTTCTTAAAAAGCTTAACCATTTACTGTATTTTGGTCCATTTACTATCTGCTATATTTTTTGTAGTCATCACGAAGTGGGAGGCAGTCATCAATAAGTAGGGTTAACTTTTTCTTCATGTCTTCACAGAGAAAGGAAGTTGAACAAAAGTTGATTTCTAACAGGTATTTATGTTGGGCAACTTGTAGGGTTAACTTTTTGAAGCACTCGCCACAAAAGTCTTGGGAACCATCATTATTTCAGAAGAAAAAAGTTGCTATATTTATTCTTTTTAAATTTGTTGCAATGCTTTTTTCCCCTTTTTTCAAAAAGTTGTATTTGTATATTTTGTGGATCCTTCTCCAGATGCACAAACTCCGATTGTATAAGTATCATTCTTTAAGAAGATGGACAAAATACTACAACAAACATCGTTTACCCTGAAGTTTTATTGTAAAGTTATTCTATTACGTTATTATAGTTAATCATATTCTTCTCTCTATTGCATGAAGTTAGTTAATGAACGAACGTACATATTTTCTTCTCTTTTCTTTCTTTCTTTCTTTCTTTCTTTTTTTAAACCTTGTGCAATATCTCTGTATGATATTGGTGTTGGATTGGTCTTTTTTTTTCCTTTTTTTTTATTTGCATGCTATTTATTAGTGCTTATTTAGTTTTTGGGTAAATTGCACTTTTCACCCCTGTAGTTTAAGGGTTGTGACATTTTAGTCCCTACACTTTCAATTTAATAGTTTCATAAGTGTGACAATCAAGTCCAATAAGGTCTTTTACAATTAAAGTTAGAACCTAGCAATTTAAAGATTTATACGAAACTCCCCAAAAGTTACCTTAAACTTAATATTTTCCTTTTTTTTCTTTGAATACCAAATTATTTTACCTACAAAGGTAAAAAGTGCAATTTACCCTTAGTTTTTTCTTCCCATATAATTGCTCTTTTATCTTTTGCAGGTTATAGATATTGAGCTGAGCTTTTCCAAATTCATGTCCTACTCTATTTTATTTAGTCTTTTGGGGGTACAAATTCTGTTGTTTGGTGCCTGAAAATTTGCAAATTTACAATTCATTGGGAGCTCAAATGCTTTGCATGTTGTGCCATCAAAATATTTATTTACTGTTTAGCATTAAAAGCTAAATTGTGTGTTTATTAACTTTATTGTGAGCTCCAATGAAAGGGTAAGGTTTTTTTTCCAGTGCAAGTTTGAGTGACGTTTCTTTACTGTTGAAATGTCACAACTGCTTTTGAAAACGTTTATTGGTGACCTTTTTTGAGGGCTTTATTCAGTAGGAGGGTTTTCCCACTAAATCCATTTGGAAATTGGGAGGTTGCAAGTTTTGACCATTGAACTTGGTTATTGTTATGCTTATATGGTAATTAGTTTCCAAGGTTGCAAGTTTAGATGGTAGTTTTTATTTTATTTTTTTTATATAGTTAAAAAACAGTTTTTTTTCTGCACATTAGATTCTTCATTGGAACATGTAACTCACCTGAAAATATGAATGTGAAGGTTTTTTTTCCCCAAAAAATTGGTTAATTAGAAATGTACAAAGTACATGGGGCCAGACCCCTAGGACATTACAATAGGCTCAAAAGCATGCTAATAAAGAAAGAAGTGAAATATGGGAAAAGTAGGAAAAACCCAGAAACAACTCTTACAAAGCTAGCTAACAAAGCCAAGAGGCAAAACACTGGCCATATGAATGTGAAGTTGAAAATATTAAGTAGTATATGTCTGTCTTTTCATGCGTAGATCTTTAGTTCCCCCATATTTTTCCCACTAAATTCAGTATTTGGACTTCAAATTTCCTTTCCAAATGCTCTCAACCAATACCACAATTAGGATTAAGTTACTGTCAGTTTGATTCTGTTTATGTTTTGCTATCTATGATTTCTATTTAATGAACTGCCAGCGTGTGTGCGCGCGCGCGCATGTGTGTGTGTGTGTGTTGAGTTCAGGTTGTAATTTGAATTTTGATCTCTCTCATTCTCAGGTTTAAAAACAATGAGGTTGAGCAAGAAAGAGATATGTTGAGGTGACTTTATTTCCACTCCCCCTCCTCACTTTAGTTTGCATATGCAAGGGTGAGCTACTTTTTTTTTTTAACTTTTTGATTATTTACTCACTTGCAAGGGTGAGTTTCTTTTCTAATTTTTTGATTATTTACACACACACGCACACACGACTTCTATGTATTCAATTGGAGAGTCAAGACTACATATAAGAAAAAAAAAGTGTAGTGGTAATTGTATTTGTGGTAATGCTTGGATGCCTAGGAATGAGAAGCAGGTGAACATTGATTTTATAAAAAAAAAAAATCAAATTGAGTTCATATTTGTCAATTCATTTTTTGAAAATCCTCCGACAAATCAATAGTGCATTCTTTTGTCTCATGTTTTGACTTTTCTGCTGCAAAGTTACATATTTGACAGATTTTAAAAATGAGATTCTGTAAATCTAGGAGAAATTAGGCAACGCAGGTTAGTCTAGATTTGCTCTTTCCTTTTGCAAAGGCTACTTGGGGCAACTTCCATTGCAAGGATCTTCATTTCAATTAAGGGTAGAACTAATAGTTGATGAACACCTACTTGTGATAAGATTTTACATGTTGGGTGTTATTTATACAACAACTATTTAGGTTGCTCTTTACAGTTCCAAAATCACTATAAGTGTTTAAAGAATTTCAGAATATACTACCACAATATCCTTTTGTGGAGGATACTACACTGGGATTTTGGGGGTCACTCCATGGGCAAGTTTTAGCAAGATTCTTAGGTAATGGAATGATATGTTAAGGGGGCCTATTCCAAAAGAGGGAGTCTGAATTAAGAGAAAAAGAGTTGTCAAAGCGGCCTATTCCAAGGAGCAGAGCTAGGCGAAAAGGTAAAGAGTTATTTGGCCCTCCACATTTTTTGAAAAATATTTTGTGGGTATTAAAAAAATTGAATACCCAGTTAGAAAGATTGGATTTTTTTTTCTTTCTTTCTCCTCTTCTTTGTTTTGCTCAGCGTAGAGTACCCAAATAAAAATTGAATACCCAGTGAGACAGATTTGACTTTTTTCTTTCTTTCTGTTCATTGGTGCTGGGTTGGGTTGTTTAGTGCTTTAATAGCCATTTGAGTTTATGGCTATGTTTTTTAGTGCTTTAATAGCCATTTGAGTCATTACCATAGTGAACATTTTAAAGAAAGACAAAGAGATACATGCGTGGACATAATGAGCTAGAGAACCATTAAAAAAAGAGCTTAATTTACAGTAAAGTTTTATTCTTAAGGCGAAGATGTGGACCTTGAAATTGGAAAAAATTGTGTTCAACTGCAGGTTTGAGTTGGGTCTCTATGATGGAGTAGTTCAACCAGAAATATTTTTTTGTGACTTTTTATTTTCCCCTCTTTGTAATTGGTTTAATTGATGCTTGAAGGGTCTTTAGATGTTGATTATTTCACGCTTTAATAGTAGAATTTTCTAAGCAACAGGGTGTTGTTGCTTAGAAACACCTATACTCTTTAAATACAAAAAGAGTAAAGCCACACCTCTTTAAATATAAAAACCTATTCTAAGCAACATCTTGATTTTTAAGCTTTTAGTTATATGTTTTCTTTTTGGTCGTGTTCTGCTTGATTGTTTTCTTTTGATTCATTGAATATAGTGCAAACATAGTTTGGTTATCTACTATTTGCATCAGACGTAAGACATAGTTTCGGTTTTTTTTAAGCCATTCTTTTTCTTGGGTGGCGTTTGACTTTGATTTCATCAAAGTATATAAGTATTTTTTGATAAATTTTTTGTTCTAAGTGGGGTTTGGTTCATATTGTTCCTGGGTTACATTTGGGTGATATTAAATAAGATATCTATATGGTTTCTTTTGAGTGATCAGAGGTTGTCGTAAAAAAGAATGTGATCTGAAAAGGAAGAGGTACTTATTTTACATGAAAAACTTGCATGAAAGGAATATGTGAGTTAATGCTTTTGCTTCACTAATTTCATATAAGGTCATAATTGATCTGTTGATAGGTGATTTTTGTGATCTGTTGATAGGTGATTTTTGTCCAGATTTTGTCCAAATTTTAAATGAAACAAGCTGTCATCGACAAATTTGACTTGAAAGATACTTAGGTACCTTGACTGTAGCTATTTGTATCGTTAAAGTAACAGTGACTCTAATTACGACCAACTGCTATCAAAGTTAAAACCAATATCACTTCAGTCATTTATTTTACGACTTCTTTTTTTCTTTCCTTTTTAATGTTTAGAGAATATAATGTTGCTTTTAATTACTTGGTAATTAAATGTTGCTTTATTTTATGACTTCTTTTTTTCTTTCCTTTTTACACACGTTATCAATATTGCAGGCTGCTGCAACTAGGAGTTTTGAGGCGAGGAAGACTATAGCCTAGAGAATATGTGTTGGAAGATTTAGAAATGGCTCAAAAGATGAAGCAATTTTTTTTCCCATTGTACTTCGATGGTTTTTGTAACGATTGAATTGCTATTCTTATTATCGCGGAAGTAGATTGTTTTGATAGTGTGGCATTGTTTTTTTATTGTTGAATGTACTCAGACTGTATACGAAGTGCAGTTCAATTGGGACCAATTATTTGAGAATTATGTGATGGAAGGTTGATTAGCAATTAGGTCTATAGTTTTGGTGTCAATGCAAATGGGATGTTACACACGATTGCAATGCATTTTCTACATATTAGTTTGTTTAGGAATTATTTTGTGACATATCCACAATGATTTGTGCATACTATAGACCACATGGAGACCTACATTGATGGATAATTGAGGCTTAAACTGGAGTTGTAAGAAAGTTTTATATGCATTTCGAATTTAGACATTCTCCACTTTTTTAGCATTCCATTTTTTTTAGCTCCGTGCCCACGGGCACGGGCAATTACTAGTTCCTTTAATGCCAGAATATCGAACTGAGTGTGGGCTCCTTTGAAATCCTTTATGTTTCTGCTCTATCTTTTTACGCTCTCTTTTCTATTCCGAGTTATAATACTCTTGATGGAAAAACGCAAACTGAGGAGAGAGCCAAAGCAGCATATATATAGGCTACGATATGGACCATAAGAAGTCAATAAGGAATAGGCTTCCTTATGGAATTAGGAAACCCTAATTCGAACTGAATCAAATTCCTATTTTCATAAATTATAATTCATACCACTAAATGATTATAATTGCACTCCTACCCTTATCTAAAAAATATATTTCGAGCTTCATGTTATTAAATGCTTATTATCTCCCCATGTTAAGATTACAGATATCCATTAATTAAATATAATTACTGACAATCATATTTAATTAATCTCTTAAAATTCCTTGAGATTCTCTGCTTAACTTATCTGATATGTCGGATACAAAATCCACCTGCAGGGTTTGACATAATCAAAACTTATAAGCTTTCTCAAGGGGATATCATCAATCCCAAAATTGAGACATGGATTCCATCATTAATTAATATCCACCACACAATTAATATTGTCACTCAATCCAATAAGATATTGATCCATTTAAGGATCTCACCCTTTTAGGGATCAAAGTGTAAATATCAAATGTACGTGTCTATAAATTAACTTAGGATTTAGAGCATAAGCACTCATAATAGTCATGAGGTATTAATTATTATATAAGTTTGTATAAAGATGATTACCCCAAGTCGATCCCGTTTAATACACAAAGGTACCAGCATGGTGAGTTGAAACTATACCGTTTCTCGCAGTCAAGACAAACCTACTACAACACCATGCTGCAGTCCTACTGATGGTGTGTCCAATCCATTTAAGACTGTAAACCAAAATCTTACATTCTACAAGATCCGATGGTCTGATCTTCCGTGTGTAAGCCGAACTCTACACACCAAACCACCTACTATGTAGAATGAAAGACACACATGCATAATATTAAATAAACAATATAATACAAATATTGTCCACACAGATTCTCATAAAAATGGATTAACTGATTTTATTAAATGAATAATAAATCAACTACATAAAGTATGACTCTTAGTATACATCCCTAACAGTGGGGTGGAAGTTCGAGCTCGGCTCAGGTTGCAATTTTGGGATTGGTTATTGTCAAGGGACGTTTGGGTCCGACTCGGGTTAGTGGCAATATCATATACCGATATCTGAATTTCAATATTGTCACGACCCATCCCGCTACGCGCAGAAATAGGACACGTGGCACGCCACCAAGGCTCATCCAAATCAATTACAACGTAACAGTGGAATTATATAAATACACCAGTGATAGATCGAGTCCCAACGATTCAATAGTTTAAGAAAATCGGAGTTATAAAAAGTTTTACTCGTTCAAAGCACTTATAGAAATAACCCATTTTGAAAACAGCAATCCAGTCGACTGTGCCGGGAGCCCAGTCGACTGCTTTGGAAGTTACAGAAAGCATAACAGTTCGGCTATCCAATCCAGTCGACTGCTTTTCTTGTCCAGTCGACTGGGGTCTCAATTTTCCAGTCGACTGGTACCTGTCGGATCGACTGGACTGGATCCAGGAGAATGTCAAATTTCAAAACACTTTTCCAGTCAACTATTTTATACACCCAGTCAACTGATTTCCTTTGAAAATCGAAAAGATATTTTGTCCAAATAGGCCTCCAGTTGACTGAACTCTGTACCAGTCAACTGTTTTTCCCCACTGTAACACATTCGACAAAAAATCAGTCTAAGGTTATCCAAACTCAAACGAGAATTAAAGTACATACATCAACTCATCCCAGAGGGATTCTAACTATATTCCAACATCATTAAAGTAAAATTACAAGAATTACAATAGTATAAATCCATTCTGAAGTTCAAGTTAAACACATGGTTTTGATTTCTCCAAAACTCCTATTACAATTGGGAATGGAAATATAAAAGTATAAATAAGAGACGTCCCTAGCATCTTATCGGCCTAACTCTTCTTGCTTCTTCTTTCCTTTCTTTTTTTCACTTGCAATGGAATAAGTCTCCATTGCTCAGCTATATGCTAAGTGTACAATTCTAAACATATGCATATATGGCAATTCATGCTTTAAACATCTAAAACACATTAAAATAGTCTCTAGGGAGAGAAACACTCATTCATCCGGTATATAGGTAAGCCCAAAGTCTATCAACTGTGATGCCAATGACAACCCCAAAGTTTATCAACCATTGCACCCAACTGCTCTGGCAGGGCCGGTTCCCAAACCAAGCAAGTAGCCGTTGCTACTATTAGACCAACTCCAACGCCCCTGCCATTTAGTATGCCATCCTATATTTGGCAGGGACTTTGGCATGGAGAGCCTCCAACGCCATGCCAAACCAGCTACCAAAAAATGGCATGGCTATCTATCCTCTCAAATAGGGGTGGGCATTCAGAATATTCGGGTTCGAACCGAAAAGTTCGGGTTGGGTTGAACGGGTTCGGGTTGAGATTTTTGGTGCCGAAATCCGAATTGAAGTAAAGTTCAAAAGTATGGTTCGGGATCCGAAGTAAAGTTCGGGTTGGAATTTCGGGTTGATATTTTAATCAAAATTATTTTTTTATTTTTTATTTTTTAAGATTATTTTTGTTTTCTAACTCTCTCTCTCTCAGCCTCTCTCTCTCTCCCTCCCTCCTTTTGTGATTTCAATTTTCATCCTTCGGGAAAGTATTATTAGGTAATACTATCCAATTTTATCAGGTAAGTTGCTTGCTAAGTTGCTCGAACAATGCTAAAACATCAACCACATCCACTTTGGCCAATTGCCTAAATAAACACTTCACAATAAGGGTCCCTTGTGTTCACTGTTCAAATGTATCAACGACTCAGCGTAGGGCATCCACAATTAAAAAAACAATTAGTTTACAGAAAAGCTAAATTAAAATCAAGAAGAATACCATATTGAGGATATGACTTATGAGACTTCAAATGCACTTTATACTTCAATCTCTCAAGGAACCCCCTAATTGAGAATTGACAACCTGGAAGAGAAACAACAATTAGAATAAGAATAAGGGTCTATGTATATGTAATACCCGTACTCGGAGAAATGAGATAATATCTGCTTTGCATGCATTAATTAGAATAATTAATAGCATGTGATAATTTGGGTAAGTTTCAGTTACCCCGACGTGATAAGTGTACCGAGAATGGCACAGTTGGACGGATATGAGTGGGATCCACAGGAGGTCCATATTAAATAAATTGCATTTAGTTGCATTTATATGATTAAATGAATATTTGTTTAATTGATTTAATACTTTATTGTTTAGTTGTGATCTTTTATGGTGCCAATTTGAGTACCCGTGTGAGAGTGAATAGGAACCAGATTCATAACTACTAGGTTAATTAGCAACTTCACAAAATATGTGGGACCACGTTTGGAACCCACGCGTGACATAGACAAATACCCATGTAGATATTGGGTAGTTAATACAATTATTTAGGGGATTTCATAATAAAGCTTAAAGAAATGTTGGGGGTGTAAACATAAATAGGAAAATTTGGACATGAAGCCCAAGAGGTTGACACCTCTTGGCATGACTCATCTTCTCCATATCAACATAAACAAGAAAAGAGTTGCAGGAGAAATAAGATTTGGCCATTGACGGAAGCTCCGCCGACTACGCCGTTTCTTTGACGTTCCGTCGCCGTCGGTGCACCATTTTGCAAACCGAGACAGTATTCGGACTCGGGGAGGTGAGAGGATCGTCTCTATACCTTTCTTTTTCAGTTTCGTTAACGTTTTTCTGCGACCCTCTTTGAGGTGACGATACATATACATGATATTTGTTTGTAGGATTACCATTGGAGTTAATTAGAGCTAAAATTTACAAGGAATTTGGGGTTCTAGGCTTTAATTAGAGCAATTTGTGAGGTGAGTACTCTAATCCTAAATTGGGTGTTAAATGATGCTTATGTGATATTGAGTATGATTATATGCTTAGCTCTTGAATTAATAGATAAAGCATGTGTTAATTTGAGCTTAACATGTCGATTTTTCCGGGAATTGCTATGTGATATGTTTGACGTGCTTATGTGCTTAGTTGGGTCAATGGATGTCAAGTGATAATCACCATTATATAGCCCGTATTAACAGGATGATGTTTTCCTCAAGAAAAAGGGGACGGTGGTGATGACCACAACGATTTGACTACAGTCACGTGAGAGTGTGTGTTTTCGCTATATGCGACGTTGAAGTGAGAAAAGGCTCGGAATCTTGGGTCCGTTGCGATGGTGATTAGTTACTTGACATACCGGCGATTAGTTTTATCGTTGTGTTGCTTATATATTGCATTTGCACATTTCATACTCCATGGCACGGTTATAGTATTCACTAAGCGTAAGCTTAAAACCAAAACTGTTTTCTGTGTGGTTATTGAATAACCACCGCAGGTACGGATCGTGACGAGGAAAAGGAGTGATCAAGAATCCGGGGAAAGATTTATGTTGTTTATATGTTCATAAGTTGTAAATATGTTAGTGTTGGTGGATGTGGAACTTATGGTTGTAATATGGTAGTTGTACTTGGGTTCAAACTCCTTTTGTAAGTTGTAAAATGTTAAGCATCACCTTCTTAATGTTTAGAATGTGGTTTGGGAACTTGGTAACGTGTTGGGTGTTCTTTCCTTGAGTTTAGATTCTTGACATTTGAACTCATGTTTTAAGAAATGAAGTTGAGTTTGAGCCTTTGGTTTCATGTTGAGTCAAGCATTGAAAAGAAAATGGAAGTTGGTTCTTTCAAATGGTTTTTAAGGATTTTGTTGAGTAAGTGAACTTGCAATCATTTAGAAATGAAATTATGGAACCTCATGTGATAGATTTTGGTTAAAACAAGTTGTTGAAGGCTTTTGGATTTATCTTGACAAAGAAAGTTCTATCTTTTAACTACTTGTGATTGATTTAAGATTTATGTTAAGTTCTTCGTTTGTTTGAGGGTTGGGTTGTGTTTAAAATGGTTGTGAGAGCTTAAACATGTTGTTGACATGTTTATGAGTGTTTGGAGGATGTTACCAAAAGTTTTTGGGAGGTTTGGAGTCATAAAAATGGAACTTGGATATGTTTGGATTTGTAGCAGGGGTTTTTAGCAGCAAAATACTTGCTGCAGAAAGTTAGCTTGAGCGAACTCTGGTTAGCTTGAGCGAACCCTGGGCAGAATATTTTCTGCAGAAAGTTAGCTTGAGCGAACTCTGGTTAGCTTGAGCGAACACTGGGCAGAATATTTTCTGTAGAAAGTTAGCTTGAGCGAACTCTGGTTAGCTTGAGCGAACCCTGGGCAGAATATTTTCTGCAAAAAGTTGGATTAAGCAAACTCTTGGCAAAATACTTGAGCAACTTGGGTACAATCAAATTCATGATTTAAATGAGCATGACTTGGTCTAGGAAGTTCGTTTTCACACGTCATTTCCAACGTTGAGTTCCTTATTTGAAAAGCTACATTTTGAGATGGAAACTCGACAAAAATTTTAAAATGACCATTTTACCCTTGAGGTTGGTTACATGCTAATAAGTTTTATAACGAGTTTAAAAGATAGTTTAGACTTGATTTATGTTATATCTTTTGGGGACGGGCTTCGGTGGCATTGTTACACATGTCCTAATCCGCCCGTGGCGGGTTAGGGTGTGACAGTATGTTAGAGATTGAAATCCCTAAATACTCAAATGGAAGAGAAAGAGCAATCACTAAAAACCCCTAATCTCAAATTACTTAAAATCCATAAATAATAAATACTCACATGGAAGAAAACGAATAATCACTTAAAAGCCCCTAATCACAAATCAAAATTCAATGAATAAGAATAACAACACAAAAAAAAATACAGAATAAAAATAAAGAACTAAAGGGGAATCGAGGATTACCTATGGCAGTGGCTAAATGGCCGTAGACTCGCAGTGCTCCGATCGTCCGGCGTCCGGTGCTGTAGACATGGTGGTAGTGGTGCAGCACTGCGGCGCTGTGGTGGTGGTGGTGGTCCAATGATGTGGTCTGATGATGATGTGAGAGAGAGAGAGAGAGAGAGAGATAGAGAGAGAGACTGTAAAAGAGTGAAGGACAAGAGAGAGAGGGAGAGAGAGAGAGAGAGAGAGAAAGACTGTGAAAGTCTAACACCCCAAGAGGTCCACTAGCCCAACAACTTGACGGGCCTACCACATTGGTCCTTAAAATGCTTAAGCCCAAGTTGTTAGTAGTAGCCTTCTTGGTTCTTCATATACCAGATTAACTTTTTATATTTATCTGATGTGGGATGGGATCTCACAATCTCCCCCACTCAGAGACGTTGTGCCATCGTCGCGTTGGCCCAGTTCTTCCCCTGTGATTACGTCAAAATCAAGTTCTTTTGTTAACCCTATAAAAACGTAGTATGGTGGAAATAGGGTGTCGAGTCCACAGGGATTGGAGTGCAACAATGCTTGGTGGATGCTTGATAACCAATTATAATGCAAAGAGAAATTAACTAACTTACGGAAAGAAAACGAGTCTTTTCGACTATGAATTTGATTCGATTGGTGTTAAATTAAACTACAATGAGCATTTAGAAAATGTAGAGAAACTTTAAACAATGCGGAGTTTAAGTAAAAATTCGGGGGTGTTTGTAAATGGAGAAATTGAGATTGGGGAGCATTCCCCCACCTTGGACCAAACAACCCGTGGCTTACACACTCGCAGTGCATTCCAGAGTAGGAAATCCCATTGAGTCATACCATCAAACATGTGGTAGTCAACCAACATGCTAGATGGATGATCCAATGCAACACATGGGTGTAAGATTAGAGTTTGGGGATTCAAGCACTTCTAATGCTTGACATTAGAAGTGAAGTCTCACAAACTCCAACCCTACTCCCATGAACTCTAGGTGTGCTACAAAGTGTGGAAGTCTTACAATAAAACACTCATGGGTCCAAAGGTGGGTTTATGATCCCTAATCTTCAGAGTTTAGCTACTCATGACCATAATAACAACCATGTTAAAGAGATGGGAAAAGAAAGTATACCAATAAGAGCAAACCACCATAAAAACCATAGAAAATACAATGAAATCTTTCATTAAAAGCTTCCAAAAAGTCAATACAACCACCCTCTTCTCTCTTTCTAACACTAAATGGAGGTAGATAGTGGGTAGATGATGAGTATTGAATAGAGAGATGAGGGGATTAGGGAGAGAGATGGTACCCTAAGAGAGACTTACTAAAAATAGTCTAAAGAAACAACATAACCCTAAAAAAAGACATATACTAACTATATATAGTGTATACAAAGTGGCAAACATGTAATAAGCAAAGGAAGCCTTCAGCAGAGGCGCGGATCGATCCGCTCGAAACAGCCGGATCGATCCATTTAGACGCCTTTCTCGCAGAATGTCCCTACCAAACCGCGGATCGATCCGCTCATAAGGCCGGATCGATCCGCCTTTTCCGAGGCTGATAGAGAACTCTTTTTAAACACGCGGATCGATCCCCTCGGAGGGCCGGATCGATCCGCCTCTACTGAAATCTTCTTCTTGCTTCTAAATACTCCAAGTGTGTCAAGAGAGATGAGCTCCACTATATCCCAACATCCAAAACCTACAAAAAGAGACCTTAATCAGCTATGAGAGAGTAACATCAAGAACAAAAGAAAGCACAATTTTTATCCATTAAATCTCCGGGTTGAGTACTAATTTGTGTCCAATACGGGTAAAATTATGAAGTTCAAGAAGCAATATTGGACACGAATCACACCCCCCAACTAGCATGTTGCTAGTCCCTTAGCAACAAAGCTGAAAACAAAGAGATTTAAGACTACCCTTTCACCATGATTTATTAAAATGAATGAAATACCGCTTTCGTGGGGATACGATTGCATTGAGCATATGCAACAAGCCGTTAAACCTCCGGGTTACCCGAAAAGGCGGAGTGTTGTCTCCGGAGGGTTCTCAGAATGATACCCACAACATTTTGTTTCCTCATGATAGACGCCCACAATCTAATGCTGACACTCAACGTAGTTCCAAGAGTTTTCAAAAGATTTTAGTAACTGACACTCAAATCCAACCAGTTATCAAACTATCAAAATCATGAGATAAATTCCATTAAGCTCGATCTTGGGTGTGCGTGTGGTGTGACATGCAAAACTACAATTATCAAGAGAGCGGTAATGCTTTCATAATCCAGATTTCGATCAACACACGCTTCAACTCAAATCTCACCGGTATTACACTCAAAAATGAATCATTCGAACTTGGTAAAACACTCGGGGCATGCGGGTAAAAGAGTAATGGAAATAGGAATCAAAACCACGCACATGCCAAGTGAAAAACGTAAGTGTGAAAAATGAGTAAAAGTAATCTCAGGGAAGATATCATTCATTAGAGGGTGTGGACACACTCGAACTACTCATCATAAGCGTTTCAAACTCTGTATCACACAATCCTAAGAATCAACTAGGACCTTAAGCGGGGTTTGTAACGTGGAAAGTGTTATACGGTGAAGGACTAGGGGAAAGAAAGTGAAGTGGAGTGTTTGGATACAAGCATGGGACTTATTGGAATGCATGGTCATAGATGGCTACAAGAGATGAATCATTCACAAGTATTTATTTGAAGCTCAAAGAGAGGAGTACAATTGATGTTTGTTTGTTTTTTTTTTTTTTTAGCTCCCTCAACAACACGATTCAATCTCTTTTACAACTTTATAAACCAGATCCCATGCGACGATATCCCAAAATGTAATTCAGACGCTAAAATGGAAGGTGTAAGGTCAGGGGAATATGGGTAAATGTGGTGGCGGCTAGAGATGGACAAGCTAAGGCCCTAAGATCAATTCTTCGGATAGTGTGCTTCTTTGTTCTCCACAACAATGACAAGTAGTCACGAGTTTCATTCCACATAAGTGATTTCTCTAATGAATGATCAAACAAGGAGATGAGATTATCTACGACTTTTAAGTTTTTCAGGAATAGAGGGTTGATGTGTTGTAGCACTCAGCAATGGAAGATACAAGGGATCGAAAGCTCACAAAGGTATCGTCTCCACATATGTCTCGAACGATTTCCGGATAACAATTACACTAACCCTCCATCCTAACAAAAGTAGTCGTGCAATGTGTTTGATAATCCCGGATTTAAACTTCGTGAAATTCACTATAATTAAGATAGTTATGGAACTAGTAAGATTACAAAGTGTCACATACTAAAATTAGAAGAAACTTCTCAAGACACACGCCATTGCTCGGCATTAGAATGGGGTAACTATGCTACAATCATTGGAACTTTTTTTTTTTTTTTTTTTTTTAGCACACGAGACAACAACCGTGAAGAGAGAAGCTAGCAAGCTCTCACACCCCCCAACTAGGACGGAACATTGTCCTCAATGAAACAAACAAGTACAAGGGGGAGAACAATATTACCGGAGGCAAGCAAAGGGAGCGACCGGTAATAAAATGTGCCTGCAAGGTTAGAATCCACAACGCAAGAGAAAGAAAAAGAAAAACATTGGCATGGCATAAAAGATAAGGAACTAAGCAAAAGCCAAACACAATATCCAAAAGCATCTAACATCCAAACTAAAAAAAAACATCCACAACCCACAGTACAACTCCAAAAGGGGTAAATAGCAAGTGCATCCAAGATAAATAAAAACAAAAGCATCCACAAGAACACAAAAACTGAATAAACCCTCCCCCAAACTACTCGTCACCATCTCCATCGCCACCATCAAAAAGGGGTCGAACCACCAGTGCCACCATACGCACCAGACCCACTAGCACCGCCATAATAACCTGGACCTCCGGCATAAGGATCAGATCCTCCAGTGCCGCCAAACGAGCCCGGACCACCTGTGCCGCTATACGGGTCACGAAAATAATCAGGGACATCGGCGCCGGGGTACTGCATCTGGAACGAGTCGGTCTGGAAGCGTATCATCATGCTCATGTCTCGCCGATAACTCATACCAAATGCATCGACCTCCCCTCGCAAACTATGCACATCAGTCCGAATCCCAGAAATCTCCATACCATGCTGCCTCTGCTCGGTGGACAGCGTCTCTAATCGACGGTACAAATCGAGCATACCCTGTGCAGGTGGCTCCTCTGCCGCCTCCGCCCGAGCACCAGACGGTCCCTCCTCTACTCTAGCTCTCTTGGACGCAGATCTAACCTGTGCGTCGCTACGAGCGATCGTCGTCCCATCGATTGGAGACGGCGCGGGCTTGAGAACATCAGTCGCTAGGGCATCACACCCATGTGAGGTGCAAAGCCGGGTGACTAGGGTAGGAAATGGGAGACTGGCAGTGGCAGCGGTGTCGTTGGACGCCGCTATCATTAGGGAAATGATGGTGCTCGCGAGGTCAACCCGGGCAGTGGGATCGGTAATAGCGTACAGGAGGGTACCGTGATCCCCCCTGACAGTCTTGTGGCGAGTGGGCCACACCGCTGCGGGGACGATGATATTACAGCACCGGTAGAGCTTGGTGAATGTAGAAGGGGCAATCTGGTCCCCGATCCATTCAGTCGGTCGGCCTGTGAAACGGGTAGCGAAGGTATCGTAATGAGGCCGCTGCTCCAGATCCTCCAGGTACGGCTCGGGGTTCTCCTCATGAGGAACCCCCATGAAAACGGCCAAAGTAGCCGGGGAGACCGGGATACGGACACCCCGAACATATGCCTCAAAGGTGCGAGTGCCGGTGGTGACTATGCTGGCGAAGAAAATCCTAACCCAAGTCTCATTGTATCCTTCTGAATGCTCCAACTGGGGGAGCCAGCGACGTCTCCTAAAGATCTGGACGACGTCGTCCGGGAAATCGAAGATGGCGATGGGCCGCTCAGGGAGGATGGACTTTTTGGTTTTAAAGAAATTCACGAACCACTGCTTCTCAGTTTTGGACCGAAAGCGATCATAGCCGCGGGCCGGAGAACACTCGGTTTTGTCATACTTAAGTGGATTCACCATTGTGCCTGCAAATAACAAGAGCAAGTGTAACCAATAAGACGGTAAACTCGACGCTAATGAATTGCTCAAGACAAAAGACATGATAACCTTAAGAACACAGGCAGAATGCACCGGGGATGGACACGATCGCACGTGCACGGTCGACATACAGTGAAATGGTCGAGCGGCGCGTGCCACAAGTCTCGAAATTTACGGTGAAAACCGCCCACGAAAATGAAGTCATATGCCGAAAATGGGAAATTAAGAACAATGCACGTGACGGTTTGAAAAATGCACGGGTGGATTGGATGTATGCACGGAGGAATTCCAATGTGGCATTCTGTTGAACACCTTGTGGGAAGGATGAAAACTTTAAAAGTTTAACAAGATGTGATACATGGATCTATCCCAAAAAAACCACAATGTGGCTTGAGCATGCAACACAACCAATATGCAAGAGGTAACAACCCAAAATACAGAGAAAAGGGCGAGGGCTTGAGCCCTAAGGTTGAAGTTTTCAATATAGTGAGCAATGAGTAACTAAACACAACCTAGGGTGTATTCATCCTATACATATGAAAATCAATCAATGAGCGATGATAAAAACATACCTTGGATGAATGGCAAGGGAGATCTTGAAAATGGATAAGCAAAGGGGGTGATTGGAGAAGTTATGGGCAAAATAGGCTTGAGAGAGTTTGAGAGAGTTTGAAAGAATTTGAAAGAAAATGAGAAGTTCTCAACTTATATCCGTTGCTGCCTTCCCGCGGATCGATCCGAATTCAGGCCGGATCGATCCGGCATTTTAAAACGGCATTATTGCCCCCTTTTCACTTCGCGGATCGATCCGCTCAAAAACAGCCGGATCGATCCATTTAATATTGGCTCTTGCAGTTTGTGAACTTAAAAACGCGGATCGATCCGCTGAAAAAGCCGGATCGATCCATTTCCAAACATTTGTGGCAGTAACTCTTCTCAAATCTGCGGATCGATCCGCCAGAAAGGCCGGATCGATCCGCCTTGGCCCAGTTTGGTTAATATCTTCTCCAGAAACATGCGGATCGATCCCCAAAACACCCGGATCGATCCGCCCCTTTGCTTTTCCACTATTAAGCTTTGGAACTCAACTTTGCGATAGATTCTCAGAATGGATGCAATGGTTATCACTAAGAACAAAAATTATGCCAAGAATGGAGCATGGGGCATACAAAAACAGGGAGTATAGCTCACTAGAGCCTACTCAACCCCTAACATTGGGGTCATCCAACAGAATTGACACCAACTCGGTGTCAAATCCCTCGAGAAAAGGTTTGAGCCGTTGCCCATTGACCTTAGAGATGGTCCCGTCTTTGGGATCTTGGATTTCCACGGCTCCATGAGGATAAACTTGATGCACCGTGTAAGGGCCAATCCAACGAGATTGCAACTTACCCGGAAAAATGTGGAGCCGTGAATCATATAAAAGCACCTTGTTACCAATAACGAATTGTTTTCGAACGATTCGTTTGTCATGAAACGCTTTGACGCGTGCCTTGTACACTTTAGAACTCTCATAGAGTTCACTTCGAAGTTCTTCCAACTCATCGAGTTGAAGTTTTCGTTTCTCCCTACTCTCGTCAACATCGAAATTGAGCTTCTTAATTGCCCAATAAGCTCGATGTTCAAGTTCGACCGGCAAATGGCAAGCCTTTTCGTAGACTAACCGATAGGGGGACATTCCTAAATTTGTCTTATAGGCCGTCCTATACGCCCAAAGCGCATCGGTTAGCCTAGAGGACCAATCTTTTTTCGACGGGTCGACCGTCTTTTCAAGAATTCCTTTAATTTCCCTATTGGCCAATTCAGCTTGGCCGTTGGTCTGAGGATGGTAAGTGGTGGATACCTTGTGGGTTACGCCATAGTGCTCCATCAACCGAGCAAAAGGGGAATTACAAAAATGAACCCCTTGATCACTAATTATGGCTTTCGGAGTGCCAAACCGGGATAAAATATGTTCTTTGAGAAATTTCAAAACCACTTTATGGTCATTGGTCCGAGACGGTATGGCCTCAACCCATTTGGAGACGTAATCGACCGCCACCAAGATGTATTCGAAATTATTGGATTTAGGGAAGGGTCCCATGAAATCAATTCCCCAACAATCGAAAACTTCTATGGTAAGAATGGGGTTTAGAGGCATAGAGTTCCTCTTGGTGATTTTTCCGAGGAGTTGGCACCGAGGACATGCCTTGCAATAGGCATGTGCGTCCTTGAATATTATGGGCCAGTACAAACCACTGTGGAGCACTTTGAAAGCGGTCTTTTGTGAAGAGAAATGTCCTCCACATGCTTGGTCGTGGCAAAATGACAACACGCTCGGTATTTCATCGTTCGGCACACATCGTCTGACTACTTGATCGGCGCAATATTTGAAGACATATGGGTCATCATAAAAGAACGATCGCGCCATCAACATAAGTCTCTCACGGTCTTGAGTGGACCATTCTTGAGGCAATTGGCCCGTTACAAGGAAATTTACCACGTCCGCATACCACGGGAGAGTGGAGACTTTAAGCAATTGCTCATCCGGAAAACATTCTTGAATGGGTATGGGGTTTGTATGACTGTGATCAAATGTCAAACGTGACAAATGATCCGCGACAACGTTCTCCACCCCCTTTTTATCCTTGATGGAGAGGTCAAACTCTTGGAGAAGTAGGATCCAACGAATAAGGCGAGCTTTAGCATCCTTCTTGGAGAATAGATACTTCAGAGCTGCATGATCGGTGAAACAAGTGATCGGTGATCCTACCACATATGACCGGAACTTCTCGAGAGCAAACACTATTGCTAGCAACTCTTTCTCCGTCGTGGAGTAGTTGATTTGGGCATCATCTAAGGTCCGGCTAGCGTAGTAAATGACGTGGGGCTTCTTGTCTCTACGTTGCCCCAACACGGCCCCTACCGCATAGTCACTAGCGTCGCACATGAGCTCGAATGGAAGGTTCCAATCGGGGGCTTGCATGATGGGTGCGGTGGTAAGCGACTCCTTAAGCTTATCGAATGCCTCTTGGCACTCGGGGGACCATTCAAAAGCGACATCTTTCGCAAGGAGTTGGCACATGGGCCGCGATATTGCGCTAAAATCCTTAATAAACCGCCGGTAGAAACCCGCGTGTCCTAAGAATGACCGAATGTCTTTAAGGGTTTTTGGGGGTGGGAGGTTGGAGATGACATCAATCTTAGCCTTGTCAACTTGCATCCCTTCGCTCGAGACAATGTGGCCTAGGACGATGCCGTGTGTCACCATGAAGTGACACTTTTCCCAGTTAAGTACAAGATTCTTTTCAATGCACCTTTTTAAAACTTTCTCAAGGTTCTCGAGGCACTTGTCGAAAGAATCGCCAAAAACACTAAAATCGTCCATGAAGACTTCAAGGAACTTCTCCACCATGTCACTAAAAATGCTAAGCATGCACCGTTGAAAGGTCGCGGGTGCATTGCATAGCCCAAAAGGCATTCTCCTATAGGCAAACGTGCCATAGGGACATGTGAAGGTGGTCTTTTCTTGATCCTCGAGGGCTATCTCAATTTGATTGTATCCCGAATACCCGTCAAGGAAACAATAAAATTTGTGGCCGGCCACCCTTTCAAGGACTTGATCTAGGAAGGGTAGCGGAAAATGGTCCTTTCGTGTGACCGTATTCAACTTCCTATAGTCGATGCAAACTCTCCATCCCGTGGTCGTTCTCGTAGGTACTAGCTCGCCTTTCTCATTTTCCACGACCGTGATCCCCGACTTTTTGGGGACCAATTGGGTCGGGCTCACCCATTCGCTATCGGAAATGGGATATATGATCCCATTATCCAACAACTTGATGATTTCGGTCATCACCACCTCTTTCATTTTAGGATTGAGCCTCCTTTGCATTTGGCGAGAAGGCTTGGCTTCGTCCTCCAGATAAATCTTGTGGGTGCAAATCTTTGGAGAGATGCCCCGCAAGTCCGCTACACACCACCCTATAACACTTTTGTGCTCTTTCAACACCGTCAGCAATTTCCCTTCTTGACAAGGGTCTAGTTGGGAAGAAATCACCAACGGAAAGCTCTCGTTTTCTCCCAAAAACACATACTTGAGCTCGTTTGGTAACACTTTGAGCTCGAGCTTTGGCGTAACGACATTAGAAGGAAGGGGAAAACTATCCCTCAGGGGTAGTCTCTCGAAATTGGAGGTCCACTTGGCCTCCTCGGCGGTTCCCACAACACCTACCACTTCCTCACTCTCTTTGTCAAACTCATAAGAACATCCAACAATGGTAGTGTCACCAACTAAACATTTCTCAACATGGTCAATGCGAGTTATAATATCATCAAGCACATAAGTATGATCAAGAGGAGAAGTGATGCAAGAATCATTAATATCGGAATCGCTCGAAAAACTAAAAAAATCTTGCACTAATGAATCAATGAGAGAGATTTCATAAACGTCATCCACGTCCTCCTCATCGAGATCCGGTTGCTTAAAGAGGGAGAAGATATTCACATCCACGGTCATATTTCCAAATGTTAAGCGCATGAGACCATTCCGACAATTGATTAAGGCATTAACAGTAGCTAGGAACGGCCGCCCTAAAATGATTGGAATTTGCGATTGCTCATTAACCACAGGTTGCGTGTCAAGCACGATAAAGTCTACCGGATAGTAGAAGTTACCCACTTGAACAATAACATCCTCTATTATACCCCGTGGCATCTTGACCGAGCGGTCGGCCATCTGTAAAGTGACACGGGTCTCTTTAAGTTCGCCAAGGCCTAATTGGACGTACACCGAATAAGGGAGTAAATTGACACTCGCACCCAAATCAAGGAGTGCTCTGTCGATATGATGTTGACCAATCACACATGCTATCGTAGGACAACCTGGGTCCTTGTACTTTGGAGGAACTTCGTTAAGAATAACAGAGCTCGCATGTGTGGCCATATAAGCACTCTTCTTGACATTGAGTTTCCTTTTGACCGTGCAAAGATCTTTAAGAAATTTTGCATAGGCCGGAACTTGTTTAATGGCCTCCAAAAGAGGGATATTGATTTCCACTTTGTTGAACAATTCCAGAAATTCATGATTTTTGTTATTTTCAGCTTTTTTCTTAAGCCTTTGGGGAAATGGGGGAGCGGGATTCAAAAACTCTTGGTCCATAAAATCGGGGGCCTTGGACAAGTCCCCCTCGAATGCTCCAACATTAGGGGGTAATGAGTCCCCCTCATCGAGTTCGGCCTCTCCGCTAACCGGGTCATAGCTAATTTGTGGTTCTTGGGGAGGCTTTTGGACCTTGTTGTCCACAATTTTTCCACTTCGAAGAGTGGTGACTCCTTTTAGATGTTCGATATTTGAATTTGAGGCTCCATTAGTCCCTTGACCTTTCGGATTTTGAAATGGTTGCGCCGGAAGCTTTCCTTTGTCAACCACTTGTTGACTTTGGAGTAATTGAGCCAATTGAGCTTGCAACGCTTGCATGCTTTGAGCGTGCGATGATTGCATCGCTTGGATAGATTGCTCAAGTTGGCTCATTCTTTGGGACAAGCCACCATGATTAGGATCTTCAAAACTCTTCTTGTGAGGGGGCACATAAGGGGTTGAATGTTGATGTGCCCCTTGATTTTGAGTGAAATGTGGCCCTTGGGATTGAAGGTTTGGTGGACCACAGCTCGGAGGGGAATACGGTGGTGGATGCGGCTGATGAGGATAGTATGGTTGTGGGGGAGCATTTGGTACCACCGTTGCCCCTTTGTTGTTGTGGTAATTGTGCCCTGGAGCACTCCACCTTCCGGGAGGATTGTAGGCATCATTTTGGGAAGGATTGAATCTAGGCCTAATGTTCATCCCAAGTGCACATGCTTGCTCCAAAGCTTGTGCTTGGAGGATAGGAAGGACGGGGCATTCATTGGTTGAGTGTTCCGAATCATAGCACAAGTAGCAATGCAAAGGATTGATCGGTGCTAGGATCGGGGGAGGATTGGTTCCAATGGTGCCCTTTTGAGATTCCAAAGCTTCTACTTTTCTAGTGAGTTCGAAAAGAGAACTCGCTTCATTGGACACTTGACAGAGGTTGTGATTCAACGGGGCTACAGTGACCGGTGGTGTGCGGTCATGAGGGTTAGATGTACCCCACCCACGCGAAGTTTCATAGACATATTCTAAATGGGCTTCGGCTTGCTCGGCTTCTAGAGTTAAGAAACTCCCGGAGCACATGGTTTCGACCAATTGTTTTGTATTGGGTTGTAACCCCCCATAACAAATGGAAATTTGACGGAATTTGTCAAAACCATGGTGCGGGCATTTCCTAAGGAGATCCTTGAATCTCAACCAACACTCAGCAAAGGTCTCATGCTCTCCCTGAGAGAAATTTTGAATTTGTTTGACCAAAGCTTGTGTTTTGTGCATGGGGAAAAACTCCTTATAGAATTGCTTTTGTAGTTCCGGCCATGAGCCTATGGAATTTGGGGGTAGGGTCACCAACCAATCTTTTGCCCTATCCTTGAGGGAAAATGTGAACAATTTGAGCCTTATGAGCTCGGGTGTGCATCTTTGTTGTTCAAATGTCCCACATATGTCCTCATACTCCCGAATATGCTTGTAGGGATCCTCGTTCTCTCGCCCATGAAAGTTGGGTAAGAGATTGATCATTCCTGGCTTAAATCGAAACACCCCTGCATTGTACGGGAATGTTATGCAAGATGGGGAAGACACGGTCTCGGGTTGAAGGTAATCCCCGATCGTTCTCCCAAAGGTTTGATCCATTTGAGGAGGTGGAGGGGCGTAAGGATGTTGATAAGGAGGTGGTTGATGCGGCGGGTACCTAGGTGGAGGAGCGGGATTATGTTGATCCCATTGCTCCCGATGGAATCGATCCATGGGAGTTTCGCCCTCGGTGGCAAACGTGGCATGATCCGAAAATGCATCAACCACCGGCTCTCGGTGGCTGGTACTGTGCGAATTTTGAGTGAATGATGGTGAGGATGTGGTAGGGGGCCGCCAAAACGACCCACTACTACTACTAGAAGAACTGACATTAGAATTCACTGCAAAGGGGTTAGTCATACCTGCGTTGCTCGGATTTGACATTGTGCAAAGCTGTTGATTTTCACCTAAAGGCTACTCCTTCAAAGACACTCAACACGAAAGCAACGAAGGTTAAAAGTAAAAGCACTATAATTAGATACTAAGCGACCTAAGGTTGTTACCAACGCCAATCCCCGGCAACGGCGCCATTTTGATTACGTCAAAATCAAGTTCTTTTGTTAACCCTATAAAAACGTAGTATGGTGGAAATAGGGTGTCGAGTCCACAGGGATTGGAGTGCAACAATGCTTGGTGGATGCTTGATAACCAATTATAATGCAAAGAGAAATTAACTAACTTACGGAAAGAAAACGAGTCTTTTCGACTATGAATTTGATTCGATTGGTGTTAAATTAAACTACAATGAGCATTTAGAAAATGTAGAGAAACTTTAAACAATGCGGAGTTTAAGTAAAAATTCGGGGGTGTTTGTAAATGGAGAAATTGAGATTGGGGAGCATTCCCCCACCTTGGACCAAACAACCCGTGGCTTACACACTCGCAGTGCATTCCAGAGTAGGAAATCCCATTGAGTCATACCATCAAACATGTGGTAGTCAACCAACATGCTAGATGGATGATCCAATGCAACACATGGGTGTAAGATTAGAGTTTGGGGATTCAAGCACTTCTAATGCTTGACATTAGAAGTGAAGTCTCACAAACTCCAACCCTACTCCCATGAACTCTAGGTGTGCTACAAAGTGTGGAAGTCTTACAATAAAACACTCATGGGTCCAAAGGTGGGTTTATGATCCCCAATCTTCAGAGTTTAGCTACTCATGACCATAATAACAACCATGTTAAAGAGATGGGAAAAGAAAGTATACCAATAAGAGCAAACCACCATAAAAACCATAGAAAATACAATGAAATCTTTCATTAAAAGCTTCCAAAAAGTCAATACAACCACCCTCTTCTCTCTTTCTAACACTAAATGGAGGTAGATAGTGGGTAGATGATGAGTATTGAATAGAGAGATGAGGGGATTAGGGAGAGAGATGGTACCCTAAGAGAGACTTACTAAAAATAGTCTAAAGAAACAACATAACCCTAAAAAAAGACATACACTAACTATATATAGTGTATACAAAGTGGCAAACATGTAATAAGCAAAGGAAGCCTTCAGCAGAGGCGCGGATCGATCCGCTCGAAACAGCCGGATCGATCCATTTAGACGCCTTTCTCGCAGAATGTCCCTACCAAACCGCGGATCGATCCGCTCATAAGGCCGGATCGATCCGCCTTTTTCGAGACTGATAGAGAACTCTTTTTAAACACGCGGATCGATCCGCCTCTACTGAAATCTTCTTCTTGCTTCTAAATACTCCAAGTGTGTCAAGAGAGATGAGCTCCACTATATCCCAACATCCAAAACCTACAAAAAGAGACCTTAATCAGCTATGAGAGAGTAACATCAAGAACAAAAGAAAGCACAATTTTTATCCATTAAATCTCCGGGTTGAGTACTAATTTGTGTCCAATACGGGTAAAATTATGAAGTTCAAGAAGCAATATTGGACACGAATCACCCTGGCTGGTCGATGTGGAAGCAGATCATTGGTGACCACAGAGCAGCCCATAAGCGTGCACAAGGTATACTACATCGGGGCCTCTACCCCTCTCAGGAGCCTCTACTCCTCTGCCACACCGCCCACGGCGCCCTTACGGGACCAGGGTTGACTCTGATACCATTTGTAACGCCCCAAATGGTCCACTAGCCCAACAACTTAGGTTTAAGCATTTTAAGGGCCAATGTGGCAGGCCCGTCAAGTTGTTGGGCTAGTGGATCACTTGGGGCATTACAAATGGTATCAGAGCCAACCCTGGTCCCGTAAGGGCGCCATGGGCGGTGTGGCAGAGGAGTAGAGGCTCCGGAGAGGGGTAGAGACCCCGAGGATCCGTAATATTGTCCTTTGACTTTACATAGTCAATTGCGACAATCCCACTTGAGATTAGTTGTTTAATGGTATTGTGTCTACGACGAATATGCCTAGACTTACCATTATACATATTACTTTGTTCCCTTCCAAGAGCAGATTGGCTATCGCAGTGTATGCAAATAGCTGGCACATGTTTTGACCATTTAGGAATATCTTCTACAAAATGGCGAAGCTATTCAGCCTCTTTAGCTGCCTTGTCTAGCGCAATGAATTCAGATTCCATTGTCGATCTAGCAATACAAGTTTGTTTTGAAGATTTCCATGACATAGCTGCACTACCAAGCGTGAAAACATATCCACTTATAGATTTTGATCTTTCATATTGGATATCCAGTTTGCATCTTTGTATCCTTCCAATACAGCTGGATATCTCATGTAGTGCAATCCCTGATCACGTGTATATCGTAATTACCGCAGTTCCCTAAATCATTTTCTAATGTCAGCACTAGGATTACTAGTGTATCTACTCAGTCTACTAACTGAATAAGCAATGTCAGGCCTTGTACAACTCATTAGGTACATTAAATTAACTTCCTATCACTTGAGAATATTCCAATTGAGAAACACTCTCACCGGTATTCTTAGATAGGTATAGACTTAAGTCCATAGGCGTCTTGGCTACACTTGTATCAGACTTGTTGAACTTTTCTATAATCTTGTCTACATAATGTGACTGTGACAGAACAAGTCCATTAGTATTTCTAGAGATTTTTGATACCCAATATAACATCAGCAAGTCCCATATCTTTCATGTCAAATTTAGAATTCAACATTTTCTTCGTATATTTAATGATCTTATCATTACTATTCACTATGAGCATGTCATCAACATATTGACATAAGATGACATAGCCTTCAATCGTGTCTTTGACATAAACACATTTGTCACACTCATTGATTTTAAATCCATTAGAGAGTATAGCTTTGTCAAATTTTTCATGCCATTGTTTTGGGTCTTGCTTTAAGTCATACAATGATTTGACAAGCTTACATACTTTATTTTCTTGCCCTGGAGTAGAAAATCCTTCAGGTTGTTCCATGTAGATTTCTTCATTCAAATCTCCATTAAGAAGGCAGTCTTAACATCCATTTGACGTATTTTGAGATTTTGCAAAGTTGCGATCACAATAATCATACGAATGGATGTTATTATCGTAACAAGTGAATACGTATCAAAGTAGTCTAGACCCTCATTTTGTCTATATCCTTTAATGACAAGCCTTGCCTTATACTTATCAATAGTATCATCTGTCTTCATTTTCCTTTTAAAAATCCATTTGTAACTCAACGACTTACAACCAGGTAGAAGATCTACCAGTTCCCAAGTATGGTTTTGTAGGATAGAATCAATTCACTCTTGATTGCTTCTTTCCATAATGGACCATCTAGTGATCTAATAGCTTCATTATAGCTTTGAGGCTCACTTTCTACAATATAAGTTAGAAAGTCTGGACCAAAAGATTTTGAAGTTCTAGCTCGTTTCCCACATCTAGACTGAACTTCAACATTCTCTTCTTGGGTTTTACTAGTTTCCCCAACAGTCTCAAATGTGCATTTTTTAGAACTATATTCCTCTTTACAAGGAATTATATTCTCAAAGAACGACGCATTTCTAAACTCCATGTTCGTGTTCTTGTGTATATATGGGTTTTTAGATTTATCTACAAGAAACCAATACGCATTACTATAATGTGCATAGCCAATTAATAAACAATCAATAGTAGGTACAAGAACCTTTGCAAGACACCCCCACATTTGTAAGAATTTATAGGTAGGTTTTTGACCATTCCACTGTTCATACGGGGTTTGATCAACTTTATTTTGAGATACCTTATTCAAAATATAGTTTGTAGAGAGAATTGCCTCCCCCTACAAGTTCTGTGGCAATCCAGAACTCAGTAACATAGCATTCATCATTTCTTTTAAGGTACGATTTTTCCTTTTAGCAACTCCATTTGATGGAGGCGAATAAGGTGCAATGGTTTGGTGAATAATTCTGTGTTATGCACAATGCTCACCATTTGGTACTACATATTCACCACCCCCATCACTTCTCAACACCTTAATCTTTTTGCTTAGTTGATTTTCAACCTCTGTCTTGTATAGAATGAACTTATCCAAAACTTCATCCTTACTTTTTAGCAAATACACAACAATATTTAGTGCAATCATCAACAAAAGTAATTAAATACTTATTACTACCTCTAGATTGAACCATTTTTAAATCACATATATCAGTGTGGATTAATTCCAACAGTTCAGTGCTTCTTTCAACTGATTGAAACGAAGTCTTCGTTAATTTTGCTTCAACACAAGTTTCACATTTCTGACTTGTGTCAATATGGAAGTTTGGTATGTGGTCTAATTTAATTAATCTTCGCAAAGAATTAAAATTAACATGTCCTAGTCTACCATGCCACAAATTGGGAGACTCAAGCAAGTAAACAGAAGAGGTACTCATTTTATTAATCTTTGGGAATATAGTCGTTACATTAAGTTTGAACATCCCATTACACATATACCCCTTCCCCACATACATTCCCGCTTTGGTCAGCACCACCTTGTCTGACTCAAAGACCATTCAGAAGCCATGCTTGCTTAGGAGAGATCCAGATACCAAATACTTGCGAATTTTTGGCGCATAAAGGACATTGTTGAGAGTCAGCTCCTTTCCTGAAGTCATCTTCAGAATTATTTTCCCTTGGCCTTCAACATCTGAGGAAGCAGAATTTCCCCTATACATCTTCTCACCACTTGTAATTGGTTCGAAGGAAGTGAACATAACTTTGTCGGAGCATATGTGGCGAGTAGCACCAGTGTCTATCCACTACTCCCTTGGGTTTGAATCCACCAAGTTCACTTCAGAGACCACAACAGACAAATTAATGTCAAAGACATCCCTTGAGATGGAATCTAACTCCGTCACATTAGCTTGATTATTCTTGACTTTCTTTTGTGGTAGATGACACTCAGAAGCACGGTGTCCAGTTTTGCCACAGTTGTAGCACTTTCCTTGAAACTGAAATTTTGGCTTCTTGGCGATACCTCATTTTGGCCCCATTTTGTACCCTTTGTCAGAGAAGAATTTTTTCTTCACGCTTGAACTTTGACCATGCTCAACCATATTAGCCTTGGCCCCAAAGTTCCCCAAATTCCTGTCAGCCCCTTTGTTGTCTTATTTAACTCGAAGCTTGACGATGAGATCTTCAATCTTCATCTCCTTTCACTTGTGCTTCAAATAGTTCTTAAAGTCCTTCCAAGCAGGGGGTAGCTTTTCAATTATAGCAGCAACTTGAACAGTTTCGCTCAAGGTCATCCTTTTAGCATGGATTTTATGCAAGATCACTTGCAGCTCTTGAACTTAACTGATCACAGTCTTTGAATCCACCATCTTATAGTCGAGGAATCTCCCCACTGTAAATTCTTGGACCCGACATCCTTGGTTTTTTACTTTCTATCTAAGGACTCCCACAGTTCCTTAGCAATGGCCTTAACAGTATACACATTATATAGTGTATCGTTTAAGCCATTCAAAACATAGTTCCGGCACAGAAAGTCCGAGTGCTTCCAAGTGCTTCCAAGCATCAATGGCTAGCACAACCTCTCGATCTCGTTCATTGTCATTAGGAATAGGAGCATCTTCCTTCAAGAACCTCACAAGGTTCAAGGCAGTAAGGTAGAACAGCATCTTTTGCTGCCACCTCTTGAAATCCACACCATTAAATATTTCGGGTTTCTCCCCATGGTTCACAGGACCGTTTGGATTGAGGGAACATTTACAGGGATCGAACCAATCACCACGGTGTTGGAGCCAGTAGCACAGGCGGTTGCAACAAGGTTCGCAACAGTGTTCACAGTCTCATTTTCCATTTCTGAAAATATTATCAAAGGAGAAAAAGAAATTAAATCTACTATTTTTATTTTTTTCCCCCTCTTATATTTAACAGTGGCAGAATTTTCTTTTCAAATAATTATTAGGAAAACGAGGGAATTTTAAGATTCTGCTTGCATAGTCCCAAGCAAAACGTGATTCTGCACACTTTTTGTCTAATGGTATTTTCCCTTATTCTGCACCGTTTCGGCTGAAGCTGAGAATTACAGTAGTAGTTTTTGTGTTCCTCAAGCCAAACTGTTTTTCAAAAGTAATTCTGTTTTTCCAAACCTGAATCTGTTTTTGTTTTGTTTTTTTTTTTTTGTTTTTAAAATGAATCTATTTTTTTTTAAAAGTATATATAATATGTTTTAAGATTGTTGAAAAACTTATATTGATATAATCGAAAATAAACAGAAACAGATTTTGGATTACAACTTATGAAAACAGGAAAAATAAATCTTGGACAGAAACAGAAAATATAGACAAACCGAGGCCTGTGATATTTCACAGTTTCCTTAAAACAGATTCGCCGCTTCACCAGAAGTGCTCGAGGATCTCCGGCGTCTGTCTCCCAAGATACAGTGGTAGCTAACAGTCGACAAGCATAGTGTGCGACTGCTCCGGCGAACCAACTATATCTGTGCCTCTCTCTCTGAAAATTTGAAGAACTGGAGGAACTTGGAAGAACATTATGGAAAATGTGTGTTTAGACTGAGGGAGAGTTGGGGAATATATAGGATGATCATTAGCTTTTTCAATTTCTGTAACTACAACATGTTCACTTCCTGCAACAGTTTAGAAATCCCAAAGGTTTCTGCATCTGCAATGCAAAACATGTGCAGAAATTCCAAGGGTCTCTCAATACAGAAATTGTAAAACTAAAACTTGAGGGGTCTTAAAAGACACCTACACCCCCGACCCGACCCGGCCCGGCACGGCCGGTCGGGTGGCGACGCGCGTGTGTGGAGTAAACCCAATGGGCGTTAGGTCCTCCCCCTTCCACAAAACTGGGTACCCCTTGGAGCCCAAACCCAAAACATGAAGTAGCCTTATAAATACACTAAAGACTTCTTCTATTTTTCCAATGTGGGACAATGCAATTTGTGAACCTTTTTCATTTCAACAACTCCTTGTAAGGGGCAACCTTTGAGCATTAATTTCTTATTCACCCATCAATAGTTTTGGAGATGTGAATATCCAGACTTTTTTCCTCGTGACCGAGAACACAAATCCACAAGGACCCCACTCAAACTCTAAGTGGGTCCCACTTTTCTAAGCCCTTGAACATGGCCAAAACACATATTTATCCAAGAATTTTTAGAAGATCCGTTTTTTAGCTCTAAAAATGAGCCCTTTTTTTAGAAGTTGTGAAGCAGCTATTTCAAATAGTCACAATTTCTGTATGTGTTTGGAAACTATTAAGAATTTCAAAATTCAGAAAACTCATTAGGGGTGAACGGAAAAACTGGTCGATCGAACTAACCAATTTGGTCGGTTCCTAAAGATTACAAAGATGAAAATCGAACCGAACCAAACAAAAACACGAAAAAAAAATCGAAAAATCGACCTAACCAACAGATGTACACGCCTACATAGCATTACTCTTACATTTACTTAGCTATCATTTTTTTATGACCCGTACTAGTAAATAAATATAGGACTTAAAAGTAAGAAGTAAAACTATAATAGTTTCATCAGAAATATTTATATACTTATCATAGTTTAAATATTTATATATCATATATACTTTAGTTTCATCAAAAATATTTATGTATCATAGTTTTAATATTTATGTATCATATATACTTTAAATTGTAGTTTCATCATAAAGAAAGAAAAAATGAAGTAAACTTAAGTAATGAGACTCCAAAGTTAGTTTAACACTCACCTACTCACTTAATGTGTGTTTGATAACTCAATTAAGTGATAAAAATGAAAACTTTCAATATATATATATATATATATTTTCAGTGTCTTTGATAACGTACTGCTTAATTGAAAAAGTAGTCAAAAAAAGTACTAAAAACTTTAAGTGAAAATTTTCTACTGAAAATAATCACTGAATGCAGTCTATTTCAGTACTTGAAAAAATATTTTCAGTATTGCAAATTCAATCGCTTAAAATTTTCAGCACTTAAACTTTCAATTTTATCAAAAAGGCCCTTAGTTTATCAAGAAATAACATGAATTCATTTGCTTTGTTATAATTCTTCTTTCTAAATAAAAGTATCATTACCTGAAAGTAAAAAAAAAAAAAAAAAAATAGTGCTATATGCACATTTTATATACACATAAAGATCTGATTCATTCATTTCAATGGGTTCATGAATATAAATAAGGCAGGACAGACGCAGGCCCTTGGACAATTAATGGGCCATACTTGTCTTGGTCCGAGGCTTGGGTCGTGCTTGAACAAACACAAATTTTTGTCACTATATATAGTGGCGACACAGCCTAATCCCATGGCCAACCCAAGCCTGCCCATTGAACCAGGCTCAAATGTGCTTTCATTAGGAACAAACAACACAAATAATCAAATGGCGGGCTTGCGACCACAACATGGTTTGAATTGTCCAGTATTCTCTTTGGTTAGACTTAAATTGATTAGAAATATTTAGAGGCTGTTTGATTGTCCTTTTAATTTGAATGATTTCATTCAAATTTTTGTATGGAAGTTAAAGGCAAAATTCATTGCCATGAATGAATCTATTTACAAATATGAGAAACTTTACCATATTTCTTTCTTATGTGGCAATTTCTTCATTTTTCTAGAACGCCAAAATTCATGATTGCAAGCATAATTTTTTAGACGAGCATCCTTTTTCTAAATGAGACTATTCAAGCTCATCATCATTTTATGTAAAATTGTGTGCGAATTATGAATGCAATTATTGCATTCAAGGACAACCAAACAGGCCCTTAAAGAGTTTTTAAGGATTCTTAACAAAAATAAAAATAAAATAAAATGCTTTAATGGATACGTAAATGTGGCTAAAGCAACTGTTAAGTAAAATTACGTAAAAAAATAAATATATATGAAAGCATGAAAACTAGGGGTGGCAATCGTGTCGTGTTGGATCATAATCGTGTCGTGTCATAATCGTATCGAGTTATAATCGTGCCGTGTCAATAATCATGTCATTTCTAAACGTGTCAAAAACCTAAACTCATACCCGTCTAATGCAATTCACATGTCACCCATTTAACCCACCAATCCGTGTAATGAACAAGCCGTTTTCTCGTAACGTTTTTTTTTTCCTTATATAATAGGACCTATTTAATAGATTGACTTCATGTAATAAAAATCAAAATAGAGGGGAAAAAATGAAGAGCCATGATTCTAAGAACACAAGTCTTCCCAAAATAAATAAATAATAAATATTACTTGCTTTTTAAAAAATATATATTTTCAAAAATTCCCTCTGTAAGTGTCACACCCGTTCCAAAATTTCATAATTTTATCATACATAATTGGAAAGTTGTGAGTATATCAATGTTATTTGATAATTGGATTGAGATGAGGTTGACTGTGGGTCAACGGTAAGGTGTCAGTAAGAACATGGGAATATGATAGTCCATTTTGCATTGGCACGGTTAAATGGCATTTATGTGATTTAAATGTTATTTAACTTTTCTGGTATTTTATGAATAGTGAAGTATACCTGTGTAGTATAATTTCTGATTTTTCCAATATTGATATATATCATTTTGAGAACTGTGATGAGAACGTGAGTGACACGTGAAATAAAAGGTAGGTTGTGTAGAGATTTCACATAATTTAGTTTTCGGACGTTATTTTGGACCCAAACGAGACTTTGTTGAAAACTCTTGAAATTTATAATTTTCACTCGTAAAGTTATAAAATGGACGTGTGCGAAGTTTCGAGAGCTAATTAGAAGCTTTGAGAACTTGTGAGGAGGTAAACACAATTTCCAAAAAGTTTGCCTATAAATAGTGGTGGATGAGATTCATTCTCATCCAAACATTTCAAAATATCTAGAGAGAGAGGAGAGAGAAAGGGAGATTGTTGCCACGGGCTTTGCGCCGCCGATCGACGACCGTTCGTCCGTTAGATTTTCTCCAGATTTCATATTCGAACTCGTGGAGGTAATACCTACGTTTTGATACTACTTAGGCCGTGTTTGACCAATTTTTGTAAAAATCTTAATTCTAGACTTTTGGGGAAAACCCAGTAAAACTTGTAGGAATCGTCCTAAATTTGAAATCCGACGATTAATTAGCTCCCTAGACGATCCTTCAAAGTTTGAAGAGATTCGCACGAGGTATGAATTCTAGATCTATGAAATATATGGATTTTCATGTTTTGAACATCAACTTTGATATTATTGGATCCGGGCGAAATTCATGTATTAGTTAGGCCCGTTAATTATGCACGTGAAATTATATGAAAAGTACGTGTAATTGTTTATATGAGCATGTTATGTGTCTACTTGGGTCAAAGGGGAGTTTGGTGCAAATTCATCCGGAGTAAGCTCCTCGAATCTTGAGGATTGTGATTTTGATGAAATTGGAATTGTGGTTGTGTCTGGATTGGAGGTGGGCCCAACCAGGACACGGTACCTGGTATGGAGGAAAGCCGAACCAGTGTACGAGATGCGTGGGAGAGGTGGGCCTCCTACGGCATCGACCGGATGAATGCGTACCACTCACCCTAGAGACTATTTCTATGTGTTTTAGATGCTTAAATCATGAACTGTCATATAAGCATACATTTAGAATTGTACGCTCAGCATATAGCTGAGCAGTGGAGATGTACTCCATTGCAGGTAAGAAGAAAGACAAGAAGTAGCGTGATGAGTGAGGCCGATGAACGCCGGGGAAACCACAATTGTATATGCTTTTGTCTTTAAATCCTAAACTGGTGTAAGGATTGGTAAATTGGTAATATGTTGTAATAGAACCATAGATTAGTTTCACAGTATTGTAATCTTGTAATTGAACATCTGTAGTTATGTATTAAATGTTGAAATCAGTTGTGGTTGTATTGGTGTTGGGTTTGGAGAAGCATGTGTTAGTATTTTTTATCACAGGCTGCCCAACAGGGGAGCAGTCGACTGGACCCAGAATCAGTCGATTGGATCCCGTGTATTTGAGACACTGAAAGTAAATAGTAAGAGTAGCAGTCGACTGGACCCATTTAGCAGTCGACTGAACACTGTTGATTTTTGGCTACTGCTTCTATTAATGGCAAAACCAGTCGACTAGGTCCCCAGATCAGTCGACTGGACTCCCTTTGTTAATTGTGGCATTTTAGTTCTGACTAACACAGTTGACTGGAGGAAGAGATCAGTCGACTGAGATACTGTAGATTTTAGCTACTGATCCGAATAGTAACCAGTGCAGTCGACTGGGTTCCCTGATCAGTCGACTGGACCTCTGTTGAGGATTTAGGGTTTTGTTTCTGCCAGACACAGTCGATTGGACCCTATTACTGAAGGAAAAAGTGGTTTAAAGTTAGAGTTTAAACGCGCAGCGGAAATAGGTTAAGTTATAAAACTTTTGGTATTCCAGGATCTACTACTCGTCAATTTCATAGATGCGTACAAGGGGGTGCAAGAATTATACCTTAGTGTCTTGAACCCAATTCTGAAACTTTAACTTTCAGCAACCTCCACTAGATGATCTTCACCCTTATGACTCCTGCGGATGCCTGCCGGAAAGACTAGGGTTGGTGGGAACCCTAATAGAGAGGATAGGAAGGTTTTGGGAAGACTATGATAGTTTCTGCAGCTTCTGCGTATAAAAACGACGATCACTTACTACCAGAACGCAGCTGCCCTATTTATAGATTTCCAGAACCGACCTAGACTTCGATCGATCGAAGTGAGTTCGATCTATCGAACCTTCGATCGATCGAACCATTCTCGATCGATCGAACCTGATGACTTCAATCGATCGAACATACTTCGATCGATCGAACCTGTCTTAACAGCTTCCTCAAGTGTCTTTCCAAGCATCCTAGCGGAGCTAAGAGTGGGACCTCCTAGGCTCTTTATTGTTGGCTCAGACCAGTTTGTTAATTACCATGACCAAACTCTTTGATCAGTAAACTAACTAACTGGTCAGTTAACGTTTATTCCACTATAAAACGATAACTGAACTCCAACGCAAAAGAACATATCCGAAGCGATAACTAGACTTGTATGGTGTACTAATGTCCCTCTACCGTCAGCATTCGTAATCATATTCAGGTAGTCGGATAACTGTTACTGTCAACCTGAATCATGATTACTTCTTGTATTCCTTGAGTCCCATTCACTACTCATGATTACCAAACATGTTGATAACTCTTATCAACAAGACTGCAGTACTCAGTAATCAACTTGGTGACATTCTCAAGGGAATGCTTACTCTGAATCAGAGGGTAGATTCTATCTTGACAATATATGTTCACAACCCTGTGGACATGACATACCCAAGATACCCAGGTGTTGATCTTCTATAGACCTCACTGATTGGTAAGTCAAAACAGCCATATCCATAGTCTGTGTTCATAATCATCTCAAGATTGAGAACACGTACCTTATACAAGTTATGAGTTCCTATTGACTGTTGACAGCCTTAAGCGTCAATAGGAAAGCTCAGGTCCGTCAATGCACTATAAGCACTAGCATATCAACTAAGAGCTACACTCTAGTGATTGAGATTAATCACTCCATCCAATGGTAGTTAATTATGCTACAGTGTAGACCTGATGAGGTATCCAGTCTCATCATCCACTGTGACATATTCTAAGTATCAAAGAATAGTAATTCGTATCTCACTTGTGTGTATCTCATACACACACGAATTGCTTACTATGATACTTAAGGATAAAACAATCATCTCATGAAAGAAACATACACAATGAAATGTAAAGCTGATATCAATATATTATAATGCTAATGTCTCATACATAAAGTAATGGTTTGAGGGCACAAACCCAACAAACTCCCACTTGCACTCACAACCATTCAGAACTACATCTAAGACCTAGACTATCTAGATGACGATCAAAGACCTTCTGTGGTAAGGCCTTTGTAAACGGATCAGCAAGATTGTCAGCGGTGGCAATCTTGGTGACAGTCACATCTCCACGTTGAACTATATCTCGGATTAGGTGATATTTCCGCTCTACGTGCTTTCCCTTCCCGTGGTTCATTGGCTCCTTGGACTGAGCCACTGCCCCACTATTATCGCAGTATAGCGTAATAGGTGACAGCGACGCTGGTACCACCTCGAGTTCCATAAGGAACTTCTTGAGCCAAACAACTTCCTTTGCGGCTTCACAAGCAGCCACATACTCAGCTTCTGTAGTTGAGTCTGCAATGCATTTCTGCTTAATGCTCCTCCAACTAACAGCACCACCTCCCAAGGTAAAGAGATGTCCGGATGTCGACTTTCTCGAATCTTTATCTGACATAAAGTCTGAGTCAGTGTATCCTACTGGAATTAACTCACTACCGCCGTACATAAGCATGTAATCTTTAGTTCTTCTCAAGTACTTAAGAATGTGCTTAACGGCTGTCCAGTGCTCTGGACCAGGATTCGATTGATACCTGCTAACCATGCCAACGGCAAAGCAGATATCTGGTCTAGTGCATAACATCGCATACATGAGACTTCCCACTGCCGAGGCATAGGGAATTCCTGCCATGCGATTCCTCTCCTCTTGTGTCTTTGGACACTGGTCCTTGGAGAACGCTAAACCATGCCTGAAAGGTAACAAACCTTTCTTCGAATTATCCATTGAAAACCTAGTTAGCACTTTCTCGATATAACCAGCTTGAGATAATCCCATTATCTTTCGCTTGCGATCCCGAAAGAGCTTTATCCCAAGAATATAGCTCGCCTCTCCTAGATCCTTCATATCGAAAGTACTATCTAGCCAAACCTTGACCGTTGACAGCGCCGCTACATCATTCCCAATGAGTAGAATGTCGTCAACGTAAAGCACAAGAAAAGCCACTACTTTCCCTTCACATTTCTTGTATACACAAGGCTCATCCAGATTCTGTATGAAACCAAACGACTTGACCGCTTGGTCAAATCGGATGTTCCAACTTCTGGATGCCTGCTTAAGCCCATAAATGGACTTTTGCAACTTGCATACCAAGTTACCTTTCCGACCAGCTATGAACCCTTCTGGTTGTTGCATATAGATGTCCTCCTCAAGATTGCCATTCAAGAATGCAGTCTTGACGTCCATCTGCCAGATTTCATAATCTAGGCATGCAGCAATGGATAAGAGTATTCTGATGGACTTGAGCATGGCTACCGGCGAGAAGGTTTCCTCATAGTCAATGCCCTCCCTCTGAGTATAGCCTTTCGCCACAAGCCTTGCCTTAAAGGTCTCAACCTTTCCATCAGATCCTCTTTTCCTCTTATAGACCCACTTGCAGCCAATGGGTTTAATATTGGCTGGAAGTTCTACAAGATCCCAGACCTGATTGGAATCCATAGATTCCAATTCAGCCTTCATCGCTTTAATCCAATGAGCTGAATCAACATCAGCCATTGCCTCTTCGTAAGTGGTAGGATCAGATTCAGATTCTATGGAGACAGCTTCAAAAACTTCTCCTAAGAACATGTATCTATCAGGCTGGCTGATAATCCTCCCACTACGACGAGGTACCGGTGCGGAAATGGGTGAAGAAGTGGTATTTTCTTGATTTTCATCGTTATCAACTGCGGGTTGGACTGAGGGCTCTCCTTCTATCTCTCTAAGATCTATCCTTCCCTTAGGTTTATGGTTCATGATATAATCATCCTCCAAGAAAACAGCATTTGTACTAACAAGCACTTTCTGTTCTCTTGGATCATAAAAATACCATCCATAAGTACCCTTTGGATACCCTACAAAGTAACATACTTCCGATCTAGAATCCAACTTGCTCATCTTTCCTTTGAGCACATGTGCCGGACACCCCCATATCCGGAGATGTTGCAAAGAAGGCTTGCGCCCAATCCACATCTCTCGTGGTGTCCTGGGAACAGATTTGCTTGGTACTAGATTTAGTATGTATGCAGCGGTTTCCAAAGCATAACCCCAAAGGAATAATGGCAACTCTGAATAACTCATCATCGACCTAGTCATGTCTAAAAGAGTCCGATTCCTTCTCTCCGCTACACCGTTCTGCTGAGGCGTACCAGGTGCAGTCAACTGTGACAGAATCCCATTCTGTACGAGGTGATCAATAAACTCATTAGAGAGGTACTCGCCACCTCGATCAGATCGAATGGCCTTGATATGTTTGCCCGATTGCTTCTCCACTTCAGCCCTAAACTCTTTGAACTTTTCAAAGGCTTCAGACTTGTGCTGCATTAGGTACACATATCCATACCTAGAGTGGTCATCGGTAAATGTTATGAAATACTCATAACCACCCCTTGCTCTAATATTTATTGGTCCACACACATCAGTATGAACTAATTCCAACAATGCATTGGTCCTATTGCCCTTTCCAGGAAAGGGCCTTTTGGTCATCTTACCCTCCAAACAAGACTCGCAGACTTCCATTGGTTCGAGAACCAAATCGCCTAAGACCCCTTCTTTGACTAGTTTGCCAATCCTATTCAGATTGATATGGCCAAGCCTCATATGCCAAAGCCTTGTTGGATTAGTGGAAGGTTCCTTTCTTTTAGATGGTAAAGTTACCACTGAGTTATTAAGTTCCAAACAAGAATCTTTTGAAATATTGGGAGTAATCACATACAAACCATTTGATTTAACACCAGAACATATAAAAGAACTGCTTCTTTTAATGACAACTTCAGTTCCAAAATGAAAGGAATAACCATTATTCGTTAAATTAGAAACTGAAATTAAATTACGTCTCATTAAAGGGACGTAAAGTACATCTGATAAAATCAAAACTTTATTGTCTGAAAATTCTAAAACTACGACTCCTATAGCAACCGCAGATACGGTTACGCTAGAACCTAGAGTAAGCACGATCTCCCCATCACTGCATTTCCTGGTTGATCTGAACCCCTACAATGAATTACAGATATGGTTAGTCGCACCAGAATCAATGCACCAAGTGTTTGAAGTATCCGTAATAAAACTTACTTCAATCACATGTGATTCAATCATACCTTGAACTCTTGTAGCTAAGAATTCTGGACAGTTCCTCTTCCAGTGGCCCTTCTCACCGCATTGGAAACACTTTCCTTTGCCTTGGCCACCCACCTTCCCTTTGCCCTTACCTTTTCCCTTAGATTTTGCAATCTTAGGGACCGGTCCAACACTTGAACCACCAGTGCCAGCCTTCTTCTTTCCTTTCTTACCTTTCGGTGTAGATCGGGAAGAAGAAGCGCTTTTCTCAACGTTTAAAACGCTGCCCCCAGGTTTGATCACCCCTTCTGCTGCTAGTAAAGAACTCATTAATTCACTCATTGAAAAATCCATTTGATTCATATTATAGTTAAGTTTGAATTGAGCGAATGATGGCGACAGCGAGTTGAGGATCATATCAACTTGGGTCTGTGCATCGATGTTGGCTCCCAAGGTCTCCAGTTCGTTTAAATAACCAATCATTTTTAAAACATGTTCTTTGACTGGAGTACCTTCCGACATCTTTGCACTCATTATCTTCTGCATGGCTACCTGTCTGGTAGGCCTGCCATGCTCTCCAAACATCTTTTTCAGGGATATGATAATGTCACTGGCAGAATCGTTCGATTGGAATTGGTGTTGTAACACACCAGCCATTGAGGCCAGAATGTAACAACGGGCCATTCCATTCGACTTCTTCCATTTGTCGAACTCGCGTCTGGCAGCTGCCGAAGCATTTGCCGCGGGTTCTTCAGGGCTTGGGGTGGTGAGGACATATATGTGATCCTCCGCAGTTAAAACGATGTCAAGGTTACGTTTCCATTCAGTGTAGTTATTTCCAGTTAACTTGTTTTGAGTGAGTATGGTAGCAAGTGGACTAAATGCAGATCCAGACATTATGATTACTGAAAATCAAACAAACAAAATAAATATGGATATCAGAATTGATAGTTTGAAATAAAAGAATCCTTAAAACTCTTATTTAAAACAAAGTCACCGGAATATCGAAACGAAAGAATAAAGCCTCCGTGTGGTGGTCAATGTTCGATCTTTCGATTTATCATGACTTATCCGCTATGCAACTCTTGCAAAATAGCCATGACTCCCGAACCTATTTGATCTCTAAGTTTCTGAATAATGCCCCGTGTGGGATCCCTTATCCATAGCTTAGCTAGTGTGTACCATTAACTAGGATCCAATCACAACCGTCTCAAGTAGTGCCTCCGTGTGGTGGTCACCCTCTAACACGTCTGATTGATCCTATCCATAGGAAGTTCACATCTAGTAACCAATGAGCAGCGTACCCTCCGTATGGAATGATCACCCCTGGCGAGGTGACACAGAATACACTACTCATCTTACAATGAACCGTTAATGGAAGATCGTGGGTGTTATTTGATAAGACCCTCTCCCACTAGATTTAGTAAATTAAGGATTTTGCTTTTGAAAAATGTTTCCACACACTACCCATAAACATCCAATGTTTACTAATGTGTTGAAAACGGTTTTTGAATTTTATTTTAGAAAACTTGTTTTAAGTGCATGCAACAATGTATTATACGCCAATCACAAAACAAGCACATAAAACAAAAAACTAAAATGAAATATAGGCATTCAAACAATGCCTCTATCTCCCATGGCTCTATTTCCATAGATCCACCTTCTTGGTTTGGTCGCCTCCGGCTCCATCTTTATGGACAACGGCTCCTTGCTCCATCTTCATGGAATTTCTAATTCTATTACATTGGACCTATGCTTCTTTTAAAGCTTACAATTTATCTAGAAAAAGGAAATAGCAAAAAAGAAATAAAAGGCTAGGGAAACCGGTGCGACTTTCCTTTTCGTAGGATTGAAGCCGCAGCGCCCTTTACATACGCCTTAAAACCAAACCATTAATAAATTACAACATGCACCAATCTCAAACAATTTAAATATAAATATTTAAACGACTTGGTGCCATGGGAGATAGCGACTAATTTTGCTGCAAAAGGGTTAGTCGTACACGCATCCACACATACATAACAAATATATGTAACTATTGAAACACTTAATTGATTCACACAGTATATAAACACTTTACATACTGAATTAGAACTTAAAACAGCATCTTACTTCTCTGTCACAGTTCGATCGATCGAAGACCGTTCGATCGCTCGAACCTTCGATCGATTGAACACTGTTCAATCGCTTGAACATTCTGTTTCACAGAATGATTTAAAAATTTTACAGAAATAATTTAAGATTAAAGTATAATTTTAAAAAAAACTTTACAACTGTGAACAGAACACCTGGACAGAGAATCTATCTCGATCGATCTAACACTATTCGATCGATCGAACACCAGAAGGCTTCGATCGATCGAAACTAGTTCGATCGATTGAGAACAGAATGTTCGATCGATCGAAACAAGTTCGATCGATCGAACCCACCTTGCATCCTATGCAATCACAGTTTTGTATTCTGCTGCGATAACACTGCAGAAACAGAACTGTGACGATGCAGTTTCGAAAACAGTTCTAAAATCAACATGCAAATCAAAACTAGGGTTCCAAAACGCATCTATAGATCCAAACGAGCGTGGTTCTGATACCAATTGAAGGAAAAAGTGGTTTAAAGTTAGAGTTTAAACGCGCAGCGGAAATAGGTTAAGTTATAAAACTTTTGGTATTCCAGGATCTACTACTCGTCAATTTCATAGATGCGTACAAGGGGGTGCAAGAATTATACCTTAGTGTCTTGAACCCAATTCTGAAACTTTAACTTCCAGCAACCTCCACTAGATGATCTTCACCCTTATGACTCCTGCGGATGCCTGCCGGAAAGACTAGGGTTGGTGGGAACCCTAATAGAGAGGATAGGAAGGTTTTGGGAAGACTATGATAGTTTCTGCAGCTTCTGCGTATAAAAACGACGATCACTTACTACCAGAATGCAGCTGCCCTATTTATAGATTTCCAGAACCGACCTAGACTTCGATCGATCGAAGTGAGTTCGATCGATCGAACCTTCGATCGATCGAACCATTCTCGATCAATCGAACCTGATGACTTCAATCGATCGAACATACTTCGATCGATCGAACCTGTCTTAACAGCTTCCTCAAGTGTCTTTCCAAGCATCCTAGCGGAGCTAAGAGTGGGACCTCCTAGGCTCTTTATTGTTGGCTCAGACCAGTTTGTTAATTACCATGACCAAACTCTTTGATCAGTAAACTAACTAACTGGTCAGTTAACGTTTATTCCACTATAAAACGATAACTGAACTCCAACGCAAAAGAACATATCCGAAGCGATAACTAGACTTGTATGGTGTACTAATGTCCCTCTACCGTCAGCATTCGTAATCATATTCAGGTAGTCGGATAACTGTTACTGTCAACCAGAATCATGATTACTTCTTGTATTCCTTGAGTCCCATTCACTACTCATGATTACCAAACATGTTGATAACTCTTATCAACAAGACTGCAGTACTCAGTAATCAACTTGGTGACATTCTCAAGGGAATGCTTACTCTGAATCAGAGGGTAGATTCTATCTTGACAATATATGTTCACAACCCTGTGGACATGACATACCCAAGATACCCAGGTGTTGATCTTCTATAGACCTCACTGATTGGTAAGTCAAAACAGCCATATCCATAGTCTGTGTTCATAATCATCTCAAGATTGAGAACACGTACCTTATACAAGTTATGAGTTCCTATTGACTGTTGACAACCTTAAGCGTCAATAGGAAAGCTCAGGTCCGTCAATGCACTATAAGCACTAGCATATCAACTAAGAGCTACACTCTAGTGATTGAGATTAATCACTCCATCCAATGGTAGTTAATTATGCTACAGTGTAGACCTGATGAGGTATCCAGTCTCATCATCCACTGTGACATATTCTAAGTATCAAAGAATAGTAATTCGTATCTCACTTGTGTGTATCTCATACACACACGAATTGCTTACTATGATACTTAAGGATAAAACAATCATCTCATGAAAGAAACATACACAATGAAATGTAAAGCTGATATCAATATATTATAATGCTAATGTCTCATACATAAAGTAATGGTTTGAGGGCACAAACCCAACAATTACAGTCGACTGGGCAGTCGACTGGACCTCTGTATTTTCAAATGGATTTGGTAAACACTTTCTAATTGGGCAAAACTTTTTTTGTAACTTTGATTTCCAATGGATTTTTCAACTCAGAGGGCAATGTTTCCTAAAGTTTTAAAATACCCAGGGTTGTTTTAAAGTTCTTTCCGCTGCGTATCGTTAGATGATGTTTGGATGAGCCTTGGTGGCGTGCCACGTGTCCTATTTCCACGCGTAGTGGGATGGGTCGTGACAGTAATCGTGTTAAACGGGTTGACCCAATTAAAACATGACCCAACCCATTTATCAATTGTATTAAATGGGTCGACCCGTTTATGACCCATACCCGTTAAACTAAACTCAAGCGCGTTTAATTCATGTCATATTGTCGTGTCGTACCAAAAATTGCCACTCCTAATGAAAACACAATTTTGTTGAATCCTTTCAAAAATGATCTATCATTTTTCCTACAACACAAGTAATTTCATGTTGTGTAGCAAAAAGTTTAGAATTTCTATATACCTTCTATTTTCTCAACATGTAACCTATTTTGCCCTTTTACTTGAGAGTACTTTTGTTCATCATTGCTCACTCAGGTTTTTATTAGGTGACATACGTCACATTTCAATAATTGTGTTGATACTACATGGGTAAAATGAGAATGGAATGAGACACATGTCACCTAGTGAAGACCTGAGTGAGCAAAAAAATTTTTATATATATATATATATTTGTAGTTTTTCACGAAGTGGCTATTTATTGAAGCTCAGAGGCAGTCTCTGTAGGGGTGCAACTCAGGCGGGATTCAAAGGGTTTTGGTTCTGCCCAGGCCTGAGCCCGAATTCAAGCAGTCTATACAAGCCCGAGCCCGACATAAACCCAAACTTTTCAACCCGAGCTCGGTTTGAGATTTAGTATTAAAACCCGAGGTCGAATTGCAAATTTTTTTTGGGTGCAAACTGATTTTTAGTATGTAAACAACAATATGTAGAGTATTTTTTGTTTTTAGATTTAGATAAAAACATTCGTATATTGATTTAGTGCTTGAATAATAACTAATTGTGTATTCTTGTCACTAAAAAATACTACAATATAATGTAAAAATTATAGTATATAAATAGAATTCAGATTTGTGTTCCAAGGGTTAATAAAATTCTGCCTAAGCCTAACCCGAATTGAATTCGGGCTTGTATTTTTTTTTTCTTTTTTTCTTTTTTTGTTTTTTGGGTCCAAACCTACCCATGGTGAAATTATTGCGGGCCCAAACTCGATAATTTTCGGTCCAGGCCCAAGTTGACCCGCCCGAGTTGTACCCCTAGAACTTCTTCGGTTCACTCTAATTTCATAATTTTTTTTTAATGAAAACTTTGATCTAACCAGAAACCACATCCCTATGAATTGGGATAACAATACATGAAGGACATTGATCAAACCAAGAAAAACAATCCTTAATAGACATGCTACGTCTAGCTAAAACATGAGCAACTACATTATTCTTTCTGCCAATATGTTGAAATTGAATTTCTTCAAAATCATCAACTGCTCTCTGGATATCATTGATGACATTCTCATGAGTTGCACCCCTAGAACTTCTTCGGTCCACTCTAATTTCACAAATTTGAATGTTTGAAATCTAAATTTACTTTACAGTAATTTGACCTTTCTTAAACCAACATCATAGAAATATAATACTACTAGTGTTGACCCGTGCAATGCCCGGGTTTTTCATAAATAATTTGAGATATTACTAATAGAGTAATGCTAGGCTTTCTAATTTCCCATCCAAAATCCTCGTCCCAAATGATGTCGCAGTCGGACCACTGGATTTTGATTATAGGATGTAATCTCCGTCCAAAATGATGTGGCAGTCAGACCAGTGGATTTTGATTGTAAGATAAGTGACTTCACAATGATCTCACTGTCACAACATATGGGATAAGGATTTGGAAAGCATAACATTACTTTTACTAATAAGCACATTTCTAGATGGGATTTAATGTGAACCTACCATAAACAATGAAAGTGTATATGAGCCCAAGATTATTGGTGTGGCTCCATCACGAAATCAAAAATAATTCTCGAATTAAGATCTAAAATTGATACATTGTGGTGCTCCCAAAAAATATTGATACACTGTGATAGATGGTGTTAGTTCACGACCATTAAGCAAAACAAAAATTAAATTATAGTAACATGTATTTTGTACATTTTCAAGATTTAAGATATTGAATGCTAGGTATGGCCAAAATGATTTTGGGTAATGCTATTGTAAGAAACTTACCATATGCTAGTGTATTTAAAAAGTCAATATAGTCACAACAACAAAATAGGCCTTTTAAGACAGAAAAAAGTGTTGCAATAGATTATAAAATTTGTCACTAGTTGTTTTACCAACACTTACTTAAGTGTCATAATAGGTGCCGTCGCTAAGCCTTGTTGAGACACTTAAAATCATATGTCCTTATAAGTAACTTCTAAAGATAATTTCTTTCTTTTGTAGAGACAAAAAATTATGTGTCCTTACAAGTCACTTTTAAAGACAATCATTTTCTTTTGTAGAGACAGAAAATTATGTGTCGTTACAAGTAACTTCTAAAGACACTTTTATTATTTGTCTCAAAATAAATGTCTCTATAGGCCATTTTTGTTGTAGTGAGTTTTACTACTCAATTTCTAAATATTGTTATACAAAACTATCTCACTTTTTGATCTACTATGACATGTTAGAAAATTTCACCATAATAGTAAAATTTCTTAAATAGTTATCGGTAGCTTAATTCTGTAGGAGTGATTATTGGAGCATTGGTTGGTGTAAAGTAGGACAGAGCATGTAGTTTCAAGAACCACTACTCATCTTGGAAACCAATGTGATCAATTTGACTTGAAACTATGGTAGAGTGATGGAGATAGTGAGATATGTGATATTACAACTTGAATCTGAAATAAAACAAATCATTCCACTGCATTATTAAGGGTAAATTATGTAAACACCCCCTCAATTATCTCCAATTTTCACTTATACCCCCTGGTCTTTTTTTTTGAACAAATTGACCCCCTCATGTATTTGAGGGGCCATATTAACTAACGGAACTCACAGAATTTATAAAAAGTACCTAATTGCCCTCAATTTCTTTTTTTCAGCCTTAAGAGTCTTGGCCTCCTCATTCCATCAAACCATCGTTGTGTAGAGAGAGATTGGATCGTTTGACAGAGAACTCCCAGGCGACAACTTCACCAACATGTTTGAGAGAGATTGAAGAAAAGAGATTCGATTGTTCAAAGGTTGAAGAAATAGAGTTCATCAGTAAGTTTTTTTTTATATTCTGAAACTTTTTAGGGCATTTTTCTAGGGTTTTTGTCTTCCTGCGATTCCAAATTTTGAGATTTCAAAAATGTGTGGTTTACCCTCATTTTAATTTCGAAAATGTGTTGGGTATCCTCGTTTTGATTTCAAAAATGTGTGGGTTAGCGATTTCAAAAATGGGTGGGTTACCCTCATTTTGATTTCGAAAATGTGTGGGTTCTGAAAATTTCTTCTTCCCTTTTTGCCTCCGAAAATTTCTTCTTCAAGTATCATCAGATCTTGGCGGTTGGAATGCTTTTTGAAATTGGAACTCTTTAAGCTCTTTTTGGAGATGACAGCCAACTCTGTTTATATTGTGGCCTACTCCATAAACTCTTTTTTTGTGTAAGTTTTTTTTGGTAATGAGGAGCTTTTTTTTAGTGGTTAGTCTATAATATTTGCAAATCTCCAATTATTTTGCTATTGCTACAATATGTATGGTCAAACAGAATTTAGTATGTATGGACAGTTAATTTCAAATGTTTGTGCAGAATTTGTGCAGATTTTGGTTCAGAATGTGTGCAGAATGCGTGCAGAATGTGTGCATAATTTTGTGCATTTTGTGTTATTGGGTCTTGACTTTGTGCAGAATGTTTTGTGGCTCTTGTTTGCACTGTTTTGCAGAATTTGCGGTGCCAATTTGGGGTTTTTTCAGCACTTATTTGGTTACTTTGTTTTAGGGAGATCTAGCTTTGGTATTGGCAGCTTTATGGTCCATTTAATAAAAATTTGGTTGCACAATAATCAGTAATTATTCACTGTTTGATCTACGTTTGGTGTGGACTGAAAAGAATCTGTGAAATACTGCAGTTTTCTTTTTTCTTTTTTTCCCAATTTTGGGGCTTCATAATTTCTCCCTTTGGCCTTTTTTTTTTGGCTTTGAGTTTTAGTTTTGGGTCATGTGGCTAGTTCTCATTTGGTTTGTTTTGACTGTTTTGGTAAGCTATAGGCATGTTCCTGATCCGGTTTTCTTTGTTGTTTTTTTGGGGGCTATTGTCATGTGGTTATCAATAATAATACATTTCCTTTTGCTGAGGAAAAAAAAAAAACACTCAAACACTAATCTATGAATTTTGTGCAGTTGGTGGAGGTGCACCTAGTATACATGGTTCACAACTTCAAGCATCACCAGGTCAAGCATCACCTAGTCTTGAGGATTGGAGCTTTTTTTGAAACTGAAGCACTATTTGTCATCAACCTCTTTTTGTTATGCTCTTTTTGGAGATAAATATCAACCTTTTGTATGTATTTTGTGTCCTGCTGGATAGACGCATTTTTTGTATAAATTTTTTGGAGATGATTGTCTATTTTTTAATTTATTTATTGTGGTTAGTCTAGAATATTTGCAAATCTCCAATTATTTTGCTCTTGCTACAGAATTTCTGATGTTTGGACGTTGATGTGCCTCATTTTCTTTGTCATAAATGCATACACTGCTATTAATTACTTACAAGTTCAAGCTCATAGAACTATGTGGAGAGATGAAGATACAGAGATCTATGAACTGTGATGCTCCCTGAGAGAGAGAGAGAGAGAGAGAGAGAGAGAGAGAGAGAGAGAGAGAGAGAGAGAGAGAGAGAGAGTAAAGAGAGAAGACTGATTTATAGAGGGAGATACAATGTGGTCTCTTTATAAGCCACATGAGCCTGTGAGGGACAAAAATGTCATATATCAAAAGTGTGGTCTCACGTGAAGTCTGACAGTCAATTTTTTTACGGCCAAAGAAACAGAGGGGGTGTTAGTGTCAAACAGGTATACTTAAGGGGGTCAGTTTGTTCAAAAAAATAGTTGAGGGGGTATTAGTGAAAACCGGTGATAGTTGAGGGGGTGTATACATAATTTACCCCATTATTAATCCACATAAAACATTATACCCTTGGTTTCACTATGGGAGATATAGAGGCGAGAGAAGAAATAACTTTACCAAGATTGAAGGGTATGTTCCACACACTTGGCCCTGCAACTCTATGAGATAACATAGTATAAATTTGCTTTAGAATTGGAATTCTACAAAAACAATTGGCCCAGTGATTCTCTCACAGTTCTGTGAAATGGACAATTCGAGTGATGCACTGATCATAGTTTTCTGTTACTTTTCTTGTACTCTGATCACATCACCTTAGACCCCAAAACCTGCGCACACAATTAAAAGTTACACATGCATACCTGAGAGAGAGAGAGATTGTTGTTAAAAGAGATTTATGGTATATTAATATTATAGGGTGATAGAGAAAACGGTTCGGATGAAATCATGAAGAGAAACATGGGAGAAACTAGAAGTGGTGTGGTTTTTTTTTTTTTTTAATTTGAATTTTTGTTTTAGGGGATTTCGAGTTTCTTATCTCTTATTTATTTATTTATTTTATTCTTATTTGGATCTAAGTTGGATACGCACACACATCCCAGCCCAATCCAACCCTAAGTTCCTCATGGCCCATAGCAAAGTCCAACAAAGACTACTCATTCCGATTGAAGTACATATAGAGGGGCAAGAATAAAGAATCACCTTAAAAGGATTCGAACACACCATCTCTCCACTGAAATTAAAATTGTGAGTGAAGTAAGGAGAAAGTGGGTTATGTGAGGGAGAACTTTAAAATTGCAGGAGTGCTATATGACATGCATCCTACGCTTGCTATCTATAAATATATATATACATATATATATATATATACATATATTGTATTTATAAAACAAAAGGCATACGTGGACACTAGGGGTGCAAATCAGGCGAGACCTAAAAGGTTTTGGCTCTGCTCAGGTTCAAGCCCGAATTTAAGCAGTCTGCCCAAGCCCGAGCCCGGCAGAAACTCAAACTTTTCAACCCGAGCCCAGTTTGTGAATTAGTACTACAACCCGAGTCCGAGCCCGAGTTGCAAATATTTTTTGGTTAATCCGATTTTTAGTATGTAAATAACAATACATAGAGTATCAAATATATATATTTTTTTAGATTTGGGAAAAAACATTCATCTATTAATTTAGTGCTATAATAATATCTAATAGTATATCATTATCACTAAAAGAATACTATAATATAATGTCAAAAATAATACATAAATAGAATTTGTGCTTGGGCTCGGGCTCGAGTACCACGTAATAGCAAAATTCTGTCAAAGCCCAGTCCAAATTAAATTTGAGTTTGCATTTTTCTGCAAAAACCTGTCCATATAAAAGTACTGTGACCGAAACCCGATAATTTTCGAACCAAACATGAACCGACCACGGGTTAGCCTACCCCAGTTGCACCCCTATACTGGGTACTTGATATTATTGGATATTGCCATGTGGATGTGGCAAGCCGTATGAGAGGAAAATACATTAGTATCTATATATTTATAGATAAGAAAATTTATTTTGTTTTAAGTATTTTATTTTTTCGTATACACTATACACACTAAAGTGGGTGAAACTTGAAACTTTCAAATTTGAACCAAATCTGACTTGCACAGTCCAAGACTCCAAACTTCAGGAGCTCATCACATTTTCCAAAGCACCTCACACGCACACTGTAAAAAACCATAATCTGCAACACCACACAATCAAGCACTCTTCACCGTCAATATACGCACTATCAACGGCTCAGTTTATCTTAAACGAAATGACACGGATCGACCTTTTAATCCGTCGATTACTCTCCAAATCCAACGATCTAAATCCTCCCACTGGCCATCTTTTAAAGCCCCAAAATTCCCTATTTAACCCTTCAAAGTTCAGCCACCAAAATTTCATCCAAAGTACTCCTAAAAACCTCTCTTGGATTTCACCCCTCTCAAGCTCTCTCTCTCTCTAAAATGTCCGGCAGAGGCAAGGGCGGCAAGGGACTGGGCAAGGGCGGCGCGAAGCGTCACAGGAAGGTCCTCCGGGATAACATCCAGGGCATCACCAAGCCGGCGATTCGTCGTCTCGCGAGGAGGGGCGGCGTGAAGAGGATCAGCGGACTCATCTACGAGGAGACTCGCGGTGTTCTCAAAATATTCCTCGAGAACGTGATCCGTGACGCCGTCACCTACACCGAGCACGCTAGGAGGAAGACGGTGACCGCCATGGACGTTGTTTATGCCCTGAAGAGGCAGGGAAGGACTCTGTACGGTTTCGGTGGTTGAGTCGTCTGGCTTGTTTTGGTCTAATTTGGGATTTTTTTTATTAGGGTTTCGTAGTTGTAAATTGGTGGTGTTAAGAGTTAGATTACGCTTGCTTTGTGTCTGAGTTACTTTGAATGCACTGTGATCCAATCTTAGGATTGCTATTATGTTTAGATCTTCAATGAAATTTCCGTGATTTTGAGTTCAATTATTCCAAGTTTTAATACCTATAACTATTTGCTGTTGTTTACTTGTTTGAGGGTATGTTTTTTTTTTTTGGGTTGGGGTCTTTTGGCTACAAATGTTTGCCAAATTGCTTGTTATTGAGCTCAATTCTAATTGTCAGCAACAGCAGCTGTAGAGTTTGATCTAATTAGTTTGTCATCTGTTGTTTGTATGTGTTTATATATATATATATATATATACACGTGTGTGTCTCTGTGCAATCTGCTACTCTGATGATCTGAGCTTGTCAATGTAGTTTTTGAATGTTTGTTGAACAGTTATATTTTGTAATGCAACATCCGATTAGAGCTGGACAATAATGCAACATTCTCAATCGTAAACCAAAAAAAAAAGCCTTAGATTGCCATACGTTGAAGTTATGATTGAGCTTTGTGTAAATTAGCTTATACGAGGCGGCTTAAGCTTTAAAAGACGGAATGAATTTTACTTTATACATGATAGAAATGACAACACCATAGGTCCATATGTTAGTTTCTTTTCTTTTTATCCTTTTTCATCTGTACTTATTTTTTTTTAGCTGTAAGTCAAGTATTATTGCTGAAAACTAAGGAACAAAAGGGCTACAAGATCTTATCTGACCACTATTTTTTAAAACAGGCTGGGAATAGAGTCAATAGGAATGGAGCGAGAGAAATTACAAGAAACAATTGGGTTACATTGTGAGCAAAATGTTAAAAGAGTTATGCAAGAGTGTTTTTTTTCTTTTAAGATGACTGATTCAATATCCCAATCCCAATCAGATTTAAAAGTTCAAACCTGGAGGGGGTTGCAAGCTAGTAATAGGGGATTCATTTTGAGTAATGCTAGATGTACAATCAAATGCACAATTCTATTTAAAAATGTTGGACTTCGTGTTAGAAAAGTTTGTACACATAAAAAGGGGTGTGAAGAGTGTGTAAGTTTTTTAGCACGAGGTCCAACATTTTTAAACAGAGTTGTGTATTTAAGAGTGCATTTGGCATTACTCTCTTCAAATAGAAACACCGGTTAGCAGCTTCCTTAATGGCCAAAAGGGCTGGCATATGCCTCTAAGTCTTTTTCATCTGTACTTCAAAGAGTTTAAAACGAGCGGAGAGAGGAGAAATTGGAATCCACCGCTTTACAGAGTGGGTCCCGCTGTTGTGTAAACGGTTGGAGACATGTTTCAGTGGCTTGTATTAATCAAATAGTATATTGTCAGAATCTGTTGGACATGAGGGTGTCGTGGTGTAGTTGGTTATCACGTCAGTCTAACACACTGAAGGTCTCCGGTTCAAACCCGGGCGACGCCAAATCTTCTTCTTCCTTTGGAAGACTTCTTTCTTTTTGTTTGTATTCGACTCTATTCTTAGGGGAATTACTTCTCCAGATCTGCACACGTATGGCTTCAGGCTTCTCAACTCGGTTGCATTTGATAAAATTGAAATTTAAGTGATTGAATTTATAATACTGAAAATAGAAATAGAATGCATTTAGTGATTATTTTTAGTAGAAAATTTTCACTTAAAGTTTTTAGTGAATTTTTTGCTGCTTTTTCAATTAAGTGATGTGTTATTAAACGCACTGAAAAAAAATAATTGCTGAATCTTTTCATTTTCGGCACTTAATTGAGTTATCAAACATACCCTACATCATAATGGGCAAGAAGGAGAATATCATCTCTCAACTCTTTCACGAGTTTGGAAGAAAGGAGAATTCTTGTAAGAGCATCTCTAATCACATTACCTAAAAATTCTCTAATTTTTAGTTAAAAAGCTATTTTAGCTAATCAATTTTAAGCCCTCAACTTCAACCATATTTTCCGTTATAGGGAGGTATGAATTATTTGATTAATTTTTTTATACAAAAGTTGAAAATTTTAATGCACTCTCTCTCCTTAAATGAATATAATATGTATTATTTTTCATTATTTACTTATAGATAATTATCCATATTCACACAATCTCTCTTCATATGTGGAGAACCATTTGGGAAATCCATTGTAGCTAAAAAAAATGCACTTTGATTCCCTAAAATAGCTAGAAATTGAATATGAGTAATGTGGCTGGAGTTGCTCTAAAGTTTCATTTACCCTTTTCCTTTTCCTTTTCCTTTTTCTTTTTTGCGTGCGTGTGGGCAAGAGCAATTACTAGTATATATATAGGATTGCATATTTATACAGAATTAAAATAAAATAATATTCAAGGACAAAAAAAAAGAGAAGCTTTTAGGCTCCTACAATTTTACAGTAGCTTCTCTCACACTCACTCTAACCGTCTCTCTCCCACCGTATATCACATTTTTCATGTTTTTTTAACATTTTTTTAAAGACTTCGTGAGAAAAATATATTTATTTAAAAAAAAAAAAATCAATAACACCCGTGCATAACACATGCCAACTTTAGTATATACTCCATCGGCTAAAAACACTTTAGTACCTTGTACTTATGCCCAAATTCACTTTGGGCCCTCTACTTTCGATTGTAATACTTTGAGCCCTATAGTTTGAGTATTGTGTCAATTAAGAACAACTTGTAACACCGTCAGGAAAAAAAAAAAAATCTTTTTGGAGCCAAAGCATGTGAGTAATTTAAGTTTTAGCCCAGCTCCCACAATCACAGTAGCACTTCCTTGTGCCAATCGATTGAGTGGAATTGTTATATGTTTCTATCACTTGACTTTGCCCTGTTTCTAGTCTTGGTCTCTTCGTTTCTCTGTTTTCTCATTTGGTCATATATGTATATCATATGTATATAACTATATATACACATGTTTTGACGGTGTTATACCAAAATGAACTTTTTTTTTTCCTGGCGGTGTTACAAATTGTCCTTAATTAAAACAATACTAAAATTATAGGGTCAAAAGTGTTGCAATTGGAAGTAAAGGACCCAAAATAAATTTGGGTATAAGTACAAGATACTAAAGTATTTTTAAGCCTACTCCATATATATATATATATATATATATTTATTTATTTATTAACGGTGTTTATCAGTACAAGGTACAAAGTACTAAAGTTTTTTTTTTTTTTTTTCCTTCCAGTTTTTTCATGTTTCAAAACCGGCCGAATGACACGGCTTGGTCGGTTAGTTCGGTGTGTACTTCTTTTTTTTTTTTGGGTACAGCCCTAAATTATTTATGTTATATATAAAGAGTAATGCTAGATGCACTCCTAAATGCACAACCAAATGCACAATTTTGGTTAAAAATGTTGGACCTTGTGCTGAAAAATTTGTACACAAAAAGGGGGTGTGCAGGTGTATAAGTTTTTCAGGACGAAATCTAACATTTTAAAGCAAAATTGTGCATTTGAGAGTACATCCAACATTACTCATATACACATGTACTCAGATATGAAAGCAAATTTATTATAGACAAGATCCACGAGATTAGGCTTTTGAAGGCCCATTCTGTTGTTGGGCACACTAACTCCAATAAAATGGCACTTGGGCCTTTCCTAAAGCCTGTCAAGTATACAACCAGGTGTTTACACTTTAACGCCAAGGTGGACCCAAATTGGAGGTAATTGGCCTATTAAATCGTATTGAGGTCTAAAAATGAAACAAGGTTTCCAATTTCAACTAAAATCTAAAAACACAATCACACTTGATAGGAAATTTACTTAACTAAGCTTAATCTTGACTTGTTTATTAAATAAATTGAACAGAGTCGAACTTTTATCGAATATATTCACAATTACTTGTTGAGCGACTCGACTCATATACAGCCCTACCCGTGTGCAAAGAGACTCAAATATCTCTTTGTCTAGGGGAAAGAAAGGAAAGGGAAAAAAAAAAAAAACACTAAGCCTCAACTCAGAAAGATTTGGGTGCTCTCTTTGAAGTCGCAATCAGAATCACTTACAAGTAAAGCAATCCAACTCCGAGCATGTAATTTTCGTGCCACTTTTATAGCTCTATCAATGAATGGCACCTTAGGAAACGTGATTCCCAATCACTGAGAAAAAGAAAAAACAAAAAAACAGAAAGTTAAAAGGTGGATCTCAATATTCCATTTGTATTCTTTTGCGTCTATTTGATAATCAATTATTTGAGATTATTGGAAAAGTTAAGTTCATGTGACAACATACTTTTTACATCTTCTCAAAAAATCAGACATTTCAAAAAGTTTTTAAAAAAGAGAGATTAATCTAAAAGCAACATATTGACACTTTGGTGAAAAGCTGAAAAATCTTTCATTCCCACTTCAATAATTAACGTTAAACACCTTCGAAAAAAAACTCTACATAGAAGAAAAAAATATTTTAAAAACTTTCAGAATAAAAAATTTCTTATTTCTAATAGAACCGAACGACTCTTAGGCTATTTTTGCTCATTGGATTTGGTAAGGAAAAATAAAAAGGAATGGAAAACTAGAGGGAAAGCCTATGAAGCACGGACTCGGACACACCGACACAAGTGCGATACGACAAAGTCCTTAAAAAATTGCATGTCTACATTGTAGGAAAAGTATCTATGTAGTATCTTGTCTGTGTGTCGGATACAACACGACACGCGACACGTTACCTTCTTTGAACTGTCGAAGCTTCCTAGGGGAAAGCTATTTCCTTTGTGTTTTTCCTAGTATTTTTCTCCATACTTAAATTACATTAAGAATTAATATTTATTGAAGTATAATAGTAAATCAAGGAAAGAAGAAGAAACTTGACGCACAAAATTCAAAAAACTTGAATTTGTCTCTTACTCCTTTTTTTTATTTTCCTTTTTGATTTCCTCACTAACCAAACAAACAAAATTATGTATATACTGCCTCTATACCTTTTGAGATTTCCCAAAATTATTATCCTGTTTTTTAAACTGGTATACAATTTTTCATTACTTTCTAAAACTATCATTTCTTGAATTCTACATAAAGACAAAACTAAAAAAGTTGTAATGATTAGGATAATTGTATTTGTATAGATCCTTTTTAACCCCTTGAAAAGTTGAATTATTTTAAAGAACGAAAAAAGTATATTTTATTCTCACGAAATCCATGAATGAACCAAACATAGAATGAATGATATCAATATATGTCATTCTTGTGACATGTATTTGTCAAAAACTTATTCACCCTCTCTTTTCTATATCATCGGAGCTCTCAAATAAATTAATAAAAGTTCAGCCGGTGGAGCATATATTAAAGGGAAATTAAAATACTCTGTAGCAAACAAATCTACCCAAAATCGTGTGATACAAATCCATTCCACCAAATGTTAGGTGTACAATTATCTATTTGTCTTCTGATTTTAATTTGCCACCAAGTCTTCTTACAATTAACAAATCACAGGTCATAATTTTATAACATTATAACATTTCGAGGATGATAGTTAGATCAAATATCTCACAAACACGTCCTTGTGATCTGGACGTTATTGTCGGTGTGATTTCAATTTTCAATAGTTCCTGGGAAAATAAAAAAAAACATTATTATTTTCCTCCCCATCAAACATGCATTCACAAGTCCCCACTTCAAATTGAGTCATTTTACACCTAACTCTGGAGATTTTGATTCACATTGATGGCATTTGATTTGGGAATGGACCGAATGGTCATGTATGATTTCGATTGAGTACACACTGTGATGAGCCGTATGATCCAAATTTCATGTGTGTTCGAGTTCAATTAAAGGGTCTATCGCAATTAAAATAATGTCTTTTGATGGTGGCAGTTTGCATATACCTGAAGTTTAAACTGTAGGGTCAGATCAAGTGAGTTGTGTTTGCCTTTACAAAGATGATGTAAAAATTTTAGAATTATGCTATGGTTTCCAATTCATTTTGAAATTTGGTTTCTAATATATATAAATATATTTTTATTGCAAATTTGTTTATTAAAATTGTGGCTATACGACCACATTCAACTATAGTGAGATAACTTGATATTCGTTCTAAGTTAATTTTAATGGTTCCACTGCGAAGTGTATTGGATCTAAATTTGGGAATTTTGCTCCATTATTTTTCTGGTGTATTGAAATAATGAATCCATAAATTTTTTTTCCCCAAAAGGTATAAAGGCCCATATTTTTCTCTATAACTACCTCAAACTCACTTTGGTCAAGCTCATTAGACCCATTTTTTAATTTTTTTTTATTTCAACGGTGTAAACCAATGGTAACATTGTTAAGACAACAATTTGGTGACAAAAAAAGCCACAACAAATGGATGAAAAAAAAAAAAAAAAAAACTTAGTCCTAATTAATTCAGACACAGTATTTACTTTTTTCCATGTGATAAATTTTGTGGTTAGACCATTCTTTGTCAAAGAGTCTAACAAATTGATTTGTGAGATCTTTGCACTTGGAGATAAATTAGAGGTCACGTCTTCATACAAATAACAGAATATTCTAAGCATATGCATTACATTAATTAGGAGAAAAGAACGCAATGTGAAACTATGAATTAAATACTATCGATGTTACTTCCCCCCATGAAGTCCCTACCATTGATTGGGTCATAATCCCTCTAGAGGAATGGTCCCCCCAATTTTGTCCATGTCAAATTAAGTTTCAGACTCAAAAGGTCAATTTGGGCTCAAAGTTTACCTTGGACTTCTGATTCAAACTTCAAGCTTAAAGATAGAGCAATATCCAATTTTAGGGTCTGTTTGGAAATAATGGAATCAGTTTCAGGTTCAAGCTAAGCCTCACTATTATTAATTCTTTCAGCTCAACAAATTCAATTATTTGGTGAGTGCCAATTTATTGCATAAGAATCCATATCCACCCTAATAACTCTCTTTAAACAAAAAAAAAATTAAATAATTTAAAATAATAATTCTTTCTTTGTCAAATCACGTACGTAACATTGATTTTCAACAGGATCACACAGAAATAGAAAATGATAAGATGCGAACTTAAACCTCATCTAGTTTTAGATTTCCCCCAAAACAAAGATATCAGTGTTATGGTGGTGTTGATGTCAAAAACCAGTTCTTGGGTCATTTTAAAGCTAAACGTGGAGTCTTACATAACGTTAAAAAAAAAAAACAGCTATTGAATCACAAATTTATTTAGAACTGATTTTTTTCCAAACTAGTAATTGGTGCTTGTGGTAGGCTGGTAGCCAATCAAGTCTCCTCCTACATTTCGGCGAAAAAAAAAAAAGTCTCCCACATTTGAAGACTGGTAGGTTTGTACAGATCAACAAGAGGTGGCAGCCTTGAATCATGGTGGTGCACATGCTATGGATAAACACATTCTGTGTTGACTTGTGCTTTGCTTTAACGCCACCTCTTCCACCACTCACACCGTATCTATCTTTTGGTATTACAAAAAAGACTTATTAATAATAACATTCCACACGGTGGAAAGAGGTGTTCAATTCAAGGAAGATTGACATGGTCATTTTTGCCACCGCTGTACTTATATGAAGAAAAAAAAAAAAAATCAATGATCTTGGGTATGAATGATGTGTTTAATACTACGACATTGTGAGTGTATTTGGAATTGATTTTGATAATGTATTCTCGTCAATTATAATACACCAATCTTTTTAACTCACATTAAATATTAATTCTAATATATAATGATTAATCATTTTGTTCATTTTGAATTTTAAATTGCAAATGCACTTTTTCAAACGAGGATAAAAGAGAGTAATGACTCATAAAATTCAGAATGCTTAATTAATCTCACCATACAAACATAACACCAAAAAATAGCAATTTTTTTTTTAGTATTTTCCTTTATTTTGCTGCACTGAATCCACTAATAAAATAGGACTGATGTCCTAATCGGTTTTGTCGACACCAACTCTTTCCATCCGTTAAGTGCAAGTTTAAATCCCCTCCTCCCGTTGTAATTGAAACAACAAAAAAATAAATAAATAAATAAATAAAGAAATAAAGAAAAGAAAAGAGAAAGAGAATATATTGAGGAACAAAAACAAAGTTGCATACCAAGTGGGCCTAGCTCAATTGGTATGATTTCTCTTTTTCCAGTGAATAGATTGATGGTTTAAATCCCTTTTAGGGGGATTCATTTGTTTGTCCTCCTTATTGTTCATCAGTCAGAATGAGTGACTCTTATTTGACTTATTGTGAGCCACTGGGGTTGGATTGTGATGGATTAAGTGTGTGTATATAATGCCATATTAATCCAAGTAAGTATTAAAAAAAAAAAACATTTAATTCTAATACTAATTCCCATTTATGAGAGAGCACCGGGTTCCGGGTCCTTTCCCATATCCAAGTATCCAACCAGAAACCTAAAAGTAAACCACACGACCGTTAGGTGGACCCATTTCTCAATAGGTCCCAATCTCTCCTTGTCCCCCCCAACCACAGTTCACCACGTGTCACTGAAGCAACAGTTGTGTCATATTTGCTCCTATAGAATCTTCTGATTCCATTTGGCATTTTCTTAGAGAGAGAGAGAGAGAGAAGAGACGAGACTTTTTAGAGAGAGAGAGAGAGAGAGAGAGAGAGAGAGAGGAACGTAAGAATATTTTATTTTTTCGCCTTTATATAGCAAAAGTAGAAACAGAGCGGGAATGCGTTCACCTTCACCATCAGCTGTTCTTTTTTACTCCTCAGTTTGTCCTTCTAGGGTTTCTCTCTCTAGAAATCTATAAATCTATCATTCACTTTGCCTTATTCTTACGTTAGTCTTCTCATTTTGAGATCTGCGCCTTGCTTTGAACATCTGTGACGAAGAAGAGTCTCTATCCTTTGGCTTTGCTCAGAATTTCTATCGTTCAAGGTAGCTTTCAAATTCGGTCTCTGACTGTCGGATCGTTCTTTATACTGCTTTTGGTGTTAATAACTAGTTTTATTTCGTTTGATTTGACGCTTCTTTGTGTATTGTTTCGCATATATGTGTGTGTATATACACACAAACATATACGCGTTTGCGTTTGAATACGACTGTTTTTGCATACGTAAATGAGTATGTTTTGTTTCTGCGGATTGAATGTTTGAAATTCATAAATTCTTGTTTAATTTCCTGATCTATCGAGTCTACGATGTTTTTTTTTTTTGTGTGGAAACTACTAATGTAGCTAGGAAATTGAAAACATTTGCTCTGTTTCGTTGTATCTTTAATGGACGTAACATTTGTTTACAATTTGGCGGATCTGTATCGGTTTACCAACTTGTAGTCTCGTTTCCAGGAAAGAATTGAGTAAAAAGTGAACGAAATGTTTGGGTGGTATATTGAAGCCAAACTTGTCCCTTTTTCGGAATAATTGGATTTGTATATATATTTAATTTACTTTTTTTTTTTTTTTTTTGGGGGGGGGGGGGGGGGGGGGGGGGGGGGGTTGTCTCCGAATGGAAGCTTAAGTTCAGCTATCTAATCACTATAATACACTGCAAATCCCCATATTGTTTTTGGCCAGCCTTTGATCATGAATTGTTGCACTCTTATTGAAGAAACAATAGTTCTCCTTGCACGCACATATATTGGGATCAATGTTTTTTCCATTTATATGGGGCGATTTTGTACACCTTTGACCAACATGATATACCGACAGTCTTTCTTTTTCTACTTCATTACCTTGCAATATACAGTTTGCGATGTTCCTTGCTCCACCCCAACATTTTTGAGTTTGGTTGTACATCACAATCATCTACGCACACATAACTATAAGATGTATCAAAGTTTTGAATGTTGAGGAAGTTTCTTCATCTCTTTTTTTTTTTTAGAGGGTGTTTAGCAACTTCTTTCCCAGTTTATAAGAAAATTATGTGACTCTAAATGAAACATGCTAGAGGGTGTTATTTTGTTTCTATCTATTTCCATACCTTATGTCGGTGACCGCATTAATTCCATGGATCCATCTGAATATCTGATCCACCAGTGTAGGATTCTTTCATCCTCTTTATGCTCTTAAGGTTTGTTTCATTGCTTTTTGGTCGACCTAACTAAGTTATTATTAAGCATAACTATTGATGGATTTTTCTGTCGCTTATCATGTATTTATGTTAAATGCAGAAGCCTGAATGCTCAACGTTCCTACTATGTATTGGTTTACATATCAACCTTTAGTTTCTTTCTTGTCTTGGTTTACATATCAACCTTTAGTTTCTTTATGATTTCTGAGTTGCAGAAGTTGTGGGAGTCAAGCTATGTTTCAGGTTTTCAAATTGTAAATCTTTCCAAGTAAAATATAGTCCCTTACATTTTGACAGGGTAATGTAAGTGTTGTACTTGTATGTTAGTGTTATGTTGTTTGATGCATTAGACAACTGGCTACAGCTAAAGGAAGTGTTGGTGGCCGTGGTGGAGAAGAAAAGAAGAATTTTTTGTTATTCTGTCTCATCCAAGCAGATCTTTCTTTTCATAACCAATAGAAAAACTAAGTGGGACCCATCAAATGGCATTTGTAGTAAAGCATTATAATGTTGAAGTGGACGTGCTAAATAGTGGTATCCAATTTGTTTGGTCAGTTGATTTAATTGGCATACAAGCTAGAAGTCTATTTCAGTGGTATTGCAAGTTTCTTGGACCCTCATAACATATATTTTCACTTCTTGATGTAGCCTCCTTTCTGAATATCTGATTTTCGTCGAATATATGCTGCATGACCTCATCCAAAGTTAGGTACTTAGATGTTGTTAGTCATTTCTTGAATAATATTGGTCAATAATTGGCAGGGAATCCATCACTGGCTTTAATTCAAAAAATGCCTTAAATTGAATTTGTTTATTGCAATTTGCATGTAATTCACTCAATAATTTTGCTCAGCAATTGGCAGAAATTTTCCTAACTCAGTTTATTTTGGTTATGTTGAATTTATTACCTATTGCCTGTGCAGATTGAGACTCCAACCAACGCTCCTGTCATGGCTCCACCAATTGAGACTCCAACCAAAGCTCCTGTCTCTCACCACTCTTCACATCCACCTCTCAATGAAAGAATTCTTTCATCCATGAAGAGGAGATCAGTTGCTGCACACCCATGGCATGATCTTGAGATAGGTACACTTCATTTTGTTCTATGTACACCATAGATAGTTAATTCTGGATTGTGCCTTTCTGTTTATGAAGTGGTGACTTTTTTTGTATCTAATTTTCTTATAATTTCATGCAGGACCTGGAGCCCCTACTATTTTCAACTGTGTAAGGACATTCAACTTATTTTGCGTCAGTGTCTTTATGGTTAACTTTAGTCTGCATGAACATGTATTTGTGTAATGTAGAAATATAAGATAGTGCAATATGGTTGAAGTTGAATGATGCAGTCATTCCACAGTTTTCACTAATGGTTGGATGAAACAATTTGTCAATCAAATTCTAAGTATGACCCGTGTACTTCTATTACCGTCACATGGTCAGTTGTATGTGTATTCTATTAGATGCGGCACTTTACCTGATTTTTTTTCTTGTTTTCTACAAAAATTGAATTTTGACTTGTGATCAAATGAATAAACGTTTCAGTTAATCTTATGACCTTATGTAGTTGGCTGAAGTCCAGTGGTACATAATTGGAACATGTAGATAGTAATTGAGCGACTGCAACCACTTCGAGAATATGGGAAATCTTGAGCATATTGGAAATTATACTAGATGTTTATGGAGAGAGCATATTGGAAATTGTACTAGATGTTTATGGAGAGAGCATTCTCACTTTGATTGAGGCTGTGGTTAAAACTTTTTAATCTCTACAGGTGGTTGAAATTAGTAAAGGAAGTAAGGTGAAATATGAACTTGACAAAAAAACTGGGCTGATCAAGGTAATCAAACTTGGTGATTGGTGATCATTTATTGTTCACATATGTCCCTAATTACATAATACTAAAATCCATGGTATTATGCAGGTTGACCGTGTGCTTTACTCATCGGTTGTGTACCCACATAATTATGGCTTCATACCCCGTACTCTCTGTGAGGACAATGACCCAATGGATGTCTTGGTTATCATGCAGGTATGATGTTTGATGTGCATTATTTTATAAGTTTTTCTGATTGTGGATGCTTTCCAGGAAGCACTAGTGGGAATCATTTAAGGCATGCAATAAAAGTTTTAAGCCTAAAAATTCTAGATCCAGTGAGGAATGATTCATCGTATTTAGTCTTTGGGTTCTTCCTTTATGATTATTAACCTCTTGAGAATTCTGAACTTTCGAAATATCTATCAATGACATTGACCTGTTAAGGGAAACATACCGAATAAGGGGAATCGCCGAATCGGGTCAATTTCATGTTAGGTGCATTCTCAGCTTCTCTTTGGCCTGTTTGGGTTATGGAAGAACCCAAATGCCTCAATAGTGAAATCCCATCTCATTTAGCAGTGACCATGATGGGCAACTATAGAATTCATTCATTGTACGTCAGCAAACTGAAACTCAGAAAATCATCTCATTGGGGGAGTTGTGAATTTAACATATCTATTTTAATTTAGCAGTATCTAATTGGAATTTTAGGATTATACTAGATATAATTCTGTAATTTTCCCGCCCTTTTGAGTATACATTATCAGAATGTTCTGTTGTTCAAAATGAGGCTTATTACAGTAGGAACCCAAGTTACTGATACTTACAAGCCTTAACAAACTTGTGCAGGAACCAGTTCTTCCAGGATGCTTTCTTCGTGCTAAAGCAATTGGCCTAATGCCTATGATTGATCAGGTATGTACGCTTGCCCCTACAGGCTACAGAGAGGATTATGTTATTTTCGTAGCCTTCTACAAACTTTTAACATTGGTAAGAACACAGGGAGAAAAAGATGACAAGATAATTGCTGTGTGTGCTGACGATCCTGAGTATCGTGACTTCACTGATATCAATGAGCTTCCACCACATCGTTTGGCTGAGATCCGCCGCTTCTTTGAAGACTGTATCCTTCTAAAACTTCTTGCTTATCTTGATCATGACTGAAAATACATGTTTCATACTCTCTCTCTCTCTCTCTCTCTCTCTCTCTCTCTCTCATGTAAATGCAAAGAGAAGTTATATTAGTTTCTCTTAACGTGTAATCAGACAAGAAAAATGAGAACAAGGAAGTTGCAGTTGATGATTTTCTGCCAGCCACAAAGGCCTATGACGCAATCCAGTATTCCATGTAAGCAATGAGTTTCTTCACTCCCTAACCCCCAAATTTAATGTTGTCTCACATATTTAATTTCGTATGTGCAGTATAAAATGGACCGAACTCCATAAAAAAAAGAAAAAAAAATTTTTGAACAAGCATGAACTTTAAATTTTGGCACCACCATGTACCGACTAACAGCAAATGACTGACCCGACGTGGACTTCAACTTTGCTGATCAATTTTCTTTCAATTCTCTTACCTACACATTATTTTCTCATTGAAGAACCAGTCTTTGATATTCTCACTTGACTTTTATTTTGCTACTTGTAACTTCAAAGAATGTTCTTGAACATCTTACTGTGGTTTAATCTAACTTTTATTGTTTACTTCTACTGTGTAGGGATCTGTATGCAGACTATATTGTGGAGAGCTTGAGGAGATAATTTCTTTGTCATGCACAATTGTTGGGTAGAAGGACTGTGACCCTTTACTCGAGCCAGATGCTAATATATAAGTTTTGTCATCAATTTCATATAAAACTCTATACATATTGTTATTATTTGCTTCTAATATAGATGATGCCGAAAAGTAGCGATTCATCTACTGTACTGAACAGAGAATTCCTTTTAATTTGTAACTTGTTCTTGTCAATTTTTTCTTGAAAGCTCCTCCATGCTGTATATCCCCCCCCCCCCCCCCCCCCCCCCCCCCCCCCCCCTTTTGGGGGGCAAAGGGCTGTGTTGTTTTGAAGACCTTGCTTGCACGATTATTATTATTATTATTAAGGCTTTCTTCTTAATGATTGTTCTTGCAAATGGCTTTACACAAACGGGATCGTACATGTGATAATATCACTTTTGTGTATCAGTAATATATATTTTTCTTTATTTTGGTCAGTTGGGTTTTGCCGTTTTGAGATCGAAATTTGCCCTTTAAAATGAAATGACGGAAAAAAAAATTGTGGTCCTCATCTGCCGCATGATCAGATTAGTTGTATCACGTTCTTAAAAGTATAGTAATACTAGGTACATCTATCTAAACTATTTATTTGTTGATGTGGATTTTTAAAATTATTCTTCAGTTATTAAAAAAATTTGAATTAATTTTAAAACTGTCAGGACACATCAATAAATAAATAGTTTATGGCCCGTCTTTCCTCGAAAAAAATATTTAAAACAATGGCCCAAAGTCAATGAAGGGGTTAGCCATACTTGACTTTTGCCGCACTAATAATTTGAAGGAATTTTTTTTTTGCATATAAATAGGGAATTGCTAAAATACGCTACATAATTTCTAAATACACCATCCTATAGTATAAAATGATGAAAGTTTTGTGAGTCAATGTGTCACAGCCCGGTCCCACAATAGCGGAACCGGAGCCCGTGGCACGCCACCGATGCTACACCAATTCATTAACGTTCCCAAAAGATTAGTTTTAAGAACACATGCAGCGGAAAACAAAACACATTTTTTGTTACTAGGGGTCTAGTCGACTGGGTCGGGACCTCAGTCGACTCCCGACCCAGTCGACTGAAGAGAGCAGAGAGTTTTCAAAAAATGTTTACAGCCCTTCCAGTCGACTGAGGCTGGGGGGTCCAATCGACTGAAGTAAGCAGAACAAAAAAAAAAATCACATAAACCTTCAGAGGTCCAGTCGACTGAGTAAGGGCCTAGTCGACTGCTTTTGCCATATTAAAAAGCAGTAGCTAGCAGGCACAAGGGTCCAGTCGACTGAACATTGGACTAGTCGACTGCTTCCCTGGCAGCAACCCAATCTGCAGAAAAACAAGTTTCAAAAGCTTTTTAAAACAACCAAGTGTTATCCACACACTCTAACCTCACATCAAAGTAATCCTAGCTGAATTAAAACATTACCAAAGTGTAATTACAACATGTTACTAACTATTACCATGCTTTAGGTCCATTCTAACATACTAAGTTTAAACATAAGTTAAAACATTCAAATCTTTATTACAACATTCCTAGTGTTCCAAAACTACAAGATTAACATTTAGGTTGCCTTCAAAGCGAACTCTAAACCCACGTGCTCACTTCTCCGATTCCTCGCCAGCATTTACACCTGAAATGGTTATTTGAATAACCACAGATATTCGATTTGTTTAAGCTAACGCTTAGTGAATAAAACAATATATGCACATGAATGATAAACATGTCCGCATTCACATCTCTACATTTCATACTAGTCGCGGGAGACTCACGTGTCCGTCCATACTCCCAATCCACGACTTCTCGCCAATAAGTCCACGCAAAAGGGTAAGACCCACGATTCTTCTCTTCAATCGTGCGACCTTAATGCCTATATCGGCTCCACAAAATGGCACGGTGACCACGTGCTCCTTCTGACCCACAAAAGCAACTTAACATGCTCAAATACATATCACCATGCTCGCGGAAATTAAACATTTCATCGTGCTATTGGGCCTACTTATCAATACAAATGCCCAATATGAACTACACAGTATATATCTATGAATTAAATACATGCTATTCAAACATAACATGAATACACGCCGAGAAATCATTCCAAAAACATAGTTGGATCACTCACCTCCGAATAACGCTCCTATAATTCAATCTGAAGAAAACCCGTGCACAAAGAACGTGCAGAAGTCCGTCTACTACGATTCCTATCAATCAAAATTTAAATTATCAATTTTTATGAAAAATTCTAGAAAATAACTTTTCGAAAAACTTAGCCAAACAAGGCCTAAGAGGTATCAAAATGACGGCCTTACCTCAAGGAGTTCAAATACGGAATATAGGAGAAAACAGACTGACGGAAGGTCGTCGTTTGTCGTCGGAAAGCTCGAAGCAACAAAATCTCCCTTTGGCCTCTTTTTGGAAACTTAGGTTGTAAGCTAATGAAAATATCTAACTCATCTCTATCTATATATAGGCAAAACTCTCGGGAATTACGTTTGCCTCCCCACGAGTTTTCAAAACTCCTAATCAGTCTCTGAAACTTTCTACACAGCTAATTTATAGCTTTACAAGTGAAACCTCAAAATTATAAAAGTTTTTGACTAAGTTTCGTTTGGTTGCTAAAATGCGAATTTCTACATGACGTTTCTGAAGTTGCTAATTAGCCTACCAAATTAATAGCGTGTTAATTCGTTCTCACCAGGATACTAAAACTAACGACAGATATAAATTCTAAAACAGAAAATAATACAGATATTGAAATACACAAGTAAACATTTATTTTCAGATAAACATTTAAAGTATTCCACAGTGACCGTCTCACATTCGGAGAGACGTCGCAACAACAAATCCTCAATCACCACAGTTTCAAAGGGTTCTTTAATACAGACACCCAAATCAACTCGTGAGTCAAAACTCACCCAAACATGTGCCAAAAGACACGCCACATCACATTATCATGCATGGCAATGTAATGCAATGCAATAACACAAATGCGGGTGTTATAGTACTCTCCCCCTTAAAAGAAGTTTGTCCCCAAACTTGTACCTCATGTCTCAAAAAGGTGCGGATACTGAGTACGCATCTCATCTTCTATTTCCCACGTCATCTCTTCCGTCGTTTGGCTACGCCATAACACTTTCACTTTCGATATCACCTTATTTCGCAAGACTTGGTCTTTTCGATCCAATATCTCTACCGGATAAGCAACATACGTCAAATCACTCTGAATCTCATTCGACATCGGAGCCATCACTTGTTCCCTATCCTCCACTAAATGTTTACGTAACAATGATACATGAAATACGTTATGAACTTGAGCATACTCGCTTGACGACAAGTACAAATTCAATCGATATGCTACGAGTCCAACTCACCCTATGATCTCAAAAAGTTCTACATATCTCGGGTTGAGTTTCCCGTATCTCCCAAATCTAGTAATCCCCTTTGAAGGTGACACCTTCAAATACACCAAATCGCCCACGTCGAATTCCAACAGTCTTCTATGCTTGTCGGCATAACTTTTATACCTACTCTGCGCGATCAGTAACCGTTGTCTAATTACCTTTATCTTATCCGTCGTTTGTTGCACAATTTTTGGCCCTTCAATCATTCGTTCTCCCACTTCTGTCCAACTAATCGGTGAACGACATACGCGACCATACAAAGCTTCATAAGGAGCCATCCTAATACTTGACTGAAAGCTGTTGTTGTATGCAAACTCAATTAACGGCAAGTGATCTTCCCAATCACCCTGAAAATCAAGTACACATAAACGAAGCATGTCCTCCAAAATCTGGATCACTCTTTCTGATTGACCATCGGTCTCAGGATGAAAAGCAGTACTGAAATGTAATTTGGTACCCATTGCTTCTTGCAAGGCCCTCCAAAACTTCGATATAAAGCTATTATCTCTATCTGACACAATAGAAACTGGTATACCATGTAGTCTCACAATTTCGCGAATATACAACTTAGCTAACGCCATCGGCTTAGTCGTTCGAAGTGGTAGGAAGTGCGACGACTTCGTCAAACGGTTAACAATCACCCAAATAATAGTGTTCAATCTCTTCGACCTCGGAAACCCACTAACAAAATCCATTGTTATGTGCTCCCATTTCCACTCGGCTATCGGTAACGGTTGTAACAATTCCGAGGGTACTTGGCGTTCGGCTTTCACTTGTTGACAACTTGTACAACGTGAAACATAGCGTACTATTTCTCTCTTCATTCCCGGCCACCAATAAACATGTCTTTAATCTCTATACATCTTGGTGCTTCCTGGATGAATGGTGTACTTCGTATTGTGTGCTTCCTCTAGAATGTTCCGTTTCAACTCCTTCTCGTTAGGCACACAAATTCTACCGCTCAATCTCAAAACACCATTCTCAAAAGTAAATCCCGGTTGTTTGCCCATCGGAATCTCATCACAAATCTTCTTCAAAGCCACATCTTGAAGTTGTTTCTCTGCAATCTCGTGAATCAAGAGTGGTTGTGCCACCATCATCGACATTAAGCCACTTTCAATCCTCGGTATCACTTCAAGCTCCAAATTCTCCATATCTCGTATCAGTTCTTTCTGAGAAGTCAAATCTGATGCGGTGTTGGTTGGTACTTTGCGACTAAGAGCATCGGCGACGACATTCGCCTTACCCGGATGATACTGAATTGATAGATCGTAGTCCTTCATCAACGCTAACCATCTCCTTTACCTCATGTTCAAATCTCATTGTGTAAACAAGTACTTCAAACTCTTATGATCCGTGTATATCTCACATTTCTCCCCATATAGATAATGACGCCAAATCTTCAATGCGAAAATCACGGCGGCCAATTCTAGATCATGTGTCGGATAGTTCTTCTCGTGCGGTCTAAGTTGTCTCGACACATAGGCAATGACTTTGTCTCCTTGCATAAGAACGCAACCTAAACCTCTATACGAAGCATCACTGTAAATGATAAACCCTTCCGTCCCCGTCAGAATGGCTAAGATGGGTGCTTTCACTAGTCGACCTTTCAATTCTTGAAAACTTTCTTCACATTCCGGACTCCATATGAAAGCAACATCTTTCCTCATCAACTGCATCATCGGCATTGCAATACGTGAAAAGTCTTTTACAAACCTCCGATAATACCCAACTAATCCTAGGAAACTTCGGATGTCTGTCACATTCGTTGGTCTCACCCAGTTGGTAACTGCTTCTATCTTCTGAGGGTCTACAGAAATTCCCTTTTCTGACACTATATGTCTAAGGAAAGCTATCAACTCACACTTCTTCAATTTGCCCAATAATCTCTTTTCACGCAATCGTTGTAAAGCTAATCGCAAATGATGCTCGTGATCTTCAACGCTTTTGGAGTAGATTAAGATGTCATCTATGAACACGATAACGAACTCATCTAAATAATCCTTGAAAACACGGTTCATCAAGTCCATGAAAGCAGCTGGTGCATTAGTCACTCCAAATGGCATAACCAAAAATTCAAAATGACCATATCGAGTCCTGAAAGCTGTCTTCTCAACATCTTCCTCTTTGACTTTCAACTGATGGTAACCGGATCTTAAGTCGATCTTCAAAAATACCTGAGCCCCTTGTAATTGATCAAACAAGTCATCTATTCGCGGCAACGGATACTTATTCTTGACGGTCAACTTATTCAACTCTTATTAGTCGATGCACATACGCATTGTTCCATCTTTCTTCTTCACAAACAAGACTAGAGCTCCCCACGGTGAAACACTCGGTCGGATAAAATCCTTCTCAAGTAGTTCTTGTAACTGAACCTTCAATTCTTTCAACTCTATCGGTGCCATTCGGTACGGCGCTTTAGATATCGGTTGTGACCTTGGAACTACTTCTATTGTGAACTCAAGTTCTCTTTCAATCAATACGTCGGGTAACTCATCGGGAAAAACGTCTGGAAATTCTCGAACTACTGAAATGTCTTCTATTAGTGGTCCAAGAACTCGCGTGTCGACAATTGAACATAAGAAACCCGAACAACCCTTCTTCAACATCTTACTTGCTTGAATCGCCGATATCAAGTACGGCGGTACGATCACTCCCTTAACCTGAAAAGTAAACCCTTCTCGCCCTGACGGATAGAAACTAACCCTTTTCTGTTCATAATCGATTCTGGCTTGATTAACCGACAACCAATCCATACCCAAGATAACATCAAAGTAGTTCACCGTCAATGGAATCAAATCAACGCTCAAGACTTTATTACCTATCTTGATCTCACATGACTTGAATATCGAAGAAGTAACTAGCGGTTCACTACTAGGCAATGATACACACAAGTCATATCCTAACGGTTCTGACTTAACAGTTAAATGCTTAACAAAATCACGTGATACGAATGAATGCGTTGAACCAGAATCCATAAGTATACGTACAGGTAGGGATGACAATGGGGTGGGTTTTCCGGGTTCCCCGCCCCGCCCCGCCCCGCCCCTAATAGGTAGGGTATGGGGGGCTTAATAGGGTTAGGGGCGGGTATGGGGGAGATTTTCAAAACCCGGGTCGGGGTCGGGTCAGGGTCAGGGTCAGGGTCAGGGTCGGGGTAGGGTCAAAAAACCCGCCCCCGCCCCGAATATACTTGTATTTATATTTTTACCCCTCAATAGTTATGTGTATTACCATTTTAAAAAAAAAACTGCACTATTAGGGAACTAATTGGGTAAGTTAAAAAAAAACTGCACTATTAGAGGAAAAAAATGCATTAAAAAAATTGCTTTTTTAATTTGTGTACCAAAAAAAAAAAACATAATCGGGGCGGGGCGGGGCGGGGTCGGGGACCCCGGGGGCGGGGGCGGGGGGCGGGGGGCGGGGAGAGCACTATGCGGGGCGGGGCGGGGGGCGGGGGGAGGGTTTACTGAAGCGGGGCGGGGGCGGGGGCGGGGTATGGGGGCCCCGTCCCATACCCGCCCCGTTGCCATCCCTACGTACAGGATACGAACAAATAGGAAGAATACCTGATACGACGGTATCATCCGTATTCCCCAGCCTGAGCTGGAAGTGTCGCCCTTATTGTTGTTCGAATCCCTTTCCCTTATCCACTCGATGTCCTACCTTGGATCCACTCGATGTCCTACCTTGGATCCACTCGGCATACTCGATGCCCTGGTACTCATTCCCGGTTGTTTCTTACTTGGACAATTCTTTGCTATGTGTCCCGGTTGTCCACACTCAAAACATTTTTCTCTCATTTCCGGGTTATAGCTCTTCGTATTTGGAAAGGTATTTGGTGTGGTCGAGTTTGCATTCAAAGGACAATTGCGGGATATGTGTCCTAACTGCTTGCAAAAGTAACAGGTGCTCAATTGGTAGCAAGTTCCTCTGTGTCGCAGGTTACATGTTGGACACAACGGTCTCGAGTCCCCCATGAACGTACTCCCTCCTTGGCTACTCATATATGATCCCAAACCTTGCGTAAATGGTTTCTTCGCATTCCCTTGACTCTTACCCCGACTGTCAATTGTTGTCTTTCCTTGTTGTCCCTGTCGATATCTGTCGACACTTTTCTCAGCAATACGAGCAGCTTCCTCAACGAGAGAAACGGTCGGGTGTTGTAACATATCCACACGGCCACGGATATTCTCCCTAAGTCATTCCTCAAACTTACGAGCTTTATCCCTATCAGTCGGAATGGTAGTTTTCCCAAATCGTAACAAGGCATTGTAACGGGATACATACTCACTCACAGTCATGTCTCCTTGAACCAGACTTGCAAACTCTTGGCGTTTTTGAGTATAAGCAGATTGCGGAAAGAAACATTTGTTGAATTCTTCTTTAAATGCTTCCCATGTGGTCGGCTTCCCTTGTTCAAGTACGTTGTTCCACCAATCCAATGCTTCGCCCATCAACGTATCGGATGCGCATAAAATTTTCTCCTCATCGGTACACATTACCTGACGGAAATGTCTCTCCATGTCCATCATCCAATGATCGGCCAAGTCTATGTCAACTTGTCCATAATACAAGGTCGGATTCCGCTTATGAAACTGTTCCACGATTGTGTGTTGAGGTCGCGGTGCTGGTGGTGCATTGATATAACGAATTTCCACTGGTGGAGGCTGAACGTTCATCTGTTCTCTTTCACTTACCGCTTGTATGAAATTTCCCACCATATTTACTATTTGGTCCATCCGCGAATGCGGTGACAATTCTCTCAGCGGATCAACCATAATGTTTCAAATATTCCCCTGTTAAGTTCAATGCATAATGACCGTGCATGCTATGTCACAATATAGATATAGGTGCACAATTCATCACGATCAACAAATGCTAACACATGAAGCATTTCTATAATGATAACAATTATCTTCACAATTACACACTTCACTCGACGTCACTCAGCATATATATAACATCACTCGTTCCCAAGGCTCTAAACAGGCTCTGATACCACTAAATGTCACAGCCCGGTCGCACAATAGCAGAACCGAAGCCCGTGGCACTCCACCGAGGCTACACCAATTCATTAACGTTCCCAAAAGATTAGTTTTAAGAACACACGCAGCGGAAAACAAAACACATTTTTTGTTACTAGGGGTCCAGTCGACTGGGTCGGGACCTCAGTCGACTGAAGAGAGCAGAGAGTTTTCAAAAATTGTTTATAGCCCTTCCAGTCGACTGAGGCTGGGGTCCAGTCAACTGAAGTAAGCAGAACCAAAAAAAATCAGATAAACCTTCAGAGGTCCAGTTGACTGAGTAAGGGCCCAGTTGACTGCTTTTGCCATATTAAAAAGTAATAGCTAGCAGGCACAAGGGTCCAGTCGACTGAACAATGGACCAGTCAACTGCTTCCCTGGCAGCAGCCCAATCTGCAGAAAAACAAGTTTCAAAAGCTTTTTAAAACAACCAAGTGTTATCCACACACTCTAACCTCACATCAAAGTAATCCTAGCTGAATTAAAACATTACCAAAGTGTAATTACAACATGTTACTAACTACTACCATGCTTTAGGTCCATTCTAACATACTAAGTTTAAACATAAGTTAAAACATTCAAATCTTTATTACAACATTCCTATTGTTCCAAAACTACAAGATTAACATTTAGGTTGCCTTCAAAGCGAACTCTAAACCCACGTGCTCACTTCTCCGATTCCTCGCCAGCATTTACACCTGAAATGGTTATTTGAATAACCATAGATATTCGATTTGTTTAAGCTAACGCTTAGTGAATAAAACAACATATGCACATGAATGATAAACATGTCCGCATTCACAACTCTACATTTCATACTAGTCGCGGGAGACTCACGTGCCCGTCCATACTCCCAATCCGCGACTCCTCGCCAATAAGTCCACGCGAAAGGGTAAGACCCACAATTCTTCTCTTCAATCGTGTGACTTTAATGCCTATATCGGCTCCACAAAATGGCATGGTGACCACGTGCTCCTTCTGACCCATATAAGCAACTTAACATGCTCAAACACATATCACCATGCTCGCAGAAATTAAACATTTCATCGTGCTATTGGGCCTACTTATCAATACAAATGCCCAATATGAACTACACAGTATATGTCTATGAATTAATACATGCTATTCAAACATAATATGAATACACGCCAAGAAATCATTCCAAAAACATAGTTGGATCACTCACCTCCGAATAACGCTCCTATAATTCAATCTAAAGAAAACCTGTGCACAAAGAACGTGCAAAAGTCCGTCTAATACGATTCCTATTGATCAAAATTTAAATTATCAATTTTTATGAAAAATTCTAAAAAACAACTTTTTGGAAAACTTGGCCAAACAAGGCCTAAGAGGTATCAAAATGACGGCCTTACCTCAAGGAGTTCAAATACGAAATATAGGAGAAAACAGACTGACGGAAGGTCGTCGTTTGTCGTCGGAAAGCTCGAAGCAACAAAATCTCCCTTTGGCCTCTTTTTGGAAACTTAGGTTGTAAGCTAATGAAAATATCTAACTCATCTCTATCTATATATAGGCAAAACTCTCGAGAATTACGTTTGCCTCCCCACGAGTTTTCAAAACTTCTAATCAGACTCTGAAACTTTCTACACAGCTAATTTATAGCTTTACAAGTGAACTCAAAATTATAAAAGTTTTCGACTAAGTTTCGTTTGGTTGCTAAAACGCGAATTTCTACATGACGTTTCCGAAGTTGCTAATTAGCCTACCAAATTAATAGCGTGTTAATTCGTTCTCACCAGGATACTAAAACTAACGACAGATATAAATTCTAAAACAGAAAAAAAATACAGATATTGAAATACACAGGTAAACATTTATTTTCAGATAAACATTTAAAGTATTCCACAGTGACCATCTCACATTTGGAGAGACGTCGCAACAACAAATCCTCAATCACTATAGTTTCAAAGGGTTCTCTAATACAGACACCCAAATTAACTCGTGAGTCAAAACTCACCCAAACATGTGCCAAAAGACACGCCACATCACATTATCATGCATGGCAATGTAATGCAATGCAATAACACAAATGCGGGTGTTATACAATGTGGTGTATTTAGCGAAAAAGGCAGTGCCGGTCTTGACTTTTGGGGGGCCCTAAACGAACTTCTAAAATGGGGTCCATTATAAATTTTCGTATAAAAAAATGACATTACTAAAGGAAAATTTAATTACAAAAGAAAGTGACTTATATAATTACGTAAAACTAACTTACATCAATAATAGTATTACTTAAATATTACCCTTCGTGCATTTTTAGTTGCAAAATCACCAATTACATTTGTATAATCAATCTCCTTCACTATATCTCTTTCAATAGATAACGTAGCTAACCCATTCATTTTTTCTTGTGACATAGTTGGTCGAAGATAAGACTTAAACAACTTCAATTTTGAAAAGCTTCTCTCTGCCGAGACAACTATAACTGGAATAGTCGATAAAATTCTATAAGCAATCCATTCATTTGGGAAACAACCATCCATTGCTTGCATATGATTCAACACCTCAATTGGCTTTTTTTTATTTCTTTTGGTAAAATTGTTCTCAAGACTTTTAATTCTGAAAATAAATCTCTCCCATCAACATCATAATTATCATGCTTCAAAAAGACTTCAAAGTTGGCACAACAAGTGTTCAAACTCTCACATTCTTCGACGAAATCATTATCTTGATCATTCTCGTTTAAACTCTCCGTATCATTCTCATCCGTACGTTGATTATGCTCTTCATTCACCAAATCCTCATTTTCCACGTATGTAGGTTGATCATTTTCATTCTCATTTTGATTTGAATCACTTTTATTTTCTATTGCTAGTAATAAACTTTTCAAGTGCTTCTGCTTGAGTTCGATTAAATTCTTCAATTTTTTTTTGTATCTTTTTCCTTTTTTCACATACGACATGTATTTTCTAGGAGGCATAGTTATCAAGTTATCACAACAACAATATAGAAACCAATTGACAACTTAGAAATTTAAACATAACCTGAGTCACCCAATGTTCCCAAATTCTCAGTGCTAGTGTTCTTGAGAGTTGAGAACTGACCAAGAGTAGCAGGCAGCAAGAGTACTGACCACTGACCTTCAAGACTTTTATTGTAAAATAAAAAATAAAAATACAATCAATTAATGAATACCAAAAAGAATAATAAACATGAAATAAAAATCAGTAACTATTTTATATTTAACAAATCAATTTATCAAAGAATGGTTAATGGTTAGGTTACCTAGGGTTAGATTTTGCCTGTTTTGATTGAAAGGGAAGAACTGAAGAAGTCAAGAATAGAAGCCTAGAAGTAGAAGGACTCAAGAGTGGTCCAACAATAGTGTCCGAGTGTCGGTGAAATAGGAGTCTGAGCACCTGAACCGCAACAACCACTACTTGTGATGCATTCCACCCACAGAGTGTTGAATAGAGAGAGAGCTTTGATTCCTGTTGAGTATTGAATGTTTTTCTATTTTAAATGATTGGGTTTGTTGAATGAGTTATGGGCTTTTGGATTTATGTATTGATTGGGCTTTTGTTAATATATATATATATATATTTTACTTTATGTAATGTAACAAGTGGGCTATCTCTTTATTTGATGGAATGTTGGGTTTTTTTTATATGTACATATATATATATGCTTAAATACTTAATTTGAATTGGGGGTCCTTTGGAATTGGGGGCCCCATGCGACCGATTGTCTTGTTTGGCTTCCGGACCAAAATGTAAGTGTATTTTCGCAATTCCCTATAAAATAACTTGAAGGAATTAATTGGAAATGTCTACATGCACCCTTTTAAAGCATGGCTGGGTTAACTATTAAAATAGTCACCTTTTAGAATAAGAGATTCTTAGGAAGTCACAAATTAAAATCGTTTTCATAGTTTTTTTAGAAGGTTAAGACGGTTACAATTTTTGGACAATTACTTTTAAGAGCATCTACAATGGGTGCAATAAATTTAAGCAAAACTTAGTATAAGTTTGTTGTACCGTATGAGTGCATTTACAATAGTGTAGTGATCAAACGACACTCCCAAAGTCGTTTATGACGAAACGACACCGTATGAAAGCTTTACACCAATAAGAGAGGTCTTTATGGCATACAATGTGCCGTTTTGGAGTAACAGACACCGTGTATGCCGTTTGGGAGGTGTTTGAAATGGCACAACTTTGTATGTGTCGTTTGAGAGATGTTTGGAATGAGACGGTTTTGTGTGTGTCGTTTAGCCTCTCACGGCACAGTATGTGTTGAATAGCTTATACAATAGTGAAATGTAACTTTAGGTTTCACTAAGTTTTACTCCTTAAGTTTGTTGTATAGCCTACATCATTGTTAACATCCCAATGCTAAATTTACTAAGTTTATTGTATAATATTACCCATTATTAATGCTCTAACTTGCCCCCAAAAACACTAGCTTGAAGAGAATGGAAACTCTCTTGGTTGAGAGTTATCATATCAAAGCATTAGAGCTAGATAATCATTCTCTTTCTCCACCTCTCGGCCATTATACTTTGCCAACCTACTACAACACTTTAGTAATTTTTTTTAGGTAATTTTCTTGTACTAATCTAAGATTGTATTGCTTTACAAATGTGTCACGGAAACACAATTGTACAAAATGTCATTGTTTTTTATGCAAATAATGGTATGCTTTTTAAATTTGAATTTTAAATTTAATTTCTAAATACTTTACTAAATGTACCACACACAGTAGTGTACAATATCACCGATCATTATCACTAAATCCAAATTTGTGAAGAAATGTGTCAAGCCCCGGAGTAAGCCAAAAATAGGGAAAATTAAAATTTCCTTTATGGGTCCGTGGACACGTGACTAGTTTGTTAACCGTCTTGTCCTTCTAACTCCACACCATGCAATCATAAGGGAAATGCTAGAGCATAAGCATGACTTAAGCTTATCAGAGTATAATTACAGCGGTGGAAATTAAACAAGAGTTACAATAACATCAATCCTAATACAAGAGGTCATACTAAACAATTTACATAAGCTTAAAAATAACAGGAGAAACTATCTATCAGATCTTCAGCAAGGCTTTATCCTCCTTAGCTCCACGGCACCGCATCCTGAACTCTTCTATCTATCTCCAAACCTGCAACACTCTAGGCATAGGAATGCCCAGGGCGTAACATGCCATCAGCCTTGGAACAAGGCTGAGTGAGAGTCTCAACCGTACAATAATCAATAAATACAAAACATCTCTCGACTCACGTCATAGTTTAGTATCTTAAGATATGGTTAATCTCTTATCAAAAGATGCATTCTCACCACAGACGTAGCAGAGGTCTCAACAAGACAGGTAGATAGATAAACATGATCATCATAGAATACATTCTCCTTGTTTTATCCTCATGCGTGCAAATGCATGACCGATGCGACTTACTCCCAACTCTTTTTCAAAGACACTTGCTTTTCAAAACAGATACTTTTCAAAACCATTTCATTTTAAAACCAAAACTTTCCAAAACCAAATCATTTCGAACCAAACCATTTTACATATCAATTCAATCTTATCATTCACTTTCTCTTTCTCATCCACTTGACAACACGCGGTACATCAAGGATGATAACATGCTATAACAGCCGATTTATACTTATTCCCTTGATAGGTCGTCGGACGTCTTCACGGCGCACACTATATGTAAACAATGGAACTGGCACATAGGACATCTTCAACCAAGTGTATACTCTCACCGGTCGTCTACACGACTGAGAAGTATATTAGAGCACTAGTCGGACGTCTTCAACGATACATGGGACGTCTTCAACGGCGAGAGGCGCGCTAGGAACCCTAACCATTCATGTCCACCCGGCTCGTCAGTCGTTGATCCATCGGATCCAATATTCACATCTCTTTCCCATTCACTATCTCATTTCATTCAAATCCTCATCAAACACTTCTTTCTCTCACACAACGCATACTGACACATGTCATGAAATACACGTATGTCCACTATCAATACTCACATGCAAATCTACTTTTATTCCTCTTTATTATTAATATGGTATGCGTTATCTATTCCAGTCAACAACATCGTAAAACGTGCATTTAATAGATAGCGGCAGAAACGTAACATATAGAACATGGATTTGATACCAACAATCATATAGATAAAACCCTTAACATGCTCACGTATGCGATATCACTACCATACATGCTTTGTATAGCCATACAATTATTGGAATACAAGTAGCATCATAAATTAATATATTACTTATACAAAACATCATACAGATAGCTTTCAAACATCTTATATTAATCTTATTAGGATTAGAGTGAGGTTAGGAAACTCACCTAGAGTCGCCGATCCTCAGAAAGCAAATAAACGTCAAGTTCTACAATAATAAACGGAAGACACAATAATAAATAGTGAGTGCAATTACAGGGGAAAAATGGTAATTTTACCAAATGAGGTTATAAACCTCAAGGTAGTGATCTACGCGTCATTCTAAGTCCAACGCCATTGACTAGACTCAATTCAGAGTCCGTCGCATTTTACGAGGTAAAAGGTAGGGCTTACTACACTAATGCGGGCCCTAAAGACAAACTGTATTTTTGACAGAGTCAAAAAGTCACGAAACTTTAGGAAGACGATTTAGACATTATTCTAAGACTCTGGGAACTGACCGCGTATTTTTCGGAGTCCTAGGTTATTTATTATGATTTATTGAAGATAATATATATCAGAAAATACCCAAAAAGGGATTTAAATACATAATTATAATTATACTGAGAAATCAATACCTAGAAGTATTTTTATTAAATAGTAGATATTAAAATACACTACCAGTATTTATCTCATAATTTTCGGAGCTCGTTTAATATTTTTAATAATTAATATACTAGTTTAATAGTTCCTTATTAATTATTAAAAACACTAGACTATAATATTATAGCCTTATAATTTGTATTATACAATAAAATAGTCCCGGGGTCATTACCCTAATTTTCTAAAATTTATAAATGCATATAGGTATTTAAATACTATTTAAATACCCTTGAAAATCATATATTATATTCATATAATAATAAATAAATGATAACTATATTAATATTATAATATTATTATTTTCCAAAATATAGAGAATACTATATAATAATGTTCTATAATTTAAAACATTAATAATATATTTATAAAGCATTTTATAATAATTAAAACTATTTAATCTATTATTTTGTATATAATAATAATCATAATAATAATAATAATAGATAACCCAAACCGACCCTAACTAAATGGATCATCCATATACACTCTCATAGGGATCCAACTGGGTGACCCGCTGGGTCAATCCTGATCCGACCCGAACCTATACGGGCTATCCAAAAACACACTCACACAAACCCAAACTAAGAACATGTTCGAGTCAAACCAAACCTAAACCCGCGACCCAATTCTACTCACAACTAGTCCTACCCACTAACCCTACCCCTGACCAGACCCGGACCCAAACCATACCCTAGCCCAACTACACACACAAACGAACCCGCCCAAAAAAACTCGGTCCCAACCCGACACCAAAACGGCGTCGTCCCACTTATGGGAGACCCATGGGTTTTCTTAACCCGCCCCGACTCGCTACCCTAGCCCACATACTCACACATCCTAACCCTACCCAAGCCTGACCTAAACCCGTGTCTTATAACCCAAAGACCCAAACGGGTCTCCTTTCTTCTCCGGCGAGACAAGGTCGCCGGAATTTCGGGGCTCGCCAGAAAATCTTTCAACGCTCATATCTCTCTCGTTTCTCCATAGAAATCAATGAAACCATCGGCAAAATGACCGGAATCTCCTCCCCTACCACATAGTATAAGCCGAAAGTCTGGTTTATTCATTTTGGGTACCTACCAGTGGATTATTCTTTTAGCTATTTCAAAGAATAACTGTCACACCCGTTCCAGAAATTTATGATTTTGAACATGCATAATTTGAGATTTTGAAATTATTAATGTTATTAATAATTTGAGTTGAGTTGAGTTGAGTTGAGTTGACGTGGGTCAACGATGAGGTGTCAGTGAGGACACGAGAACATGGAATTTCACATTTTTCATTGGCATGACTAAATGACATTTATATGATTTAAATGTTATTTGACTTTATCTGGTATTCCTGTGAATAGTGATTATACCTGTGTAGTATAATTCTGGTTATTGGATACTTTAGTATATCATTTTGAGAACTGTGGTGAGAGCGTGAGTGATACGTTAATTAAGAGGTAGGTTGGGTAGAGATTCCACAGAATATAGTTTTCGGACGTTATTTTTGGACCCAAACGAAACCTAGTCGAAAACTTTTGAAATTTATAATTTTCACTCGTAAAGTTATAAAATGGACGTGTGCGAAGTTTCATGGGTTAATTAGAAGTTTGAGAAACTTGCGGGGAGGTAAACATCAATTCCAGAACGTTTGTCTATATATACAAGTGGATGAGATTTCATTCTCATCCAAACTTCCAAAAAAATATCTAGAGAGAGGAGAGAGAAGGGAGATTGAGCCAACGGGCTTTGCGACGCCGATCGACGACCTTTCGTCCGTCAGATTTTCTCCAGATTTCATATTTGAATTCGTGGAGGTAAGAACTACGTTTTGATCCTACTTAGGCCGTGTTTGGCCAATTTTTGTAAAATTCTTAATCCTAGACTTTTGGGAAAAATCAAGTAAAACTCGTAGGAATCGCGTATAATTTGAAATCCGACGATTAATTAGCCCCTAGACGATCCTTCAAAGTTTGAAGAGAATCGCACGAGGTATGAATTCTAGATCTATGAAATATATGGATTTTCATGTTTTGAACATCAACTTTGATATCTTTGGATCCGGGCAAAATTTATGTATTAATTAGGCCCGTTAATTATGCACGTGAAATTATGTGAAAAACACGTATAACTGTTTATGTGAGCATGTTATGTGTCTACTTGGGTCAAAGGGGAGTTTGGTGCAAATTCATCCGGGGTAAGCTCCTCGAACCTTGAGGATTGTGATTTGATTGTGATTGAAATGGAATTGGAATTGTGGTTGTGTCTGGATTGGAGGTGGGCCCAACCAGTACACGGTACCTGGTATGGAGGAAGGCCCAACCAGTGTACGAGATGCGTGGGAGAGGTGGGCCTCCTACGGCATCGATCGGATGAATGCGTACCACTCACCCTAGAGACTATTTCTATGTGTTTTAGATGCTTAAATCATGAACTGTCATATAAGCATACATTTAGAATTGTACGCTCAGCATATAGCTGAGCAGTGGAGATGTACTCCATTGCAGGTAAGAAGAAAGACAAGAAGAAGCGTGATGAGTGAGGCCGATGAACGGCGGGGGAATCACACTTGTACATGTTTTTGTTTTTATCCTAAAACTTGTGTAAGGATTGGGAATCGGTAACATGTTGTAATAGAACCATAGATTAGTTTCGCTGTATTGTAATCTTGTAATTGAACGTCTGTAGTTATGTTTTAAATGTTGTAATTGGCGTTGGTTGTGATGGTTTGTGGATACTTGAGAAGCATGAGTTATTATTTTCACAACAGGACTGCCCAGCAGGGGAGCAGTCGACTGGACCCTATGTCAGTCGACTGGATCCCGTGTGATTGAGACACTGAAAGTGAATAGTAAGAGAAGCAGTCGACTGGACCCTGCATCAGTCGACTGAGACACTGTTGATTTTGGCTACTGCTTCTAATAATGGTAAAACCAGTCGACTGGATCCCCAGATCAGTCGACTGTACCCCTTTTCGAAATGTTGCATTTTGGTTCTGCTTAGCACAGTCGACTGGGGACCTTGATCAGTCGACTGGGTTCCCTGATCAGTCGACTGGACCTCTGTTGAGAACTTTAGGTTTTGGTTTCTGCTCAGTACAGTCGACTGGACCCTAGGCACAGTCGACTGAACCTCTGTTTTCAGAACTGATTCTTTTGAATGTGTTTTCACTTGGCCAAAACTTTTTATAACTCAAATTTTCAATGGATTGTCAACTCAGAGAGCAATGTTTCCTAAGTTTTAAAATACCCAGGGTTGTTTTAATGTTCTTTCCGCTGCGTATCGTTAGAGGATGATTGGATGAGCCTTGATGGCGTGCCACGTGTCCTATTTCCACACGTAGTGGGATGGGTCGTGACAATAATGGCCTGAATGGCCGGCCAAACGAATCCTAAACCAAAAGATGTTCCTATGGGGTCTATCTGGGACCAAGGGGGTCAGGTTGGTATAACTTAGAGGCCATTTGGTTGTGATTTAAAAAAACTAAGTTCTTGGGGGTGGTTCTAATGACCGTCGGAGCTCACAGAGAGCCCAAGGCTCTGTTTGGCTTCATGCATGCAGGTCTAGGAGCTTCCTAGGTGTCATGCAAGGATGCAGAAATAAGGAGGGGTATGGGTTTACCTCAAGGAGCCTCAGATCCTCTTATTCTTCCTTCTTCTCCAATCAACTCTTCTCTCTCTCCTCTGCGTCCTCCTTCTTCCTTTTTCTGGTCTTCTGGGTAACAATGGATGTTATGGGTGTGTACAGAGGGGTTGTGATAGAGAGAGGGTGTGAGGTTGATTACTCTTGTGGGTGGTTGTCTGTGTTCTCTTTCCAATTCTCTCGATTTCTCTCTCTATGAAATCAGTATAGACTGATTTATGGGGTGGCTGAGAGTATTATATGAGAGTTAAATGATGGTTATGGTGTTTTTTTATGGAAGAGTGGATGGGGGTGTGTTATCCCATGTGTTGGGTGCATAATATATGTAAGCGGGTGTGTGTCCAAGGGTAGATTGTAAGGGCACATGGTGGTGGTGGTGGTGTGGGTCCCACTCTCGAGTAGAAGTCTTAAGAATGTGTGCCTGAGTCCCTAAGTACGTGTATGATCGTGAAACTATGTGCGAGACAGAAAATGTGGTTCCATGAGGCTGTGTACAGGTCTAAGTTCAAGTACATCTACGATTTCTAACTTACAAACTATACACGTCGAGGTTACGTCTAATAGACGCTAGGTTAGTACTAACGTCGTCGTCGTTGTCACGATTACTATAGGACCTAATAGGGATTTCAAATTGAGGTCATTCTAATGGACATTCTGTAAGCGTACCATGGTGACATCATCACTTCTAATCCTACGTGGAATTTCTGGAGAAATTCAAGGTGCTACAAAATGAGAATTGAACTTGATCCTAAGGCCGATCTTGAAGCAATAGCTTTGTATTTCTGTAATTTCCTATGGTACCATCTAAATATATTCTTTGGGTATATATTTGTTAGGGATATATACTAAAAGTCATGCTTTATGTAGTTGATTTATTATTCATTTAATAAAATCAGTTAATCCATTTTTATGAGAATCTGTGTGGGCAATATTTGTAAATTGTTTATTTAATGTTATGCATGTGTGTCTTTCATTCTACATAGTAGATGGTTTGGTGTGTAGAGTTCGGCTTACACACGGAAGATCAGACCATCAGATCTTGTAGAATGTAAGATTTTGGTTTACAGTCTTAGATGTGATTGGACACACTATTGGTAGGACTGCAGCATGGTGTTGTAGTAGGTTTGCCTTGACTGCGGGAAACGGTATAGTTTCAACTCACCATGCTGGTACACTTTGTGTATTAAACAGGACCGACTTGGGGTAATTATTTTTATACTGACTTATAAGATAATTAATACCACATGACTATTATGAGTGCTTATGCTCTAAATCCTAAGTTGATGTATAGACACGTACATTTGATATTTACACTTTGATCCCTAAAAGGGTGAGATCCTTAAATGGGTCAATATCTCATTAGATTGGGTGACAATATTAATTTTGTGGTGGATATTAATTAATGATGGAATCCATGTCTCAATTTTGGGATTGATGATATCCCCTTGGGAAAGCTTATAAGTTTTGATTATGTCAAACCCTGCAGGTGGATTTTGTATCCGACATATCAGATAAGTTAAGCAGAGGATCTCAAGGAATTTTAAGAGATTAATTAAATATGACTGTCAGTAATTATATTTAATTAATGGATATATGTAATCTTAACATGGGGAGATAATAAGCATTTAATAACATGGAGCTCGAAATATATTTTTGAGATAAGGGTAGGAGTGCAATTATAATTCTTTAGTGGTATGAATTATGATTTATGGAAATAGGAATCTGATTCAGTTCGAATTAGGGTTTTCTAATTCCATAAGGAAGCCTATTCCTTATTGTCTTCTTATGGTCCCTATCGTAGCCTATATATATGCTGCTTTGACTCTCTTTTCAGTTTGCATTTTTTCACCAAGAGTATTATAATAACTCGGAATAGAAAAGAGAGCGTAAAAAGATAGAGCAGAAACATAAAGGATTTCGAAGGAGCCCACACTCAGTTCGATATTCTGGCAGCAAAGGAATACGGTAGAAGATCGTGAGCTGTTATCGAGCATGTGTTCTCGATTCGTCTACTACAACAATCCGTTTTAGCAATTTAAGGTAACCCTAGTTCCGCCCTTATAGGGTTATTGTAGTTTTCATGTAATTTTTGCAGTACCAACTTATACGCGCTGTCAACGGATTCTGGGAACGCAATTTCCTAACAATATCACCTACCTCTCTCTTAAGGTTTGGCCTAATAACACTTACATCCCTCTACGTTTCAGAACTAACAGTTACCTCCTTTATTTTTGAATTTCAGTAACACTTACCTCCCCTCCATCGTTAGAAAAACTAATGGAATGAAGATGACATTACTTAATAACGATCTAAAATACCAAATTTACCCTTCCTCTTGACTCACTTCTTTCATCAATCTAACTTACCCACTTAAAATATTTTATCGAAAACCAGCTTTCTATTTTTAGGGGTCTTACCCATTTAAAATATTTGATCGAAAATCAACTTTTCATTTTCAGGGGTCTGTTTGAGTAAAAAGTGAGTCAAGAGGAAGGGTAATTTTGGTATTTTAGATCGTTACTAAGTGATATCATCGTCATTCCGTTAGTTTTTCTACCGGCATGTTATCGAAGGGGAGATAAGTGTTGCTGAAATTCAAAATAAAGGGAGATAGATGTTAGTTCTGAAACGTGGAGGGAGGTAAGTGTTATTAGGCCAACCTCAAGGGAGGTAGGTGATATTTACCCTATATCTTTCATTTGGTCTCTCCAAGGAAAATAGTGTAATGTTTGGGGCACACTCGTACACACTCAAAAGGCAACTACACCCTAATGTGGACCAATGAGAAAAGAGATAGAGATTGCGAGATTCACTGTCAACCTCTTCTCATTGGTACATCTATTTGGTTGGAAAACTGTTATGTGTGTGCGAGCGTGCCAGGCAAGCAAGTTGCCAATGTGTGTGATCCAAATTGTGCCTCACCAAGCAAATTGTGGTGACGCTCGATGCCTTGAACAGGACTTTTATCGTGTAAAGATGTAATTAATTGAAGCACTTCGAACTTATTCTAGGACAAGTACTCCTAAATAAAACAGTAAAGAGAACAATAAAGTAACAAACTACTTTTATTAAATTAAATAGACTACAATCTAACCTTGAAGATGACTTCGAAGGTGTACTACCCCTAAATTTAAATGTCTAGATAAAATTACAGTAAATGTATTGAGAGATACATGTTGATGTTGATCCAAGGATCCCTTTCGAATACAAACTTCTTCTATTTATAGACGTCGAGGCTTCTCAGCAATTTTGTTTGAAAGTTCCCTCTTCTTTTCAAACTGAAAACCGTCCTCACACATGGCACGTCCTTGGATTGACACATGTTTCTTCAGTTATTCCACAATGATTGACACGTGTCCCTTGGCAGTTGATTACTCTGAATAGAATAAACCCACAAACTGTTATAACTGCTCCTGCATTGTTTCAATTTTAACCAGCCTTTCTGCCACGTCGAATCTCACGTGGCGCCTTTACATTGGCTGGATATTTTCATCACAAACATTACCCCCCGCGCCATTTTCTTTTTGATTCGAAAAAGATAATGGTGATCATGGCTAGATCATGTTATGTAGTTGAAACCTTTCATGCAACCTTCTCATCGTGATTTAAAAGATCCAATCTTTCACTAATTTTCACATAGGCTGCTACATCTGCTTTAATTCTTGAATCCCTAACTCTGTTTGTTACTTCGAATCTACTTTGTTACTCATGTCTTCTTCTCAATCTTCATTCGATGTTAGTGATAACTTTCCTTTAGATCTTCCCAAAGTAGTGATACTGTCAACTAAACGTCCTGAAATTCCTCACCGAACTAATTGGGATCCTCCTGAGGTTCCTCCTAAGCCTTTTACTTATTCGAAGTGGGAAAAGTGGCATACTATGCTAAACCGACCAAGTGTTTCTTCATCAGGGCAAAGTTCAACTTCGATCCCTTTAAAATCAATCTACAATAGTCAAACTTTCCCTCCTGCTTGGGAACAAACTATTTCCCATGGTGAAGGGGTAGGATATCACAAGGACATGAAGCTAAACCCCTATCACAGTACCTTCAGTTATTCACCCAAACTTTGAATATCATGAAGCTGAAGGTATCATTCGAAGTAGGCTCATAATACCATACTATCCGTTTTCGAACCAACTTTTCCGAGAACAGAATCTGTTGAATGCCTAGTTGATCTCTTCAACCAGTCCTCCTTCAAAGAGGTAATATCTTAATTCCTCAAGACAGACCCCCCATCCATACATATGTGAGGGCATCTCATGAAAATTTTTCCAATGAGCACTACTCCTCAACTTTCCTTTCCAAATGCAAACTTTTCGAGAAGGATTATGAAGAGAGAGTACTTCTTTTTTATCATTCTGTACTAGGTTTCCCAGACACCAAAGTTCAAGTGGTGGATCTCACTGAAGACATTAGTGACCCTTTTTTGAAATTAGACCAATTGTGCAAGAATGGTCCCATTTTTGAACATACTCCACCCATTCTGTCGCCTTCCCCATGCTTAATCATCCAAGCCCAAAGGCTTCTAGTTGCCTTTTCACATCTTCCCTTCTCCATTTTGCAAAATCCAAGAGCTCGAATCAACTTTGATTGGAGTTGCCACATCTTATGCCATGAATGGAATATTTCGACACTTGTTCGAATCCAAATGGATTTCACCCTTCGAACCTTAGCTTCTCATATAAGATGGTATTCTCATCACCAAGAAAGTGTCCATCATTTGAATTATTTAATGGACCTTTATGAGAGTTTTAAGGAAGTGTCCACTGCACTTCTTGATGAAGTTTCAGAATTCAAGGAAAAATGCATCTATGGTTGTGGAAGTTCTGATGAAGAAAGCAATGTTTCTCATTACTCGAAACCTGACCTCGAAGGTCGAACTGCATATCTTAAAGAAGAAGCCAAAGCTGTTGGCATATCTCTTCGAGGTAAAACTCCATTAACAAAAGAACTTCGAAGTCTTCGCAAAGCCTTGTCCAAGATCAATTCTCGCCTAAACCAGTATGAAGAACACCTCAAGGAGGCATATCTTACTCTTCGAAGTGAAGATAAATTGGCTTTACAAACCAGGAACTATGCCTCGAGATAGAATTAGAAGCAGAGTATTTTGCTTATTACTGGGCCATGTTTCACAATCTAGTGACTTATGGATTTCCTATCACGCCCCGACGTAGCAAAATAAGGAAAAAATTTCATTTCCGTTTTGGACCCGTAGGTCATGACAGTTGATGGATCGCTTGTCCTGTACTTAGCTTAACATGTACCAGAAAACAGAGTAATATAAAGCAACAGGGAAGTTAATATTAAACATATTACAACTTCAAATGATGTTACATTGTCCTTTAATAAAACATCTCTAAGGCACAAACGCCTTATTCAAATCAAAAGCATTATCCATATCATTATTACAACTTTATTTAAATTATAAAAGTAGCGTTGCAGGCTCCTCTAGCTGGCATAATCATATTGCCCTGCATAATCATTTCCTGAACATTTTGGATGTTCAGGACAAAATAAAGTCATCAGCTAATGAAAGCCGAGTGAGTATAACGAATACACAAGCAATGTATATAAAAGTACATTTAACAGTTATTATAAATGTCTGGTACCTTAGGGTACGATTAATCCATTATTCCAATCATCGCATGATAACAATTAATAACAGCTTGAGTAATGAATAATTAAGACCGTGCATGCACAATAAGACCATCTCCTCTCACTGACTCTTTTATCTTGAACACAATCTCTTGACTCATTCGGTTCACCTAGAACCATCCGGCACAATGCCGTTAGTTTAGAAGGTCTGTCGATATGCCTACCGTCTTTAAGGTGGCTGGGACATACCTAGACGTTCAAGGTTACAATAACCTGTGGAATGCTTTAATTAATCTACCGTATCTGAAGCGGCCTAGAATAATTTAAAGCTACCACCAGACTGACCTACCGTATCAAAAGCGGCCTGGGCTCAGCCCTCTTAATTAATCTACCGTATCTGAAGCGGCCTGGAATAATTAAGGCTATCACAAGACTCTGATTGACCTACCGTATCAAAAGCGGCCTGGGCTCAATCCTTCTTAATTAACCTACCGTATCTGAAGCGGCCTGGGATAATTAAGGTTACTCGTCCCGAGACATTCTCACAACATATTTGCTGACCAACGACCCCTTTCCACACATGTCAACTCGACTATGCAATGTGCAACTTATTCTATTTACTATTTTCTTTAACAGGGCAGTGGTTGTTTTAAACTCGTAATTATCATCAAGTAAACCAATTTTACATTATTTTGACTTTGAAAAACTGACGGCGTAATTTTCGGAGTCATATAATTTTTATCACGAATTTTAGAGTATAAAAATAAAATATAAATATAGCCACAAGACCCTTCTTAATGACATAATTACATAAAGTATATGGTACATGCTTCGACATTATTTTTAATAAAGACAACACCTCAAAATATAATTCCTCTATTTTTCCATAATTTTGGGAATACTATGAATATCTGAATAATTAAAATACCAGTTAAATAGCCACTAATTATTTTATTAAAAGCATCAAGTTCTAGTTTTATAGTTTGATAATTCATACAACTATATAAAATGACCTCTAACATGTTAACAATAATAATATAAAATTTAATAGGATCAATAAGTATTTCTAATACTTATTTTATACATAAAAATTAATTTATCATGAAATAAATAATAAATATAATTTTGCATTACTAAAAAAAAATTTCATAAAATAAAAATATTATTTAATAATATTTTCGAAATAAAAATATACTTAATTTAAGAATTATTCATTTCTTTAAAAACAAGTATTTATCAAGTAAATCCATGTAAAAAAAATATATCTAAGATGTACATATCAAGGGTTGAACCCTCAACCTCAAGGTTGATAAACAATGCACCAACCCACTCTGACACTTGTATCTTCGTTTTATTTTAAGCTAACAGAATTAAATATTTAGATACTCCTAAAAGGAATAAGTACCAAAATAATATGTAGCCAACAAGGTTTGAACCCTCAACCTCAAGGTTGGAAAACAACATCCCAAACTATTCTGTCAACGTAAATCTTTACTTTTAATCCACCAGAATTAAATACTTAACTACTACAAAAGTCAAGCTAATTTACAACAGTGCATCGTCTTCTCCAAATTTCTGCAATTTCTGGTTAAGGCTCTGTTTGGCTATGTTTTTAAAACTTCTTAAAGTTATTATATCTTTCTCGTTACTTATCGGATTGCGACGAGTCCTATATGAAAGTTGCTCGATTTTTCGCAAGGATTCCAAAAATCTAACTTATATATTCTGAATTTTACTTTAAAATTTCCAAATTTCTATATCATGGCAAAAACGAAAATTCCACTTTTAGGGCTCAAGAACTCAACCAATTAACAAACTGTTCATAGAGGAACTTAATGGGACCATATACTTTCATTTCCAATTTACAGAATCTGTTTTCGTTAATATTTTTGGTACCGCTAATTTTGGACCTCCATTGCTATATATACATATATAGGCGTCTATACATACTTTCGATACCCCAGGCTTGTGTGTAATGACAAATACTACATTATGAGTGGGTTCGAGAGACTCACCGAGCGTTAATTTGGGCGGCGCGACTTGCCGAAGAAAGACGGAAATTTTCGAAATATAAGCTTCAATGGCTATGGAGTTTTCTTGAAGCTACTGTGATAATACTCCTTTGCTGTGATATACTTATATTTCCAGCAGATTGTAGGTGTGTGTGTGGACTGATTGAGAAGGGGATTCAATGGAGAAGGAAGTTATGGAGGGAAGCCTTGAAATGGAAGTCGAGAGCTTACTGTATGAGAAATGCTAATGCTTACTTTGGTTCCAAAGTGTGTGTAGTGTTTAGTATGTATGTGAGTTGTGTTTATATAAACTAAAATCAGTGAGATGTGCAAGTTGCAAACAAATGAGTGAATATAGATAATACCGATATATGAGATTGATTGATGTGGTCAATCAGTTCGTAACAATAATTCATCTGGTTAGTTAATCAGTTTGATCAGTTAGTTCAGTTAGGTTGGTCTAGGTAGTCTAGGAAAATACCCCAAATAAATATTAGGGACCAAAAATATAAATAACGTGATAAATATTTTATTACTAGTTTTAATCCCAATTTATAGGGTAACTTAGGGGCGCAGTCTTAAGCATAATTAATTTAAATAAAATTTCTAACGGTCACAAAATTAATGTCATATAATTATAATAAATCAACATAAGTATTTTTTTTTTCATTTATGGAATTAATACTACAATTAAAAATAACACATAACAGCAAAGTAAAATGGCATTGTATTAATAACTAATAACATGAGTATTATTTTATAATTAGAATAATACCCCAACTAAAAATTGACAATTAGTAAATAAATAAAAACTAACATCTCTTATTTATTATTAGGGGCGCGAAAATACAGGTTGCTACATCACTCCCCCCTTAATAGAGATTTCGTCCCGAAATCTAAGTTGACTAGTCTTGAAACAACTCCGGGTACTTAGTTCTTATTTCTGACTCCAATTCCCAAGACGCTTCATTCTCATCGTGATACTTCCACTGAACTTTCACTAGAGGAATATCCTTGCTCCGCAGCTTCTTCATACTGTGATCCAGAATACGTACAGGTCTCTCTTTGTAGGTGACATTCTCATGGATCTCAATGTCGTTGAAATCAATTGCGTGTGAAGGGTCTCCCTTGTATTCCCTCAACATACTGATATGGAAGACATTGTGCACCCAGACATCTTTGGTGGCAACGCGAGTCGATAGGCTACTTTTCCAACGCGTTCCAATATCTCAAATGGTCCAATGAAACGAGGTGACAACTTACCTCTCTTTTGACCAAATCGAACTACTCCACGAATTGGTGAAACTTTCAAAAGTACATGATCTCCAACAGTGAACTCTTTATCCTTTCTATGCTTATCGGCATAGCTCTTCTGTCTACTTTGTGCGGTACGCATCATCTCTTTCACAACTGCTATCTTCTCGTTGGTTTCCCTAACCAAGTCTGGCCCTAACAGTTCTTTATCTCCAATCTCTTCCCAACAGAGCGGGGATCGACACGGTCGTCCATACAATGCTTCGAATGGAGCCATTCCTATACTTGAATGGTAACTGTTGTTATAAGCAAATTCGATCAATGGAAGGTGTGTTTCCCACGAACTTTCAAAGTCTATAACACATGCCCTGAGCATATCCTCCATAACTTGATTGGTGCGTTCGGTCTGTCCATCGGTCTGTGGATGAAAAGCAGTACTTAAACTTAATGAGGTTCCCAAAGCTTCTTGAAGACTTTCCCAGAATTCTGAAGTAAACCGTGAATCGCGATCTGATACGATAAACACCGGTACTCCGTGCAGTCGTACAACTTGTTGAAGATACATTCTACTCATCTTCTCCACTGGATAAGTCATGCTATAAGCGATGAAATGAGCTGACTTCGTCAAACGATCCACAATCACCCAAATAGCATCGTGGTGTTATTGTGTTCGGGGCAATCTAACTACAAAATCCATTGTGATGTGTTCCCACTTCCAACCTGGAACAGGTAGGGGTTGCAAAAGTCCTAAGGGTCTTTGATGTTCGGCTTTCACTTGTTGACAAGTCAAACACTTAGACACAAACTCGGCTACATCCCTTTTCATTCCTTCCCACCAGAAATTTCTCTTCAGATCCTTATACATTTTAGTTCCTCCTGGATGAACTGTCAATCTTGATCTGTGAGCTTCTTCAAGAATATCCTTCCTTAGACCATCCGTGTTGGTCACACATAATCTATCTCTGCACCGGAGTGCTCCATCGGTCCCAATTTTCCATTCCTCTGGGTCCTTTGCCGACATTTTCTGAAACCATAGTTGAAGATCGGCGTCTTTCTGTTGAGCTTCCAAAATACGATTTATAAGTGTCGGTTGCACTACAAGACATCCAAAGTGTTTTCCTTCACCCTCTGTAGAAACCTGAACATCGAATTCAGCTATAGTTTCCAAGGCTTTCCATTCTCTAACCATAAGAGATGCAACTATACCTCGAGGTTTCCGACTTAAGGCGTCTGCGACTACATTAGCTTTACCAGGGTGGTACTCTAATGTAAAGTCATAGTCCTTAATCAATTCCATCCATCGATGTTGTCTCATGTTCAGCTCCTTCTGAGTAAACAAATACTTCAGACTCTTGTGATCGGAGAACAAATCAAACTTCTCTCCATATAGATAGTGCCTCCAGATCTTGAGAGCAAATACTATTGCTGCCAATTTTAGGTCGTGAGTTGGGTAGTTTAGTTCATTTGGCTTCAACTGCCTTGAACCATATGCAATAACCCTGCCGTCTTGCATAAGTACGCATCCCAATCCTTGATACGATGCATCACTGAAAATAGAGAACTTCTCGCCATCTCTTGGTATTGCTAATACTGGTGCTGTGGTGAGCCTTGCTTTCAATTCCTGAAAAGCCTATTCTCGCTTATCATTCCATTCAAACTTCACATCCTTCTTAGTCAAACCAGTCAGAGGAGCTGCTATCTTTGAAAATCCTTCTACGAATCTCCGATAATAACCTGCGAGTCCAAGAAAACTTCTGACTTCTGTAGGATTGGTCGGTCGATTCCAATTTGCAACAGCATCAGTCTTTGATGAATCCACGGCGATTCCTTGTTGTGAGACCACATGCCCTAGAAATTTTACCTCTTGTAGCCAAAACTCACACTTACTGAACTTCGCATATAAGTGATGACTCTGAAGTGTCTGCATTGCGATTCGCAAGTGTTGCTCATGGTCCTCCTTGGTCTTTGAATAGATCAAGATGTCATCAATGAAGACAATGATGAATTGATCCAAGTAAGGCCTGAACACTCTGTTTATCAGATCCATGAACACTGCCGGGGCATTAGTTAATCCAAACGACATTACCAAAAACTCATAATGACCGTACCTTGTTCTGAAAGCTGTCTTTGGTACATCCTCGGGCCGTACGAGTAACTGATGGTATCCTGATCGTAGATCTATCTTGGAAAAGATCTTAGCTCCTTGCAATTGATCAAATAGATCATCTATTCGCGGCAGAGGATACTTGTTCTTGATGGTGACTTTGTTCAACTCTCTGTAGTCGATGCACAGTCGAAGTGATTCGTCCTTCTTCTTTACGAATAACACTGGTGCACCCCAGGGTGATGTACTTGAACGTATAAATCCCAGATCTTCAAGTTCTTGAACTTGTTTCTTTAGTTCCAACATTTCTGTAGGGGCCATTCTGTAAGATGCTTTGGATATTGGGATAGTGCCAGGCACTAGATCAATGCAGAAATCAATCTCTCTCTTAGGTGGCAACCCAGAGATATCCTGAAAAACATCCTCAAAGTCTCTGACTATGGGTATCGATGAGATAACCACTTCTGTACTGATCGCCTTGATGTTTGCTAAACAGTTGGTGAGGAACGTATCACTCATAGGGTTACACTGGAATCCAAAAGATTGACCTCCAGGTACCGAAAAAGTAATACTCTTCTTAACACAGTCCAACTTTGCATGATATTTAGTGAGCCAGTCAATTCCTAATATCACATCAAATTCCTTCATTGATAGGACAACCAAATTAGCTGGTAGATTCCGATTTTCTAGGTGTACAGGGCAATTCTTGCATACATGTTTTAGTGCCACAGTAGCCCCTAACGGTGAGACTGCATTCAATACTACGTCTAACCTATGAGGTAATATACGTACATTTGGAAGAATTTTGGCAGCAATAAAAGAGTGTGTGGCACCCGTGTCAAATAAGACTTTCACACGATGATTATAAAGTGTTAAAGTACCTTCCATGACTTGCTGCTCTGGTTGTTCTTCATATTGGGTTCCTTCATACCCAGCTTCATCATAACCACCTTCTTCATATCCTGCGGCATCGGGAATGATTGCGTTCAGTTGGGCTTGTCCCTGCTGACCATAGCTTCCTCCTTTGGGGGCACGACAACGTTGACTGATGTGTCCAGTCTTGCCACAATTATAGCACACCACATCCTGACGACCATTGCGCCTTGGTGCCTTACAGTCTCGAGATATGTGACCGGGTATACCACAATTAAAACAATTATTGGTACTCCCTCCTGCACCCAATTGTGGCTGAGTCTGATATGGAGCTGGACGAGGTTTCCGGTTTCCATCAAAAGTCCTCTTCTGACCTTGATTTCAATATGGTTGTCTGTTCCCAAAATTGCCCTTCTGCGGTGGGCGAAAGTCAAACTGCTTACGGTTTGATCGCATGTCTTCTTCCAGCTCGGTGGCCAGTCCCACAAGAGATTCGAATGTCTTGTCCAAGTGCCCGATAGTCATACGACGAATAGGCGGTGCTAACCCTTGATTATATTTTCGGATTCTCTTTTCCTTTGTATCCACCATGTGTGGAGCAAATCGGGATAGCCTCTCAAATTGAGTCGTGTACTCTTGCACAGACTTGTTTCCTTGGATCAGGTCCATGAATTCCCTTTCGCGCTTGTGCCTCTCAGTTGCCGGGAAATACTTCTCCAAGAATTTCTTCCTGAAAGTAACCCATGTCATAGCTTTAACAGCATCTTCTCCCATGGTGGCTTTGACAGCTTCCCACCAGTCTGCAGCAGCATATGTCAACTGAAATGTTGCCAGTCTCTTCTTCTCCTGATCAGTACAATCCATTGTTTCAAAGATATGATCCATCTGCCTCAGCCATTGTTCGGCTTTCCATGGTTCAGCAGTGCCAGCAAATTGTTCTGGTCGCAAGGCACGGAACCTCTCTAAACCGTTTATCCCCCGTTTGACAGACCGGGACTTCATTCCTCTGGTTGTTGCCGTTCCTATTGTTGGCGGCATTTAGGTCTCCAATTCGTTCGATCCTCCGAACAAATGCCTCAAACATGCCAGTCGGATCGACCGCTGGTGGTGCTCCTTCAATTGCATTGCGGTTCCTGGGACTCCTTCTTGCCATAGTTACAACTTAAATCCTGATAGTACAATAAGGTTAGCAATTAAGCAATTATGAGAAAGAATACAAGTATCAATACGAGGTTTCAAAAATATTCTATATATATCTTTTGTAAGCAGTTACACATATCATGTCAAGTTAATGCTTCTATCTAGCCAAAAGATGAGATTTTTGGGACTAACAGTCCGATGTACAAAATGTGGGAGTCATTGCCCCGTATGCATTCTAATGCTAACTTATAATATCCGATAAGACAAAAAGTGGGACTTCTTAGTCCAATATTTACAACATGCTTGCAAACATAAAGCTAAACACGCCTACTGGGGGCCACAGGGCCTGCGGCGCCAAACTCCGAAACGGTGCATCGGGTGGTCAGTACTACTCTCAGAATCAGACACTGGAGGTGGAGCACCATCCATGTCCATGGGGTCTACGGGTAGCGCTGGGGGTGGCTCAGGTGCCTCAACGTCATGAAGCTCGAGCTCAAATCCATCTAGGACTACCTCGACTCCTCCCAGCTCCATAGGGGCAGCCATAGCAGCCTCGGGTACAGCTGCCACTGGAGCTACAACTGGTAGTAGAGCAACCTGAAGTGATAGGTGCAACTGTACCATCTCCATCTCTACAGGTAGGTAGAGGTCAGGGGTAAGAATCCTTCTAATCCTCTCCTCTGCTATCAGCCTATCGATCTGGGCCTGATAGAAGGCCTCTAACTGAACTCGGTGGAGGTCCACCATCCCCTCGGTGTGAATGGCTCTCCAAATACTGTTTTCCACGCTAACATTAGCCTGGAACTGAATCAGGGTAAGATAGATCTCTAAGTCGTGCGGCGCAATCCCGTCTGGGCCAATCACATGTCCGCCAAAATCATCGGGTACGAGATATGGGTCCATGCTGATAACTTGACAAAAGCAAACTATCTTATATCAGGGCTAATCTTAATACATCTGGATGTCGGATCCTAAGTACGGAGGACACTCGACTATGCCTATCCTTTTACTATCACAACCTGTGTCTAGGCTTAAGCCTAATTATACAACCAAGGCTCTGATACCAAAAATCCTGTCACGCCCCGGCGTAGCAAAATAAGGAAAAAATTTCATTTCCGTTTTGGACCCGTAGGTCATGACAGTTGATGGATCGCTTGTCCTGTACTTAGCTTAACATGTACCAGAAAACAGAGTAATATAAAGCAACAGGGAAGTTAATATTAAACATATTACAACTTCAAATGATATTACATTGTCCTTTAATAAAACATCTCTAAGGCACAAACGCCTTATTCAAATCAAAAGCATTATCCATATCATTATTACAACTTTATTTAAATTATAAAAGTAGCGTTGCAGGCTCCTCTAGCTGGCATAATCATATTGCCCTGCATAATCATTTCCTGAACATTTTGGATGTTCAGGACAAAATAAAGTCATCAGCTAATGAAAGCCGAGTGAGTATAACGAATACACAAGCAATGTATATAAAAGTACATTTAACAGTTATTATAAATGTCTGGTACCTTAGGGTACGATTAATCCATTATTCCAATCATCGCATGATAACAATTAATAACAGCTTGAGTAATGAATAATTAAGACCGTGCATGCACAATAAGACCATCTCCTCTCACTGACTCTTTTATCTTGAACACAATCTCTTGACTCATTCGGTTCACCTAGAACCATCCGGCACAATGCCGTTAGTTTAGAAGGTCTGTCGATATGCCTACCGTCTTTAAGGTGGCTGGGACATACCTAGACGTTCAAGGTTACAATAACCTGTGGAATGCTTTAATTAATCTACCGTATCTGAAGCGGCCTAGAATAATTTAAAGCTACCACCAGACTGACCTACCGTATCAAAAGCGGCCTGGGCTCAGCCCTCTTAATTAATCTACCGTATCTGAAGCGGCCTGGAATAATTAAGGCTATCACAAGACTCTGATTGACCTACCGTATCAAAAGCGGCCTGGGCTCAATCCTTCTTAATTAACCTACCGTATCTGAAGCGGCCTGGGATAATTAAGGTTACTCGTCCCGAGACATTCTCACAACATATTTGCTGACCAACGACCCCTTTCCACACATGTCAACTCGACTATGCAATGTGCAACTTATTCTATTTACTATTTTCTTTAGCAGGGCAGTGGTTGTTTTAAACTCGTAATTATCATCAAGTAAACCAATTTTACATTATTTTGACTTTGAAAAACTGACGGCGTAATTTTCGGAGTCATAGAATTTTTATCACGAATTTTAGAGTATAAAAATAAAATATAAATATAGCCACAAGACCCTTCTTAATGACATAATTACATAAAGTATAGGGTACATGCTTCGACATTATTTTTAATAAAGACAACACCTCAAAATATAATTCCTCTATTTTTCCATAATTTTGGGAATACTATGAATATCTGAATAATTAAAATACCAGTTAAATAGCCACTAATTATTTTATTAAAAGCATCAAGTTCTAGTTTTATAGTTTGATAATTCATACAACTATATAAAATGACCTCTAACATGTTAACAATAATAATATAAAATTTAATAGGATCAATAAGTATTTCTAATACTTATTTTATACATAAAAATTAATTTATCATGAAATAAATAATAAATATAATTTTGCATTACTAAAAAAAATTTCATAAAATAAAAATATTATTTAATAATATTTTCGAAATAAAAATATACTTAATTTAAGAATTATTCATTTCTTTAAAAACAAGTATTTATCAAGTAAATCCATGTAAAAAAATATATCTAAGATGTACATATCAAGGGTTGAACCCTCAACCTCAAGGTTGATAAACAATGCACCAACCCACTCTGACACTTGTATCTTCGTTTTATTTTAAGCTAACAGAATTAAATATTTAGATACTCCTAAAAGGAATAAGTACCAAAACAATATGAGTAATGCTTGAGGCACAACCAAAGCCACAACCTTTTATCCACAACCTCCATTTTGTGTCTATCTCTCTCCTAGTGGGCACTGTGGGGTCACAAACACTGTGGGACCCATCAAGAGAGAGATAGACACAAAATAGAGGTTGTGAGCAAAATGTTGTGGCTTTAGTTGTGCCCCAAGTATTACCCAAACAATATGTAGCCAACAAGGTTTGAACCCCCAACCTCAAGGTTGGAAAACAATATCCCAAACCATTCTGTCAACGTAAATCTTACTTTTAATCCACCAGAATTAAATACTTAACTACTACGAAAGTCAAGCTAATTTACAACAGTGCATCGTCTTCTCCAAATTTCTGCAATTTCTGGTTAAGGCTCCGTTTGGCTATGTTTTTAAAACTTCTTAAAGTTATTATATCTTTCTCGTTACTTATCGGATTGCGACGAGTCCTATATGAAAGTTGCTCGATTTTTCGCAAGGATTCCAAAAATCTAACTTATATATTTTGAATTTTACTTTAAAATTTCAAGATTTCTATATCATGGCAAAAACGAAAATTCCACTTTTAGGGCTCAAGAACTCAACCAATTAACAAACTGTTCATAGGGGAACTTAATGGGACCATATACTTTCATTTCCAATTTACAGAATCTGTTTTCGTTAATATTTTTGGTACCGCTAATTTTGGACCTCCATTGCTATATATACATATATAGGCGTCTATACATACTTTCGATACCCCATGCTTGTGTGTAATGACAAATACTACATTATGAGTGGGTTCGAGAGACTCACCGAGCGTTAATTTGGGCGGCGCGACTTGCCGAAGAAAGACGGAAATTTTCGAAATATAAGCTTCAATGGCTATGGAGTTTTCTTGAAGCTACTGTGATAATACTCCCTTGCTGTGATATACTTATATTTCCAGCAGATTGTAGGTGTGTGTGTGGACTGATTGAGAAGGGGATTCAATGGAGAAAGAAGTTATGGAGGGAAGCCTTGAAATGGAAGTCGAGAGCTTACTGTATGAGAAATGCTAATGCTTGCTTTGGTTCCAAAGTGTGTGTAGTGTTTAGTATGTATGTGAGTTGTGTTTATATAAACTAAAATCAGTGAGATGTGCAAGTTGCAAACAAATGAGTGAATATAGATAATACTGCTATATGAGATTGATTGATGTGGTCAATCAGTTCGTAACAATAATTCATCTGGTTAGTTAATCAGTTTGATCAGTTAGTTCAGTTAGGTTGGTCTAGGTAGTCTAGGAAAATACCCCAAATAAATATTAGGGACCAAAAATATAAATAACGTGATAAATATTTTATTACTAGTTTTAATCCCAATTTATAGGGTAACTTAGGGGCGCAGTCTTAAGCATAATTAATTTAAATAAAATTTCTAACGGTCACAAAATTAATGTCATATAATTATAATAAATCAACATAAGTATTTTTTTTTCATTTATGGAATTAATACTACAATTAAAAATAACACATAACAGCAAAGTAAAATGGCATTGTATTAATAACTAATAACATGAGTATTATTTTATAATTAGAATAATACCCCAACTAAAAATTGACAATTAGTAAATAAATAAAAACTAACATCTCTTATTTATTATTAGGGGCGCGAAAATACAGGTTGCTACATTTCCCCACTTCTATCAATTATGTCTATGAATTGTAACTGCATTTTCCTTTCAATGTAATGAATTATGAGAAATTCATGTTTCTATTGATCAGATCAAACTAGTTCATTCTGAACCAGTATGTCTTTTCCCTTGATACAACGGTCAAAAAAAAAAAAGTAACCGAATCTAACGGATATTTTTCAATTAAATGCACCACTTTCCAATCGTCACCAAAGGCTCTAAATAATTAAACAAAAGGAGAACAAGCCTTCTGTCTTCTGCAAATTCGTTTAGCCTTCTCTCTCTTTTTTTTGCACTCTGTTTCCTTTGTTATCATTCTCATTTCAATCCGATCACCTCGTTTCCGAAAGATGGTAAAATCTAGTGATAATACTCAACTTCAAAAGATCTGTGATGATTTTGAAAAGATTATTAGGGATGAACAAGACCGCTATGCGAAAGGACAAGAGACTTCACTAATCCACAAGATTCTTGTTCCTATAAATTTCCCCAACCAAGAATCTTCTATTGCTGTAGGTCCTTGTCTGAGTACCCCCAGTCTCAAACTTCATGTCTATTACCCTAGGTTAGGACAGCAACGTCTGACTTATCAACAAGAGATTCCTATTCCTAAGTTCGATTGAAGTTTCGACATTAGCCCAAACCTGCGAAGGATTGGCCTAAATGGGTAAATAGGATTTTAGAGAACAAAAGGGAAGTTCTAATCACCACGGAGATTTATCATGCTGTCAACCTCTCTAAATTTCCTATCGAAGCCAGTCCCAACCGGTTAGCTGGAGCTCTATGCTTTTGGAACCCTATTTTCAACCATTTTCAATTTCAATTTCAATTTCAATTTCAATTTCAATTTGGTCCAATAGGTCCAACTATTTTAGACATTTGTCACTTATTAGGGTTTTTGTCTCACGGGGAAGATGCTCATCCTTATATGGTTGAATCTGCTAGTCCTACTATCAATACTGATTCCAAATCACTAGGATACACCAACTTTCTGACTACCCACAAAAAATCATCAGGAGGAGTGACAGATAAGGAATATTACTGCTTTCTTTTATATTGGCTTTCGAAGCATCTATTCTGCACTTCTTCTCAAAGGGTTATCCTCGAATTTTCCAACATTGCCAGAGCTCTGCTTGCTGGTCAAAAATTAGCCCTAGCCCCTTTTGTTCTAGGATCTCTCTACAGATCCTTTGCTGATTTGTGTTTTAACCCCTTCCTTCCCACTCAAGGTGGTCCCTTCTGGGTTTTACAATTATGGCTATATGCTTATTTCCCAGAAATTCATAACTTATGACCTTTATCCAACACTGTGGCTTATGGGATTTTCTTTGCCTTATTGCCAAATGTTGAAAAGACTTTTAAAGAATCCCTCTCCTTCTTTTTCAATATCCCTGCAATAAGACCAAACAATTTGTTTCAACCATTCTGTCCTTTACAATTCTGAAGACAAAACTCATCTTTCTCCCCATTAGCTTTGTCAGATTTTGGACAGAGCAGCAAGCGCAATCGAACTAAAAGCTGCATGGGAAAGTTTCCTGATTAGTAGAGATCTGTTCTTTGGGAATGCCCTCAGCATCAAGTCTCAGGGTGAACTCTATCTTCCGAATCAGTTTTCGAGACAGTTTGGGCTCACTCAGTCAATCCCTTTCCTAATCAGGAGCCAGGCCAATATACTTATGGCTTACAAAACACATTTAAAGGTATCAGAAGCAGTGATAATTGCTGCCTTGGCAGTTTATCAGAACAAAGTTAGTAACTTGGAGTTTGCTTCTCTTCCAGTTTATACAACTTGCACTCCTGCTTTCTTGAGTTGGTGGGAAAACTTGATGTCAGTGGAGATGGACAAGTGCCAACTTTTGAGGTACAATGATTCGAGGCAAACAGGTAATCAAGATTCTAATTCCATCTTCCTCCTCTTAAATGATGAAAAGAAACCTGATTTATTATCGTTTAAATTTTACAACACAGGGGTAGTAATTGGAGAAAGCTCTTCGCCAACAACCAGAGCTTTGAAGGCTAAACCAAACGTTCCAATCTCCTCGAAGACCTCTAAAACCTCAACCCCTGTTCCACCATCTTCAAGGCCAAAAAGGAAATTGGTCCTCCCAGCAGAGAGCTCTCCTCCCACATCAGAGAATGTTGTATCTGAAGAAGAGGAACATATTAGTCCTGTTTCTGCCTTATCTCGAAAAAAGAAGGCCAAGACAACGATTGAACCATCTGGTGGTTCAAAGCTCATCAAAGAAGTTCTCATTCCAGCAGTTCCTCTTTCGAAGGTGGAACCTGAACCTAAATTATCACAGACCACTCCAGAACCATCATCCCAAAGTTCTGACATTCCAGAGGTTCAAAAATCTCCTCCATCCAGTACTCAACCTCCATTACTTGAGTACCAACCAACAGTAAGTTATTTAAACTTTTCTGGTATTGGTTTTTATATATATATATATAGACACTTTGGATATCGCAGGTTGACTTACCCACAGCTTTTCAAAATCAAATTCAAAAACAAAATGAGTCGCCACTTAATTTTTTAAAAGGAAAATTAAGAAACCATTTTGAAAGCAGACTGATCTTTTAGAAACCAGAGATTAACTAGGTCCGGGGATTATGGAATGAGAGAGGAAGGAGCCCATCGGACTAAAACACCCTCTCTCATCCTATCTCGCGATAGGCCTCTACTCAACATCCTTTTAATCAAATTTATTAATCTAAGCATGCCCTCAACTAATACATATATACATATACATCACAAAAGCATGTCCAAAGGGTGTAAAATTGCAATTGACAAAATATCATTCAAAGGCCACATAATTCAGGTAGCAAGCGATATGATATGCAATAGGGAACAAGTGAACTTACCCGGGATCTAGCAGCGATAGTAAACGTGCAATGCATGCGAACAAAATAAAATCCTAAAAAGAGGTCTTCTAATCACATATATACACATAAGGTAAATCTTAACTCTAAGGTGTCGCGCATAAGGTCGAAAATCAAATAAAAATCAAAGAATTTAATAAACTAGAGAGGGATTGAGAAATCGTACCTTAATAGTGCTACAAAACAAAGGGTTAGTTCACATGATATGCAAAATATGATGTTAGAAGTAACAATCCTAAATTTCTAGCTTAAATCTATCTAATGTAATTAAATCCAAAGCAAATAAATCCTAATTACAAGTGCCAAACCATATGGATGAATATGTACATAGACAAGGATAGACTATGAAATACTCTTAAACTTTGGATTCAAGCTCAACTAATCATTTTTAAAGCATGGTTTAAGCCCTAGGTCATAGAAAAGTCATTTGGACCATTATTTACAAAGTTGGTCAAATGTGTCATAAAACTCTGAAAATTGCAGAGAGCAGACCAGAACTTAAAGGAAATAAAAAGCATATCTCCCATGGTTTGATCTTGGTGAATTTTGGACACGAGATGCCCCTGTGAGTCTAGTTTCCAAATCAAAAAGAAAATCAAGGTTTCAACGGTCGGATCTCTGGGAAAAGGACAAACACCAGACACCACTCAAAGATGTACAACTCTCTGTCCAGAGATTTTGTTTGATTTTTTAAAAATAGTAAAATAATCCGAAATGCTTCATTCTTTTTAGGGGGCTTTCCTAACACATTAAATTACATGGAAAATTTATTTTGGGTCACAAACACCTTATTGAAGCTTTGATTTGCTAATTTCAAAAACGTTTTACTGTTCTGAAACTATTCTGAGACTCTGGACAGATTGTAATTAACTCACAAAACCCATGATCAAACCCTTCTAAACATGAAACCAACTTAAAACAAAAATTACAGTGGTAGAATATCGTGTTATTGACACTTTCCCGTTGGTTTCACTTGATTTCAACGGTTAGATTTCGAACTAAAAATCTTTGATCAAAAACAGTTTGTGAACTCACTGTTTTCATTTGTCAAGTTCAACTTTTATTTGGTAACTCCAACTATTAAACCATGAAGTTGGGTTTAAACCAAACAACTTCTCCTACCATTTGATGGTCATTGGAGGCTAAAGACCTTCATATTTGTAGATTTCAAGTGAAGTATGAGTTGACTTCATGAGATCTCAAGATAAGGAATCTAAACCATTGAGATGGACTTGGACTCAAAACCACTTCCTCCTACCATTTGATGGCCATTGGAGATGAAGACATGACTAAAACTCATGAGTTTTCAAGGAATATAAGGAGACTCCATGAAAACTCAAGCTTAGAGGACCCAAGTCATGAGTATGGACTTGGATCCATCTATTTGTTTATAGAATAAAATGATGATCAAACTTTGACTTCCATATGAAGCATAAGCTTACATGGGATTCAAAAGATCACATTCAAGAGATTTCAAGAGAGATATTGAGGATCTCCAATAGTCTCAAAGAGGGAAGTATGAACAATAAAAGAAATGAAGCAAAGAAAACAAAATAGTTTGAGGATCCAAAGGAAAGAATGCAAATAAAACAACTTATGGTTAGAGGATCACCTCCAACTATCCTCAAAGTTTTTCTTCTTTGAAGATCTTCCAAGCTCTTCTTCCTAGTTTTTTTTCTAAACTCTCTCTTTTCTCTCTAAAATGTTGGTGTAATGGTAGTGTATTTTTTGTATGTGTTGTTCTCCCCTTTTCAAATTCCCCCCAATATTTTTCTCTTGGTTGGTTCCCCCTTTCTCCATGAAGATACATCTTCTTATATAGACAAACACTACCAAGTATTTTCAGTGAATTCGGAGTAAAAGACATGTGTAAGCATCTCATTTGGTGGTACAATGTGTACTTTCTGAAATTAGGCAGACTGCTGCCCAGCGCGGCAGTCCAGAAACTGTCGCGGCAGTCCGTGACTGCCGCTGCGGCAGTTCATGAATGTCGTCGCGGCACTCCATGACTGCCGCACGGCATTCATCAAATGCCGCGGCAATTAATGGATTGCCGCGTTTTTGTCAGTCTTACTTTATCAGTTTTTTGTTCTTATTTGCATACGCATACGTATTGCACTGCAAAATACAGACTTTAAAAGTGAACGGCAGTCAGAAATTTGTGGCGGCACTTGGTGAATGCCGGGCCGGCACTCTCTGACTGCCGCGCGGCACTCAGTCAGTGCCGTGGCAGTCTGCCGTGTGCCGTTTTAAGCTGAGATTCCCCTTTTTAGGTCTTCCCCCTTTTTGAAACGAATTATTTTTGAAGATCCTTTCCAAAAATCATGTCTTATACCTGAATTCTCCTAAATACCTGGTATTTTTCCTCTTTCTGTGAAATTTTATCGCGTTTTGGAGATTTTCTGAAGAGCTTGGAATACTTCAATTTTTCGGTCCTTGTCATCATCGGATACGGAGGTGACACTCTCCTAAATTCGACGGTTGGTCAAAATTGGGGTGTCTACAGACACATTTTATTAAAATGTTCATCCTTTGTTAAACAGACTGAATATGTTCCTGGGACTGAGGCTGGTCCTTCAAAGATCAGCACAAGTCCTGACCCTAAAGCTGCTTCAATATTTACTTCGACTGACCCGCAACCCATTCCTGGTGTTTCGAGTTCTGGGGAATTTCACATATCCCTTCCTCCCAATCTTACTCCTGAAGAAACAGTATTTTTCAAAGATAGTTTGAAGCATGTCTTGAAGATGGGAGATACTACTTCGACCAATGTCCAAGAATTTTTTCAACAGATGACAGGTCAAAGTAAACCAAAAGTACCCTCCATAGACCCAGTGGTTGCACTTGCCACATTGAGACTCTTCAATCAGGTACCTTTCGAAGTGTTTGAAGACAAAGAAGTGCAAAAGGCCATGAAAATTCTGTGTCAATTCATGTTGGATAGCTCAGCCATAACTGTTCCTGACAAGGAAACCATTTCTGCAGTTATGTCAACTTTTGATTTTGACTGCTTTCTACTAGAAAAGGTCATCGAAGAGAGGAAAAAACTAGAAGTTGACATAGAGTACACAACATAAAAGACTCTTGTGATGGACCAACTGTTAGCAGGATTTGGTGAGAATAATACTGCAATTGAAAAGCTTTCTAGCAAAGTAGATAAACTTAAAAAGAAGCTCGAACTTGCAGAAGCTGAACTGGCCAAGCTGAAAGTGAAACAAGGGAATGCTGAAACAAAGCTACTGGCTCTGAAGACAGAAATTGAATCGAAGCCTTTGAAGAATCAAGAATCAATTTCAAGGTAAAAGTTCATTCTTAGCCAGTCAAAACTGTATACTAGGTCTTGGGACAATTTTAGGTTAAAGGCCCAATTTATAAGTAAACTGGTATAAGAGATTATACCAATAGAACTCTGCAATGTACCAACATCTGGTCTTTGTAAAATGTGGAATACATGTTCTTGTTTTGAATGCTGCATTTCGTATTCTAGATTTCTTGTTTCCCAAATAGTGGGATAATACTGTTTAAGAAACCTACCATTGATTTTCCTAACATGGACAAAACCATTCAAATTTTTTAAATGGTAAAATCCACCTTTGAAAACCTTGTGTATCTGAAATGGATCTTCCCACTTAGGGGACCACTTTCCATATCTTGGATCTTTAGATCCAATAGGCAATTTTGTCTTCCAGACCAAATCTCCTTCATCAAAGGTTCTTGGTTGGACTTTCTTATTATACCCCTTTGCTACTATTCTTTTCTGTATCAGGATATAATTAAGAGCTTTGATCCTCTCTTCATCAATGTCTTCCAATTCGATAGCCATTAATGTTTGATAATCATCCAAAGATAACTGATTCTGCTTCATAACTCGAAGAGAATTAACTTATCTCAATAGGCAGGACTACCTCATGTCCAAAAGTTAAAGCATAAGGAGATACCCCTGTACTTGTTCGCTTCGAAGTCCTATATGCCCATAAAACTTCTGGCAAAATCTTATGTCATATCCTTGGATTATTTTTTATGACTTTAGCCATATTTTCCTTTTATGACCTTGTTGGTGGCTTCAGCCTGTCCATTAGATTGAGCATAATATGGGGTTGATTTTGACATTGTGATTCCCAATTTATTTGTAAATGCAACCACATTTCCTTCGAATATAGATGCATTGTCAGATACAATGGTTTGAGGAATACCAAATCTATAAATTATATTTTTTAGGAATTTGATAACCATTGTTTGAGTCACAGTCTGCATAGGTTATGCTTCTACCCATTTAGTAAAATAATTTGTGGCTAAAATAATGAATCCATGACCCTTCGAAGAAAGAGGACTGATTTTTCCTATCACATCCATGGCCCAACCTCTAAAAGGCCAAGGTTTTACCATATATTGAACGTCAACAATGGGTAAATGCTTCAAAGGACCATGCTTTTGACATTCTTGACATCTTTTGGCAAACTCAATACAATCTTTTAAGATAGTTGGCCAATAAATGTTATGCCTTCGAAGTAACCATCTCATCTTAACCCCAGATTGATGGGCTCTACATAATCCCTCATGAATCTGAGCTATAGCTTCTATTCCTTCGAGGTTGCTCAAACACTCCAGTAATAATCCATCACTTCCTCTTTTGAACAATTTCCCACTATACATAATGTAATTTATATATTTCAACCTTATACCTCGATCAAGCTTTTCATTAAATCCTGAGAGATAATCTATGATTGGCTTTCTCTAATGATTATGAACTTCTATATTTGCAATATCAATAGAAGACAATCAATCTATCCACCAATATTGGCAATAATCTCCTATAAGTAACCTGTTCTATTTCGATATTTTCAACATTTGTTCTGAATCCAGATGCCTTCTGAGCCACACCATTGGCTTCTTCATTAAAACTTCTAGGAACATGTAGAAGAGTCACATTATTGAATCTGGATAATAAATTCATTATAGTGTCATAATATATTTTTAATGTACTGCTCATACATTTGTATGTCCCATTCATATGATTTATGACCAACTGGGAATCTCCAAATACATCTACAAATGTAGCTTTAAGATCTAACAAGGTCTCGAGACCCATTATTAAGGCTTCATACTCAACTTGATTGTTGGTACATTGATTCGAATCCAATTTGTAGCCATATTTGGCTTTAATCTTCTTAGGTGACTCAATGACAAAACCAATGCCTGCAGCAAATTCAGTTTTTGAACCATCAAACCATAATTTCCATGGACTAATAGTTATTTGTCCAATTTCATATTTTCCCTCTGTTTCGAGGCAATTTGGATGATCGGCCAAAAAATCTACTAAGGCTTGGCCTTTTACTGCCTTTTGTGGTACATAAAACAAACAAAATTCTGACAAGGCCAAAATCTGTTTACCAATTCGATTTCTCAAAATAGGTCGAGTCAACATATATTTAATTAAATCAAACTTAGCAATCACATAAACTTTAGTAGGAAGAAGATAATATCTTAATTTCATAACTGCAAAGTACAAAGACAAACATAGTTTTTCCATAAAGGAATATTTGCATTCAACAGAATTTAAAAACCTACTAAGGTAATACACAGCTTGCTCTTTCTTATCATCATTATCCTGGGCTAATAAAACCCCAATCAATGCTTCTGCTGCTAAGATATATAACTTCATAGGCCTATCTTTCCTTGGAGGCATTAACACTGGTGGCTTTACTAAATAATCCTTCAAAGCTTGAAAGGCAGTCTGATGTTTATCTTCCCACTTCAACTCTTCATGATCCTTTAATTTCAACAAAGGAGAAAAGATCAAAGTTTTTCCAGCAGTATTGGAAATAAACCTTCGAATGAAATTGACATGTCCTAAGAATCTTTGCAATTCTTTTTTGGTCGAAAGGGGGTTTACTTCGAATAATTGCTTGTGCCTTATTCTTATCCACTTGAATTCCCTTTTCATGTACCAAATATCCTAGAAAATTTCCAGTACTAACCCCAAAGGCACATTTTAATGGATTTAACTTAAGTTTAAAAAATCTCATTCTTTCGAATGTTGATTTCATGTGTACAAGATGATCATTGAATGTTTTAGATTTAACAATTATATCATCTATATAACATTCTAAAAAAGTTCCAATCATGTCATGGAAAATAGCATTCATAGCTCTTTGATAAGTAGCCCCTGCATTTTTCAAACCAAAAGGCATTTATACCCATTCGAAGGTACCTATACTGCCTGGACACCTAAATGCAGTCTTATGAATGTCTTCCTCAACAATACATATTTGATTATAACCTGAGTGACCATCCATCATATACATTATAGTGTTTTCAACAGATCTATCAATTAATAAATCAACTATTGGCATAGGATATTCGTCTTTAGGTGTGGCTAAATTAAGATTTCTATAATCAATACAAACTCTTAATTTACCATTTTTCTTCATAACTGGAACAAACATTTGAAAGCCATTCAACATACCTGGCAGTTCTAATGAATCCTGCCTTGAGCAACCTTTCGATCTCTTCCTTAATCTTCATAGTGACTTCTGGAGTCATCCTCCGAGGTTGCTGCTTTACTGGTTTATAACCAGCTTTAATAGAAAATCTATGTTCTACTAAGCTTCTTTCGAGTCCCGGCAATTCATCATAATCCCAAGCAAAGCAGTCTCGAAATCCTTTCAATAATTTGACCAATTCATGTTGGTCATACTTTCCAAGTTTAGCACTTAAATAAGTAACTCTCTTTTGTTGATCTGATCCTAGATTGACTTCCAATAGAGGATCTTGTGACACTTCTTGTATCGAATTTTCTGGCAATACAAATAATTCTTCTTTGCCAACATTCTTTAATTCCTGTGAATCTTCTTCAAAGACATAGTCTGACCAGTTTATGGTCGAATCTCTCTCAATTCTTGATTCTAAATTTTCCATCATTAACTTTTGTAAGATCAATCTAACGGTCTCTTCTATATCTCCCATTTCTATTGGTGTATGAGCCATTAAACCATTTTTTTCATCATCTAATGGTTCCAAAGAACCAAATGGCATATCAGCCAAAATATCCCAATTTTCTTCTGGGGATTCATCTTCTGACTCTTTAAGGATAATTGGTTTAACATTCTCTTGATACAATTGTGCTTCGACACAGTTAGATTTTGTATGAAAGGGCTGATTATCAGCCTTTACTGTTTCAACTTCACAATTTTCTTTCACAAGCAACAGTCTCTAAGAGACATCCTCAGTAGATGCTTCCATTTCCATTTCTTCATTTATTTGTTGATCTTCTGTTGCTTCGAAGATTTTTGGTAACATGAATGTAGCAGTATTAACTTCCATTTGCTCTGGAAATGTGCCAAACTGAATAAACATATTCTCACTCTTGGTACTTGCATCTTCGAGTTTTATTTCAACGTTTCCCAAAACTTTAGATTCTACCACTGTCATTGCTTCATCTCCATCATCAATGCTCATTGCCTTTTCTAATTCTAGTACTTTGGCTTTAATGATACTCTCCTCAGACATAGTATCACTATCAACTTTTGTATTTCGATCGAACCTGGGATTAGATCTCGAAATATCACTAGAATCTCTTTTGACTTTATTTCCTAATTCTTGACTTTGAGCCTGCATATTAGAAAATTCTTTCCACATAGTAAACTTCCTCTGAAGTCTCCTTTGTTGAGTCCTATTTATCATAGGAACCATATTTTGATTCTTTTCCTTAGGATGTTGAAGCACATGCCATGTATTTTTTTCAACATGAGGAGGTCTGACCATCCTATTCTTGTTTTGAGAGCCTTGTTGTTCCATCATACTTTTGACTCTATCATCTTGCAATATAAACCAGTTTGGCACTCCTGATACCAATGCAGATTCACCGATTGTGATGTCTCACCAGCTTTTGGTGATTTACTCATTGCTTCCATGTCTATCTCAGCTTGTACCACATGTGCTGGTACCAATTTTGATGGCATGAATTGAGTTTGTCTTTCTCTCTGTACCCCATAATATTTCTTTGGTGCATGAAGGAAACCTGGCCTGACATATTGCATGTTTCTTGATGGTCGAACATAGTTACCAACATGAAAATTCCTTGAAAATTTGGCTTTAGAAGGAGCCATTGGCTTTGAGGCATACCTTGCTGTCATAGGACCAGTATATGTTGAAGCTTGATAAATGGATCCTCTAAACTGCCCTCTCCCAACATTCATGATTGGTTGGAAAGGAGGCTCACAGGAAGTGTTCACCCTCTTTTGTTCGAACAAAGGCTGTTTGTTTTTCCTGTCTGTTTTGGCCCCAACCCTTTCATCATAGATTTCTGCATATCTTTTCCCACAACCAATGCATAAATTCTTTGCATATTCATGGTTGAAGACTGATAACTCAGGGTTTTTTCTTGTTATTTCTTCGAGTCTTTTCATCTGGTTCTCTGACTTTGCATTTTCCTTTTCCTTTTCCTTGACCAAAGCTTCGAAGGAAATGTCATGGACATTGATTGATACCTCTTGTACTACTGGGAATGGATCTTCATCAACCCCCATTTGTCTTTCAGGGAATTTCAATTTCCCTTTCTTGATCAGATCTTGAATCCTATCTCGAAAAACAGTACAATTATTAGTCGAATGAGTCCAAGAATTATGCCACTTGCAGTATTTTTTACCTTTTAATTCATCATTCGAAGGTATTTTTGTCCCATCAGACAATTTGATAATTTTTCCTTCTATCAGGTGATCAAATATTTCATCCAATTTATAAACATCGAATGAATATTTTTTGAATGATCCTTTAGATTTGTATACTTCAGCAGAAACATTTTTCTTCACAAGACTCTTACATGTGAAAGGTTCTTTTCCTATTATTTCTGCAACATCTATCTCATAATTAGGATCTTTATAATATGTCTTTATTGAAAAAGCATTCCTTTCATTTTCTTCTTCCAATAAGGCTTCATATCTAGAGACTCGAGCAGTTAACTCAACAAGATCTCTAAATTCTAAAGCATCAAATTTCTTTCGAAGCCTAAATTCGAGACCATTTTGGGCCAACTTAACAAATTCAGGCTCAGGTAAAATAATTTTACACTTTGTCCTAGCCCTTTTGAATCTATTTATGAATTGAGTAGCCTTCTCATCAGCCTTTTGACATAATCTGGCCAAGTCAGCCATTCACACTTCTGGTTCTGTTTGAAAAAACTGAGTATGGAAGGATTCTTCCATCTGTGTCCAATTATGGATCGAATTAGGGGCTAAATTAATAAACCAAGTAAATGCAGTATCTGTCAACGAACTACGAAACAAACGAAGCCTAAGGTATTCATTATTTCCTGCATCAGCACACTGACTGATGAATTTTGCTACATGTTCAACCGTGGATTGACTCCCATCTCCAGCAAACATAGCAAAAAGTGGGGAATTTAAATCCCCTAGGAAAATTCAATCCTATCAATCCAATCAGGATAAGGTTTCTTGTAAACTGGAGTTTGTACCCCCCGAGCCATGGGTCCACAAACCTCATGGATTAAACTAATCATGTCATTTCTATCAACCATATTAAGTGGTTGTTGATGACCTGGTTGACCCAAAGGAGGATTCATCGGTGGTATTGGAGGTGGTTGAGGATTATTATCCACTCTCCTAGAATTTTCATTCCTTCGACCCACTCCTATTCCAGTAGGGTCTGGTTCAAATACAGGATTGTTGTTTATTCTCCTATTCTGGCCTATTATGTTTTCTCTATGCCTAGGCTCTTCAGTATTCACTTATCTATGATTATAATCTTGACCACTCATATGATTCCCTTGCATCCCTTCGAATATTGGAGGAGTATTATTAGGGGCAGACATATAGAAACTTTCCTGTGAGTTAGGCCTAAAAGGAGGCCCATTTGTATGAGTCATAGGATTTGGCTGAAACAAGCCATGGGTATATCCTCTTTCATTCTGTCGAATCATAGAAGGATTTCTATTTGGCACCATTATTGGTGTAAATTGTGGTATACTATTGTCGAATCTAGATCATATTTCCCAAATGATCAAATATTGGAGTCAATTGATTCACCAAGTCATGTTGGCTCTCTGGACCAACATTCCCATTATTTGGAATTGGATTTAAATTTTCAACTCCTATTTCTGGGCTCTCATTAGTCGCATGATTCCCAGTATTGCTGCTCTCAGGATCTTGGTGTGGAGAACCACCAGTTTCAGCAATACTAACACCAACATTGGCGTTATCAACAGACCTATTACTTCGAAGGTTTCTGTTTGCCATCCTTTGACACTAGGGTCCCACTGGGCGTGCCAAAAATATTTGGTTGGAAAATTATTATGTGTGTGTGAGCGTGTCAGGCAAGCAAGTTGCCAATGTGTGTGATCCAAATTGTGCCTCACCAAGCAAATTGTGGTGACGTTCGATACCTTGAACATGACTTTTATCGTGTAAAGATGTAATTAATTGAAGCACTTCGAACTTATTCTATGACAACTACTCCTAAATAAAACAGTAAAGAGAACAATAAAGTAACAAACTACTTTTATTAAATTAAATAGACTACAATCTAACCTTAAAGATAACTTCGAAGGTGTACTACTCCTAAATTTAAGTGTCTTGATAAAAATACAGTAAATGTATTGAGAGATATATGTTGATGTTGATCCAAGGATCCCTTTCTAATACAAACTTCTTCTATTTATAGACGTCGAGGCTTCTCAGCAATTTTGTTTGAAAGTTCCCTCTTCTTTTCAAACTGAAAACCGTCCTCACACATGGCACGTCCTTGGATTGACACCTGTTTCTTCAGTTATTCCACAATGATTGACACGTGTCCCTTGGCAGTTGATTACTCTGAATAGAATAAATTCACAAACTGTTATAACTGCTCCTGCATTGTTTCAATTTTAACCAGCCTTTCTGCCACGTCGAATCTCACGTGGCGCCTTTACATTGGCTGGATATTTTCACCACAAACAACGTCTCAGGATGTGGATGTTTTTTGGGTGTAGATGGGTGTACCTCTAGCATTGTTGAAAAAAAAAATATTACTCCTAGATGTCATGGTAATGGGGATGATGTGGTATCCTAACCTAATCAAATATCTTTATTAAAAAATCTAACTCACTATTTTTTGGGAAATCTCTTTCCACATCGGCCTATCCACAAACTTTTTACAATCTCTCCCTTACCTTATTGAAGACATTATAAAATTTCACGTGGTGCCATAGTGATACCAACATAATACCTAAATTATCCACTTATTTATATAAATTTTTAAAATTATTCATCAATTACCAAACAAAATTTAATTTAATTTTAAACCTTTCACGACACATCAGTTTGTGTTACTCTACCCAATATTTACTTCAACGAGAGGTCGCTCTGCGAGTAAAGATTTTTAAGCCTACACACTCTGGTCCCACCATAAACCCTTTCTCGGTTTCCTTCATCTCTATCCTCAACCCCCCCCCCCCCCCCCCCCCCCCCCCTCTCTCTCTGCTCTCTCTGCTAGAGCTCTCTACCTCTATAGCCTTTCAATCCAAAAAGCTTGAGATTCAAATCCAAACCATGAGCTCATACAGCAACACCCCCAACTTCGACAGCCTCCTCCTCCAATCCCTAATGGGCAGACTCCAAATCCGACCTCCAAACCTCCCATCAATCCCATTCCTCCCTCAAACCCTCGAAGAACTCCTCTTTGACACCACCAACAACAACAATAATCTCTCCGATAATGATGAAGTCGAAGACGACGATGATAATAGTAACAAAACCCAACTCGCAAAGGAAGAATCGAAGCTCGAAAAGGAGATTATCCGAACGATCCTCACTGGCAAAACTGAAACCCTAAAACCCAATTCGGGACAAGCTGTTACGATCGGAGAACACCATATTTGCGTTGGGTGTCACGAAGAGACCGATTCTGATTATCGGGTTTGGGAGTGGCACGGTCATGTTATGTTGTTTGATGAAGAAAATGGATATACACCTGAGTATATTTATGGGAATTACTTTGAGATACCGAAACCGAGGCCGAGGCCAGCAAAGACTGTTGTTTCGAAGAAGGAGGATGATGATGAAAAGGGTAATGAAAAGGAAGTGAAAGTGGGTAATCTGGGATTGAGGGAATTGATCGAATCACCTGATTCGGGTAGCAGTCGAATTCTTCATCGAAATATCAATGCTGCGTCTCCAAGGTACTCCACACATAGAAAAACTTTCATTTTTACCCATGATCTGCATTTATTCAACAAGTTTGTTTACTCTACTTATGTGGTTGTGTATGTGTGTGGGTATTAGTTAATTTGAAGTTTTGAAGCATCTTGTTGTTCTGATGACAGATTTAATACTGTTGGAACAGGATATATATATATATATATATATATATTATATACACTAGGTACCTCTTATTAGCTTCTTTGTTTTTTGTTTTTTTTCCCATTTTTAATATTGATATCAATGTTGTAAAAATGTAATGAAAGACGTTATATTCTCTCAAATTATCTTCATTGACTTTTAAAATGTGAGTACTTTTATATTATTGGTTTTCTTTCTCCTTTGAGTTGTTTTTAGCTTTGTTGTCCTTTGTTTTTTTTTTTTGCAAGTTATGATCTTTGTTACCAACTATGTAATAATTTAATAAATTAATGAAAAACATTATCTTCTCTATCGAATTATCTTCCTTCAAGTTTACACTATGATTACTTCTAGATTATTGGTATTTTCTCCCCTTTGGATTGTGTTATGGCATTTAAGCGTTGCAACTAATAATACAGGGGCAGGAAAATGAAATATGAGTAAGTCATAGTTCATAAATATGCTTCCACAATACCTTACGTGGTCCCATTTTATGTGTCTTATCTTTGCGTTTTCAAGCATTTTTTGTTTTTCTTTAAAGAAAGCACTACAATTTTCGTCTCCATATATTCAAAGTGCCTTAATAGACAATATTTCTGAAATAGTAGATGATATGTGTGTGAAATAAATTTATATCTATGTGTTAAAATAACTAAAAGCTTCTTTTGGTATTTTGAAGGATATAAGTTAATTATTTCTATGCATCAAAACATTTGAGTATAAGATTTGAATAGTATTGTTTCAATTTGGTATGAGATTTGAATAAAAGTGTAAAAATAAATTTAGAAGCATGTGTGTGTGTGTGAAATAAATTTATATCTATGTGTTAAAATAACTAAAAGCTTCATTTGGTATTTTGAAGGATATAAGTTCATTATTTCTATGCATCAAAACATTTGAGTATAAGATTTGAATAACATTGTTTCAATTTGGTATGAGATTTGAGTAAAAGTGAATTTGGTGGGGATTTGGTTATAGGATTACTAAGCAAAAATGTATTCATATTTTTTGAGTTGATTTGATCTCCATATATTCAAAATTTGGGAAAGGGGAAAAGCTACAGTATGTGTAAAAAAAAAAGACCACAGAAGAAGTGAATGATAAATATGCAACAGAATGTTGACATAAACGTAATTATACATATTACAATATATAAATCCTAAATTTGAGGAAAGAAGTTGAGCATAATGTAAATTTTAGTGACCTATTTATAAATAGCTACTAAAACAGCCACTTTATTTGACTTTTTTTTTAAGTTAAGTATAAATATCCCAGAACTTGCTAACCCAAATGTAATTAGACATATTACAATATATAAATCGTAAATTTGAGGGAAGAAGTTGACCATAATGTAAATATTAGTGACCAATTCATAAATAGCCACTTTATTCGACTTTTTTTTAAGTGAATTATAAATATCGCAGAACTTGCTGACCCAAATGTAATTAGACACAATATTGTTGATTGAAGCCTCATTATTATATTAAATAAAAGTTCAAAAGCTGACCTAAATGCAATTATTAATCTGAAATGACATAATTACCCTCACAAAAATCGAGATATCATCATGATGAGTATCACGATATATGCGTTATTATGATATAGTGAAGGGGTATTATGGTATTGAGAGATGCATAAGAGCAATATGGTATTTAACTAACTCATAGTTTTTAGGTTCCTTTATACAAGGTAGTTGATATATCTACTCTATATAATAAGAAGATAGCCATATTTAGCAAGCACGTCAAAAAATATGAACTTCCTCTTTTGCCCTTCATTATATCATAATTACTCATATATCTATTTATACATCGTAAGGATATATTGATTTGTGTGAGGGTATATCTGTCATTTAGGACAAATAATTACATTCAAGTCAGCTTTTGAAATTTTATTTAATATAATAATGAGGTTTCAATCAACAATCTTGTGTCTAATTACATTTGGGTCAACAATTTTTGGGAGATTTATAATTGACTTCAAAAAAAGTCAACAAAAGTGGCTATTTTGGTGGCTATTTAGAAATTGGTCACTAATATTTACAATTTGATCAACTTCTTCTCTCAAATGAGATTTCAATCAACAATTTGTATCTAATTAAATTTGGATCAATAATTTTTGGGATATTTATTATTCACTTCATAAAAAGTAAAAAAAAAAGTGGCTATTTTAGTGGTTATTTAGGAATTGGTCACTAATATTTCCAATTTGCTCAACTTCTTCTCTCAAATTTAGGATTCATATATTGTAATATGTGTAATTGCATTTAGGTCAGCAAGTTTTGGGATATTTATTATTCACTTTAAAAAATTTAAAAAGTGGCTATTTTAGTGACTATTTAGGAATTGGTCACTAATTTTACATTTTGGTCAACTTCTTCTCTAAAAATTAAGTTTGGTATATTTAAAATGTGTTATTTTAGTAGCTATTATGAATTGATCACTAATATTTACATTTTGGTCAACTTCTTCCCTCAAATTTGGGATTTATAGATTGTATTCGAATATCAATTAAAGCCTACAAACACGTTCATGCCATTTTTTTAGAGGAAATACCCTACTTGTGTCATATATTTTTAGTGGCGCTTTATTAGTTACCTTTACTACTCATGTATAAGATAGTCATAATTATCAACTTCTTCCGTCAGAAGAGTTTTAGATTAAATAGTTACATTTACAATTTCCTATTTAACTGTTTTAACATCTTATTACCTCTAATGTCAAGATTAATACACAATATATCTAAGAATACAACCATCCGACGGGCACGTGCCTTGCACGTGCACCCACACTAGTATATATATATATATATATATATAGGTTTTAGAGTAATAATATTTGGGGCACTAAGAGGGCCCCACAGTGCCACTAGGAGAGAGATAGAGTGTGAGTGTGTGTGTTAGTGAGATTTGTTGGTGCCCCTAGCGTTGTTGTAGGTTTTATTCATAAGATGGGCCGCACAGTGCCACTAGGAGAGAGATAGAGTGTGGGTGTGAGTGTTAGTGAGATTTGTTAGTGCCCCTAGCATTGTTGTAGGTTTTATTCATAATATGCTGGTCTTTTTTGTGCTATTTTTGAATTACTGTTTAATGTGGCAAGTTATAGGTAGGGGTGTACACGAGCTGTGCCGCTCAACAAAGGCTCGTGACTCGGCTTGGCTCGGTTCGTATAATAAACGAGTCAAGCTCGAGCTTGAATGCAAAGTTCGTTTAGTAAACGAGCCAAGCTTGAGCACGCATGGGCTCGACTCAATTAGGCTCGCAAACAGTTCGATTAAGACTCATATAGTAAGCTCTTGAAAAATCTCTTTAAAAGGTTTGATAAGGACTTGTTTAATTATATATATGTATGATAATTATAAAAAATATAATATATTATAATGCAAAGTATTTAAAATTGAAAAAATATTACATATATATATATATGATAATTATAAAAATATAATACTCCCTCCGTCCCATAATAAGTGTCCACATTTCCTTTTTTGGATGTCCCACAATAAGTGTCCACTTTCCTAAATTTGCATATAGCATTTACTTACTTTCCAAAACTACCCTTATAATAAAGACAAAGTAGCATTTATTTGTGGCCTCAAAACAAACAAAAAGTCAAACACCCATCACATCTAAGGGCAAAATTGGAAAGTGACAATTTAATGAACCAAAAAAACTAAAATAATACAACTTTCTTAAACAATGTGCAAAATAGAAGTGGACACTTATTATGGGACGGAGGGAGTATATGTATAATGCAAAGTATTTAAAATTGAAAGAATATTGTCATATTATAATGTGCATAATCCTAAATTCATGTGCTAAGTAATTGCTTTAGGTAAAAAAATAATATATATATATATATATATGTATATGTCAATTGTCAAGCATTAATCTTAGTCCGTGGGTTTTGGTTGGCATCTTAAACTTGCTACTAGGGGTGTGCACGAGTTGAACCGCTCAACAAGGGCTTGCGGCTCGGTTCGATAACAGGTAGGCTCGGCCCGGCTCGATAATAAACGAGCCGAGCTCAAGCTCGAACAAGATGCCAACTCCTAAAGCTCGACTCGAATTCCTAAAGCTCGACTCGAATTCGAAAAGCTCAACTCGACCGTGAGAGTGATATATAATGAAGAAAAAAATAAATAAGATGCCAACTCCTAAAGCTCGACTCGAATTCGAAAAGCTCAACTCGAGTACAGCCCGAATTATAGGCCTATAGCAACATAAGCAATACACCCACGTGCAATTTTGTCACGGAGGAGTAGAAATGACTTCTTGCTTATGACCGTGAGAGTGATATATAATGAAGAAAAAAGTTGATAAAGAGAAATATTTGGGGCACTAACAATTCCACTAACACTCACACCCACACTCTATCTCTCTCCTAGTGGCACTGTGGGGTCCGCAGTGGATCCAAAGTGCCACTAGGAGAGAGATAGAGTGTGGGTGTGAGTGTAAGTGGAATTTGTTAGTGCCCTTAGCATTGTTGAAAAATAAAATGTGCGGAGACGAGATGACAATTATGATCTTGTGGTTATGTAGTGGTCATAGTTTCTTTAAGTAAGCAAATGGAGTGGAGAATTTCTCCGTCAGACAAGAGTTGTACTGGTCTTACTGTTTGATGTGTATTGAACATGCTGTCTAGAGCTGAGAAGACAAGTGTAAACTAATTATTGTACCGAATCGGGAATCCAAGAGCTATTAGGTAAAATCCAGTAGACATCCATTTTTGTCAGAATGTGAATTGAATCGTGAATCGTGTTGCCAATATTACGAATTGTGAATTGTAAGATTCACTTTTTAAGAAAATTACTAATATATATTTGACCACTATACATGTAAAAGCACATGTACAGTGCTTAAAATAAAACGCATACTTACAGGAATGACCTTTGTGCTTCATATGACACCGAACGAGTGAAGATGGGAAAAGTCATGTATCTTTTTGTTAAGATACGAGCATGCTTCATTTTGCCCCTCAATCATCATAAAAAAGAGGAAGGCTGCATCTGAAAAGTACTTGGGCTGGAAGATAAGTGGAGCTTGAAACTCCCTAATCAATTTATGTTATAGTTAAAGTTCCCTGAAATCATAAAACTTTAAGGAGCTGAGACATGTAATTATGTTTCATTTAAGTATTGGGGTTGGAACTGTTTCATCTTCAAGTTGGATATCCACTGACTGCATTCTCTTTAGAGTTATGGAGCTCGGAGTATCATAGTGATCTTGGAATTGGAGGTTATTCTGCTCTCATCGCATCAGTTGGCTTGGGAATTGAAACCACACAAGGGGTGTGTTAAAGTTTGTCGAAAATCATATGGATGTTCTCTAAGTTGGATGCCCTTTAGTTGAGTACTTAGAATTACCAATCAGTTATTTCGATATCCTCATTTGCAATGTTATTCTTCTTCGTCTTCTTGGTTTCCCCTTTCCCTTTTCCCTTTTATACTTCAAAACAACTTTAGGACATGCCACACAAATAAACTCGGGACTCTTATGTATAGAGCAAGCACTCATTCCTTCATGGAGCATTGTTTTCTATGATAGCCTTCACGACTTAAAACTGGATAGAGAATTTGTATGAAACTTGTTGCATTTATGTGTACTAGTGGAGTAGTAGATTTCACTCTATGCTGCTGCAGTTTGTTTGTCTGTATCATTTTAGTTGCCTTTTTTTTGGATACCTATGCTATTTTAGTTTTCTATTGTACTGATTGTGTGTGTCATAAAATGATGTTCTAAAACATATCTTCGGCTTATTTCATGCTTTCACTGCCCCCTTTACAGGTTTTAGGCGATCTTTTGTGAGAGTTAGAAAGAAGTACTATTTTGAAGAGGGAGGCTGCTTCTACGTGTTGAGATTGAACATACTGTTATCTTTTTTGAGCTTCTCATGGGACTTTCAAGGGTTCAGGTGGTATATCTTCCTTCTGACTTGTGAATTTTAAATGCAAATACCTCTGGAGGAAAAGGTAGGCTTGTAATGTCAGATTGAAGTGTTCTTTTCCTAGTAGTTCTTGCAATGAAGCAGCAGAACAAGTATCTGCACTTTGGTCATCTGGGTTTGCCGGAATTCTTGGCAAGCAACTCCTATGGTTTGTGGTGTAATAGTTTCATAATTACTTTTATTTTGTGTGTTTGGATTGCTAATTTAAACGTTTGGTACTTGCTAATTTAAATGTGTGGTGGGTGAATGTTGCAAGTATTTGGGATTTCGTTTATCTTAAAACTGTTTGGGCGTTTGTAAATAAAAATTCAGGCTAAAGATCAAGTCGATGAAAATTGCAGGACTTCCTAATAACGAAATTTGATATTGTACATCAGTGAGGAAAGAAAAGGATAAATTTGGAGGTCCATAATGGAAATTTTGTTATGGTCACTGTTTAGAACGTAGCATTTGCAATGCTGTTGAATATTTTTGTCATTGCAAATTTGTCATTTGGCGTGTGCTTGTTTGACAAAGTAAAGGGCTATTGTTTGGTGTAAATTGTAATGATATGTGTGTTCAGGCTATCAAGAGTGAGAGCCCTGTTTGAATGGGAGAGCAGTTATTTTGCAATTGTAAATTTGCTATAAAGCATTTATGAGAAATTCAATGTGTGAACAAATATCCAGAAACATTGAAATTAAGCAATGTATATTTTGAAAAAGAATGTAATCTGTCTCGTGTATAAAATTTGGTCCATTCTAATGCTACATTTTGTCAAGTCATTCATTACCTTTGACTGTGCACATGCTGCCATGCATGAAGTGGAAGTTCATTTACTAGTAATCTTTTAGAATGTAGATTTTATGAGATTAAATTCTAAACGGATGATCCGTAATGGGGTGAGTTTTACGGCACCCTATAGTAAATGCCACATAAGATACAAATAAGGTTAAGATATAAAGCATTGTGAACGTGTAACGGGGAAACAATTCCCTCCAAAATGTTCTCAACTTTTCGTCTCTTACGCAGAATGACTCCATGGCTTCCATCTCCTCCACCTGTTTGGATTTTGTCCCCTTTTTTTTTTTTCCTCCCTAAATGTCTACTTTCCATGTCAATTCAATTTTTGCTTAAATTACAGATTTTGCTTCTCATCCTCTTGTCGTTTAGGAAGTAGATAGAAGATCTTCTCTTTTACCCCTAAATGGTAGGATGAAATCTTGCCCCAAATTTTACCGATTTATCATTCACAATCTCTTTGTCGTTCATGTGGATGTCAGATATAAAATTAAATGGTTGTGGATTAGCATAAAAATTTATTAATTGAGTAATCAGGGCTTGGATATGGATTTTCTATGTCATTCTCTTCTTTACTGACTTAATGATTTAGTTCATTTTGTGAAAATCTATGGAGTCGTCTTTGGTCTTAAGATGTTGGTGTCAAAGCAAAGTAGGGGCAAAACCTCCATCGTCAACCTCAAAATGGAAGGGATGAAGAAGTTTCTTGCAGTTGAGGGGACTTGATATGGTAATATGCACTTTTTAACTTTTTTTGTTACATCATTCACAAAAATAATGACGTGCAATTTTACTATAGGGTGCCGTAAAATTCGCCCATTACCAATCATCCATTCGGAATTTAATCCCATATTTTATAACTATGATGGTTGTTTGTTCTACACCTATAATTTTATGGATGAGACTCATCCCAATAGCTATAGAAATTTTGTGATTTTTAAATTTGGTTTTCAAATGCTTTGATAATTGTACTGCATTTAATGATAATGAATTTTTATTAGAGGTTGGTTTAGGTACAATTAATGATAACAAGGATCAAAGTTTCATTAAAGATTAGTTTAGGTGGGACAACTATTAAAGCAATTGAGAATTAAATTGGGAATTTAAATATGAGAAGCATAATAGTTTTCATAGCACACACATAACGGATAAGATGGTGACAAAATCTCCAACTTTTCAAACGTCTGTAATTCTTTCAACAGATTAAACATACATGGTCAACAATAAATGCCAACCTTAAGATGTTTTTAGACAGTTGGAGCAAACTAATGGAACCTTAAAAGTAGTCGGTTTGACCAGCTTATTTGGGACTAGAAATCACCCCTATTTCATGCTAAAGAAATTTGAGTCTGCTTGTCAAAACCCTTTCTCAACCTTCTAGGAAATGGAGTTAGACTTAAAGCGGAAAAAGCATCTTAAACATCTTTTAAGCTTTGTTTACATAAAACATCTTTTAAGCTTTGTTTACATAAAATATGGACGTGTATCCCAGTTACAAACAATCGATAACTCTCGAAGTACATAAGAATCTCACAAAAATAATATACATAAAACACAATATATCTATCTTCTCCTAGTGAGTCTACTAATACTGTGAAATCCACAAAAGAGAGATACACGAACAAAATTAATGTATCTTATTTTTGTGAAATTTTTATATGCCCTAAAAATTATCCTATTTATTTACTCATTAAAGAAAGGGTGTGCAAGTGCGGTTACTTGATTTGAGTTCAAATTTAATATTGAAATAGTAAATAAAAGCAAGATAATACTTAGATGCTTTTCACTCAATACTTTTTGTGTTTTCCCTCTCACAGGGTGGGACCAAGACAATTTTTCAAAAACTATTTTAAAGTAGTAAATTCTACTTCTGTGAGAGAGAACAAAAAAAGCAAAAACACCATAGTGAAAATGTCCAATATTTCCCCATTGAAACATAAATAAATGAGCTTTGAGATTAACATTTGTAACACACAATTAATTATCCATCAATGAACCAAAAGAAATGAATCTCCCCAATCAACAACAAATGAGATTTGAGATTAAACAAACTAACAATATCATTTCATTCCTTTAAAAAACAAGTTGTTCTAACAGGGACATGATTCAAAAGAGTACAATCATCCTAATTTTACTAACAACATGAAGCACTTCAACTAAGCAACAGCCGAGATTGAAATTACATACAGAGAGAGAGCTAGAAAAAAAGTAACAAACACCCAAAACAAGCTAAGCTTTCTTAGGTGACTTGGTGGCCCTGGATGGAGATTTGGGTTCTTTAGCAGCCTTCTCAGACTTCTTTGGGAGAAGAACAGGGTTAATGTTTGGAAGTACACCTCCATGTGCAATAGTTACACCAGCAAGAAGCTTCCCAAGCTCTTCATCATTCCTCACTGCCAACAGCACATGCCTTGGTATGATCCTGTTCTTCTTGTTGTCTCTTGCAGCATTCCCAGCCAATTCCAGTACCTAAATCATCATTATTCAAACCCAACAAACAAAAAAACAAACAATTAACAAAACAACCCCCATAATTAATTGCAAGAGAAAATGCAGAATTTAGTTCAGATTTGTTGCTCACCCAAATGTGAAAAGCAAAACAAACAAAGATTTCAAATTTCATAGGCTGCTGACATTATAAATTCGTCTTCTATAACCAATCAAAAACAAATTTTTATTTTTTTTTAAATACATGATTTCTTTATATCCTTAGTTTTCTATGAAGCAATCAAAAGCTAGGGTTCTAAAATGACGGAATAAGAAATAGCAATATACAAGATCTATAAAACAAAAATTGACAAATCAATCAAACCAATCGCATAACACCCTAGAAATTCAACAATCTAACTCAAACATGCTTAAAATCTCGTAATGATATACACATATATGAAATGTTGGAAGAGTTGAAAATACCTCAGCAGCTAGGTACTCAAGTACAGCGGCGAGGTACACCGGAGCTCCAGTTCCAACGCGCTGAGCATAGCGGCCCTTCTTCAAGTACCGGCCGATCCTACCGACGGGGAACTGTAAACCGGCTTTGACGGACCGGGTAACCGGTTTCTTCTTCGGACCGCCGCCCTTCCTTCCGGCGGCACCTTTCTTCACCTTCCCACCAGCGTCCATTTCTCAAAAATGCTCAAGTCTTACAGAGAGAGAAAATAGGAAAAAACTTTCTCGGGAAACAAACAGCAGAAATTGGAGAGATGAGAAAAAGCTATTTTTGGTCGGAGTCAGCGTAGATGTTGGATGCGAGTGGTGTTGGTTATATATAGTGGGTGTTGATTTAGCATATTGGTTTTTAGATTTCGGATTGCGATTTGTGAGCGTTGATTTGGGTGAAATGGACGGTTGATAATCAATCGTTTTACGATCCGTGTGCTTCGTAATTGGCCAATCGGACGAAGTGAGCTGGAAAACAAATACTCCGCTATAATAAATGAAGAGAATTACAGATTTATGACTGGTTGGATAAGTTTGGATCGGGCCTAGACCTTGGCAGTTTCAGCCCAAGCCAACGAACCCGCCCATAATAAATGGGCCGAAATGGGTTTCTTCAATACCGGTGAAACACCCATTTAACACCAATACCCAACCTATATTCAGGGATGACAAGGGGTGGGCACATTTTCACTTAACTCGAAATACATAATATTTCGATTACTAAACTATTATAATTAGAGTCTCAAATCAAGTAGAGTATAACGAAAATACAAATGGCAAGGCAATATGTGCCTAATTACAGAAGGTCTTGAAACAGTAAAGATAATTAAACTACAATCTAGCCTAGTCTTTAATTGGCGTAGAGATAGTCTTCGGCATAGTAGTCATTTTCTGTCTGACCTCTGTCGGAATAATCCTTCACAGGAACATCGTCACCTACATAGTAGTTCTCGCCTGCAGCTCCTTCCCCTATATAGTCATAACCAGGGTGTGCTGGAATGTAGAAATGTCCAACAACATAAACACCGTCAGATGAATGAAACTAAGTAAATTAGATACTAACACGGTATCCACTATTGAAGTTATTATAAGTTAAGAACGATAATAATTAGATTCCAGTGAGGGTAACTCTTTTAATCAAACTGATGATTTAATCGTCTTATTAAATTAAGACCGACAACATATATTATGAATAGAAGAACAGATTTAACAGTAGTTCACTTCTAAAGATACACCATTGCTCCGTCCACCGTTTTTAAGAGCATATGCACAGTTCACTGCATGTCATGGACTCCACGTCAGTCCATCCCCAGCTTTTTAAAAATATATGTCTAGTTCACCGCACTACAGGGATATAACGCTATAAGGAACAGTACATCATTTTAATGCCACGACTTAGCGACGTTTACCAGTGATCAGGGTCCACCGCAAGTCATAGACACCTTCGTCTGTCTACCGCTCTTAAGAACATATGATTAGATCATCTGGCTATCTTAGGGCTAGTGGTCCAGTTCACCGCAAGTCATAGACACTTTCGTCTGTCTATCGCTTTTAAGAACATATGATCGACCAAGACCCGTCCACGTAAGATTCTCGAATCTTAACAAACCTACTTAAGTTCAGTTCTAACTTCGATACATGACAATCCCCATGTGGCCTGACTACATTGAATGAAATGAACGATAACTCCAAACGATTCATAATGATACGTTATCTAACGTCACAACCATTATCCATTAAACTTATCGTCACTTCGATCCTACATCGCAATGTTTCATAATTATGTCATTATTTCATGTGAGAAATTCAAAACAATACATAAACAACTAAATAGTTATAATATAAACTAAACATGAATATCAACATTCTATAATTGTTAATCGATTGGGACAGAGGTCCAATCAATTAGTATAAAAGCAGTAACAATTCCAATCGATTGGGTCACAATCAATGACAATCGATTGCTAATCTTGGCATCGATGGGGGTATCTACAATGACAATCGATTGTATAACATGGCAATCGATTAGGTTTACAATAATGGCAATCGATTGGGACTTCGTCTTCTTCACAGTGAAGACAGTCCAGCATATAAAAACGGACAAAATATGATCCATGCTTCTTTTATTCATTTAAACAGGTCCTAACTGTTAGGGATATATACTAAAAGTCATGCTTTGTGTAGTTGATTTACTATTCATTTAATATAATCTGTGGGCAATATTTGCATTATATTGTTTATTTAATATTATGCATGTGTGTCTCTTATTCTACGTAATAGGTGGTTTGGTGTGTAGAGCTTGGCTTACACACGGAAGATCAGACCATCGGATCTTGTAGAATGTAAGATTTTGGTTTGCAATCTTAGATGCGATTGGACACACCATCGGTTGGACTGCAACATGGTGATGTAGTAGGTTTGTCTTGACTGTGGGAAACTGTATAGTTTCAACTCACAATGCTGGTACACTTTGTGTATTAAATGGGACCAACTTGGGGTAATTATCTTTGTACTGACTTATAAGATAATTAATATCTCATGGCTATTATAAGTGTTTGTGTTCTAAATCCTAAGTTAATTTATAGACACGTACATTTGATATTTACGCTTTGATCCCTAAAAGGGTGAGATCCTTAAATGGGTCAATATCTCATTGAATTGGGTGACAATATTAATTATGTGGTGGATATTAATTAATGATGGAATCCATGTTTCAATTTTGGGATTGATGATATCCCCTTGAGAAAGCTTATAAGTTTTGATTATGTCAATCCCTGCAGGTGAATTTTGTATCCGACATATCAGATAAGTCAAGCAGAGGATCTCAAAGAATTTTAAGATATTAATTAAATGTAATTGTCAGTAATTATATTTAATTAATATATATTTGTAATCTTAACGTGGGGAGATAATAAGCATTTAATAATATGGAGGTCGAAAAATATTTTTGAGATAAGGGTAGGAGTGCAAATATAATTCCTTAGTGGTTTGAATTATAATTTATGGAAATAGGAATCTGATTCAGTTCGAATTAGTTCCTAATTCCATAAGGAAGCCTATTGATTATTGACTTCTTATGGTCCCTATCGTAGCCTACATATATGATGTTTTGGCTCTCTCCTCAATTTGCATTTTTCCATCAAGAGTATCATAACTCAAAATAGAAAACAGAGCGTAAAAAAGGAGACGAGAAAACAAAAAGGATTTCAAAAGAGCCCACACTTAGTTCAATATTCTGGTAGCAGAGGAATACGGTAGATGATCGTGAGCTGTTATCGAGCCCGTGTTCTCGATTAGTTTAGTACAACAATCCGTTTTTTCAGTTCAAGGTAACCCTAGTATCGGCCTTATAGGGTTGTTGTAGCTTTCACGTAATTGTTTGCAGTACCAACTTATACGCGTTGTTAATGGATTCTGGGAATGCTGTGACAATATCACAAGTTTCTTCCAGACCATTTTCTTACCAAAGTCATTTAGAATTCATTTCAAAATTTAATATTCCAATTTTAAATCAAAATAAAGGTATTGTACTCAGTTGAGTTTCCTAGATAGTCCAATAGTATTCATTTAAAATATATTTCCATAAAATAAAAACGTTTACACAGCTATCATATAATCAAAATAACTTCCATTAATAACAACTTTAAATAATAGAAATACCCACATTTGATTAAAACTATTTTCACTTGTTTCCCCCTTCTACATAATTCGGGTCGAATTCGACCACTTCCTTTTATCAAAATATTTTTAAATGCTTCATGATTCACGATAAATCAGTGTTTTTTTTTCTTTCACAAAAGATAATTTCAAATTATTTTCTACTCATTTAAACATATATAAACTCACTTAACGTCATTCAAATATCCCAAAATTTTCTAATACAATATTAGTAGCTAAATCCAAAGTCTGAAAGTTTCCAATGATATACTAGGATGCTTGACAATTGCTACAGTGCAGTACAATAGTCAGATCTCGATTGCTTACATATAAAATACAAAGAAGTAACAAGAATACTATTACCTGATGCATATGGTGGTTGAACAGATCTTGTAGTGGTTTGGATATCAACGAGATACTAATTATTAAACTTGTATACCCATTTTCAAATTCAGATCTCCAACTTATTTGGTTATTCGTACAACAAAACTACTTAGTCTTGATCACAATCAACCATGTCCTTAACCAGAAAAGAATAATTTATAACCGTAGTGATACCCAATCGATGGAAACACAATAGAAAAGTTTGTTGCTTTTAGTTGACCCCAAATCTACTATTCATACTTACATGTTGGAGAACCAATCATTATTCGATAATAAAGAGAGGCATCCCAAGAAATACAAATAAATAAATTTATGTTGAAAGATTCCTATAACACCCGTAATTGTGTTATTACATTTCATTACATTGTCATGCATGATAATGTGATGTATTGTGCATTTTGGCATATGTGTGAGTGAGTTTTGACTCACGAGTCGATTTGGGTGTCTGTGTAAGAGAACCCATTGAGACGCGGTTGAATGAGTGTTTTGATGTTGTGAAGTCTCTCCGAGTATGAGACGTTCATTGTGGAATACCCTAAATGTTTATCTGAAAATAAATATTTACCTGTGTATTTCACTATCTGTATTATTTTATGATTTAGAATTTATTTATGATGTTAATTTTAGTATCCTGGTGAGGACGAATTAACAGGCTACTAATTTGGTAGGCTAATTAGCAATTTCGTAAAATCATGTGAGACTGCGTTTTAGCAACCAAACGGAACTTAGGCGAAAACTTTTATAATTTTTAGTTTTACTCGTAAATGTGTGAATAAGCTGTGTAGAAAGTTTCGGAGACTGATTAGGAGTTTTGAGAACTTGTGAGGAGGTAAACACAATTTTTGAGAGTGTTGTCTATATACAGATAGAGATGACTTTGATATTTTTATAGACTTCTAAACTAAGTTTCAAGAGGAGGCCAAAATGGTGGTTTTAGTTCTTTAATCTTCACAACGCCTAACGATGAACTTTTGTCCATCAGTTTTTTCACCAAATTTCATATTCGAACTTCCTCGAGGTAAGGCCGTCGCTTGATATCTATTAGGACTCATTTTTTATAGAATTTTCCTAAAAAGTTGATAATTGGAATTCTGATCGATAGGAATTGTACTGGACAGACTTCTGCACGATCTTTGTGCTCGGGTTTTCTTTGGATTGAATTTTAGAAGCGTTAATCGGAGGTGAGTGATCCAACTATGTGTTTTAAAATGATTTCATGACATGTATTCATGCTTTGTATGAAAAGCATGTGTTAGCTTATAGATATATATTGTGTAGCTCATATTGGGTGGTTATATTGTTAAGTAGGCCCAATAGTACGGTGATTTGTTTGATTATGTTGAAAGTACAGTGAAACGTATTTGAGCATGTTGATTTGGGTCAAAGGAGCACTAAGCCATCTTGTGGAGCCGATATAGGCATTAAGGTCACACGTTTGAAGAAATAAACATGAGTCTTACCTTTCGCGTGGACTTTGTAACAACCTATAATTCCCATTTAATTTTAATTTCATTTCCATGTTTATTTCAATTTGTTTTGCTTGTCTTTAATTTCATTAGCAATTATTAATTGGGGTCACACTGTAATTTTTATAAAATAAAAAACACAGTATTATGTTTTCAAACTGAAATTCATAAGTTTGGATATACCTGTGTTGTATTTTAAAACGGTGAAAATAATTTCTTTTGACTCAAACTATATTTTTATATAACAGGAAAATTATTTATTACGTTAAAATCAATTTTCTATATTTTGTGGTGATCACCACACCGCAAAAATACCAATTTACGTTCAAAACTGTCCGCGCAGCGTCAGGCTCCTACAGTTTTGGATTCCCCGTCAATCAAGAAATGACTATTGCTTTATATCCATTTAATACTTGCAATCATTGATTGGGTTTTGTTTGGGAATGCTTTTATTTGGTGTGTTAACTTAGTGCCTTAAGTAGTTTTCCCAAACACATAAGGAAATTCCTAGGCAACTTTATAGTACCTAATTTGGCTATGCCTTATTATAGTGTGTTAAAGTTAGGCCTTAAGCCCCATTTCCCAAACACTTTTGTATTGCCCCCTATGAACCTATATGAACCCCTATGATCTAACTCTCTCCAGATTGAGATACAATCTGCTCATACACTAGTTATATATGTATGTGTATGTATGTATACTATGCAATTAGTTAATTTAGAAAACAAATCCATTTGTTGAGTATTTGAGAAAGAACTTGGAGGCCAAGTTCTTAGTTTTAATTTTCTTTATATATACTACTCACACACACATTCTGGGGGAGATTGAAAAACAAAAAATTCAGAGAAAGTTCAAAGAGATACAGATTTACAAAAAAAATTATAGAGAGAGAGAATTCAATCCATCGTAGCCAAGCTTGAAGTGGGTGTGATTATTTTCTTTCTCAACATACACTCTTAATCACAATCACAGTGAGTATTTCAAACTCACTTGGAATGTAATTTGTGTTTTAATTATTGTTTGTATAGCTTGTATTATAAAACACCATTGTTGTGTTCATCCATGGAGCTTGAAGCTTGAAAATGGTGATTTTTTCAAACGTAACCAAAATCGATTTTGATATAAAAAAAATGAAGTATTACAGTCCCTAGATGTTGTAATTAAAGTATTAGAGCCTAACTCATTCGTATTGTGGCGTAATGAAATTTTGTCACCTCTCGATTTTTCATAAAATCCGAGAGCTACGATTAAAATTAGTTAAAACCGATCGCGTATTCACGATCCTTGCGGAAAAAAACGGAGAGAATCATATATTACAAGTCATGTTTACATTTGGATTTCAAAATGGATAAAAAATAAGCTTTAAATTTGTAACAGAGGAGAAACTGCTGAAGAAGACGCAGTGGCAATCGATTGGCATGTTTACCAATCGATTGGCACTTTTGTCAATCGATTGGCATTTTTCAGCATTGACGACTTTTAGTAAAACGGTCATAACTTCCTCTAGAAAACTCGAAAACGTGCACCGCTTGAAGCGTTGGAAACTAGACTCAAAGACCTTTCTTTTGATATAAATTCATCCACAAAAAGTATATCTCATTTTTTAGGGCATTGCTTCAATAAACCCACTTGTGTTCCAGTAGCAATAAAAGCATATTAAAGTATTCTTTGATGAATTCACTGGTTGTTTCATATGAGATTTGATTTCTTCTCGTATATCTATGGTTATCATTCGTATTACTTTATATTTCTGTATTAAGTCACATGTCATTCATGTGGAGTCAGTTGTACATGCATGTTGAGTGGTGTTCAGTGTGGAAAGGAGTATGTGGTTGAGATTGTGTGTGGACACTACCTGGTATTGGTGTACCAAAGTGTGATGTTATGATATTGCGGTTAGAGAGTCTTTGAAATGCAATGGTGACAAAACTGGACACTCCCTAGCGCCCATGGTAACGCTAAAGTATGTGATGCCGACTTAGACATTCCTTAACACCCATGGTAGTGCTAAAGTGTGGCCTACTGGAGACTCCCTGACATGCGTGGTATAGTCAAAGTGTGAGGCATTGGACACTCTCTGGTACCCCATACTAAAGTGTGAGGCAAACTGGACACTCCCTAATACTCCTGTACTAAAGTGTGGTCATCTTAGTGTTTCAAAGATACTAGAGTGAGAGAGTTGGGTGATGTGCTGTCGAGAAAAAATAGTAGGTGAGATGAGAATGGTTGTATTGGTCTCATGCACGGTCACATGTTTCATGAATTATAATATCACCCTTACTGTTTCATAAGTGAATTTATCTCCATGTTGTTAACTTGTTGAATAATGGAACCGTGAAATGGAAAATAGTAATTAAGTATGTTTTACATTCAAACATATGTTTTTAATACTCACCAGCTTATTGAAGCCGACGATGTTGATGCGCCCTGGACATTCATGTCTAGGTTTTTCAGGTTATAACCAGTCAGAGCAGTATGACTACGCGAATTGATTATGACTATCGGAGAAGAAGAAATTATTTTGTTACTATCTTATGCTTTTAAAATAAATTTGAAATAAGGATGACTGTAATAGATAGTAGATATTATTTTATTTGCAAGGTGGGTTGTGCCTTTAGTAGATCACGTACTGTAATAACTATTAATTTGGAAAAAATTTATAAACCTTGTTTGCTCTTACTCTGATTTAATTATTGTGTTATTCGACGTTTGGGACGGAATCGATCCTTCAAACTGTCGCGACCTACGAGTCTATAAAGGAAATTTAATGCTTTCCATATTTATGCTACATCGGGGCATGACAGACTTATTGGTGAAGAGTCGCGGATTAGGAGTATGGAACGTACACGTGAGACTACGAAGACTAGCATGAAATGTAGAGATGTGAATGCGAGCATGTTTATCATTCATGTGCATTGTTGTTTTATTCACGAATCGTTAGCTTAAACAAATCGAATATGTGTGGTTATTCAAATAACCATTGTAGGTATGAATACTAGTGAGGAATCAGAGAAGTGATCCCGGGGTATTGGGAGTTCACCTAAAAGGCGACTCATCACATTCATCTCGTAGTTTTGTAATAAAAATGGATAATAGCCCTGTATATGTTTTGTTGTAAGGAATTACTCTCGAGTAATCTAGAATTACGTTTTGTATTGCCTTTGAGAGCATGGAATGGGCTGGTTAAGTTATTGTGAATCTGAACCAAGAGTTCACGTTTTGAAATGTTCACTTTATGGATTTAATGTTTGGATTCGATATTTAAGGTATGTTACGGCCACAGGGTTGTTTGACCTTAGGCAAATCCTAGTGCAAGATGGAATGTTGCCAGGGGGTCATTCGACCGGTCGAAGTGCCCTCTACTGTGAATAATTATTGCCGAGTGGTCATCCAACCGGTCGAACGGGGCATTTCGACCGGTCGAAATAACCCCGCATGAAAACTTTTTATACCCTTTCCGAGAATTATTTAAATGTTTTGATGGGTTCTTAGGGCACCTTTGGGACCCCTTTGAATGTAAATTCATTTGTTTCCAAATGTAATTACGTTTTCAAATTTACACAAATTTTTCTAACTTCGGGTATATTGTTTCAAATGAGTGATTATTCATTGTTATCTTTAAAGTTCTTTTCCGCTGCTACAACTTGTAAATGAGTGAGGAAGAGCCTCGGTGGTGTACCACACTTCGGTTATGCTATTGTGGGATTGGGTATGACATTTAGTGGTATCAGATCTTAAGTTTAGAGCCTTGGGAATGAGTGACGATGTATATGCTGAGAGACGTCGAGTGGAGTTTATGATTGTGATGATAATATTGTTATCATTGTAGAGATGCTTCATATATTTGCATCTATTGTTTGTGATGATGAACTGTGCACATATATATCTTGTGGCATGACATGTATAGTCATTATGCACTATACTCAACAAAGTGAATATTTGAGACGTCATGACTGAGCCGATAAAAGAGTTGTCACCGCATTCGTGGATGGATTAAATAGTGAACATGGTTGGAAATTTTGTTCAAGTCATAGTGAACGAGATCAGTTGAACGTTCAGGCTCTACTAGTTGAAGTTAGATATATCAATGCACCACCGGTAGCAAGACCTCAACATACAATCGTAGAATAATTCCATAAACGGAAATCGACTTTGTACCATGGACAAGTTGACAAAAACTTGGTCAATCATTAGATGATGGACATAGAAAGGCATTTCCATACTGTGATATGCACTGATGAAGATAAAATTCTTTACGCATCTGATACGTTGATGGGGAAGCATTGGATTGGTGGAATAATGTACTAAAGCAAGGGAAGCCAACTACGTGGGAGGCATTTAAGGATGAGTTCAACAAACCATTTTTCTGCGATCTGCCCATACTCAGAAATGCCAAGAGTTTGCGAGTTTAGTCCAGGGAGACATGACTGTGAGTGAGTACGTTTTTCGATATAATGCTTTGTTGCGATTTAGGAAAACTACCATTCCAACTGATGAGGATAAGGCGCGTAAGTTTGAGGAAAGGGCTTAGGGAAAACATTCGTAGCCGAGTTGACATGTTACAACACCTGACCGTTTCTCTAGTTGAGGAATCCACTTGCATAGCGGAGAAAAGTGTCGATTGATATCGACAAGGGCAACAAGGGAAGAGAGCCAATGACAATAAGAGCAAGGGTCAAGGAAATGCAAAGAAACCGTTTACGCAAAGTTCGGGATCTTATATGGGTAATCAAGGAGGGAGTAAGTTCGTTGGAGACTCAAGACCATTGTGCCCAACATGTAATATGTGACATAAGGGTACTTGTTATCTATTGGACACATGTTACCTTTGCAAGCAACTATGGCATATATCCCAAAATTGTCCTATGAATACGAATATAACTGCACCAAACACAACCTTGAACACCAATAGCTATAACCCAGAGATGAGATGAAAATGTTTTGAGTGTGGCCAATCGGGGCATATAGCAAATAATTGTCCGAGTAAGAGAGAGACAACCGAGAATGAGTACTGGAGTGTCGAGTGTGCCAAGCAGGTCAGGACAGAACCACTGATGGATAAATGAAAAGGAATTGCACAACAACTAGGGCAATATTTCTAGCTCAGGCTGGGGAATATGGATGATACGGTTGTATAAGGTATTCTTCCTATTTGTTCACATCTTGCACGTATACTCATGGATTCTGGTTCAACGCATTCATTTATGTCACGTGATTTTGTTAAGCATTGAATTATTGAGTCCAAACCGGTAGGATATGATTTGAGCATATCATTACCCACTATTGAACCGTCAGTTACTTCTTCGGTATTCAAATCGTGTGAAATCAAGATAGGCAATAAGGTCTTGAGCGTCAATTTGATTCCATTGACAATAAATTACTTTGATGTTATCTTAGGCATGGATTGATTGTCGGTTAATCAAGATAAGATCGATTATGAGCAGAAACGGGTTAGTTTCTATCCATCAAGACAAGAAGAGTTTACTTTTCAGGGTAAGGGTGTGACCGTACCGCCGTACTTGATATCGACGATTCAAGCGAGTAAGATGTTGAAGAAAGGTTGTTCGAGTTTCTTATGTTCGATTGTTGATACACGAGTTCTTGGACCACTAGTAGAAGACATTCCACTAGTTCGAGAATTTTCGTATGTTTTTCTCGATGAGTTACATATTGATTGAAAGAGAAATTGAATTCACGATAGAGATATTACTAGGGTCACAACCGTTATCCAAAGAACTGTACCAAATGACACTACTAGAGTTGAAAGAATTGAAGGTTCAGTTACAAGAGTTGTTCAATAAGGATTTTATCTGACCTAGTGTTTCACCTTGGGGAGCTCCAGTCTTGTTTGTGAAGAAAAAGGATGGGACAATGCGTATGTGCATCGACTATCGATAGTTGAATAAATTGACTGTCAAGAGCAGGTATCCATTGCTACGAATAGACGACCTGTTTGATCAGTTACAAGGAGCTCGGGTATTTTCGAAGATTGACTTGAGATCGGGTTACCACCAGTTGAAAGTCAAGGGGGAAGACGTTGAGAAGACAACCTTCAGGACTAGATATAGTCACTTTAAATTTCTGGTTATACCGTTTCGAGTGACTAACGCACCAGCTGCTTTCATGGACTTGATGAATCATGTTTTCAAGGACTACTTAGATGAGTTTGTTATTGTATTCATAGATGACATCCTAATCTATTCCAAGAGTGTTGAAGATCACGAACATCATTTACGATTAGCCTTACAACGATTCGAGAAGAGATTGTTTGGGAAATTGAAGAAGTGTGAGTTTTGGTTGACAGAGATTGCTTTTCTTAGCCATATAGTGTCGGCGAAAGGAATTTCAGTAGATCCTTAGAAGATAGAAGCAATTACCAATTGGTTGAGACCGATAAATGTGACAGAGATCCGAAGTTTCATAGGATTAGTTGGTTATTATCGGAGGTTTATGAAAGACTTTTTGCGTATTGCAATGCCAATGACACAGTTGATGATGAAAGATGTTGCTTTTATATGGAGTCCAGAATGCGAGGAAAGTTTTCAAGAGTTGAAGAGTCGACTAGTGAAAGCACCAATCTTAGCTATTTCGATGGACTGAAGAGTTTATCATTTACAGTGATGCTTCATATAAAGGTTTAGGTTGTGTTCTTATGCAAGGTGACAAGGTCATTGCATATGCGTCGAGACAACTTAGATCGCATGAGAAGAATTATTTGACACATAATCTAGAATTGGCCGCTGTGATTTTTGCATTAAAGATTTGGCGTCATTACCTATATGGGGAGAAATGTGAGATATATACAGATCATAAGAGTTTCAAATACTTGTTCACACAACGAGATTGAACATGAGGTAGATGAGATGGCTAGAGTTGATGAAGGACTATGATTTGTCAATTCAGTATCATCTGGGTAAGGCGAATGTAGTCTCCGATGCTCTTAGTTATAAAGCACTAACCAACACAGCCTTGGATGTGACTTCTCAAAGAGAGTTGATACGAGATATTGAGAACCTGAAACTTGAAGTGATTCTGAGGATTGAAAGTGGCTTGATGACGACGATTGTGGCACAACCGCTCTTGATTAACGAGATCACAGATAAACAACTTCAAGATGTGACTTTGAAGAAGATTTGTGATGAAATTTTGATTGGCAAGCAACCGGGATTTGCTTTTGAAACAATGTTTTGAGATTAAGGGGTAAAATTTGTGTACCTAACGAGAAAGGTTTGAAACGAAAAATCCTAGAGGAAGCATACAATACAAAGTACACCGTTCATCTGGGAAGCACCAAGATGTATAGAGACTTGAGACATATTTATTGGTGGCCGAGATTGAAGAGAGAAATAACGCGCTATGTTTCAAGTTGTACGAGTTGTCAACAAGTGAAGGTCGAACGCCAAGTACATTCGGGATTGTTACAACTGTTACCAATAGCAGAGTAGAAATGGGAACACATTACGATGGAGTTTGTTAGTGGGTTTTCGAGGTCTAAGAAATCGAATACTATTATTTGGGTGATCGTTGATTGTTTGACGAAGTCGTCGCTCTTCCTACCGCTTTGAATAACTAAGTCGAAGACTTTAGCTAAGTTGTATATTCGCGAGATTGTGAGATTACATGGCATTCCAATTTCTATTGTTTTGGATAGAGATAGTAGTTTTATATCGAAGTTTTGGAGGGTCTTGCAAGAAGCAATGGGTACCAAATTGCATTTCAGTACTACTTTTCACCCTCAGACTGATGGTCAGTTAGAAAGAGTAATCCAGATTTTGGAAGACATGCTTCGCTTATGTGTACTTGATTTTCAGGGTGATTGGGAAGACCACTTGCCATTGATTGAGTTTGCATATAACAACGGTTTTCAATCAAGTATTGGGATAGCTCCTCATAAAGCTTTGTATGGTCATGTATTTCATTCACCGTTTAGTTGGACAGAAGTCGGAGAAAGACTGATTGAAGGACCAAAAATTATGCAAGAGACGATGGACAAGATAAAGGTAATTCGACAACGGTTACTGACAGCTCGGAGTAGGTATAGAAGTTATGCAGACAAGCGTAGACGACCGTTGGAATTTGATGTGGGAGATTTGGCGTATTTGAAGGTGTCACCTTCAAAGGGGATTACTAGATTTGGAAGATACAAAAAACTCAATTCGAGGTATGTAGGACCTTTTGAGATCATTGGAAGAGTTGGTCTTGTAGTGTATAGATTGAACTTGTCATGTGAGTATGCTCAAGTTTATAATGTGTTTCATGTATCATTGTTACGTAAACACTTAGCGGAGGATAGAGAGTAAGTGATGACTCTGATGCCGAATGAGATTCAGAGAGATTTGATGTATGTTGCGTATCCAGTAGAGATCTTGGATCGAAAGGATCAAGTCTTACGAAACAAGGTGATATAGAAGGTGAAAGTGTTATGGCGTAGCCAAACGACAGCGGAGATGACATGGGAAATAAATGAGGAGATGCGTACTTAGTATCCACACCTTTTTGATACATGACGTACAAGTTTGAGGATAAAATTCTTTTAAAGGGGGGAGAATTATAACACCTGTAATTATGTTATTGCATTTCATTACACTTTCATGCATGATAATGTGATGTGTTGTGCATTTTTGGCACATGTGTGAGTGGGTTTTGACTCAGGAATCGATTTGGGTGTCTGTGTAAGAGAACCCATTGAGACGGGGTTGAATGAGTGTTTTGATGTTGTGAAGTCTCTCCGAGTATGAGACGTACATTGTGGAATACCCTAAACGTTTATCTGAAAATAAATAGTTACCTGTGTATTTTACTATATGTATTATTTTATAGTTTAAAATTTATTTCTGATGTTAATTTTAGTATCCTGGTGAGGACGAATTAACAGGCTATTAATTTGGTAGGCTAATTAGATATTTCATAAAACCATGTGAGACTGCATTTTAGCAAATAAACGGAATTTAGACAAAAACTTTTATAATTTTTAACTTTCACTCGTGAAGGTATGAATAAATTGTGTAGAAAGTTTCTAAGACTGATTAGGAGTTTTGAGAATTTGAGGGGAGGTAAACACAATTTTTGAAAATGTTGCCTATATACAGATAGAGATGACTTTGATACTTTTATAAACTTCTACCCTAAGTTTCAAGAGGAGGCCAAAAGGGTGATTTTAGTTCTTCAATCTTTACAATGCCTAACGACGAACTTTTGTCCGTCAATTTTTCACCAAATTTCATATTCGAACTCCTCGAGGTAAGGTCGTCGTTTGATATCTATTAGGACTCGTTTGAATAAGTTTTTCGAAAACTCTTTTTTTAGAATTTTCCTAAAAAGTTTATAATTGGAATTCTGATCGATAGGAATTGTACTAGACGGACTTCTACACGATCTTTGTGCTCAGTTTTTTTTTTTGGATTGAATTTTAGAAGCATTAATAGGAGATTAGTGATCCAACTATGTGTTTTAGAATGATTTCTTGACATGTATTCATGTTTTGTATGAAAATCATGTGTGAGCTTATAGATATATATATTGTGTAGGCCCAATAGCACGGTGATTTGTTTGATTATGTTGAAAGTACAATGAAATGCATTTGAGCATGTCGAGTTGTTATTTGGGTCAAAGGATCACGTGATGCCAAGCCATCTTGTGGAGCCGATATAGGTATTAACGTCGCACGTTTGAAGAAAAGAAATGTGGGTCTTACCTTTTCACGTGAACTTATTGGCGAGGAGTCGCGGATTAGGAGTATGGAACGTACACGTAAGCCTTTAGAGACTAGTATGAAATGTAGAGATATGAATGCGAGCATGTTTATCATTCAGTGCATTATTGTTTTATTCATTAAGCGTTAGATTAAACAAATCGAATATGTGTGGTTATTCAAATAACTATTGCAGGTATGAATAGTAACGAGGAATCGAATAAGTGATCCCGGGGTATTGGAAGTTCACTTAGAAGGCGACTCATCACGTTTATCTCGTAGTTTTGTAATAGAAGTGGATAATAGCCCTGTACATGTTTTATTTCTCTTTGTTGTAAGGAATTACTTTCGAGTAATTTAGAATTACGTTTTGTATTGACTTGGAGAACATGGAATGAGTTGGTTAAGTTATTGTGAATATGAACCGGGAGTTCACGTTTTGAAATGTTTCACTTTATCGATTTAATGTTTGGATTCGATGTTTGAGGTATGTTACGATCGCAGGGTCGCTTGACCTTAGGTAATATCCTAGTACAAGATGGAATGTTACCAGGGGGTCATTCGACCGGTCGAAAGCGACAGCTCGACCGGTCAAAGTGCCCTCTGCTGTGAAGGATTATTGTCGAGGGGTCATCTGACCCGGTTGAACAGAGCATCTAATATGTGGTACATGCAATTATGTGACACAGTTTAATTGGTTAAGCATTGACTGTACACACATTAAAACACCTTAAAAAATATGACTGAACACACAAACTCCAATATTATATAGATATAGATAGTGTGTTGGACAAACGAACAAGAATGAAACGTGTTGTTGGTACACAAAGAAGATTTAGGTTTTTCTCAAAGAAGCCGACTTTATCTGATTCAATGACCCAGCACATGTTACCTCCATATGTATATCCACATGTATAACCTATATATATATATATATATACATAAAAACACAGATCTCTTCGCATCCTTATCACACTCTCCTCAAATCCACTTTTCGTCCTCACCACCATCACCAATCATCCCTGTTTTATTTAGGGTTTTCCAATCACGACAGTCTATGCCGATCGTCGTATTACTACTACTTGATGGGTTTATATAATTAGTATCTTTCCATTAATTGTTGAATCTAATTGCCTTTTTGGTCTGATCGATTAGGGATTTTAGGGTTTCGAACAATGCCTTTGGTACCCAATACTCAATTAATCATTCATCCTGTTATTCCTTACCTTACCTCTTTATACGCTCGTTCGACCTCTCATCGTCTGAAACGTCTCGAAAAGGGTGATCGGCGTGGTAATCTTAGTTAACTCTCTCGCTCTTATCTGTTGACTTGATTTATAGGATTTTTGTTTTCCTTCTTAATCTACACGATCGGGGTTTCAACAATTGCGAGGTACGAATCGTATCTCATTATTGATTGCATTCAATTTCAACGAGGTCCCAACAATTCGGTATCAGCTGTCACTCAAAGGTATATACGTATCTATATCTGTTACTATTGTGTTTATATGTATAGTAATCTTTTTAATGTTTGTGTTGGGGTTTGTAAGATATGCAAATGCATGTGGCAAAGATTTAGCTTTTACTGATTTAATCATTAAATATATATATAACTAGTAGTACTGGATTGTGCTTATGGTTTTGGCATATGATTCTTTGACTAAATTCTTATCAGTTTAAAAAGTACTTTTCTTGTGGTACTTTTTGTCTGATTATTGGTGTGCCACATCCGACTATTTGTCTGAACTACTAATCTACCAGGCCATCGGAGATCTCTTTCGTAACTTTACGCATGGCATACAATATATATTTATGCTTCCAAGATGACCCACACGGCGGAACCTTAGATTTTGTGCAAAGCCATAATTATTATGCTGAGATAATTAAGAACCTCGTGCTGTTACTCCTCACCTCTCACTAGAAAACAAGAGAGAGGAGAAACGCATTGACATTTACAAATCATATTGCATGAGAGGCGCACATACAGTTTTACTTGATTGATATTATCTGTTTGTGACCTTAAATTCATATTGTTGGAATCTTCATACTTTTTTTTCGTAACATGTCAGAAACTATTCACGTGCTTGGATCTTTGCTGACATGCCATCGCTTGAGTTAAACCATTTTAGTGGATAAGTGATACGTCTTTCGCATTTATAAGTTTTTGTTTGTTTTACACTGTACTTAGTTCTTTATATGCGCTTTGGCAGTTTTTCATTGCAACTTCATTCATTCACATCGATGGACGTCAGCTCTCCTTTGGAGAAGTCAGTTTCTGAAGATTTGGAGAGATTACATGACTTGAATCGATTGTCTCTAAATGACCTAGGTGATGGTCCTACTCAGTCTTTATACAATGAAGATGATCAAAAGTTGGAATCGAACATCCCTTCCGTTTCACCTTCTGACAAGATTGATACCACCAATTTGGAGAAGGAAGATGCACCTGAGGAGCCTTATAAGACGGAATCGACCACTTCAAACTGTGATGAGTTTTCAAATGCGTACTCGGAGGGTGAAGAGGAGGATGAATTCGATGAATTTACTGCTGCTGTTTTGAAGGAAAGTGGTTATGATGCTAAGAAGCCAGTTATCCTCCCTATACCTCTGCCTGTGAGTGTGCACTTTATTTTATTCCTGCATTTTCATTTATTTTGTGTCCCACATGTCCACCATCAAGCGAATTTGATATACACTCAATTCATCTGTATGCCTCAGTTGAATTGGTAATTCAAATATCTGAGGCTTTGCTTATCAGAGTACCTTACATCCTAGGATAATTGAATAATGAGACTATTGGAGGTGGTGCAGGGAAGTTATTGAGGCTTGTGTTTTTAGTGTCTCAATGGTATGTCACGTATGTGTCATTCAGTTTGTTATAGGGGTGGATTGTGGATGTGGGAAGTATGTTTCCACGTGCTATGCTTTCAAGGTTCGTGGAAGCATGTAAGTGAAATATTAATGTGTTCTAACTTCTTTATTGGCGCTTAGCAAAAGAAAAAAAAAATCTCTCTGAAATTTTTGGCCATCTTATAGAGGTGGATTGTGGATGAGGGAGCTTGTGTCTTCATTTGAGTCAAACTGTAGGATATTGTGATTGGGATTCAAAAAATTCCACTCAACAAAAATAAGACGAGAGAAAAGAAACGTAACCGTATCTCTAGGCTTAGAGTCAGAAGTAAGTTGGATGGGGATGCTTAGCTATTTCACATTTCTAGTTTCGGTTTTCAGAATTGTTTGGCCCGTTTTCAGTTTACCTTTAAGCTATGTTTGGTATGAGGGAAGAGGGAAATGAAGGAAAGGGGTAGAGGGAGAGCTATGAAGCACCGACACTCTTTTTTGGCCCCCGTATAAGTGTCGGCAGCGTATCTGACACTCTTTGGACACATGTCACGTACTCAAAATATCGTGGCCTAATTTTTTATTAGTTTTTCTTGAACCAAAACTCTTTGGACACGTGTCGGATACTCAAGTAGGTCGGGAGAGTTTGCGGATGTTGATTCCATTCATCATTGGTGGGTAACCTATGGTGCATGTGCACCTTTGCTTCAAACCCTATCTTGAAAGCTACTTTTGCACCCTTCTTATTCGTCATGTTGTGAGAGGAATTGGAGTTCATACTCCTTTGTGCAGGTGATGAGAAGGAATAAGATGACACCGAAATGTGCAGAAGACTTGGTTCTCATTCATAGTATCGACATATTTTTTGGGGACGAGTACGTAAATTATTTAGTAGTTAGCAAATGTGCTTCTAAACTTGATTGATGAATGTGGATGAATGTTAATTTATAAAGATGTTATTGAATTTTATTCATTGGCTTTGTTATTATTGATAATGTCATAATATTGTTATGATTTAGGTGCTTTTATGTCACCTTTGATTAGACATGGTAAAATATATATTTAAAAAAAAAAAAATCGACGTATCCCCAACGTATTCATATCCTGTTTTTTTTAGAAATATCGTGTCCACGTATTCGCGTCGTGTCGTATCCGTGTCGCGTGTCCATGTTGGTGCTTCTTAGGGGTAGAGAGGAGGGAAGAGGGTAGATTCCCATGTTTGGTAGGATGGAAGAAAGGAGGGAGAGGAAGAGGGGAGGGATGCCTCTTCCCCCGGGACCCACAAATTTCCATCCGTCCAAAAGTGGACGGATTAGGAGAGAGGAAAAGCTTCCCTTATCATTTGACATTTTTGCCATCCAATGAAAATAAGAATGTATTAACTTAAGGGATTTATAGTAAAATGCCCAATATTCCATTCTTTTCCTCTCCACTTCCTTCTTATTTAACCAAACACAATGAGGGAAAACCGCTCTTCCTTTCCCTAGGGATACCTCTTACATCCCTCCTCCCTTCATTTCCATCCCTTTTAATATCCCTCTTACCAAACATAGTGTTCTAGTCAGATCTGAGCATTTGTTCTGAAAATTGGAGAAACTAGAATTCATTTTTGACCCTATTTTAGTTTTATGTAACCGTGATTCCTCAATTTAATACCTTCAATTTGTGTTGGAAGAAAGCTGGCTGGTGAACTCTTGTGTGCTGAACGCTATTGGAGCAAGTTCTTATGTTCTTGATATAAAATATAGGGTTAGTTACATTTTACCTCCCTGTGATTAGGCCCATTTTCACTTTACCCCCCTGGTTCAAAAGTGGACACTTAGCCCCCCTGTGGTTCCGGACTAAAGTTAAATTGTTCAGATTTCCCACAAAACTGATAAAAATTATAAAATTGGCCAAAAATATTAGCACTTAATGCCCCCTTGTGGGGATAATGCTGCCATTTAACCCACTTTTGTGGGGCTAATTTTTAACACTTAACCCCTTAGAGCAGCTCCAACCCATTATGATTATGTATATTTACAAGTGCCATGAAAATTATTAAATTTGCATAATGATGCAAACGCTCCATGCAAATCCAATTTTTATCAACTTTCCATAAAAAAAAATCTAACGGCTATGAAGGCTCCAAATAGTGATGAAAATTTAAATATTGATAGATAACCAAAATGCATACCATGGTTGGAGTGATTATGCAAAATCCATACTACAAAAATAAAATTTGGGTGATTTCTATGCACTTTGCATAAAAAGATGCATAACATGGTTGGAGATGCTCTTAGGGGGTTAACTGCTATGTGGAGTTAATTTTGACACTTAAACTCCCCTATGTGGGGCTAATTTTAACATTTAATGATGTGGGGCTATTTTGAGAGAAATCTTAATAGTTTCACTTTAGTCTGAAATCACAGGGGATTAAGTGCCCACTTTTGGACCAAGGGGGGGGGGGGGGGGGGGGGGGTGGCGTTGTGTAAAATGAAAATGAACCTAACAACAGGGAGGTAAAATATAATTAACCCTAAAATATACACTATTTAGTTGCTGAATGTGGGGTGGTCTTACTATTATGTACTTTTAAGGTCTTTATTTAACAGTTATGCTTCGCTCATTTTCCTTTATGTTTATCCTCTCGCAGCCTGCTCTGAATCTCATATCTGCCATGAAAGGTAGCCGTGAAAAACGCGGGGCACCGCCAGTGAAGCTGGCTGTAACATGGGCCCCTGATGTGTACGATCCACCTCCTACAGCACCGTCACACGTGGCAACAAACAAGAAACAACGGAATAAAAGTGAGACTAAGAAAGGTGGAAAGAGCAAGCAGAAGGGCGGGGGCAAACCTACAAAAGGGAAAGAGAAAGACAAGAAGCAATTTCGAAAACACGGAGGTGGGAGTTCTAACAGGGGTTACAAATCGTTGGAAGACGATGACGACGTGCCTTATTCAGATCTCGGGGGTTTTGATGTTGGCAGCCCAGATTCGTACTGTGGGAGTAGTTTCTTGAGGAAATCAGTAGGAAAGACACACTTACCTGTTGCAGAGGCTACATAATCCTTCATTTTCTCAGACTGTTGATAAATAAGTAGGGCTTTTAAGGCTTTTTATGAATCACTGGTGGTGATGGTGGAAAATGGCGATCTTACGCAGCACTTTTGGTTATATAACTTGCCTTGATCTTTCTTTTGGGTTATAACAAGCTAAATTTTTAATGGCTTTTGTGTTGCACTGATAGAGATATTGAGTTCTTTTCAGAATGGATCTCTAAATTGTAACCCACTTTTAGCAACCGAAAGAGGGGATGGAAATGGCCGACTAGATCGTAACCTCTCAATGTGTGGTTCCACTTCCATGTCATTTTGCTGATTAGTGTTCGTCTTCAACACTTGTTGACTTCATATCTTGAGAAGTGTGGATTCTCGGCAGCGTGATGGTGCTGCCAATTGGGATGCACTATAGAGAGGTTGACTCAGCACACCCTAACAAGTGTTGTGCAGTCAAGAATTCTGTGGCTTTGTGGAGTGCTACTGGGAGGCCGTTAGTATCCAAGCCCTCTTGACAAACGACTCATGATTATAAGTAAACTACAAACATAGTATTCACTATATTGCTTGGTGCACAAAAAAGTGTACAACGAATAATCTTCTCTCACAGAGAGATGATTCCGTGTGATTATTTTATTGTTTGAAAACCACTGTGATTATTAATTAATGTAACTTGTAAGATTCACCAGAGATCCACATAGGACTCCAATCATAATGGTCACATGGGATAATTTCTCCTCCACACAAATCGCATGACATCCCACGTGGGACTTCTAAACCCACTAATCATGACATCGCATAATCACACACCACTTTTTAACTGCATTTATCAAGAAATGTTGTGGCTCGACGGTGAAGCCTGTGCGCTTGAAGATCAAAGCATTTATCTGGACGAATTTAAACCAATGAGACTGACTTATTAACTGTTTTGACTAAATGATACGTTCCCAAATTTGAGATATAAATTTGGTTCCCAAATGTTTTGATAATTGTACCACATGCAATTATATGTAACAGTAATACCAACGACCACTCCCCCACATATGGTACAACTGTTAAAAGCATTTCGGATTTAAATTTGGGATGCATAGCATTACTCAAATCATAATCAGTTACCAAGGATCATGTAACGCAAAAAATTGTCATATGCTAGCAATAGTCAATTATTCAAGCTAAACAGTACTTTTATGTACACGACAAAGCTAGTATAAAAATGCAAAACTACAATGATCCTAAAAAGGCCTCGTGCATGCATATTAAAAGGTCAGCATGCAGTGCTCAATTTAACAAACCCTCTTTTTCCTTCTTTATACATCACAAGAACACTACAATCAGATTTGTTGGCTTATGGCAAAGAAACATTACAATGAAAAAAAAACTAATAACATGAACAAAAATACAACTCTAATTCTCTACATCTATGATTAAATTTGACATGATAGAGCATGACATTAATCTGTCCTCTGCTGCACCACCTTCTCCAACATTGATGTCCCATTGAATACCGTCAGCTGAAAATCCCTAAATTTTGACAACTGTTGAGCAAAAAATGTAGTAACAATCGAGTTAGTACATAGTAAAGATGACTCCAAAGTGGCACACATCAAATGCAAGAACATAGAACCTAAGCCCATGCCCAATCAAGAGAGAGGTGCAAATTAATTTCATAGTGAGCCAAGGGAACAATTTGAAACTTGGAGAAGAACTAAGCAATTAACAGGAAATGGTATCATTGACAAAGTCTACATTACAGCATCTCATTTTCCCCATGGCCAAGAATTCAGTTGGGCCACATGCCATTTCTAAATTAGCCAAAAAGGTCCTAGCACTAAATAAATATGAAGTGGTTCGGATGATGTACGTCACCACGTTCTCACAGCCGCATTATATTTCTGGTGTCAAGAGTTGAGTACAGCTAAAAATTCATTCTCACAATACTTTTAGGCTCGGTTTAGTTCAAGGATTTAATGAGGGAATAGGAAAGAAGCATACAGGAAAACGCTCTCCTTTGTTTGGTTAATAAGGAAAACAATAAGAAAAATAGAACTGAAAAGAAAATAGGGTAAAAAATTAAAAACAAAATTTAAAATTTTGTGAGTCACTTCCCTTTCTCTTTCCCAGAATTCCTATTGTATTTTGCAAATTTTCAATTTCCAGTGTTAATTAAGCATGGAGGAAAACACAAGGGAAAACATCAGGGAAATAATTTCTTCCTTAGGCTTTGTTTGGTTCATGGATTTAGTGAGAGGAAAGAAAAGAAAATATAAGAGGAAAACATTTTCCTTTGTTTGGTTAGTAAGGAAAGCGATGAGAAAAATAAGAAGGAAAAGATAACAAGTTAAAAAATAAATTAAACATTCTGAATTCTATTAGTCATTCCCTTCCTTTTTTCTTAATATATACAATTACATTTTGGAAATTTTTAATATTTAATGTTGTTTAAGTATGAAGGTAAACACAAAGGGAACTAGTTTTCCTTTCCCGTTTCATGTTGTTTAAGCATGAAACTAGTTTTCCTTTCCCTTTTCATGTTGTTTAAGCATGAAGGAAAATGGAAGAGAAAACACGTGAACCAAACAGAACCTTATTGTTCACCTTTCCTTTTGCTTCGCTAAATCCGCAAGCCAAACAAAGCCTCATGGTTTTATAAATTCATGCCAAGAAAGCCCACCAGAATATTTTTCCAGCTTAACGTAGAATCTAGGAGGGGAAAAAACTAGTATGTGAGCGAATGCTATGTAAACGGTACGTACCCTCTCATGACCCATCTTTCTGAAGCCCAACCTCTTTGTCCAGATTGATTCGGCTTCCTCGGCAGCAGGGAGAACCAAGTGCTCAACATTTAAGGAACACAATAGCCTCTCAATACAAGAAAATAATGCTTGGAAATAACCCTGCAAGAGAAAGATGACACAACCCAAATTTGTAAAGGTTATCATAAAACAACGGATATGGAATTAAAAAAAAGAGCAGAGGCAAAGGAAAACTCCAGCTTCACACAATTGCCACATATTCACTCAACATGAAATACTTACTTTTCCTTGGTTTCCTCTACTCGTAGCCACCAGAGGAAGCTCAGCAACACCTCGTCCAAAAATTCTTAGAAGACCAGCCGACACAACAACTGACCTGTACATATAATCAACATACGAATGAAATGGCCAATAAATGACAAGACAACGAAATTAGAACAAAGTGAACTGTCAATAGAACAGAAGGGAAAAAAAAAATACAAAAAACAAAAACAAAACAAAACAAGAAAAAAGAAAAGAAAAGAAGAGCCAGTCAAGCAAGTACCTACCTCACAATTAAAACAACACAATACATCCCTCCAAATTCCTGCCCAGATATATTTCTCCTGCAGGATAAAAAATAAATAACTCTTTTACAGTTTTACTAGGTGATGTACATTGGAAATTTAATGATGAAAAGAGTACACCACAGCAAAGCACAAAAAATACCAAGGCATTCAACAATAATGTTCACATAGGAATTGATGATGCCAAAATTTGATTAGAGATAAACTAGAGCAGATTAAGGAGAGAGAGAGTGAGAGACCGGTTTTTTGTATGTGGTTCGGTCCTGTTAGTGAATGAACCTACGTCCACGGGTGTGTCTGAGCACGTGCACTATACTGTTAAAAAGTCGGGGACCTTTGGTGAACCAACAGCAGTTTGGAACTACCAACGGTCGGCCGGGCACGATTATGGTTGCTATAGGGGTGCTATGCAGACTGAAAAGTCGATCCCTTTCTATGGGGGTGAGTGGTCTCTTTTATAGATGCAAAAGACCTACTCGTAACAGATTAAGTAATACAATCTGATTTAAGATTGATTGGCATCAATCAAGGGGGTTTCCTAATTGGATTAGGAAACAATTTGCACTTTCCATTAGTCTTCTAACATAAGTAGGAAACTGTTTGGAATATTCTGGATCACGCCTCGGGGCCTGAGCGAGCTGTCCCTGTGACGAGCCGTGCTTGCGCGGTCTTCCCGACCTGTTGGTCGGGATTCGTGCATATACCGCTCAGGAAGCCTCAGGTAATCTGGACCGCTCGGGATGGTGCCGATTACAAAGTAAAACCGTTCGATTATATAGTAGAGCCAATTTCGGGCATATCAGTTGCCCCCCATTTCCAAGGTTGGCCGGATGCTATACCGGGGCAAGTTTGGAAATCTGTTTGACGCTGCTTATCACTGTCTGAGTGCTCGGGAAAGTTGCCTTGGAGCTTCTGAGTCTTGTGAGTTCTCGGGAACTGGCTAAGTGCCTAGTTTAGAATCTTTAAGTGCTCGGGAATTGGCTAAGAGTTGAGACTCAGCCTAATTCGGAGTATCTTCTGCCTGCAAACCTTCGTCAAGGTTGTGGGTAAAAGAATTTTACCATGTTGGAAAGGCCGACCTAAAGCGTATTGCTTTAGGGTCCTTTTATGGTTAACTCCCCAGGATGGTTATCTTCCGCCCAGCCAGCCGTCGTCAAGACTGTCGGGAGAAGAGTTTAACCATGTTGGTGGAGCTGATCTAAAGCGTGTTGCTTTAGGGTCATTTTGATCCTCTATCGTGGGCCAACCTGGGAGGTTTTTCTCTATCGTCAATTTGGACCTAAGTAGAGCCGGTGTCTTTGAGTATTGTAGGCACTCGGGTTATCTAAGAGTTCGACTTAATTAACCTCAATGCATGTAAATACCCGGTGTGACCTTCTATAATTCTTATCCCCTCTTGCCCTGCCAAGCTTTTGTTGAGGTAGATGTTGCAGGAACAATTACTGTAGACGGCCGACCTAGAACGTTGGTAGTTCCAGGGTCTTTTGATGCCTCGGGTGTGATCCTGAGGTTTTTTGATGGTGCCTCGAGTGTGATCCTGAGGTCTTTTGATGGTGCCTCGGGTGTGATCCCGAGGTCTTTTGGTGCCTCGGATGTGAACCCGAGGTCTTTGTAGGAGCTCTCTGACAGTCTGAGCCTCATGCTATGATCGGGCAAGTACCATAGTAGTTGGACTCGCCTGGACTGTAGCAGACAGGAGGTCGGGTCAGGATCACCGAGCTCCAAATTACTCTGAACTGGAGGCAAGGTCGGGATCACTAGATCATGACTGCTGCAAACTAGAGGTCGGGTCGGGGCTGCTGGACTCAGACTGCTGTGAACTGGAGGTCGGGTCAGGACTGCCGGACTCAGACCGCTGTGAATGGGAGGAACTGCCAAAACTACTAGGCTTCTCCACATTGTTCTTCCTGGGCTGCTCTCGCTTCCGCCTACTTTTGCAAAGCTCGTCGCGTACGTGCCCGAGGTTTTTGGTCTTTAGAAATTCTTCAGTGTCAATGTATTTTCCAACCCTCTTGGTGAGTTCAACCAAGCTTACCGGTCGGTTTCTGTGGAACGACGTGGCGCACTTGGTGTGCTGAACTCCTGAGCAGAAGACTGTAATAGAGACAGTTTCATGAAGATCATAGATCCCAAGCTTCTCTTGATTAAACCGGTCGATGAATTCCTTGAGCGACTCATGATTCCTTTGTCTGACTGTCAACAACTGTATGTCAGGCTTTGGCCGTTCATGCATACCGATGGACTGGTTGATGAATTGCTTACTGAGTTGTTTGAAACTGGTGATTGATCGGGGCTCAAGGAGTAGAACCATTGAGCGGCCGGGCCTTTCAAAGTGCTGGGGAAGGTCAGGCAATACAGTTCGTCGATGCTTGTGACCAGGGCCATCTGAGCCTTGTAGGTACGAACGTGGTCGATTGGGCCTCCAAAGCCGTTGTAAGAATCTAGACAAGGTTGTTTAAATTTGCCCAGGAGGGCAAACCTTGTGATTTGGTTGGAGAACGGTGAATCTGTCTCGGTATTGATATGAGTAGCATCTGGCCCAGGTTTTTGGCCATGCCGTTGATCTGTTTCTCCAAATTCTTGATACGAGCCACCACACCTTCCCGACAGGTATCCGAGTCGCAGGTCGGGTTAGTGATAGAGGCTTCCTTCTTATGGTGGTGTGATGTCCCGTAGGATCGGGCTCGGCTATGACTCCGGCTGATCGTGTGCCTAAGATCACCTCGGCTCTTGTCCGAGTGACCCTGGACCGATTCCCGGGCCATGCGCTCCTGCCTCTCCACTCGGGTATCATGCCTACCGTTGATGTCTCTGGCATCCTCAACGCAGGACGGGTTGGCTCGGGATCGTTGTTTGGTCAAGATCGGTTCCCGACTGTGCGCAACGTTCTCGGGCTGTTTCCTGGCCACTGGAGGACTGCTTTGTTGGGCCATCAGTGCTTCGATCTGCGACTGGGTTTGACGCTGGATCTTCAAGAGCTGCATAAGAACTGCAGTAATTTGCTTTGGGGTGAGGACGGCTGCTGCCGGCGTCGGGACCGGCAAATCCGCCTGACTAGTTTGGTGGGCAGTCTTCTTCGACGACATCATTATCAGCTAAGAGATTTGTTCTTCGAGAAATATGTCGATTCCCACAGACGGCGCCAAGCTGATGATGCCAAAATTTGGTTAGAGATAAACTAGAGCACATTAAGGAGAGAGAGTGAGAGAGACAGACCGGTTTTTTGGATGTGGTTCGGCCCTGTTAATGAAGGAACCTACGTCCACGGGTGTGTCTAAGCACGTGCACTATACTGTTAAAAAGTCGAGGACCTTTGGTGAACCAACAACAGTTTGGAGTTACCAGCGGTTGGCCGGGCATGCTCTTTCTCGAGACGGGAGTTCCAAAGTAGAAGTGAATTTATCTAAAAAGTCTAAATAAGTATTAAATTTTTTTTAGCATGCTTAAATATTACGGTTTTCACAACATAAAATTCATATATATATATATATGTGCCATATGGCGAACTATGCAATTTACATTACCATTATTTGCATACGACTCTTGTTGGTTACTAGACTTACCACATATTTATCTTATAGCAAAAACCAAGTGCTAATTGTTTTGATCTAATACAAAATCTCAAACTAGACTACACAAAAGATAAATATTTCTAACATCTTATAATTTTGAATAGCTAGAGTCTCGTGAATCAGTTCTAAGAACCATTATGGCAAACCATTCAACTACATGACCTATTATTTTTCCAACTCAATTCCATTTTTTTGTGACTCTCAGCTTCAAACATTATTATGGCCAGACGTATTTCTAGCAAATTAACCTAATTTTTGTATTTACCACATCAACACTCCATTTCGGCCTAACGCAACAATAAACTGAAATTATAGTTCTGCAACACACAACAGGAATAAAACCAACTATTTTCTCCTCGAATGAAGAGTTTCCCCATGTGTGATATGATCACCAAAAGATGAAAAGTTGAACAAGCGTGTGCCATTTACAAGTGTTGCCATGTTGTATTTCAACTTTAAACAGAGCCTGTTGTTGAGCTAATTTGCATCTGGAATGTCACAATTTTGCTTGATATACCCTTGATGTGAATAGCTAAAACAAGCACCACACAGAAAAGACAACTTACCCATAGACCATGACAGGTATGAGATCACGACCAGATCTTGCAACGATAGGATCAAAACACTCCTGCCAGAAGACGTGCACAATTAGGATTATTGAATTAAAAACTCGTAATAATACAAGACACTAAGTGATAGCGACAAGGACTATCTTCATGTGGACAGAAAATGGTAAAGCCGTAAAAATGGGAGTGAGCATATCTGCAAACATCCAATGAGTCTCAACAAAAGCCCATCACAAGAGGATATACGCTTTTAAAGTAGCAAATATAAACAATCATTCCCAGTAAAGGATAAATAACTAAAATATTTAAACGCTCTGACCACACCATTTCCACCATGTCATATAATATAACAACGATTAAATTTCCACCTTCCACTTTAATCTTGGGTGGGTCTCCCAAGTCAATAAATATCTTGAATTAGCAATTGTTTCCAAAGCAGCAATATATGCAACACCAATCGTGAAGGACAAAATGCTATCATGACCTCCAAGATATGCCGAGGATTAGAAAATAAAAATGAATGAAAAAACAACTATGAATCGATAAAAATACAGAATACCATTCAACTAACTATACACATGATAGCATAAAGGGATTGCAACCTACCATATTGTCAGCAAACTTACTCGAAAAATTGAAACAGCTCTGGAAAGCAACGGAAGATGTTCTGGATAACGACTTTTTCCACTTAAAATTTGCCATTGGATGTCATTTGCAGATCCATCATTTAATCCTTTCTCTGCTTGCTTCTTGTTTATTGTATGCAGTATTGAAGTTGGAACCACCTCTGCTCCAGTTAAAACAACATTCTGAAGAGCAACATGGACCCTACTGCAGTCACCACAACAAAACCACTTATCCTCGGGGAGTTCCTGCAGACGATTGTAAGGGCAATCAATGAAAGCATATACAAGAATATCGTGCCCAAAAATCAATAAGTATCGCATCTTACTTTTAAATCACATAAGCCACTGTCCCGCAAGCAACCAACATGGTACTCCTTCTCACACTGAATAAGAAAGAAGAGCAAAATTCCTATAAGAAAACAACACACACACTCAAACACACAACACTGAAGACAAATGCAAGCCTCACTTGGTCACAGAGCATAACCGTGCGTTCGTCAAATTTAGCGACACTGAAATCAGGGGCCCTAAGAAACATAACCAGCAAAAGGAATCAGTTCAACTAACATAAAATATGGAAGTGAATATAAAGCATATGATGAGTAATAACCGTAAAACAAATTCTAATGATTAATAATTAACATTTTCAACTTGGAATTTTTTTTTTGAGAGTCCAGCTCAGAGAGAGCTGAAGGCATTTAAAAGGGAAGCAATTTTGGTATTCCCTTGCAGCTTAGCTTAGCACTTTAGCCCCTGATTTCCCAAAAATTTAACATACAGCATACTCTCAAATATAAAGAACCATTGGGCATGGTCACTCCTAAAAAAATCCTCCCGTATTTCTTTCCTTCTCTTTATTTTTTTCCCCTTTGGGGTCATTTCCATTAAGCACAATACCCTCTGCATTCTCTATGCAACATTTATTATCCCAAATCCTACATCTGAACTCTTTTCATTGAACTTCACCAACCTACCATTCGTTTCGAGTCAAAACAACCAATCAACTAACCATTGTACTGGTGCAATTTCAGAGGCATTATTTTCACCTTGAAGCCACCAACATTTGAGTTCGTCTAACAGAGGGCACACACGAAGAAACTCAAGCTGACAACAGATGACTCAAACCTTGAAGATTCAAAATCCTGGTTTTACTTTTTCTGCTTCCGGGTAAAGAATGTTCATCAATATAGTAAGAAGTACAGCTAGGAAATGACACGGCCCTAAATGTCGTAACTAATAGCTCTCTCTCTCTCTCTCTCTCTCTCTCAAACTTCCCCATTGGATGAGAACTGTAGTATGACCTAAGCTAGCCATATCATCTGCCTCCCTAGTAACCTGTCTATGTATGTGACCAATCCTTACTGGAATTGTTTTGAAAGGGTCTGATATCTGACAATAACATCTAAAGTCTCCACTCTCCAGAGAAACCAACTTTATATTTGACCTATCCACTATCAGTCTTGCAGCCCATCAATCTGCATTTTCTAATTCTCAAACTCCTATGATTTAGAAGATCCTTTCTTAGCAAGCTGCACGCAAACATCAGACTGTGGTAGTTTTTCCAGTCTATTCCTGCTCCTACCAGAACCCTCCTTTGTCATCTCTAATGATGCAACCCAAAGTAGTACTTTTAGGAAGTGACTCTAACCCAAAGATGAAGTCAGAACAGGAAGAGAAACCCTTACTAGATGAGTATGAGCTGAGATCTGCTACATAATAAATAGAAAGACCAATGGGGATGAGTCATCCTGCAAAAGACACCTTACGAGGGGAGGATTATTCAGGCTTATAAGAAGCACAAACGGAGGCTATGCCCGGACAGTGTGGGGTAATTCAATATTCCCTATGGACCACATCAACAGGGAACAAGCCCAACGAGGGGAGGGAGCTCAACTCAGCTCTGATACCAAATAGAAAGGCCAATGGGCCCGACTCACCCTCAAAAGACACCTTGTGAGGGGAGGATTATCTAGGCTTACAAGAAGCACAGACAGGGGGTTATGCCCAGGCGATGTAGGACAATTCAACATAATATAATAAGTTAAGAACCATATAAATTTGTCCCCTTGTGATGCATATTATTGATCAATTGACCTCTAGAGATAAGCTGGGTTTTTTTTTCCGTATAATCTCCCAAATGGTTAAAACACATATTTGCAACTGGGATAATTTACAATTACGTTAACCCAAACATGTAAAGATAATTAAATTACTACAAATATAACAACTAACCTACAAACAACACAACCACCACTTTCAAATTCTGGCGCTTTAACAACACGCGTCAAACGTAATATTATAGGTCTTCCATTATTTGGGAAATCACCAGCAGCTTTTTTACCAGGACCAAATTTATCTTTGCAATAAGGACATTGCCAATCACCTTTAGGGGCACACTGTAATTTCAAACAGACTGCAATAAGAAAAGGAGAAGAAATACGTAAGTAGAAATACGTAACTAATAATTCATATCAAAGGAATCCACAAGAAAATTGGATATCAACGAATAAAAATAACAGCTCATAATATCCACTTATACACATAGTTAAGAGGGAATGTGCCATGCACACAGTCTTCACCTTATAAATATATTTCTTATTGGCGTTCAGTGCACCCACCATCTTACTGAATTATTTTATCAGAAGTCTAGTCACATTACCAAGTGGCGCATGGGACTTAACAAGTGACCAGTCAATCCAAGAAGGTTGTTTGCTCAATACAATATAACATATATACAATCAAGTAAATAAGAGCTGCCATGAAAATATGAATCAACTGCAAAGATATAAGTGTTTAGTTGTTTGCCGCCACCATTATACTTCTTCATTGCAAACCATAATAGTTGGCTCAAAATTTCATCACCCCATTTAGATAGATTGGACAAAGTCAAAAAAGAAACCCAGACATAGCCGTTAAGTGCTCAACATGAAATAAAACAGAATGAAAATCATCTTAAGTTATGTAACAGAAATCTGCATTCCCTCCAAGTTCAAGTAGCTATCAGACCCACGCATTAAACCAATCATAGCGCCAAATTCTTGGTTTAACAGATGTGTATCACAACCAAATCACCCACTAGCAGAGTCATCAGAACCCCAGCAAAGAATAACCCAGTCAAGGGCAACGACAGGACCAAACTGTGACAGGGATGGTGGTTCACATACTTTTATCTTTTCATTTTTTCAAACCAACGGAAGTTAGATTTAAACTGCTTATCAAAAAATAAAGTACTGTTAAAACTAATTTGAAACTGCTTATCAAAAGAAAAAAGAAAAGAAAAAAAAATGGGTTAATACATGTGTTATTCATTATGACTACACACACAAAACAACTTCAAGTCTTTCAATTTCTATTATTCAGGTATATAGTAACTAGTAAATGGTAAGCATCTAGATCTAGTATTACCTTGTATTGAGTGTTCAATTTGCTATTCAAGACTCCCAAGTTGAGACCGGTCATTCAGATAGGTGGGGGCAAACTAATGAGCTCGGATATTAATGAACTCTACAGAAGAGTTATCTATCGAAACAATACTCTTACCGATCTATTAACAACTAGTAGATCTACGCCAGGTGAATTAGTAATGTGTCGGGAGAAATTGGTACAAGAAGCCGTGGATACACTTTTTGATAATGGAATTCGCAGACAGCCAATGAGGGACGGTCATAATAAAGTTTACAAGTCGTTTTCAGATGTAATTGAAGGCAAAGAGGGAAGATTATTTAGGGCGTTCCGTCATTTAGTCTATATTACAAGATTGAAGCCAAAACTAATCAGCCATATCGGGCAAATTTATATTAGGTCACTAAATGGATGTGAAGTCGATGGAAAGGAGTCATTTTGCAGGGACCTTGTTGGCCAAACATGTTATACTCATACACTTTTGTTGATTAGTGAATATGTAATAGACAAATTAGGAGGTCAATCATTTTAATAAGGCAAACCAAAAAGTTCAGTCAAAGCTCCAACTTCGCTTCCCCCCCTCCCCAACATACCATTTTTTGCCTCAACAGTCTCAAACCAAATAATGCTACCAAATTGATAGAGTTCTCTTCAAAAGCCACTTTACGACAAAAGTGAAGGTCACGCAAATATGCAAACATGCACACACATGTAGGAGAGAGAGAGAGAGAGAGAGAGAGAGAGGGAGAGAGAGAGAGAGAGAGAGAGAGAGAGAGAGAGAGGCATCTTCAGATATTCATAAGTTACACATATGTGAAACAAACAGATTTATCAGGCACACATAAAAGAACCCAAACCATGAAAGAGCTCATCTTTTGCACACAATGATGGCAAAGCTTTTAGCTCAACTTTCATGTCCAAATTATTAGTCACTTTTAAAAGTTGAATAAATTAGTGGAACTTCAAGGAGTTTCTGGAAGTTTAAAAAATGGATCAGAAGCCATGGGAATACAGTATAGATAAATTCCAGGAATGTATGCTGCACTAAAACATAACTAAAAGGTTTAAAATACAATACTAAAGCCACTAAATCAGGTTAACAAGTTCAAAGAAACAATTTATTCAAACAAAACCAAATCATCCACCTGTATGAAACGCCCGAGGGCATCCATCACAATTAATTAGTTCCCCTCCATCTCCACACACCGCACACATATCGTCACTTACACCGGTGACAAGACTATGTCCATTTGCCAATGAAAGAGCTATATCATGGAGCGTCTGTCCACTGGATATACAAATGTTACGGTAGCTGGAAAATGAAGAAATTCTAAATCAGAGCATAGCATAATAATACGACCTAACAAATTTCGGTCATTATATGCAACTCACGGTTGACGCCTAGCAGACCATCCAGCATGAGCTTCAAACTGTGAAGGACTAATCTGCCACAGAAAGGAAACAATAAGAATTCATAAGAGAGAGGTTCTACAACTACACGTACTAAGTGAAAAGTGATCAACTACAAGTTAATACCTCAGTGTTACAACAATTACATACTATACCATTCCCCTGCTTGTAGCCCCCAAGTACTCTCTGCAAAGAAACAGAAAACAATATTAACCAGATAACAGGAGCAAGACATCAAGCGAGAAAGAAAGTTAAGCAACCACCACAGAAATTAAAACACATGCAAAAGAAAAAACTAAGCATTACCCATCCCGTATACATAAATATACATATACATATATATATATATATATAGAGAGAGAGAGAGAGAACCACCTGTCCTTTAGAATAGTAAGCCAGGTCAGTCCCATCTGGAAGTCCATTTGGCATAAAAAGTACCCGATGCAGATCATTATCTCTGTCATCAATATGCAAAAATAAAAAAAAAAATAAAAAATAGGAGAACCACCTAAAGCAGCATTTTTCAAAAAGAGGACAGAAAGTAGACAGAAACCAGAGGTAGACAGTAGAAAAGGAAAAGGAGAAGAAAAAAAGAAATGAGTGCTCACCTTTTCTTAGGTCTACCTTTCTTTTGCTGCAAAACTGGGCTGGAGGAGGAGTTTGGCCTGCACAATAAGCGTAAAATCAGAGACTAAGACCAAATGGTGCATTTAATTTTAATTATCAATTGATCGATGAATAATTCCGTTATCTACACCACCCACCCACCCCCTGTTTCCGTACTTCCTCTGTCTCACCCATAAAGATTTGTTGTTTAAAAGGGAAGCTCTGAATATAGGAACATGAAGTATGTCTTAGGCTGTCTTCCATCTATTGACCTGAATAGCCGGAGGTTTCATCGTAGGAATGTTGTTTAACCACAGAACAGATTGTCGGCTTTAAAAGTTCAACCATAATACCAATATGAGGCATAAGAAACTATGCTTTAGAAGAACATAGGATGAGGAAATGTCCTACTTAATGGTTCTCTTGTGGATTATGTCAATAGGAACCTTGCCCCAAGTTGAATTCAAATTGGATAAATCAGATACTTGAAAAAAAAAAGACCAGAGGGCACACACACACACACCAACCCAAAGTACCCTAACTCGACAGGATATGCTTCAACTATGGATACAAGATGTGTTCAACACCCCCTACGCAAAAATGGATACATCGAATGTGGAGATGTTGAAAAACCAAGAAGAATCTCAAGAACAAAGAAGAGTTTCAATTTTTATATGAAAAGATAGATAGAAAACCCTATTGAATTCTATAAATGATTAGTCAGTAAGATAACATCTCACAAAGCAATGTTATATTGCATATATTGTCTTTATAACTTAAGAACGTGCATGTGTATCCGTATTCAAACACATTTCAGGAGTCCCACTATCGTAAGATTTGGAGTTTAGAGAGGTAAGACCCTAGACACACACACACCCTGCACCCGATATATATACTAGACAGCATGTCACATAGCATGTAGTATCCCGCAAAAGATTCAACTTCTTACCTTGTTGAATCATGCATGCCAGGCAGCGTCATGTGATGTTTTTTTCCTGCTTTAGGCATTTCCTTGTTTTGTTGAAGACTAGCTGTAAAATAAAGAAAACATCAAAATTTATACTATACAAACAAAATCCGTATAGAACTCCTAAACCAATTGAGCTCAAAAGTCACTAAATTCGCATCAAATGTACGTGTGCTTGCAGTGTGGGTGGTGGTTTAGGGATGGGGGTTGTACGATATCTCCAGACTCCAGTTCAAATTGTCTGTGTATGTGCAATTGTGAGTGCGCACGTGAGTGAGAGAGAGAGTTCAGCCATCAGCATCACCTTTCCAGACCTCGAAGAACCCCTCATTGACAGAGGAACCAGCCACATCTTTTATCACTTCATCTAGTGTGTTGAGTGGTGCCGTCTTCAGCGCTTCGATTATGCTATAAATTGGTTTTCCGTTCTCCATGTATATGTGATTATTTGGGTGTCTAGTTTTGCCACCAGCATGAATCTCAAACTCATAGGCGCTGAGAATCTGTTTATACCATTTATAATTCAGTACGCTAAGAAAATTTCAAACTGTGCCAAAATAATAGAGAAGTTTAAATGCAAAACACTGACTGACTTTGGTGAAATTGCAAGCTGAACAGCCGCATAAATACCCTCCACCACTAATGATTCCAATAAGCTCCTTCTGGACCACAAAAAAATAATAATAATAAAAATAAAAATAAAAACATATTAGTGTTCTGAAGAGGCACAATGTTTGACACTGAAAATACACCAGAATAAATTGTACTACTACATACCTCCCCTGAAATAGAGATGTACTTCACCTTAGCCCCTTCAAGAATACCAGTTGACAACAGCTTTTTAACATTCGTCGGATATCTGTCCGGATCAATTTCCATATTAGTATAACATAAATTAGGATTCCTGGATTCAGAAAACCACCTCCCTTGAAAACCTTCATTCATTTCTGCATTTGAATATTCCACTGCTGCACTCGGCTTATACCCACTATAAGCTAATCCATCAATAACCCTATTAGCCACAGGCCGATCAGCAGCCAAAGCAGATAATTGATTATCATGGTCCTCCTTGCGCTTGCTGAACTTAAACGTAATTTTTCTTATTCCCGTAGAGCTGGCATGCTTTGGAATCTCAAGTACAACATGGGATGTAGAAACTGCACTATATGTGTCATTTCCACTATGATCATCCTCTTCACTTAAGGTCTCCTCGGTACTTGAATTCCCAGAACATGTTGATGTGATTTCATCGCAACCAATGTGGTTATTGGTCACCAATTCAGCTGGTTGACTGCTAATAGTCTGAAAGCTAGAAGCATTATCTGTTGGAGACAAAATTGGGTTTGAGACTTCAGAGCATAAGTCTTCATTGGAAGCTTCCTTCAGCAAATTTGTAGCACAAGGTTCCTTTTGGATATCGATTAAAGCTTCCTCCGAATCATCCTTGGCACAAGGCACTGTTTCATTATTCTCCGCCGAAGAAGCTTCGATTGCTTGCTTCTTAGTGCAAGGCTCTGTTTCTATATGGTCTGCCAACCATTCATGGTCTCGCTTTGCTTCAACTCTTTCTGAATTCTTATTTTCCATATCTACATCATTTAACACTGCTACTACACAAACGTCCACTTCTCCCATTCGACCACAACCCCTCTGTAATTTTTTCAATTGTAAAAAACACTTCCCAATAAGCATTCAAATTATAAACTACCTAATAACTGAAAGCTGGATTTTTTTCCCCCCAAATCTTTAGAGTTTGCCACCAATAATATTTGAAATTTACAACAAAGATAACACTCACTGCTGTTAATTCAATCCCAAAAAAAAAAACCCTAAAACGCCAAAATCCACCAAGAAACCAACCAAGAAGATTATTCAGAGAATTATATATGTATATATATAAGCCGCCTATCGTGATTTGAAGATTCAAGAAAACCTACCTTTCAAAGGAGTATATATTCAAAGAGCGTATGAATTGGTACAAACACGCACTGTTAATTGGAGATCCAGAAGTATCTATATACAAACAGCCCCCAACACACTTCAATTGAAAACAGATCTGAATTCACATAATAGATTGTAGTAATAATTTTACAACAACCTTCCACGAAGAAATTCAGGGGTTTGGGGGGTTTTTCTGTGTTTCTTCTTCTCTTGCACGAACACGAAAGCAGAGAGAGCGGCAACAAAACCAAATCTGAAATTTTCTGTTGGCGGTCGAGATTTTTAGAGAGGAGAGAGAGAGAGACAGAGAGAGAGAGAGATTATTAAAAATAAAAGTCTCGTCGAGATTTGGAAGAAACGAGAAGGGGAACGGATAAAAATCGATTTGGAGTGTTTGCCAACTATATATCTTTTTGTGGGACCCTTTACGATGGCCACTAATATTAATCTACGTGGACACTTAATCATCTTTTTTATGAACGCGTCAAATGTAAGACACGTGTAGAGGTGTCTTACTCTTTAGAATTACACTTTCTTCCACAAAGACTTTTAAGACCGAGTTTTTATTTACCCCCACTACAAATTCAATTGGAAATTTGCAAAGAGAGATAGACACATCTTTTGAGGAGGTTGTATGAAAGTTGTATGAAGGTTGTGTCCCAAATATTACTCATTTAGAAACCAATTATAACCCTTAAATCACCTACACAAACCAAACTTGAGTCCGAGTTTTAAATTATCGCACTATAAAATTTTATTGAAACAATTATACCCTTAAATCTTTAAAGAAAACAAAATACCCCCCATTTAAAAGCTTTTTAACTTCTTGCTACGTCACTATGTTTGTGTTTTGGAGAAAAATGTTGGTTGTAACGGTTATAAAAGCGACATGCTATTGCAAGCTAATTAGATTCCTTTATCAATTCATTTGTCCTCCTATTTTTTGGAAATCTCGTTTCACATCAACAAAAATTGCTATTGTATTAGTGTTGTTATAGATGATAACATGACGTACCCGTTGCAACTAATATTTACTTGTGTTTTGATTTTCACAAATATCATCCAATATAATGAATGCATAATTAGAGTACATGTAAGAGAAAGAAAAATACAAAGATTACTTATTTGATTTTAAGAATATAGTGTTAATTGTATGATATTCACCTTTTAGCAATTGAACCAGTAGGATTAATATACTTCTCGTGCTAATTATTTTTGTCAGCAATTAAATTACTTAGCTTGGTTGGAAGTGTTGGAAAAATTACATTGATACAATTGGAAAACAGAACCAGATTCTTGATTACAAACTGGAAAATAGAACTTGAACAGAAATAGAATTACAATATGTAAACAGAAAGCAATAACTGGAAAACTACAACAAAATAAGATCAAATCGAGGCCTGTGATATTTCACAGTTTCCTTAAAACAGATTCGCCGCCTCACCGGATGTGCTTAAGGAAATCGTCGGCGTCTGTCTCCCAAGATACAGCGGCTTCTAACAGTCGTACTTGCACAATGTACAACTGCTCCAGCGAACCAACTATATTCTGTGACTCTCTCTCTGAAACTGGGACTGAAAGTAGGAACTCTTTGAAGAACAGTGTGTAAAATTGTGTTGGAGGTGTGTATAGACTGAAGGAGAGTTGGTATATATCTGTGGATTAATCCAAATCAGTTCAGAAATTCCAAAGGTTGTAACAACAACCTCTTGGAGTTCTGTAACTCTTTAGACCTTTCAATTTCTGTCACATGTCAAGTGTGAAGAAATTTCAAACTCTGAAAATTCTGGGGTCCAAAAAGAAGTATTCTGCGCTGACCCGGCCCGGTTCGGCTGGTCGGTCAACGACGGCGCGCGTGTGTAGAGTAAACTCAAAGGGCCTTAGGTCCTCCCCCTTCCACAAAACTGGGTACCCCTTGGGGCCCAATGTGAGACCCGAACCCGAAAAGAATATTAAAATAATAAATCATTTATTTTATTAAGCTGAACTGAGTTGTTTAAATTTAAAATTCTGTGATTTAATTATTTAAGCTGAATTGTTATTAGATTTTTTTTTTTATGCTGAGCTGTCAATTATTAAATAATTATGCGTTTGGTTAGAACTAGGAAATTCCATTTTTGGGATTTTGAGTTAGGAAATAACTCTTTTTGGGGGTACTAAGATGATATGGGAAAATTTGGGGAAGTTTGAGAACTCAAGTGTTTGTTTTAAAGAAAGTTGGGGTGTTAAACATAATTTTTAAAAAGTTGAAAAAATCAATTGTAAAGGAGATACGTTAGTCCTTCACTGTACAGTTTTGGGATTACAGAGAAGAGAAAGAAGAAGAGTAAGGGGAAGAAGTCATAGAAATTGAGAAGAAAGGGAGGAAACTTCATCTTCTACACCCTAGGTATGTGAAATTGGTTGAAAGTATGAATTAGGGTTTTTGAATTCTTTTCTTAGAATCTGAAATTAAGGGATTAAAGTTGTAAATTTATGGTTTAGAACTTGCTTAAATACTCTTTGATATGTATATATGGTGTGGTATGAAGTTTTTCATGTTAAACTTGAATTTTGAGCAAGTTTGCAAGATGTGTTTTTAGGGTTTGGTAGAAATCCGAAAATTGGAGATTTGTGGGGTTGATTTTGATAGTGAATATGTATTTTATATGCCTTGGGTGATGTGTATACCATGTATGGCAAGTTTTGCTTGAGTATTGTTGATTTTGCAATTGTTGGGGTGTTGAAATTTAAGGGTTTTTAATAAATCCGAAAATTGAGTTTTTGTTTGGGTTTTGATTTTAATGTTAAAAGTGTTGAGAGTATGTTATTAATGTCATGAAACACTCCTAGTTCAAGTCTTGAAAGGATTGAGTTGGGTTTGAGGTGGTAACCACCATGGATGAAATTTGAAGCTTTTGAGCTTTATGGGTTCTTAAAAATTATTGTTTCAAATCTATATGTGGGTTGATTTTTGTTGTTAGAATGATGTTTTTAATGCTTTGGGGTACTCTTACAACAAGCTTTGAAAGAGTTGAGTTGGGAAGAGTTGGGAAAAGTAGTAGAGATTAGTGTGTGTTCTTGGTGTAGTGTGTGTTCTTGGTGTAGTGTGTGTTTTTAAACCTCTAGCTTATGGGTCTTGCTTGGTTTGTAAAAATTATTGATTATAACTTGACATTTAAATTTGTTAGATGCTAATAACATATTTGAGAAGCATATGAGAATGTTAGTTTTGGGTTTGGAAGAATTGGGTTATGATTTGGGTAAAACACCATTGAAGATGTTTTTGAGCTTTAGAAGCTAGAAATGGGTTCTTGATTTTTTTTTTATTTGATGGTTGTGGTGAACAATGTTAGATGGGGTTTTTTTTTTAATGCATTGTGACTATTATTTTGAGTTAAAAACTTATGTCTCCAAGAGTTGGTAGAACTTGAAAACCTCCATAGAAGAGTTGTTTTATATATATATATATATATATATAAACTTCACTTGGGTAGAGAGAGAAAGTTAGAGATTAGGGGCTATTTGGGTGTGATTTTGGGAATTTGGATTGTTTCAATTACAACTTGAACTTCTTAAATTTTTATTTATTATGGAAGTTGTTTCTTTCTACATTTTTATTTATTATAGAAGATGTTTATTTTTACTTACTAGTTATGAAGTTGAAGTTTGAGAAATATAGATTCTTTTTCAATTAGAAAGCCTAAGTTGTTAATTTTTTTTGTTGTTATTATAAGATTTGTGGATTATTATCTAAATTAATACTATATTTGCTATGAAATCTAATTTTTAAGATTTCAGGGACCGAGACTAGTAGTAGCGGACCCAAGGAGTTAACCGAGGAGCAAGTAGAAAGGTGAATTTTACACGCTTGCTGAATTTGAGGTGGGTCTTCTAGATATTGCTGTATTGCAATTTATGTTTATATACATAGCTGGCATGACATGTATGTTGTGCACTTGCATTGCTGAGCTGTTAAACCAAGTAGCTGAAAACTTAGTAATAAGCCGCGAAAGGCTAAAGCTGTTGGGCCCGGGTGTGTGAGTCACGGCATGTATGAGTTGCATTTTAATATTGCATAAATGCTGTATTTGTGCTGTGCTGGGCTGTTTATATGCTTAAACTTGCAATTTGTTTTATCTAGTTGTAGTGAGCCGTGGTTTTGCTCACGCCCACATAGATTTTCTGTGCAAGTACCCCTTTAATGAAGCTGAATTAGGAATTACACTGCCATGGGTCTGGGGTTGCTATGGGTTGACCACAAGAGTGGTATTTTGTCAGAAAATTTTAAAATACCGTTTAGTTGTAACTTTTGCAGGATGTTGTAAACACTTAACTTTTAAGTTTGGTTGTGTTGGATTAGGTTAATGTATAATACCTTGGATGTGTGAATATTTTAAGTTCTATAATAAGGTGTTTTTTGTATAAATCTGTTAATCACAGGTTAAATTTATTGTTGTTGATTAGTTGAGTTGTACTAGCAGGTATTCCGACCACGGCGGGTCGGGGTCCCACACCCAAACCCAAAACATGAAGTAGCTTTATAAATACACTAAATGCTACTTCTAGTTTTCCTATGTGGGACAAGGCAAGTTGTAAACCTCTTTCATTTCAACAACTCCTTGTAAGGGGCAACCTTTAATCATTAATTTCTCATTCACCCATCAATAGTTTTGGACATGTGAATATCCAAACTTCATCTCCTCATGGAGGAGAACACAAATCCACAATGACCCCACTTAAACTCTAAGTGGGTCCCACTTTTATTAGCCCTTAAACATGGCAAAAACACATATTATCCAACTGGAAGCACCTTACCAAGACGCCATACTGTAAAGTTGTTTTCATAAAAATATAGAAAGGCTTGACATAAGATCCCTAAGATTGGGTTTTCTTGGTTTATAGGACAATCCATTAACACTAGCCTACATAAGGATAAAAGTCCAAGCCCATTTTTCACTCCAATCCACATCACTCAAAAACCACTCCTCAAGTATATTTCATATTTTTCAATAGCCCTAACTACCCCTCTCTTTATGCTCCTCACTATTGTCTCTCTTCTCTCTCTATGACTTTCTCTCTCATACTCACTGTCAAAGCACCACCACTGGAGCTGGAGCTGGAGCTGGAGCCGGAGTTGGAGCTGTCGCCGTCATCGAAGCTATTACTGTTGCCGTCATTGCTGCTCCCATCGAAGTCATTGCCCCACCACCATCACCAAGTACCACCACCACCATTGCCACATGCTATCACTACCACAACTGCCATGGATGTCATCGAAACCACCATAGCCACCATCACCATCGTTGTGACCACTACGTTCATATCCATCATTATCGTCATCAAACAAGATCTAGATCACCGGTCAAGATCTAGATCTAGATTAATATATCATCACCATCGCCAGAACTTGCGAGCTTCGATGACCACCACGCAAGACGTCGACCACCATTCATGATCCTCACACATCCCATTGGCATGATGAGGTTACACCATAATTTTCACGTAACATATCTTAAGTCAAATTTCACATAGGATAGGTTAAGTGAAATTTGACTTATGATGTAAAATTTTACTTAACTTTGATTTGTCATAAGTGAAATTTCACTTAACTTTCTTAGTAAAATTGCACTTAATTCCTTTAGTGGGGGGAAATGTCCAGGTTCAAAAGAGGTTGTGTTAAATTTTCTTAGTGAAAAAATATAGTATTGAATGTAATTTCAGTTCAGAATTATCTGAAGTCAAATTTGAAATAGGATGACTTAAAACATAAGTCAAATTTAACTTAGGATATCTCCAATTTTACGACCAAAAAACGACAAATTGGCCACATCCGCCGTCCACCTTCTGACTGCCACTATCCATGTCCGTCGACCGTGCTGAAAGGTTTTCCACTTCTTCTTCCTATATCTATAACACCTCATCTATAAAAGAAAAAAAGCCCTAGATCTATAACTTTAAAGCCTTCTTCTTCTTCTTCTTATTCTTCTTAGATCTAGCACAGAGAGAGAGAGAGAGAGAGAGAGAGAGAGAGAGAGAAATAAATAGTTTTAAAGTAGGGGAGGAAGGAAAGAGGATGACGGCCGGCGGTGGTCACTGGAGATGGTGAGGTGGTGGTCACCGGAGATGGCAGTGGTGGCCGGAGACGGCGAGGGTGGTGGCCGGAGGTGATTGGGGTGGTAGTAAGTGGCTAGGATTTGGCTAGGGTTAGAGGATGAAGATGATGATATTTTGGTCTATGGACATTGGACATTGGGAGGACTTATCCCCAATGTCCACTTTAAGTTGTCCTTAATCTCAACAAAGCTCCTTTTAATGACCTTTTTTCCAATTTTTTCAAAACTTATTATTAGTCAAATACGAGCTTAAGTCAAATACGAGCTTATGGAACTACCGAATGCTCTGAAGTTTGCCAACATAAAAATAAAATGCTCTCAAGTTCGCACATTTTCTTTTTTTTTTTTTTTTCTTTTTTGCGAAAAAGATATTCATTGAAACATGAGAACAAAAAACAACGAAAGCCATTAACCCCCTTGATTTCCTTCCTCAAACACAGAGGAAGGAATTGAATCAATTGGGATGGGCCCCAAAAAAAAAACAACAAGAGGTCCATTGGACTAAATTAAGTACAACAAAGTTTGTAGATCTATGAATTTTAAAACATTCCAAAAAAAACAAAAGAGTGGGAGAGTATGTGTCTATCCTCCAAAATATGAGGATCGATGGCCCAATCCGGGGAGGACAACCAATCCTTGAGCAGCTGACACACAAGAAGAGAGCACCTTCAAGGATGATGGAGTTAAAAGCCAAGCTTTGCACACACGCAAACAAAAAAATAGTTACTTGTAGCTGATAATTTACTATTGCACCTAAATGTAAATGGGCTTCTAAGAGCATCTCCACAGGTATTATTTTTGCATAGTAAGTTAAGTTAGTTAGGCATTTTTGGTCTGCAGTGGTGTTGCCCATATAGGAACTTACCTAGGTGTATAGTAGTGAAACTTTAGTTTACAATTTCTTAAATTCATTTAGCATACAAGGTAGCCGACTGAGGGATAGCCGACAAGTGACTAGCCAGTTGAGGCTCATCCGATCACCCTCTAGCACCTCTAGCCGACACTCTCTCATCCGGTCACCTATTTTTCCGCTGAGAATAATAATGTTGGCAACAGGAAAATAACAACGCCGATTTGATTTTGATTTTGATTTTTTAAAGTTATTTCCCGAACCATATATAACTGTATTGAAGAACAAAGGGAAAAAAATATGTTCACATTAACACACTCAGAACACAAAACACCACACATATATTGCATTTTGATTTCTTTCTTTGACCTCAACATGACCGAACGGGTAAGAAAGTTCAACATGCGACCACTTGAAGATGAAATTCTATGCCATACATACGTCAAGGTCAGCACAAATCCTATCGAGGGTGAGTATAATGTGCAGCCAGGAATTGAAGTTCAAGGGACTGGTGGTAGTTTGCAATCACGTTTTTCCATAATTTCAGCTGCTGTTATGTTGTATGCTTTAAAGACTGCACGTGTTTATGTATCTATTCAAGGAGCTAGCAGCAGAACAAACGAAGTTGATTAGGTAACACATATTACTCATGTTTATGGATCTATTGAATCTCGGATGGTATCGCGCTACTGGAATGTCGGCGCCTCACATTTTTCCCCGCGAATAATTGATACATAATTATTCCAAAAACAATTCTTTCAACAACAATAACTAAATGGGAAAAGGTGTCAAAATTAAATGGGTTGAATTCTTTGAAGCTAATTATATATATATATATATTTATTTATTTATTTATCAAAGTCCTTCAAAAACAACTATGTCAACATATATGTAGAGATGAAATATAATATCAATCTGTTTAATGTTTCTATTTTTTTATCCGTTGGAGACTTACCGTTGGAGATCCGACCGTTGGGGAGGGACCCACAACCTAACCAGCTAAGGCTCATCCGGCCACTTACAAAGTAACAAGCCGACTGAGGGATAGCCGGCTGAGGCTTGGCCGGCCACCCACCCTCTAGCCGACACACTCTTATCCGTCTACCCCTTTACACCACTATAGAATTATACATGTCTGTATAGGAACTTAATTTCATTTTACTCTATATGGCTCAACACCGGTGGAGATGCTCTAATGCAACATCTATAGACCCTTTTAATGACTGCCATCACCCAAATTGCCCAATCCACCACGTAACCAAAAATAAAACGACAAAAATAGGCTAAATTACAATAACGCGCCCACAAGTTCGTTGACAATGAGTAGTTCTATTGATACACACCTCAAATACTCTCTACACCCACCTTTTAATGAAACTTTCACCTTTCAATTACACCCTTATATAAAATGACGACAAATGACAAGTAAATTAAAGACTCTAAAAAAATTGCTCTTCACACTCACTTCACAAGGAATTGTTTTTATTTTGTTTCTTGCTAAGTTATTTTCATGCTATCAAGGTTTGATATTTGTGTTGTGTGTATTGCATTTGTCTCTATGTTCGATCAAAGAGTTTTTTTAATGTGAGATGGTTGGCTTGTCTTGTGATACATCATTTCTCTATTTTAATTATTAATGTAAATAATTTTGTTGTTCATCAGAGGAAAAAAAAATCTTTGTTGCTAGTGTTCTAATCTATATTGATGCATATTGGTGTGAAGAGATGAATGTTAGGGCTACTCTTACAATGAGATGGTGGGTATGGAGAGATAAAATGTTAGAGTTCTTTTGGAGGTAAAATATGGGTGTAAAGATAAATCATTTTAATTTAAATTAGAAAGGTGGGTGCAGAGAGTAAAATAGGTAGGTGTGGATAGAATTACCAATTGATAATTATTAAAAACTACCCATCTTATATTGACTTAAAAGCATCATTTTGAGTTTTCAAAATAAAAATTGTCCTAAACTATTGATTTAGATGACAAACACTCATAATAAAAAGGGTAAATATCACCTAGACCCCCTGAGATTTTCTCTAATCATACTTAGACCCCCTCACGTTCAATAATATCACCTACACCCCTAAGGTTTGAAGTGCGTATCACCTAGACTTTCTCTATCAATTCATCGTTAAACAAGTGACAGGCTGACATAAATAAATACAAAACATACCCCTGAAAGTTTGGTCCTTGTGTCATTTTAGTCATTGTAGTTTTAACTGGGTCAATTTGGTCCCTACAGTATTAAATTACGCATTCTATGAGAAAATTGACAGAATTTGCCCACTCTTATGCACAATTACGCAAATAAGCAGGTTTGCAGATTGGTAGTGTTCCATTTTTGGCCTTAAAAAGTGGGCAATGCATAGTATGTGAGTAAATTCTGTCAATTTTTCTCACAGAATTGAACATTTAGATCAAATTGCTTCAATTTAAATCTTCAGCACCCAAATTGACCCAATTGAAACTACACGACTAAAATGACACAAGGACCAAACTTTTAGGGGTACTTTTTGTATTTATTTATATCAGTCTGTCACTTTTTAATGGTGAATTGATGGGGGGTCTAGGTGATACGTTCTTCAAACCTCAAGGGATGTAGGTGATATTATTGAAACGTGAGGGGGTCTAAGTGCGATTAGAGTAAATCTCAAGGGGTCTAAACGATATTTACCCTAATAAAAAATGGAGGTAGAAGTAGAACGTCTACAGGTTAGGATAATGTCATAAATCTTGGAAATAGTAGGTGTAATTTACCTATTCAGAATACATATAGATAGATACTAGATAGACAAGTAAACAAAAGCTTTAAACATACATGGTGAAAATAGAGGAACTTACTAGGAAATTGTTTCATAGTGAAATGACAAAGGTTTGTGCCATAGGTCAAAAAGGTGCCAAAATACAAAATTGAGATAATGAGAACACGAAAGGTAACCCTAATCTTTAATTCGCACACACAATGTGTATATGGCACTCTGATGATGACTAATCCACAATGGGATATGTGTGCTAGGAGTAGTTAGGGTTGGGGGTACGATAGGTGTTTATCTATGATGATTGTACTCTCACAGAACTTTATTATAGAATCTCTAATCACATTACTTAAAATTTATCTAATTTTTGTTAAAATAATTATTAAAAAAAAAGCTATTTTAATTAATCACTTTTAAGCTCCCAACTCCAACCATATTCTCCATTATTGGGAGGTTTGCATTATTATATTAATTTTTGGGTACATTTCACTTTGCACCCCTAATGTTTACACTGTTTTGTACTTTGGTCTCTAATGTCTCAATTTTTGCATTATGCTTCCCTAAAGTTTGTAGCGAGCAAAAATGTCCCCCTTCCGTCAGTTGTTCTATGAAAATGAGACGGAATATCACACCCCAACCCGCCTCGGGTGGATTAGGACACGTGTAACAAAGCCCACATCCACCGCTTTTAAGAACATATGCACAGTTCACCGCATGTCATGGATACCACGTTAGTCCATCCCCCGCTTTTAAGAACATATGCACAGTTCACCGCATGTCAGGGATATAACGCTTTAAACAACATTACATCATTCTATGCCACGACTTAGCGACGTCTACCAGTGATCACGGTCCACCGCATGTCATAAACACCTTCGTCTGTCTACCGCTTTTAAGAACATATGATTAGATCATCTGGCTATCTTAGGGCAAATGGTCCGGTTCACCGCAAGTCATAGACACCTTCGTCTGTCTACCGCTTTTAAGAACATATGATCGACCAAAGCCCGCCCACGCAAGGTTCCCGAATCTTAGCAAACCTACTTAAGTTCAACTCTATCACCGATACATGACAATCCCAATGTGGCCCGACTACTCTGAATGAAATGAACGTTAACTCCAAAGGATTCACAACTATTCCGTTATCTAACATTATAAACATTATTCGATAGTCTTGTTATTACTACGATCCTACGCTGCATTAACTCGTTATCATGTCTGTATTACAATAATAAAGCATGCTGGGAAATACTGAACAGTAAATAAACAACTAAACAGTTATTACATTATCTAAACAAGTAAAACAGTAAACTGTAACTGCCAATCGATTGGTATAAATGTCAATCGATTGGTATAAAAGTGGCATCAATCGATTGGAAGAAGGTTCAATCGATTGGTATAAAGGTAGTGTCAATTGATTGATCAAAGATTCAATCGATTGGATCACAATCCATGTCAATCGATTGCATAAAGTGTCAATCGATTGGAACATGAAAGATGTCAATCGATTGATAAAGTGTCAATCGATTGACACTTCGTCTTCTTCACAGAGAAGATTGCCCAGCAACATATAAACGGGAATACATGGTTTCTCTTCTATTTCTTCATTCAAACATGTCATAACATCAATGTAAGGCTACCAAGAGAGTTTAGAACTCACCTTAGACGTTAAGGGCGTGTTTGGTTGTGTTTTGAAGCTTGAGCTTCAATGGTGGTCTTCCTCTCTCTCTCTCTAGTTCTCTGCCTTCTCTCTTCTCTTTCTCCTTCTTTCTTCTTTCTGATCTTCTCCTCTTCTTTCTTCTTGTCTCAGTCCATCTCTGTGTGTGTGTGAGTGTATGAATACATGTATATATGTGTGTATATATATATATAAGTGTATATATATAAACATACACAAAACCCTCCCTCTCACTCTCTCTAATTTTTGTAAACAGAAATACGCCCAAAATGGGCTGGTATATATAGAGAGGGAGTGTTCACGTGGCCTCTCCCCAGCCAGAGCAAAAGAATCTGCCCAGCTGCCTCCAATCGATTGACATAAGTGTCAATCGATTGATACAATCAATCGATTGAGATAAAGTTCAATCGATTGGTATCCAAAGCAAGTCAATCGATTGGAAAACTTGTCAATCGATTGGTATCCAAATTATACCAAGGGTAAGGCCAAGCTCAAACAAGTATTAAAAGAAACATACAAGGTCTAGTTATATAATATATTACAAAAATACAGGGTATTACATCATCCACCACTCATAAAAGATTTCATCCCCGAAATCCGAAATAAACTGGGTTAAAACAAAAATGGAAACTTCTCTCGCATCTCCGACTCCAATTCCCATGAAGCTTCTCCTTCGTCGTGGTGCTTCCATTGAACCTTCACTAGCGGAATCTCCTTGTTTCTGAGCTTCTTCACTCCTCGGTCTAGAATACGCACTGGTCCTTCGTTGTAGGTCACGTTCTCGTTCACTTCGATATCTTCAAAACTGATCTCGTGCACTGGGTTGTGGGCACATTTCCTCAACATGCTGATGTGGAAAACGTTGTGTACTCCTGACATCTTTGGCGGCAACGCAAGTCGATAAGCAACCTTCCCAACACGTTCTAGGATCTCGAACGGTCCTATGAATCGCGGCGATAGCTTGCCTTTCTTCTGTCCGAATCTGATGATACCTCGAACTGGCGAGACTTTAAGTAGCACGTGATCTCCAATTGCAAACTCTAGATCTTTTCGTCGCTTGTCGGCATAGCTCTTGTGTCTGGATTGTGCTGTCTTCATCTTCTCTCGTACAATCTGGATCTTTTCGCTGGTTTCTCGAATCATCTCGGGCCCAAGTAGTTGAGTATCTCCGACTTCGGCCCAACACAGCGGCGATCAGCAAGGTCTTCTATACAAAGCTTCAAACGGTGCCATCCCTATGCTCGTGTGGTAACTGTTGTTGTAGGCAAACTCGATCAAAGGTAGATGCGTCTCCCATGAACTCTCGAATTCAATGACACAGGCTCGCAACATATCTTCCATCACTTGATTGACTCGTTCTGTCTGACCGTCTGTCTGTGGATGAAAGGCTGAACTCAAATTCAATGAAGTTCCCATTGCTGTCTGAAGGCTCTTCCAGAATTCTGCGGTAAAGCGTGAATCTCGATCTAAAACTATTGAGACAGGTACACCGTGCAGTCGCACTACTTGCTGTAGATACATCCGGCTCAATCTTTCAACAGGGTGCGTCATGCTATAGGCGATAAAATGTGCTGACTTGGTGAGTCGATCCACTATTACCCAAATAGCGTCGTGGTTTTGTTGAGATTTCGGCAATCCAACCACAAAATCCATGGTGATGTGCTCCCATTTCCATTGGGGAATCGGTAGCGGTTTTAGGAGTCCAGGTGGTTTCTGATGCTCCGCCTTCACTTGTTTGCAAAACCTAAATCTTCGAGTTCCTGAACTTGCTTCTTCAATTTTAGCATTTCTATTGGCGCCATCCGATACGGGGTCTTGGAAATCGGCAACGTTCCGGGTGCTAACTCAATGCAGAAGTCTATCTCTCTCTTTGGCGGAAGTCTTGAGATACTTCGGAACACATCTTCAAAGTCTTGAATAACGTGGATCTGTTTGATAGTAAGCTCCGTGCTTGAAGTCTTAATCGTGGCTAGGCAGCTCGTGATAAACATGTCGCTCAACGGTTGGCACTGAAATCTGATCTGTGGGCAACCAGGCGTCGAAAAGACAATGGTCCGACTAACACAATCCAGGTTAGCGCCATACTTAGTAAGCCAATCCATTCCTAGGATCACGTCGAACTCAGACATTGACAAGACTATCAAGTCTGCCGGAAATTTTTATCCTCTAGTGTCAAGGGACAATCCTTACACACCTTACCTAACTTAACGGATACTCCCAAGGGCGAAATGGCATTAAGGGTCGGCTCAAGTGCTAGGGGTAACAAACCCAAATCACGTACCATCTTAATAGCTATGAAAGAACGGGCGGCACCGGTATCAAACAAAGCTCTAACTTGACAGTGAAATAAAATGAGTGTACCTTCCAAGTTTTGCTGTTCCTCTGCATTATACCCTGCATTGTCAGGGATGATGGCATTCACCCTAACCTGTCCTTGCTGTCCTTGAGCAGGCGCTCCATAGTAGCCTCCACGTGGTGCTCGACAATCCTTGCTTATGTGACCAGGCTTGTTACAGTTGCGGCAGACGAGGTCATTACGGCGGTTGGTCTTGGGGGTTGTGCAATACCTTGCAATATGTCTGGGTACTCCACAGTTGAAACATCCACCAGTGTTCTGTCGCTGGGCGACGGGCTGTGCCTGAGGTGGTCCTCGCTGTTGATTCTGTTGTCGAGGAAAATTAGCTTGGGGCTTCCTTGTCCCATCCCATGTGCGCTTGGTTCCCTGGTAGTGGTTGGTCTGGGGTTTCCATCCTTGATTGTTCCTTGATGATTGCGCGGGAAAGTTCCTTGGTTGGAAGGTCCTGGGTGGAGGTCGATTCGCTTGTGGTCCTTGCACAGGGTAAGCATCCTTTTCCAAACTTGAAGCAAGACGGACAATCCCTTCAAACGACTGGCCCAGATGGCCTATCATCATATGCCGGAGGTGGGGGTTGAGTCCTTGGTGGAATCGCTTGACCTTCTTGGCGGAGGTGTCTATCATATGCGGAGCGAAACGAGAAAGTCGCTCAAATTGTGTAGTATACTCCCTGACTGTCCAGTTTCCTTGGGTTAGACTCAGGAAATTCCTCTCTTGTTGGTCTCTTTCGTCCTCAGGGAAATACTTCTCGAGAAATCGAGTCTTGAATGCTTCCCAAGGCATTCTCCTTGCAGCGTCAATCCCAATCGTGGCTCTCTCGGCCTCCCATCAGTCTGCGGCGGAGTAAGTCAGTTGAAATGCGGCTAGACGTCTCTTGTCAAGCTCACTGCACTCCAGGGCTTCAAAGATTAGCTCCAACTCTCGTATCCATTGCTCTGCTTTCCAGGACTCTGCCATGCCGTCGAACTTTTCGGGTCGCAGGCCACGAAATCGTTCCAACAGTTTATCGCCTGTCTGCCTTGGAGGGACAAAGTGGTTATTGCCATTGTCGTTGGTGAAATAATTGTAGGTATCGCCGATGTGCTCCATCCGTTGCATGAAAGCTTCGAAGACTCCAGTTGGGTCCATACCCTCGGGAATGGGTGCTCCCAGTCGTGCTTGGTTCCTTGTGGGTCCCACCATAGTGATCCGTGTGAGGTGTACCTATGAAGGATCTAACGATTAGCTGACAATCTCCTCGGGGAAATGATCATACTTAAATAACAGGAAGCATAACATGAATCAAAATCACAACCATAACATAACAATGAGATGATAACAGAAATAACCAAGAGAAACGATCTGCCATATATATATACCCAAAAGATGTACAGCGGAGTACACAATAGATCATCTGTGTACCGCGTAGTACATGATCCTATACAAGATCTAAACAAAAGAAAGATATATACAAAACCACTACTGGTGGCTACCTATACAAAAAGGCTATGGTCAATAGCTGTCTATGTAAGCGTCAAAAGTAAGCGGACAACATGTCCTAAAGTCAAGCGTAAAAGTCTAAGTCCTAAAGGTACTGGACTGAAAAGTTGTCCACATCGGATCCATAGATGGAAGCCTCGTCCTCTGGGGCAACCTCAGACAAAACATCATCCTCATCCATGTCATCGTCATCCATCATGTCCTCATCCTCTATCACAACATCCTCGATCAGCTCGGGTCCATCATGCTCCACAACAGCTCCCAAATCTCTTGCATCAGCGGCCATGTCAGCCTGGGCTGCATCAAATGCAGCTGCAAGTGCCTCAGCCTGTACCATAGCCTGTGCCAACTCCGGTGCTCCGATCCCGAATCCATGGGGATGTGCAGCCATCTCTGCGGCCCACTCAGCTGCTAGCTGTGCTATAACTCCTCCTGGTAAGACTGGTACTACTGCATCATCGTCTGCGTCATCACCTGGGGCTACCTCCTCTTCCTCTATCGGATAACCCTCTGCAACCACAATATCTACGCCAACTGGCACGTCCATACCGGCTGGGTCCACGGGGTCCTCTTCCTCCGAATCATACTCCGGCTCCTCGTCATCGGTGTCCTCGTCCTCTTCATCCTCCATCTCCTCATCGTCATCCTCTGGCTCATCGTCGCCATCGCTCTCATCATCATCCTCCGGATCCTCATCTGCTGGGGGTGCATCAGCCATGTCTTCCTCCGGTGGGGGTGGAGGTGCTGCTCTAACCTCTGCAAGTAGAACCTGGTATGAAGAACGGTCTCGTAACATCAGTAGAGAATCCTCCTCGATGCGTTTGAAGGTCTCCTTGCGGTAGATCATCTCCCGACGTATCACTTCTGGGTCCTGGGTCCCAAATCTCTGCTGCTCGATCCGCATGTCTCGCTCTGTCTCTGCAATAGCTCTCTGTCTAACCTTCCAGGCATAGTACTCTGGATCTGCTGGCGCAATACTACTCTCATACACATAGTGTCCTCCGAACTCGTCTGGAACGAACAGCGGCGGTGCCATGCTACCTGAAAAGGGACTACCTTAAGTCAGAACTAATCTTAATACTCATCTATAGAATCTCAAGGTTCTAGGACCAGATGGTGTGGGACAATCTGTGAGCGAAAAGGTATACAACCTAGGCTCTGATACCAAAAATCCTGTCACGCCCCGGAACGGCAAAAATAGAGAAAAATAAATTTCCTTTTTGGGTCCAAAGGCAGCGACGGGTGAAGTCACATGATTGTCCACACCACGCAGTACTAAGCAATAAGAAGTAATAGTGTAACAACAATGAAGTCTAGGTTCTGATCACAACGTAACATAAAGTCAACAGAAGTTACTAACTATTACATATCAGAGTCTCGAATCAAATATAAGGCAGCGGAAGTACAAATGCCAAAGCAACATATGCCTGACTACAAAAGTTCAAAAAGGTTAACGACAACTAGCTATAATTCTAGTCTAGTCTTCAGTTGGCATAAAGGTAGTCCTCGGCGTAGTAGTCTTCTTCGGTCTGACCTCCGTCGGGGAAATCCTCCACAGGGACTCCGTCACCGGCATAGTAGCCCTCTCCTGCAGGCCCTTCACCTGTATAGTCATAACCAGGGTGCGCTGGAACGTAGAAATGTCCAGCAGGTTAAACGCCGTCAGCTTAATGAAAGCCGAGTGAGTTAGATACTAACATGGTATCGACTATTGAAGTTATTACAAGTTATAAGCCGTAACCAAATTAGAATTCTGTAAGGGTAACTCCTTTACATCAAACCGATCATCCGATTACTAACGTCTTACTCATTTAAGACCGATAATACGTCTAGATAGGGGAACAGACTCGACAGTAGTTCAACTCTATAACACACCATTGCTCATCCACCGCTTTTAAGAACATATGCACAGTTCACCGCATGTCATGGATACCACGTTAGTCCATCCCCCGCTTTTAAGAACATATGCACAGTTCACCGCATATCAGGGATATAACGCTTTAAACAACAGTACATCATTCTATGCCACGACTTAGCGACGTCTACCAGTGATCACGGTCCACCGCATGTCATAGACACCTTCGTCTGTCTACCGCTTTTAAGAACATATGATTAGATCATCTGGCTATCTTAGGGCAAATGGTCCGGTTCACCGCAAGTCATAGACACCTTCGTCTGTCTACCGCTTTTAAGAACATATGATCGACCAAAGCCCGCCCACGCAAGGTTCCCGAATCTTAGCAAACCTACTTAAGTTCAACTCTATCACCGATACATGACAATCCCAATGTGGCCCGACTACTCTGAATGAAATGAACGTTAACTCCAAAGGATTCACAACTATTCCGTTATCTAACATTATAAACATTATTCGATAGTCTTGTTATTACTACGATCCTACACTGCATTAACTCGTTATCATGTCTGTATTACAATAATAAAGCATGCTGGGAAATACTGAACAGTAAATAAACAACTAAACAGTTATTACATTATCTAAACAAGTAAAACAGTAAACTGTAACTGCCAATCGATTGGTATAAATGTCAATCGATTGGTATAAAAGTGGCATCAATCGATTGGAAGAAGGTTCAATCGATTGGTATAAAGGTAGTGTCAATCGATTGATCAAAGATTCAATCGATTGGATCACAATCCATGTCAATCGATTGCATAAAGTGTCAATCGATTGGAACATGAAAGATGTCAATCGATTGATAAAGTGTCAATCGATTGACACTTCGTCTTCTTCACAGAGAAGATTGCCCAGCAACATATAAACGGGAATACATGGTTTCTCTTCTATTTCTTCATTCAAACATGTCATAACATCAATGTAAGGCTACCAAGAGAGTTTAGAACTCACCTTAGACGTTAAGGGCGTGTTTGGTTGTGTTTTGAAGCTTGAGCTTCAATGGTGGTCTTCCTCTCTCTCTCTCTAGTTCTCTGCCTTCTCTCTTCTCTTTCTCCTTCTTTCTTCTTTCTGATCTTCTCCTCTTCTTTCTTCTTGTCTCAGTCCATCTCTGTGTGTGTGTGAGTGTATGAATACATGTATATATGTGTGTATATATATATATATAAGTGTATATATATAAACACACACAAAACCCTCCCTCTCACTCTCTCTAATTTCTGTAAACAGAAATACGCCCAAAATGGGCTGGTATATATAGAGAGGGAGTGTTCACGTGGCCTCTCCCCAGCCAGAGCAAAAGAATCTGCCCAGCTGCCTCCAATCGATTGACATAAGTGTCAATCAATTGATACAATCAATCGATTGAGATAAAGTTCAATCGATTGGTATCCAAAGCAAGTCAATCGATTGGAAAACTTGTCAATCGATTGGTATCCAAATTATACCAAGGGTAAGGCCAAGCTCAAACAAGTATTAAAAGAAACATACAAGGTCTAGTTATATAATATATTACAAAAATACAGGGTATTACATATTCCCTCATTGCTTATTCTCTAAACTCACTGGCATCTCTAAACATCATTCCCACCCTAAACTGAGGATCTCTAATGTCACCGTCAGCTCTAAATTCAGGAAACTTGGTTCTTTCTATTCCCAGCTTCATCTGAAGAACTATCAAGGCTCCCAAGTTGTTCAAGATCCTCACAATCAGACTCAATATGTTGGCTGCATTCACTCTTGGCATCAACTCTAGTCCATCTTCATCTCCACTCCTTCTAATACCAGACCACTCAACTTCTCTATCAATGTATGCCTCAAATAACTTGCCATCATCAGTGGATTGCTCATATTCACTATCATAAAAGCTTGAGTCTTCATTGGAATCATCTTCAATATCTTCATTATCACTGTCATTCTGACTATCCTTACTATGACTCTCGTGCTCAAAGTACATCTCAATCACTCTAGTTGGACTCTTACGTACACATTTCCATCACACCAGCAATTGTTTCCACTAACCTAAGTCCACTATGAATGTCTAGGTCAGGGTCTCTGTAATAGCATTTGACCAATCCAGAATAACCAAATGACTCTATAATTTCATCAATTTCAATATTTGACAGGAATTCATGATGGCAAAAAACATAGACACATGTTCTACCACCAATGTGGGGTATAAATAAATTTACCCACATATTGTACCTCAAGAGTAAAATACTCCTCATCCACTGCATTCACAAGGGACCACATTCAGAGACTTCATAAAGCCATACATTTGTTTACAGAAATTAGAGGTAGGGGACCACATACTTATGCAATCCAAATAGAGGCCAATAAAGAAAACGAAAACATAAATTGAAAATGATTTCAAGAATCGTAACAAACATTTTTAAATTAAACCAAAACAATTTTCTAATCAAACACTTAAAAAAAAAAATGCAATTCAACTTACTGTCCAGAGGTGCGAGCCCATCATCACTTTGGATTATCATTCTTCAACAATCTTGATCCTTCAACAGTCTTGATCCTTACAATTCTCACTCCAAGTCCTATTCTCGTGCACTCCCAACCCTAGCACAAATTTTCCATTTTTGTCGGTATTAAGACTGAAGAAGTAAGTGTAATTTGAGGTTGTGTGAAATGACGAAAAAGGCCTTCTAAGGGTCTCATGTGAGTGGCACGTGGGGACATTCCGTCTCATTTTCACAGACCAATTGACGGAAGGGGGACATTGCTACTCACTACAAACTTTAGGGGGCTTAATGCAAAAATTGAAACATTAGGGACCAAAGTGCAAAACGGTGTAAATATTAGGGGAATTTAACCTTTATTTTTTTTATACAAAAGTTGAAAATTTTAACACACCCTCTCTCCTTAAATGAATATCGTATGTATTATTTTTTATTATTTTACTTATGGGTAATTACCCATATTCACACTCTCTCTTCTTAAATGTGGAGAACCAAAAAAGGGTAATGTTATACGGAGTATTTTTTAAATTTAAATCTCAAAAGTACTTTTCAAAAGATGTGCAGTGGAGTAAAGTAAATATTTTTCAATCAAAATTCAACTGGTCTAACTGTATTAGACTTAATCCAATTTTTTTATTTAAAAAAAAAAAAAACAATAAATGAGTGCACATAAAAGTGATTGATATCTAAATCACCGAATTTTTCGCACAACTAAACTAAGACCTAAGCATTGGGACCCACGAAACGCGAATAAAAGCAAGTAGCAAGAAGAAAAACCCTTTTCTCTTTCAGTGGTTTATTATCCATTGGGCATTGGCCTTGTCAACGGAGGAGACGCATTTTCTCGAGAAAACTCTGCTCTTCAATTAGACTTCTTCAACTAGTAGTATTACATTTCTTTTGTGAATCAATCCAATCCCAGCTGAATTATTCGTTCTTCTACTTCACAGGTAAAATTCTAAACTTCACAATATCGCATTTAATACACAAACACACACACTCTCTCTCTCTCTCTCTCATTCTCACACAGCTTTGTCGAACACTCGCTGAGACTATATTGCTCGTTATGTGTTAGTTGAATTGTCTGAATGGCTTTGTCTTCTTGTCTAAAATGTCACTCTTGGACTTCCCCTCAAAATATAAATCCCCCAAATCCTCTTTCTTTCCCTCCAAAGCCTTCCAAATTCACTCCTTTCACTTCCAAACAACAACATCAACAACTCACTTCAATTTCAGCCTCCGGTTTCTCTTCTCTCTCTACCCTTTTCCCTTCTCAAATCCATCATCTCTCACCTGATTTCACTCCAGAGGAACTCCTCGACGCCCTCCGTCATCGAGAGGATGAAAAATCGGCACTTCGCCTCTTTGACTGGGCCTCCAAGCAGCCTAATTTCACACCCACTTTCCCCATATACGAGGAACTTCTTCGAAAGCTTGGAAAAATGGGTTCTTTCGATTCAATGAGGCATGTTTTGGACGATATGAAGCGAACCCGGATTGGAATTACTGAAGGTACTTTCTTGATTTTGATTGAAAGTTATGCAAAATTTGATTTATCTGATGAAGCTATTAGTGTGCTTAATGTGATGGACGGAGAATTCGGATTGAAACCTGGCATTTTTAGCTTTAACTTTTTGTTGAATGTTCTTGTTGATGGCAACAAGTTAAAACTGGTTGAAACTGTGCATTCTATGATGTTAAGTAGAGGAGTTAAACCCGATGTTTCGACATTTAATATATTGATAAAGGCTCTTTGTAAGGCTCATCAGATTAGACCTGCCATTTTGATGATGGAGGAGATGCCTAGCTATGGACTATCACCCGACGAGAAGACATTCACAACAATAATGCAGGGTTATATTGAGGAAGGAAATATAGCTGGTGCATTGAGAATTAAAGAACAAATGGTAGCATCTCAATGCCCTTGTAGCAATATTACTGTTAATGTTTTGATTCACGGGTTTTGTAAAGAGGGTAGAATCGAGGAAGCTTTGAATTTCGTGCAAGAAATGACAATTGGGGGATTTTGTCCCGATCAATTTACCTTCAATACTTTGGTGAATGGGTTATGCAAGGCTGGTCATGTTAGGCATGCTTTAGAGATATTGGATTTGATGCTTCAAGAGGGATTTGAAACTGATATATATACGTATAACACTTTGATTTCTGGGTTGTGTAAATTGGGCGAAGTTGAAGAGGCTATGGAAATCCTCAATCAGATGCTTTCGAGGGATTGTTCCCCCAATACAGTTACTTATAATACTCTGATTAGCACATTGTGCAAGGAGAACCGAGTTGAACAAGCTACTGAACTTGCCCAATCTCTTACAAGCAAGGGAATTTTACCGGATGTTTGTACATTCAATTCTCTGATACAAGGTCTCTGCTTGACCAGCAACCATAGAGTCGCGATGGAGCTGTTCAAGGAGATGAAGAATAAAGGGTGCCAACCCGATGAATTCACTTACAATATGCTCATCGATTGCCTCTGTTCTAGAGGAAAACTTCATGAAGCTTTAAGCATGCTGAAAGAAATGGAATCAAGTGGTTGTGCCCGAAGTGTAATAACTTATAATACTCTGATTGATGGGTTTTGCAAGAACCAGAAAATTGAAGAAGCCGAGGAGATTTTTGATCAAATGGAACTTTTAGGTGTTTCAAGAAATTCTGTGACTTATAACACTCTTATTGATGGTCTTTGCAAGAGCAGGAGGGTGCAGGAGGCTGCTCAGCTAATGGATCAGATGATAATGGAAGGACTGAAACCCGATAAATTTACTTACAATTCGTTACTCTCACACTTCTGTAGAGAAGGCGATATAAAAAGGGCAACTGATATTGTACAAACTATGACTTCAAATGGGTGTGAACCCGATGTTGTAACCTATGGGACACTAATTCAGGGGTTGTGTAAAGCGGGTAGGGTCGAGGTTGCAAGTAAGCTCCTCCGAACTATACAGATGAAAGGAATGGTTTTGACCCCACAGGCTTATAATCCTGTTTTACAAGCACTTTTTAAACGGAAGAGAACTAAAGAGGCGGTCAGACTTTTTAGAGAGATGGAGGAGAAGGGTGATCCTCCCGATGGATTCTCATATAGAGTTGCTTTTCGCGGACTTTGCTCCGGTGGGGGACCGATTGGAGAGGCTGTTGATTTTGCATTTGAGATGATTGACAAAGGATTTTTTCCAGAGTTCTCTTCTTTCTTTATGCTGGCCGAAGGGCTTTGTGCTTTGTCCATGGAGTCTGTTCTGGTTAAGCTTGTTGACAAGATCATGAAGAATGCAAAATTCTCAGATAATGAGGTGTCTGTGATAATGGGTTTTCTTAAAATTCGTAAATTTCAAGATGCATTGGCCACTCTTGGCAGTATCTTGAATAACCGGAAACCCAGAAAAGGGTACTGGTGAAGATGAAAGTTGAAAACTGCTCTTGGGAACATGAGGGCCAGGGGAAGAACTAAGCTGCGCTTTTATATGCATATTTCTGACATTGGAATATGCTGTGGTGGAACACAGAAATTCTTTTGAACGATTTTGAAGGATTATTGTATTTTTATGTATATGTTTTGCCATGTTTGTGGCAAGGGGAATATTGTTTTACTCTTGGTTTTGCTTGGCTGGCCTTTTCAAGGCAGTTCCATATCCAAGTTTGGTTTCTTTTTTACTAATGAATGAAATTCGGCAGATGTTCTCTTCGTATCCTTGCATTTCTTTTATAGCTACAAGTCTGCGGTGTCATCAAAATGGATCAACTTATTTAACATAGATTTTGACTTGCGGTTTGTAGAATTCATTGAACCATTATAAATATGCCAACAATTGATTTGAATTCTTCAGGTTTCGAATAAATAATTACTACTTTTTTTATGAGGTTTTTACATTCGGATTCTTTTCATTATGTGGTTCTTCGTTTTATTAAAATTCTTCATTGTTAGCTAGGTTCCTGTATCGTCTAGTTAAATCAAGTAGTAGTAGTACTATTAGTTTTTTTGCAGTACGCTTCAGTAGTAAGCTACAAAATGAGTTGGGCTTGTTTCTATGGGTTTCGCCATTTGAATCCTTACTTTTCTTGTTCTCTGTGTTTTTCCTGTACTGGATACTTTTACGTGCTTATGTAATGTACCAGCCTACCAGGTGAGAGAGATCAACAAGCAGAGGCACCTGAAAAATGGTAGTTGATTAATTATAAGGGGAGGCACATATGATTATAGAAAACTTAGGCTTTTGGATGTAGGAACTTTGCGCTCATATCAAGCTCATGTTGATTCCCCAAGAGCCGTTTTTTATTTCCTAGGTTTGTTTTGAACTGCTTCAAAGAGAATCGTGTTAAAATCAAGTCTTACTTCTATGAATTACACGAACACCTATGTAACCAAAAACCAGCTAACAAGCATTAAACTTTCTAGAACTGGTTCTTTTCTGAACCACAAAACCAGGTACTGTAGTTTGAAGAACCCAAATAGATTCTTAGTTTTTGCTAGTAAACAGCAAGCAATTCTTGATTGTTATACATCTTTGGTTCCCCTGCTTAATACTTAGAAGCACATAGGTTGCCGGTTGCGCTCAAAATGAGTTTACCAAACTATATATCTTTGAGTTTGAACTTCTTGTTTTGACTATTCACTCTAGATTAATTTCAAAGCACCCGGATCTTTACTTTGCTCTCTCTCTCTCTCTCTCTCTCTCTCTCTCTCTCTCTCACACACACACACACACACACACACACACACACACATAGTTTTCGCCCACACGAGGAATATAGGTGATTCTAATGGATGAGAGCTTGCTTGGGTGTAAGGGTTTAGAATCTTTAGATGAATAATAGTGAAATTTAACTCTGAGACTGTTAAATATGCTCCAAAGAAGAAATGACTAACTAGTGTTGCCAATTGATTCATCTTGTGCATCAGTTTAGGTTCTATACTTAGAAGGATTGGGAACTTTTTTCTTTTTCTTTTTTTCCGGAAAAGAGGGTAAATAAATCCAAAAAACGAGTTAATCCCCATGGCTTGGCATAAGCTCATCTTCACCTGCTTCTCTGCAGCAGCACAATTTCCTTCTCTTAATTGTGACCCAAGTACATAATCCCTAAAACCATACTAAGATCTTCCCATGGAGGTTCTTTGAAGACTTTGATAAGAAAATGGAATTTCCACAATGACTGAAAATCCCTCTGATATCATTTGATAAGACAAATTCATGGTCTACTAGATTGTTGATAAGATAGTTTTCACTCAATAATGGCAATGTGCAGTTGTGCACATTTTAACACGAAATTTTTAAAGTAACGGGGATATCACGTCGCCATGTGCTAACTCACTAACCCCTATGTATGATACTTATGTGGAACTATCTTTTTCATGAAAGTAGTACAAATTCAGTGTTAGTATTTAAAAGTTTAGTTTTTAATCTTTCTAATAATTTATTCCCTTTTTTCTTAATTTGACTATTTTATTATTTTACTTAACAGTGGAACTTCTCAGTCATGTAACATGGTGGTAAAGTACCGACTGAGAAGTAGTATCAAAGTTTTAAAAACACCTCAAAACTTGGTTAACATGTTTATAAATTAGTGCAGAGAAAGGTTTGATTTTTCTTTCCTTTAAAAAAAAAAAAATTTTCTTCTTTCATTTTTTTTCCCTTTCTCATCCATCATTTTATTCCCTCTCTTCTTTGGTGTTAGGACCTTTTTTTTGTTCAGACTTTATGAAATACCTATATACTGAATTAGGGAATTCCAAGTTTTTGATTAATTAATTAATTTTAAATCTATGTAACAAAATAAAATTTTAAATTCGTTAACTTTTGACAATCAAACAACACTAAGGTCCTACTCTGTTTGATAAAACTGAAAAATCAAGTACTGAAATTTTTAAGTAATTGGATTTGCAGTTCTAAAAACAATATTTCAACGTGATTTTTTTTCCAGTTAAAGTTTCTTCCTTAATATTTCCAATAAGTTTTTAACTTTGTTTTGTTTGTTTGTTTGTTTGTTTTTTTTTTTTTTTTTTTTTTTTTTTTTTGGGATAAAGTAGTACTATATCAAATGCGTTGAAAAAAATTAGTGCTAATTTTTTTCATTTTCAACACTTAATTGAATTAATCATTTATCAAACACACTCTAAAATAGCTTATTTATTTATTTATTTATTTATGGGTCTAGTATCTCTGAAATAAATCACCTCCATGACATGAGTGGAGTTAGTAGGTTAGTAACACACGCACACGTAAATGGGGATCATACCCAACTTTAAAGACAAAATCTTCCTTGCAAATTCTCCCTTAGGAGAGAATCGAACCCACTACCATCCCAATGGGAGATGGGTCCTGGCCAACTCTACGCGAGCTAGTTTAAATAAGCTTATTCTAGATAGCCTTAAAACGCTCCCCAATACTATGCTTCACATTTTTTTTGGGGTCATTTAGTATATAGTCCCAATTACTAGTTGTTGGTAGCAATTGGCCTAACCCACTAAAGTAGTTAGCAATAAGTCCCTCTCCAAAAAATTTGACCATTGTGCCCTTAAAGCAATGTAGAAACAATTACACTGCATAAATCTTGCATGCAAAATTTCATCCATCCTGATGTTGTCAATATCAAGATATAAAAGTATACTTTACTTTTCTAAAGATTTGCAGTGTGGAAAGTAAAGGTCGAACCCACAGAGATTGATTACTACAGCTCTTAATTTTAAAACCTAAGTCTAATTAACTAAGAAAAACGGATTTGATTTGGATTTAATTAAACTAAGAACAATAAAAATAAATCTAAATTAGTAAAGCAATTAAAGTTGTTTTAAATAATATTTAAGGGAACCTAGGATTGCAAATCCACCACTAGCTTCATAATAGGAATATTTATGAATTACTTTAGCTTACTAAGTTGGATGATTATGGGGAATTGTAGCTACAAGCCCAATTCCTCCGACAAGAAGATATTCATGGTTCAAGCACCAACATAATCCATCTTCGGGTAGCACGAATTATCTCACACTAAACTAGGGTTGTGATCTAATCCGTCTAACCTAGGCATGGACTATTCGGATACTTGATAACACAAATCAATAAAGCACCATCACATGTAAACAATCTAAACAAGCACAGCAAGAATAGATCGTTGAGCACATCACAGTCAAAACAGATCTAAGACAAGAATAAATTCTGAAAGCAATGATTTAATCAATAGAAGTACGATTTATTTATAAAAATCCTCTAAACATGTGACTGTCATCCATACATAATAAAACTAAAATAAAAACACAAATAAAACCCTATTACTCGTCTAGGGCTTCATGGAAACCCTAGATCTATGATCTAGCCGTCCATGGAAGTGATAGATGGCAAGTAGTTGATGGAGGAGGCCATGGAAACCCTTGGTCTTCTTCTTCTTCTTCTCCTTGCTTCCCTCCCTTCAATGGCTGGAAGTATGGTTGTAGAATGTGTATGTATGGGTGTGTAACCTTTTAATTGAAGTAAAATAGAGTATATATAGATTTACAACAAGTTTTGGAAGCCTTCCCAACCCGAAACGGACTGAAACTGATGTAATTTACAGTCTAGACGTCGTTCAGCAGTTTCGTTTGCACAGGAGTCTTCAGTACACTGAAATACGCAACTTTGGTTTTTACACATATCGCGCGAGCGGGTCGCGCGAGCGCGACATTTTGGCCTTCGCGCGCGCGGATCGCGCGAGCGATTCTGGGGATCTCGCGCGAGCGATTTCTGGTTCTTCGCGGGCGCGGGTCGCGCGCGCGACTTGGCTTTTTCAGCTTCTTTTCTTCTGCTTTTTCACCCTGTTTAGCCTGATATACTTGATTTCTTCCAAAACCTGTCAGAAAATAGAAAACGAAGTAAAAATATACAAAAACGGGATAAAAAAATACTAACAAATGTTCGTTAAGGCGTATAAAGAGGATTTGTTCTCTCCCGATCACACCCCCAAACCTACATTTTGCTAGTCCTCGAGCAAAACTAAAATAAAAATAAAAACTAATTACTACAAATACTACTCCATTTTCGCATGGATCACGATTGCATTTAGCATATGCAACAAGCCTTTTAAACCCCTAGGTGTCCCTAATCGGACGAGTGAAGTCTCGTGAGGGTTCTCGTCAACAAGTCACCCACAACCATCTTTATTAACTTGTAAATTTAAAAAGTTTTATTCAAACAAAAAATAAAACAATCAATACTCCTTATTATAAAACAATGATTCGAAATAGAATAATGAGCAAGAAGAAACGGAATCAAACGTTCACCTACGTCCTGAAAAACAATCCCAAGTACATGAATCGTATAAATCAATAGAATTTCTCATAAAATTGCACGCGTGTGATATGGTAGTCAAATGAACACGCGCATGTCATAAACTTGGAATATCACTCGGATAACCATTTAACTATGTCTCGACTACGAATCTCACAATTAATTACACTCTCAAATGAAACACTCAGAAACAGGTGTAATTTATCTAGTATATGCGAGCAAAGGAAATATGTTTTCACAACGAGAAATGCTCACATATGACTCGAAAAGACCGCATGACACGAAAGAACATTAGTCTCATGGATAAGATGCCAATAATCAAGAAAAATTAATTATTACCATGTTTTAATCCCTCTCCCATCGTTTTCATATCCAAACCATGTTTCCTAGGATCAAATAGGACTTTTCAAAGGTTGTATTGTGGCCCAGGTAATTGAAAAAGGATAGAATGGATATATCAAGTTGTTTCAGAATGGCATTGTAAGACATGTTCGATTTCTTTCATTCATCTCTTCTACCAACTTTCATCTTTTCTTTCTCTTCATTCCTTTTCATTCATTTTTCTTCTTTTCTTTCATTTTTTCTTCAACCTTCCTCTTCTTTATTTTTTCTTTTCCTTTTTCTTTTCTTGCTTCTCAAATGATTATTCATTGAATACCCAGCAACTACCCCAATAGCATCTTATTTTCTTCTTCCTTTTTAACACATCACCTTAACACTACTAAAAGGTGACAAATCTCTCAGTGGTGAACTCCGAGTTTGTCAAGTCGGAGCAAAAACAAGGATAATGGTAATCAAAGAAAGAAATGGCATTTTAACGGCTCAAAGGGCGAACTAAGGAAATTTATAATTCTTCGGTCGGTGGTAAACAAAGAGAGCCTAAAATCATTTCCTAGAGTCGTATGGTTCTTCAATATGTACGACGGAAGATTATTTAGCGTGGTAACAACTATTTTAACTTGATTATCAACCAACACAAGAATAATGAGACTAAACAACAAATATATGCGCTATTTCAATGAAATTCGACAAACACCAGATATTTATAACCCTCTAAAAAAGAAAAGATAGGCTCAAAAGCTCACCGGGTCTAGTCTCCACCATGTGTTATCTAGAAATCCGAATTATATTATAGTTCACAACCAACATGTATTCCAATGACTACGTGCAGTGCATAAGTTTATGTGCAAATCTATGATATAAAACTACGATTCGAATGATACATAACTTAAAACGTCATATCATAACTTCAGCAAATGTTTAATCACATCTTCCCTTGTTTACCATTCTATAACAATTCAAAGTTCTCTATCAAAAAGTATCAAATTGATATTGCAAAAACGTCGGTAACATCGTTTATTTAAACACACTTATTGAAAAATTTGAAAATTTTGCATAAACTAATGTGCAAATGTGCATGTGTGAGTGCATACCCCCAAACCTAAACCTTTCATTGTCCCCAATGAAACAATAACATGAAAGAAAGGAGAGTACGTAAGGAGGGAACGATAGTACCTCGATCTTGACAAGCATAGAACAGGTGAACACAAAGGAATATGGCTATAAAGTTCAATGTTACCTGTTACTTCTTAACAAAAGAAAATTAACCAAACAAAATAATAAAAACAGCTAAAAGAATTATAACTAAGCTAAACTAAACTAAATAAACTATAAAACTAAAGAAAGTACGAAAACAAAAAGATAATAAACTATAAAAGAAAGTAAACAGAACTAAAACTACGAAACCAACAAAGGACTAGATCTAAAAGTGCTTATGAAAGAAAAACAGAAAAGTAAAAACTATCAGAACAAGTGTGGGGGACTGATAGGGAAAACAAAAGAAAATATAAGAAAAATAGGGTATCGCGCGAGCGGCCGTCGCGCGCGAATACCAAATTTTTTTTATTTTTTTTATAATGAAAATCTCGCGCGAGCGAGGTACCTTGCGCCCGCGATATCAGGCGCGAGGAGAACCTGAGGGCTCAAAACAAGAAAACGAAAGAAAAACACTAAGGCACATTCTCGCGCCAGCGGGCCGCGCGAGCGACGTCTCGCGCGACCGGGCCGCGCGCGCGAGAATGGTATTTTCCATTTTTTGGTTAAAATTATGTATACACTATTAAACTAAATTAATTCCAACCCCCAAACCTGTCCAGAATGTCCAAAACAGACACAAACAGACTCAAAAACGACCAAAAATAAGAAAAACGAATGAAATAAAGCTTGGGTTGTCTCCCAAGAAGCGCTAACTTTTACGTCTTCAGCTAGACCGTTCTAGCTCAAGAATCTTGGAGGTTGAAAATCAGACTTTGTACCCCTAAGAATATCAGGTAGAGCTCGGTGGTAAGCAGAAATCACGTCACTTCGAATTACTTCAATTGACGGTTTGTCAGTATGTTCAAATCGATTTCTTACCTTCCGAGTAGATTCAGCATTAGGGTCCAGATTATTAGGGTTCATCCACTCATCATCCTCTATATTATTCCCCGCACTTATATTTATTACGTTCTTAGGCTCAATAGTCCGTTTAACCTCACTGCCCTCCACACCTAGATAATCATCGTCTTTGGGAGGTTGATCAACAGCATTAAAAACATTTAATTTTAATTTTATATTCCCGAACGACACTTTCATCACCCCTGTTCTACAATTAACACGTGCGTTGGCCGTGGCTAAGAATGGACGACCAAGAATGACAGGAGTGTGTTTCCTAGCATCTAACACGGGTTCAGTGTCAAGGACCATAAAATCAACGGGATAGAAACATTGATCAACTTTAACTAAAACGTCCTCGACGATTCCTCTAGGTACTTTGACGGAACGATCCGCTAATTGAATAGTAGCGGCTGTAGGTTTAAGTTCACCTAGTCCTAGTTGTTTATAGACATGATAGGGTAAGAGATTAACACTCGCACCTAAGTCAAGGAGAGCCCTATGAATGATAGTATCACCTATGACACATGAAATAGTAGGCGTACCTGGATCCTTATATTTCGGAGGAGTGTGTTGGAAAATTGAACTTACTTTTTCCGTAAGGAAGACCTTTTTAGGCGTATGACTGCGTATTTTGCGTTTTTGTGTACAAAGGTCTTTTAGACATTTAGCATAAGCGGGAATTTGTTTTATAGCATCGAGGAAAGGAATATTGATTTTAACTTGTTTAAATACCTCGAGTATATCCTCAACCTTAGACTTTTTATTTGTAAGATTAGACGGCTCCTCAACATTAGGTGGATATGGTAACTTTGGAATATAATTTGTTGGGACCGGTTCATTTTCTTTTCTACTTTGATTCACGTCCTCACCCCTCTCTTTATTAGAGTTGATATTCATATCTATCACATTCTCATTCTTATTAGGGGTTTCTATCACCTCCTCTCGTGTAGTCATCCTAGTTGATACGGCGTTTACTTGTTCATTCGACCCCTTAACCTCGTATTGTCCCTTAGGATTTTGAATTGTTTGACTAGGCAACGTCCCCTCATTTCTACGACTCACTACAGTAGCTAGTTGTCCCATTTGGGATTCAAGCTTCGCAATGGACTGTGTGTGTGAGTGCACTATTTGTGCTTGTGCATGTACTTGCGTTTCAATTTTATTAAGGGATGCCAACACTTTTTCCTCAAAAATGTTACCCCTTGGAGGGTTCGGATTAGGATGCGGTTGTTGGTATTGATTAGGTTGAAACTGAGGTCGATATGCATTTGGAAAATTAGTCGCCTCATTAGGATTATTATTATTATTTTTCCATGAGAAGTTAGGATGGTTTCTCCATGGCGCATCCGGATTATTAGTAGTCGAATTATAATTATTTCGTGGGTATTGTTGAATAGAATTAATGTGTTGCTCCACGAATTCCGGAAATTGACTTGCCGATGGACATGCAAGTATCGAATGTGAAGGATCGGAACATAATGCACAAATTTCACGAGCGGGTGAGGCTGTCGTTTGGTTCATTGTCATAAGTCGGTCAAGTTTTTTAGATAATTCTTGAAATTCAATAGAATGACTCGACTCAAACTTTACCTCTCGTTTGGGTGGAGGAAGATATCCTTCCGAACGTACCGACACAGCCTCATGCATCGAGTTCTCGCTTAAAGTTTCAAATATTTTCCAGGCCTCGTCGGCGCTTTTGTGTAGGAAAGTTCCCGCACAAACGGCATCGACGGTATTCCTAACAGAGGGAATAAGCCCCTCATAGAAGACCTGAACAAGTTGCCACTTAGGGACCTGATGATGTGGACACGAGCGTAATAATTCTTTAAATTTTTCCCACGTGTCGTAAAGCGATTCCCCATCTTGCATCACAAAGTTTGTTATAGATTTTCTTATCTGATTCGTACGCATAATAGGAAAAAACTTTTGTAAAAATGCGGTGTGTAAGTCTTCCCATGTTCTAATTGTGTTTGGCTCCAAAGATTGGAGCCAATATTTAGCTTTGTCTTTTAATGAGAATGGAAAGAGCCGCATCTTTAATTCATCATCAGTAAGATTCTGGATTTTCAAAGTAGAGCAAATATCCTGAAAATCTCCTAAGTGTTTATATGGATCTTCATTTAAACGGCCATGGAAAGATGGAAGTAGCGAGATGGTAAACGACTTTATCTCAAAGTGAGATGCCGTCGCCTCCGGTAATTCAATACATGTTTGTGGCGTGTAAGTCGTAGGAATAAAATAATCTTTAAGCGGCGGAGGTGGAGGGATATTAGGATTATTCATATTAGCTCCGTTGTTATTTTGGTTATTTTCGTTATTATTTCCAATGTCTGCCATTTTAATTGGTTCTATGTTATTAAAGCGTGGTTTCTTTAGTTTTTGAAGAGTACTACGTATTTCGGATTCAAATAAAGACGTTGGTTTTGGTGTCAAATCGTCGTCTATTAAAAACCTTGTTCTAGAAGTGAAGTTTGAAGACTTGTTAAGTCTTAATGTACGTTCAAGTTCAGAGTCAAAAGGTTTTAATTCCGGTTTATTTGAACGTGTACCTAACATAAACTAAAAGAAAGTAAACTAAAAACAAAAACTGACTCAACTAAAAAAAACAAATAGCAATCACGCAACTAAGATAACAAGCACTCAACTACTATGATGCATGAATATTATCCTGTAATGCAATGACCGCGTCAAGCCCAGCGCCCCGGGTTTCCTAGCTAATGCAGTGCAATTAACCCTAAACTAATGCAAATAGTGCCTCACAGCGCCCTGACTTACAGTGGTTTAACGCGAGGTTCACAAGAAGCAATTTATTTTATTTTATTTATATTTTTATTTGCGTAAGCTCCTTTGATGTAATTAGCTACTCCACTCGGAAACGTTGACTACAAAATAAAAGAACAAGTTAGTAACTAAAAACAAAAACAGAAAATAAGAAAAATAAAAACTAATCTAATATTTACGAATTAACTAAACTACGATTATAAAACTAAGAGTAGTAATGCAATCCCTGGCAACGGCGCCAAAAATTGATGTTGTCAATATCAAGATATAAAAGTATACTTTACTTTTCTAAAGATTTGCAGTGTGGAAAGTAAAGGTCGAACCCACAGAGATTGATTACTACAGCTCTTAATTTTAAAACCTAAGTCTAATTAACTAAGAAAAACGGATTTGATTTGGATTTAATTAAACTAAGAACAATAAAAATAAATCTAAACTAGTAAAGCAATTAAAGTTGTTTTAAATAATATTTAAGGGAACCTAGGATTGCAAATCCACCACTAGCTTCATAATAGGAATATTTATGAATTACTTTAGCTTACTAAGTTGGATGATTATGGGGAATTGTAGCTACAAGCCCAATTCCTCCGACAAGAAGATATTCATGGTTCAAGCACCAACATAATCCATCTTCGGGTAGCACGAATTATCTCACACTAAACTAGGGTTGTGATCTAATCCGTCTAACCTAGGCATGGACTATTCGGATACTTGATAGCACAAATCAATAAAGCACCATCACATGTAAACAATCTAAACAAGCACAGCAAGAATAGATCGTTGAGCACATCACAGTCAAAACAGATCTAAGACAAGAATAAATTCTGAAAGCAATGATTTAATCAATAGAAGTACGATTTATTTATAAAAATCCTCTAAACATGTGACTGTCATCCATACATAATAAAACTAAAATAAAAACACAAATAAAACCCTATTACTCGTCTAGGGCTTCATGGAAACCCTAGATCTATGATCTAGCCGTCCATGGAAGTGATAGATGGCAAGTAGTTGATGGAGGAGGCCATGGAAACCCTTGGTCTTCTTCTTCTTCTCCTTGCTTCCCTCCCTTCAATGGCTGGAAGTATGGTTGTAGAATGTGTATGTATGGGTGTGTAACCTTTTAATTGAAGTAAAATAGAGTATATATAGATTTACAACAAGTTTTGGAAGCCTTCCCAACCCGAAACGGACTGAAACTGATGTAATTTACAGTCTAGACGTCGTTCAGCAGTTTCGTTTGCACAGGAGTCTTCAGTACACTGAAATACGCAACTTTGGTTTTTACACATATCGCGCGAGCGGGTCGCGCGAGCGCGACATTTTGGCCTTCGCGCGCGCGGATCGCGCGAGCGATTCTGGGGATCTCGCGCGAGCGATTTCTGGTTCTTCGCGGGCGCGGGTCGCGCGCGCGACTTGGCTTGTTCAGCTTCTTTTCTTCTGCTTTTTCACCCTGTTTAGCATGATATACTTGATTTCTTCCAAAACCTGTCAGAAAATAGAAAACGAAGTAAAAATATACAAAAACAGGATAAAAAAATACTAACAAATGTTCGTTAAGGCGTATAAAGAGGATTTGTTCTCTCCCGATCACATCCCCAAGATCACGCACAGCTGGCTATTAAAAACGAAATTCCTTGATATTCGCGAAATCCATTTAAGATTCAAAAGACAATCAGCACACTCGTATCATTATCTTTGACCAAAATCATACCAACAAATCGAGGTCTAGGGGTGCGATCATCAGTCCACGACGAAGCCGACGCTGACGATTGAAAGAGCTTGCGATTTTGTCACAAATAGACATTAATGCTTCTACTCACGTCGACATGTCGGAGCAACAAAATGCGTTGCAAAGGTTAAATTTTGAACTTGTTTATTCCGAAAATGTTGAATCAATAAATAAAAATTTTGATTTGTTGTTTTGCATGTTCTTGTTTCGTGTTATGAAGAACACGTCACTTCTATGGATATTGAAGAACTCGTCTTGCTAGTTTCCACTGTATTCTCAAACTTTTTAGGGTTTCTGTTATATAAGACTTCCTAGTAATGTGATTTCATGAATGATTCCTTGATTATTGGTGTTCAAAAATCCATAATCATATATACGATTGGTTTAGGGTTTTATAATGAGAAAATTGGGGGATTTTGTTGTATGAAAAAAAGTTGAATCTGATTTCGAGTATTGGAATTTCATATTATGTGTTTGATATTTGGAATTTCAAAATAGTTGATAAATAGATTTTCATATGTGCGTATTTGATATTTTTATGACTAGAAGAAGCTGATTGATTTGAATACCATATCTGGTTATTTGATATTTTTGACACATGGGGTTGTTATGTGAAATTTCAGTAAATTGAAAAGCTGCAAATAATATGCATTTATGTGATTATGACAGTCATTTAGGGTTTTTAGTTGGATGAAAATCTACAAGAAGATGGTTGATAGTTATTTCATAGATATGTATTTGATATGTTCCACGTAAAGGACTTTTATGTGAAATTTCAATAAAATGGCAAGCTACAAATAACATTCTTTCTGGTGAGTATGATAGCCATTTAGGGTTTTAAGTTGGATGAAAAACTAGAAGCTGCTTCATGATAAATGATTGAGATTTTTTGTGTTGCAAATATTGATATGTATATATTGGTAGTTTTGGGTTTATGGTTTTACATGTCGACCTTGCACAGATTCTGTTTTCGCATGTATTAGAAATGTATATTAAAGTTTTAAACTCTCTATCAATTTCCTATCAACAATGTAATATAATATTCTTATGTATATATTGATGTTTGATATTTTTGTTAATTATGCTAAAATTTCACATGAATGCTAGAGTTAGTTGAGTAGCTTGTGAGTATGATTACTACGACTGATTTGGGTAACTAAATTTCAGCCCGGGCGACAAAAAGTTATAGGAAGAAACGATGATGTATAGCACCTCTGGTAGTTCAAGGTAAATGTAATGTCATTTGCTTTGCGACATTGATGAATGAGATATACATCAGGGAGGACTACTTAATCGAGCTAAAAACGACACCTTTTTGGTACATAATAGATGCATACGTTAGCAAGAAAGTGAGGTACACAAAGAAATTTGATGAGATCTCAGTACGAATGATTGGGCATTTTAATCATAAGACCTGAGAGGCTAAGATTGCGTTCAGCAGACATTAGTTTAATATTTGGGGTTGTCAATGGAACTCGACGGATGAACACAACTTATATCGCTAGGAAATATCCACCAAAAGAGAACTCTCTGTTCATTCTATAAAGGTTTCCAGGACTTAATGATTTAAAAATTTCAATGATTAGGAAAATTTTGTTAAAAACTGTTGTGGACAAACGCGAGTATGTCAGAGATACAGTGAGGTAAGGATGATATGTCTGTACCTCTGTGGGACAATGCTTTTTGCAACATTGGGGAGTAGGCTAAGATGGGGTTTCATCAAATATGTAGAGGACATCAAATCAATGTACCAGTATGACTGGTGCAGTGCAGCATTGAATGATGTAATGAATTCCATAAAGAAGACACAACACGAACCATCAGAGGCTACTGGATGTTTGGCGGCATTGCAAGTAACTATGAAAAAATTCACTTCCAATTTTTCATTTATTTTACATGATCTACATTAACATTTGTTCATACTGTGCAGTATTGGTTGTGTGAGCATACAAAAATTCTAGAATCGTCGGTCTAGGTTAAGAAAATAGTCCATCACTAGATAGCATTCCACGTGTTGTCAAATGGGATCTGGTGAAATTGAACAGGATCCTATTAAACAGAGGTCTTCAAACCTTGGAAGCTAGAGAGGTTAGAGATGATTCTTGTTGGCTTTATAATGTATCAGATATAACGTTATATTCATGATGTATAAAACCCAATAAACATGCATGGGGATAATTCTTGTATTTCTATGTCAGAAGTCATAGCTTTCTTCCTCGGTATCGTGAATATTGAATTTTCACAGGTCATATTTGAAAATTCACATGCAATCCTTGAATAAAGTCATAGAGAATGTTCAAGTATCAAAATGTTTGATTGTTTGATTTACCACAGATCTATAGGTGAAAGTTGGAGATCTTGACATGACATTGACATAGACAAAAGGAGTATAATAGGTTTATGAAGGTCATTGATAGTAAGAGGAAGAGTAAGCCACCAATTGAAATTAACTTGAAAGGGAACTCATCAAGAAAACGTAAAGCCATTGAAGAAACACCGAAAAGATGTGGAAATTCTTATAGGATTGACATAGCTGGTAAGGGCAATTCAGTAAAGAGAAAGAAGGTTGTTGAAGAATTTAAAGCCGTTGAAGAAACACCGAAAAGACGTGAAAAATCATATGGGACTAACAGAGCTAGTAAGGGCAATTCAACAAAGAGAAAGAATGTTGTTGAAGAATTTATCGACACTGATGAATGTTCTTCCGAGGGTGATATCAATGAATGTGTTGTTGAAGACACTGAATCCATGGATGATGGTTCAACATAATTTACTAATGAGACGGAGGGTATTCCTGTTGGACATGATGACTATGGTGAAATTTAAATGGAGTTTGTCGATAAAACGGACAATGACAACAAAGATGAAAATAGTAGTGATGGGCATATAAGAGGTAAGGGGGAGAATGCAAATGGATCATGCATTGACGCCATAATGGAATGACATTATGATGAAGGAAATGCAACAAAGGAATCGGGGGTCGGATAAAAAAATCTTGATGTAGAATTTGATGAGTTGTAGAGGACTTCACAATTTGACACACCTTTCAAATTAACGGCCGAATATGTGGGAAACATGTCAGGTGCAGTGGACGCAATACACAAGAAAAATCATATCGATATCGATACTGATACACCATTATGCCATTGATCAATATCTAATGGCAGTGATCCCATTAATAAGAAACAACATAGAGAGAGAGAGAGAGAGAGAGAGAGAGAGAGAGAGAGAGAGAGAGAGAAGGGGGGGGGGGGGGGGGGGGGGGGCACAACAAATGTTTCGAGGGGGATTCTAATAAATTTTGATGTAGACTTTGATGGCATGTAGAAGACAACACAGTTTTGTAGTCCTCTACAGTTGACGATAGAAATTTTGGGGTACGTGTTAGGTGGTGGGGATGGAATACTAGAAAACGCTAATCTCTATATAAAGAATGGTCCAACGAATTGCCATGAATCAGAAATGAAAAGGAGGGACCACATTAATGATGGGCCTTCTGGTATGTCAGTTAGGATAAAATAATTGCTACAGCAGAACGCAATCCTTGAAATACGTAACTCCAATTTGGAAGGTCAGATCAGAAAGCTACAGGAGGACTACGATGTAAAGGAAAGAGAACTCGAAGATCTCCATATCTTTGTGGAAGATAAACTAAACACATACAAAGCATCGTGAATAACAATGAAATTCATTCAAACGAAAATGATAAAAACAATTAACCATTGTTATTCGAAATTCACATAATCAGTCTTTGCAGTATATACTAAAAATGTACAATTCACCGTGAATAACAACAAAATTCACTCAAACGAAAATGATAACAATAGTTAACCAACACGTTATTATTTGATTTATTCGAATCTAGTGCCTTATAGAATAGACAAAGTACATAATGACAATATCTCATAGAAATAAAAAAACAAACTACCAAACAATAATTAATTACTAATTATTTTCCTACAAGACTTTCGGTTGTGTCTTCCTTTTGGCCGCATCTGCCACACCTATTGTGGTGCACCTTCTTACCCCTAGATGGTATTATGTTCTTCTTAGTCCTTCCCGGTAGGTTCCTTGTAATTGGAGGAAGTATTTTAGGAGCTTCAACCACGGCCACATGCCTTCCAAAAGTTGGAACAATTTGTGTAGACATTGAAAGAGATTGTTGATAGTAACTTACAAAAAAATATGGCTCTATGAAATCCATCAAGTCATTCCCAGTTAGTTGGCGGCTACTATTGAGCACAGCCACAGCGTGAGAGCAAGGGAAACCATGGTTCTACTAATCTCCACATGAACAAAACCTAAGAGCTGTGTTAACAACCACAAATGGCTCGCATTCAATCTCATAACTGTTTTCATCAGATAATCTAATCCTCCATGTCCTACCTTCATCCAATGCAGCCTGCAACCTATCATGCATCACCATACAAAGAATATTATTCATCTTTTTACTCATGGCCCTCTTTTTGGCCATGGCATCCATTCATACGAACCCTTATATTGTCAATCATGTTTGTAATCGGCATATGACGCGCCTCTTCAACCATTTTGTTCCATGACTCGACAAGGCTTGATGACATCTCACCGTACCGTTGTCCAGCAAAAAATGCATTACACCAATTTTCAGTTGATAAGCCACTGAAAAAGCCCTCTACCCTCTTCCCACCTTCGTTAAGTAGGGATTGCATCCAATACTTGTATTTTTCAACGTCAGGTGCATAGGCACACTTCATGAACTTGTACACGAGTCTGTTCCGAAGTGTTCTTCAGTTTATCTATGAGATTAAATTTCACATGGAACAAGCAGTAACCATGGAAACAATTTGGAAAAACCTTTTTCACTCTCTCTATAATTCTGGGATGCCAGTCAGAAATAAATGTGATCTTACGTTCATGATCTAATATTGTATAAAGCTCCTTTAAAAACCACAACTAATTCTCGGTATCCTCTGAACCTACAACCGCATACGCAAGGTTGAATACTTGTGAAAAACATATAGATAGAATAGGTAAATTAGCAAAAATACAAGTAAAACTTGTTTACAACATAAAAATGTTAAGGGTAAATTACACAAACCTCCCTTGAGGTTTGCCTTAATTACACGGACCTCCCCTCTTGTTTCAAAAATTACACAAACCTCCCTCGAGGTTTGAATTAGGTAACAAAACGCCCCCTCCCCTAACGGTCAGTTAGTTTTTTCACATTAACCTCCCCTGAAAATTACAATTAGTCCCCCTAATATTATAAAATTGTCATACTAAGCCCCCTTTCTCTTATATTTTTGTGCTAATTCTAAAATCCCTCCTCCCTCCTATGTTTTTGGGTTAATTTTTTTAGCATTAATTTATATCATCTACACAAAATATACACAAAACATATATAAATATGTCCAAATTTTTTTTATCTCCGAACAAACCTCTATCAAGCCCCCCTGTATTAATTTTTTAGATCTGCCCCTGTCCCTATGCTTCAAAAGTGGACAATTAACCCCCTGTGATTGTGGATTAAAATAGAACTGTTATGATTTCAGCCAAAGAGCGTTAACCCCAAAATTAACATCACAAAATGGGTTGAGTGTTTATATTTTTAACCAATTTTAGAATTTTCGTCAGTTTTGAGTGAAATCATAACAATTCCATTTTAGTCCACAATCACAGGGGATTAAGTGTCCACTTTTGAAGCATAGGGACAGGGGCAGATCTAGAAAATTAATACATATGGGGCTTGATAGAGGTTTGTTTGGGGAAAAATTTTTTGGACCTATTTATATCTATTTTGTGTAGATGATATAAATTAATGCTAAAAAAATTAACCCAAAAACATAGGAGGGAGGAGGGATTTTATAACTAGAACAAAAATATAAGAGAAATGGGGCTTAGTATGACAATTTTATAATATTAGGGGGGCTAATTGTAATTTTCAGGGGAGGCTAATGTAAAAAAAAACTAACGGATAGTTAGGGGAGGGGGCATTTTGTTACCTAATTATAAACCTCGAGGGAGGTCTGTGTAATTTTTGAAACAAGAGGGGAGGTCCGTGTAATTAAGGCAAACCTCAGGGGAGGTTTGTGTAATTTACCCAAATGTTAATCATAGAGGTTCCTTCTTGTTGTGATGTGAAATTTCACATCTATTTTCAAGTAGATGTGAAATTTCACATGTTAACTAATAACAAAGGGACAATCGATGCGGTATATACAAATGTTTGAAATTTCAGTCACGCAAAATTACCAAAACTTCTGAAAAACAAATCTCACCTTTATTCCCAGTCTTACAAGTTTCTCCAAGGACTACACCTTTGTGCCTCCCCTTTAAGAAAGTCCCGTCCAAAAATATCAATAGCCTCATAAAACTTGTACCCATGAATGCGCTGCATATGACACAAAAACAACGTCGGAATCTCTTCGATTCCGCATCAACGTCTAATACAAAATGGCTGACGAGGTTCATCCTCTCTGCCTCCTGAAAGTACCATATAAGTTTATCAAACGACACAGAGTGATTTCCACAAATCTCCTTCCTTGCATTCTCGACTCCAAGCCATGCGTTGTGGTTTTGGATGTCAAGTCCATAATCGAGTTTCATGTCACCAATGGCATCAATCTATATGTATAACAACTTCATACGTATCTTCTCCTGCATTAAGTCACCCACCAACTGTGAATTCACATATCTGTGACTCAATCTATGGGCAACCACCCACACGTATGTATGTTTTTGAAAGATTTCATGTAAAAAAAACCATTCAACGCCAACTTGGATGCATGAAATCTCCATTCACATCCTTTCTCCTCACGATAATTGCATACAACAGTTACACGTACCTTGTCGTTTTTCAGATGCCTAAAATTGAATCCAATCTCAACAGCATACTTGCATAAGGCGCTACAGATTTCTTCTGCACCACCTTCAAATTTTTGACCAACACCACTTATCGCAAATCCCCACTGACTTCCCATTAAAATCTTCTGTTTTTTTCGAACAAATCCAGACTCGAAAATCAGCCATTTCCGCTAATTCCAACCCCTGACCACCGTAATTTTCATCATCGGTGGTGTCGTTGTCAGTCTCCATCAGGACCATCACCACCACAGAAACGTCAATTTGGTCCAGCTTCATTAACTTGGCCAATCTGATCATATTAATCAGGTCATCTTCACTCTCCAACATACATTTCTCGTGCCCAGCAAGTTTGTAAATAAGCGACATATCATCCTTCACAAACGCTGGTCCATCTTTGATAAACAAAATCCATTAACTCATTGAATCTCGTTGTAGCATAAATATTAGTCACTGTAGTCTTGCCGGCGTATGTGCAGCAAATAATCATATGATCATCCATTGAAATCAGAGCCTGTAAAAAAAATGAATGACAATAAAAAGTGTGACCAATCAAAAAACGATGATGTGAAATTTCACCTTCAAGAAAAACATTGAAAACTCCGTATCATGATATTGAGGCCAGAAGAACATTTTTTTTACTGGAAAATGATTTGTATCTCTGACAAAAAAAATACAAATTTGGAAAAAAATAAAGCAGAAAGAAACAAAACAACATGAAAAATTCGTTGAACATGAAACACACTTACCGTAAATAATGAACAAGCATGAACAATACTTCTTTCTTGACAACAAAACTTAGAAACAAGGGATTCTCAAAATGATAATATCAACTCTTAATCTTCAAAAACCGTATAATATGTTGAGATCTCTTGAAGATAGATCTCAACAGTTCACCGATGGAACAATGTCAAAATTCAAGCACTGACAGTTTGTAATCTTCCTAAAATCGTGGAGATAGATTGAATGCAATAATTGAAGGATTTTAATTGGCTTAAATCATGGGGATTGTGTAACAAATATAGACATATATAAAAGTGTGTAACAGATTTTGACAAAAAGAGAGGGGGGGGGGGGGAAGAGACTAATGATTGTACGTTCAGGGTAGGTAGGGATTTATTACCAAATTATTATTATTAGACTATGAAAATTTCATTTCACAAAACGCAAGTTCATAAGGAACAAATACAAAATAGAAAAAGTATAAAAAAAAATACATGATAAATCACATCAATCTTCTGATTTTGTACTGCAATCTCCAAAACTATGGTTTTTTGGACTGTGACGTAGCTCAAACACTGAGCTGTTGAAGGAAAAAGCTGCCAATAACCACAACAAAGATCTGAACTTCAAAACCACTGTAACTGCGAAGAGGGCCTGGACAAACAACATATCTAATGCAGATCTGTGTGAAACGGGCCAGATCCAATTACGTAATGCAGAGGCAAAGAGATCAAGCTGCATCGATTAATCAAACCAAACAAAAACAAAACAAACTCTCAACAAGGAGGGACAAAACCCATCACAAGATGTGACATATTATTGAAAGTAATAAAAAATAGGGAGGCTTGGCTTAAGGTCCTTAAAGTTGGGCATAATTGGATTAAAAGACAGCCCATTAACAACAAACTCACTAAGGACAAAAGCTCAGGCCCATTTTTAACCTACATCCACAATATTAAAACATCACTTTTCAAATCCATTTTACTCTTTTCATCAGACCAAACTACCCTTAAAAGAATTGCAAAATAACCAAGTCACTGCGCCAACACACGCGCAAATTCCCCCCCCCCCCCCTGCTGGCACACGCGCTCAAACATACAAGAATTGTCTCCCAAGTCACTCACATGGTGTGAGTATTGTACCATATAATTTCTAATTTTAAAAAATATTTTTAAACTTTAAACCTCCATAACTTTTGATCTACAATTCCATTTTTCGCAAATTTTATACCACTGGAATCGTGTCGACGAGATCTACAAAACTAGTACCATTGTTGATATGTTTTGAGCAAAAAAAAAAAAATTCAAAATTTTACATATATGAATAATAAGTGAAATTTCACTTAAAATTTCACTAAGTACATGAAATATTAAGTGAAATTTCACTTAATATTTATGGAGGTTGAAATTTTCTCTATTGTAAGATTTCTTAGTTTAAAAAGGGGCAAATTAAATACTTTAAGTATAGATTAGGGCTTAGTTTGGCCCCCACGCGATTTTTAAAAGTAGCTAATGAAATTTATTATTAAGTTGTTTGATAATTTTATGCAAGTAGCTAATGAAATTTATTATTAAGTTGAAATTTCAGTTCAGAATGATCCTAAGTCAAATTTGACTTAAGTTGAGTAAATTTTAGTTAACTTTGATTTGTCATAAATGAAATTTCACTTAACTTTTTCCGTGAAATTTCACTTAATTCTTTTAGTGGGGGGAACTGTTCAGGTTCAGAAGAGGTTGTGTAAATTTTCTTAGTGAAAAAATACAGTATTGAATGTAATTTTCAGTTCAGAATGATCCTAAGTCAAATTTGACTTAAGATGAGTAAAATTTACTTAATTTCGATTTGTCATAAATGAAATTTCACCTAACTTTCTTCGTGAAATTTCACTTAATTCTTTTAGTGGGGGGGAACTGTTCAGGTTCAGAAGGGGTTGTGTAAATTTTTCAATCTTCCAATCTCCTATGAATGATAATTTCAGACTATATCTAGGGAAGATTGTCCTGGACCTTTTTGTTGATATTTTAGTTTATAGTAAGTGTATGGAATACTATGTGGAATAGACAACTTTGGTATTTCATTTGCTCCCTATCTCTTTCCTAGTATTTCATAATCCAATTTCCATAATCCCTACATTTAGCTTCTCGAATCAAGCAACTTTGGTCAAGTCTAAAAGAAAGATATTAAGCCAAGAAAGTCGTGCAACTATGAGAGAGAGAGAGAGAGAGAGAGAGGTTGGCTTCATGTTAGATTTCTACCTCTTCCTATATCATAATCCAATTTCCAGAGAGAGCTTCATGGTAATTCTCTAACCTCTCTCTTAATCCAATTTCCATCCTGCTAGCTTTCATCTTCTTGCATCATCTATTCTAAAACTATTCACTCCTCCTACAAGGCTAAATGGCTTCAAAACCTGATCATCAGCTTCACATCCACTTCTTCCCAATGATGGCCCCCAGCCACATGATCCCAATGGTGGACATGGCCAGGTTGTTTAGCCGGCGTGGTGTCAAGGCAACCATAATTATGACACCCCTGAATGCGTCCCAATTCTATAAAACAATCCACAGAGATACCCAAAACGGTATTGAAATCAGTATTCGCATAATCGAATTCCCTTCAGCCGAAACTCCAATTTTCCACCTAAATTTACCCGTTCAAGAACCCATTTTAAAAATCTATCCTATTCTGATTCTAATTGCTTCCACTTTTGTTATCTTCTTCACATGTAGTAGTATAGTAAACCATTACAACTGTTCAATTCTAGAATACCTCAAATTCCTTTCAAATTTCACTTAATAAGAGAAATTTCACTTATTATTTATATATGTAAAATTTAATTTTTTTTTTTTGCTCAAAACATATCAACAATGGTACTAGTTTTGTAGATCTCGTCGACACGATTCCAACAGTATAAAATTTACAAAAAATGGAGTTGTAGAACAAAAGTTATGGAGGTTTAAAGTTTAAAAACATTTTTTCGAAATTGAAAAGTATATGGTACAATGCTCACACCATGTGAGCAGTCTTTTGGGGAAGACATGCGCGTGAGGCGCCTGGGGAGGCATGATCCTGCGCATGTGCGCGTGTGGCGCCAAGGGTAGATGCGGTATTTTTAACTTTATTTCTTTTGTCTTTTTCTGGCAGGACTTGTTTTCAATGTGCATTTTAAATTGTCTTTAACTCCAATAAAACTCCTTTTAATACCCTTTTCACCAATTTTCCCTAAAAAATAACCCAAAAAGAAAAAATGGTTAAAGGCTCTCCCATGATGAATGAAAAAATGTCTAAGGGACGGCCGCAAAGAGAACACAGAAGTGAGAAAGTAGGTTAAAAAACCTAGGGTTTTTTTTTATCCATAATTTTTTTTTAGTCACAATGCTTCACAGTTCAGACTTCAAAATTGTATGAACATGGGTAATTTTGACTTTTATGTGCCCTGAATAAACACGAGATTCACTATTTGGGTTATGGAGCATGGACAATCATTAAACAATTTCCCACTATATGTATTGTGGGACTAAATATACCACATTTTATGTTAAATATACTATTTTGTAGTGTTAAAAGATAAAAAAAAATTATGAATAAATATGGTGTATTTAGCAAAAAAAAAAGTGGTGTAACCCCACCCTATATATATGTACACTATAATTTTCTCACCAACCAAACAGATATCCAAAGATTCCAAACAATGCACTTTCAAGCACCTCCCGTTCACTCTCTCATCTTCAGATTCTTCGATAAGTTCAACTCTTTCTGACTTCTCCTCTACTTCAAAGTCTTCACATCACTCCCCACGTCGCTCTCTCTCTCTCTCTCTCTCTCTCTCATACACGCTTCCATCCATTTCTAGGGTTTATTTTATTATTTTTTTTTATGTATATAAATATAGGGTAAATTGCATTTTGCACCCTCAAACTATACCATGTTTTGTACTTTGGTCCCTAAACTATCATTTTTCGCATTTTGGTCCTTCAACTATCATTTTGTGGCAGTTTGCCCCCTCCTTCACTTTCAGTGACGAAAAAAGTCACTTTTTAGTGACACCAAAAGTGACGCTAAAAGTGAGGGAGGGGGCAAACTGCCACAAAATGATAGTTGAGGGACCAAAATGCAAAAAATGATAGTTTAGGGACCAAAGTACAAAACATGGTATAGTTTGAGGGTGCAAAATGCAATTTACCCATAAATATCAATACATACACGCCATAAGCTGCCCTTTTTATATATGTTTGTGTGTATGGCGTGTATGTATTGATCTCATTGTTGATCTGTTATTGAATTGATGATTGCGTTATCGGAAGCCATGGACGAAGAGACGTCACTGATTGATGAACCCTCATCAATTCAAGCCCCAAAGAAGAATCATACTCGAGATGTCCATATTCTGAGCTCCGCATTCTTGTTGATTTTCTTGGCATATGGTGCTGCTCAGAATTTGGAGAGTACGGTCAACACAGTGAGTTTTTTTTTTTTTTTTTTTAATTACTTCTATTTGTCATAAATCCACAAATTCGAATTGTTTGTTTGTTACTTTGTTTCTTTTGCACAATAAACAATTGAATGAAAATTTAATCCTCGCTTTTACTTTGTTTTTTGCTGATTTTGATCAGTTTGAGATTTGAATTTTTGTTTCAGGAGGGTGATTTGGGAACTATTTCGCTGGGGATATTATATACATCTTTTACAGTTTTTTCCTTAGTTGCTTCATTGGTGGTTCGGGCTCTGGGTTCGAAGAATGCCATTGTTCTCGGAACTACTGGGTATTGGTTGTTCATAGCTGCCAATTTGAAGCCTTCCTGGTAAATTTTTTTTTTTTTTTTTCCTTTTTTTCTTTTTTCTTTTCGGTTGGTATAGTGAGTTAATTGAGTTGGAGAAATTTACCCACAAACCAGTCTTTGTGGTCAGTTAATGCTATCTAGCTGAAGAAGGGAATATAACGACTGAGTTCCATGTTGGCGTTTGTTTCACTAAGCAAGTTCATGGAAAACTGTCGTTTTCATGGCAATTAGATTAATTTCTGAAGGCTTGTGTTTTCCCTTCCCTTTCGCTTTAATCTGGGATTTGAATTTTGAATCCTATGTTCAAATAGAGTTGGACCTAATTGCACTGAACTGCAATTCTGAATCTTTTCTCCAGCAACCTTCCAAATTTTAAACCATTTAAAGTTTACTAACTATTCCAACAATTTTGAGAGTTTGTGGTTACTTCCTAAGATAGTCATGCATACTACAATCCTAATGTTCATATACTTACCATTATCGGATATGACAATTGGCAATTTTAATAATCGACCCATATACGAATAAGAAAACCAGTCCTTTTTTAAGGATAAGAAATTGTAATGCTACGGCTTAGGAAACAAGTCTATGGTCAGTAGAAACTTGCCTATTTGTTGGGAACATTCACTTTGAACATGGTTGAACCAGTGGCTCATTTCACATCGCTAGTATATGGTGAAACGTGTCATGGGAAGAGACTCAGTTTTTACCTTGTGGGCAGCACCACTCAGCCTTTTAGGTGTTCAACACAATACTTTCTCATCATTTTTCTTTCCATCTTTTTTTTTTCCCCTTCAACAAAGGCTATGATAATTTACTGATTACTATAGATTATTCATTGGTAGAATAGAAAGAATTAGGGGAAGAAGGGCCCACAGAGAATCAATGGGAAGATTGCAAAATTCGAAGAATTTCTATCATGAATTAGAAACAATCGCCTATGATGTTGAATTACTTTCTTTTAAGGAATTATCTTAACTTGGATAGTTGTTGAACTTAAAGAGACTTCAAATACATGTATGTAGTTCTTCGTTTATCATGCATATATTGAAATACTGCTTGCCACCAGTTCTATTTTGTTTAGCATATTCATGGAACCGTATATACTTATATTTTACTTATTGTTTCTTTAGGTATACCATGGTGCCAGCTTCCTTGTACCTTGGATTTGCTGCTTCAATAATATGGGTTGGACAGGTTGAAGACTATCTTCTAAATTTCTCAATGTCTTTTAATTGAAGGTAGCAAAACTTGCAACATTTGTAATTTGACTGTGCCTTATCAGGGGACATATCTTACTTCCACTGCTCGCAGTCAGGCAAATGATCTCAACTTACATGAAGGAACTGTAATTGGTGAATTCAATGGAGAATTTTGGAGCATGTTTGCCGGTCACCAGGTGAAGCATTTTAACCTTTTCCTGACAATTAGTACAATTATCTTCTATTAGAATAGACATGCTTCATTTGAGCTTCTTATTGTGTTTATCGTCTGAATTGGATGTAGATTTGATCTAGTAGTTTTTATTTCCTATCAGGTTGTTGGAAATCTGATCTCTCTTGCTCTGTTGAAAGAAGGAAAGGTATGTGTGCGCTTGTGTTTCCAAGAATTCGCATATTTTGGATTGTATTGGAAGTAATAAATCATCAACGTTTGGTCCTCCACTCGAGGAAAATACACCAATTAACGTATAGATACTGCCTACTGGTGTGATTTATTGCATATCTAGCTAAATCAAGTAAATTTTAGTGGTGTAAGGACCAAACGTACCTCTTTTTTCATTATGTGCGTGGGAGTAACTTCTAAGAGCAGTAGCGATGAAGAACAGTTTATATATCGAATGTCACCTGCTTTTATGTGCTTTCACGATGGTATTCTTCCTATAATCCTCCAATACTGCTTGCCGGGAAAGAAAAAAAAAAAAAAAAAAAGAAGAAAAAAGAAAAAAAGAAAAGAAAGAAAGAAAGGAAAGGAAAGAAATTAACAGTCATTTTTACTTTTGATATCAAAATTTTTTTGTAGAGATTTTTAAAAAGCTATTTAGCATTTAGTATTGCTCTCGAGATTTTTTCAATGCTACTTTTACTTATAAAAAAAAAAAAAGAAGAAAGAAAATGATGTAGTGAATGTCAATCCGAATCATGCCTACCGATAATGGGACCTTAAGAATATTAACTCTTCATTTATTTAAAGAATGGGCAGTGGAATTTTACCAAGTCATGGGAAACATGTTGTAATGCAAATGAATGCAGTTAATCTATGTACTCATTTTACTTTGGTATTTTTACGTTACTGCAGGAGGGAAGCACCAGCGGGACAACTTTATTATTCATTGTGTTCCTTTGTAGTATGACATTAGGTACCATACTGATGTGCTTCTTAGATAAAAGGGATGGTAAAGTAGGGGAGGATCGGCCAGATTCTTCCGGAAGTTTCTTTGCTTCTTTAGTTTCTATGTCGAAATCTGTCATTACTCCCTTGTTTGACGTACGGATGCTATTGATTATCCCCCTTATTGCATATTCTGGCTTACAACAGGCATTTGTATGGTAATTATGAACGAACCTTAGTTGAATTTCTTCATTAATGTCCTTTATTACCAATTCATCCTATTTGGTTCATGGTTTTTGCGAGGAATAAAAAGGAGAACTCCGAGGAAAACACTTTTCTTTGATTGGTTGTTAGGAAAACAGTGCGGAAAATGGGGAACAACAGAACGTGTGGTGACAATGTAATTAAAATTTTTGAATTTCCTGAGACATTTTCCTTCCTCTTTCCAATCTACTGTTATATTCATAAAAAAAATATAATTTCTAACGAGATTTAAGCATGGAGGTAGGGAAAAATTAAGGAAAAAGTTTTAGTTCTCGTTCTTTCATCCTTCTAAAATCCTTAAACCATACCAGCATTACTGTCTGCATCGTTTATCTTTTCCTACTTTCTTATTGAATACGTAAAATGTTTACCACTTAGGGCTGAATTCACCAAGTACATTGTTAAGCCCACACTTGGTGAGCCTGGTGTGGGCGGTGCCATGGCAGTTTTTGGGGCCTTCGATGCAATAGTAAGTATAAGAATGCAGAAATGAAAATTTAATCCTTCAAACTTTGAATGAATTTGCTCGCAAAGCCAGTACCTTTGTCTGTTTTACACACATTATGTTCATAGAAACCAAAAGAAAAGAAAAGAAAAGAAAACCGAGCATCCTATTTTGTTGTAAAATGTTCTGAACAATCTAATATCCGAAGCGTTTTAGAAGTTCAGAATGTTGGGAGAACCTTATTTGGTGTATAGTATATAAACCCCTCCGTGACTCCGTCCCATTTTATGTATCATTCGTTCCTTTTTTGGCCATCCCAAAACTATTGTCCATTAAGAACATTTATTGATAGGTTTTTAGTTACTTGCCAAATTTACCCTTGTTGATTGAAAACACCCTACGAAAAATAAAAGGGAAAAAGAACAAAAAGGGGTAGTTTTGTAACAATGCCATTACTTATATCCACGATCCATGTGAATGCAATCATTGATGTTCCTTTAGAAAGTGGGATTCTGAAAGATGGACACATAAAATGGGACGAAGGGAGTATATATTTGAATCATCGAGTTTTTTTAAGTATTGTTTGGTACTTCTCTCAGTGTTCACTGGCTGCTGGCCGGCTTACCTCTGGTCTCAAGACAATCACCTTAATAGTTTCTGGCGGAGTTTTGGTTCAAGCAATTGTATTGCTCTGGATTTTACTGAAGTACAGGTTAGTTCTCTTGTCAACTATTATTGTACTTGAGTTTTGTAGGATCTGAAATGTCTAGTTTATTGTCTGACCTGAAGCTATTAACATCTTTCCGATTCACTGTCTGTGTTGTGATGCAGTGCGACTAGTGGAGTTCTTGGCACAATATATCCGCTTCTCATGGCAGCCTTATGGGGAATTGGTGACGGTGTATTTAATACACAGCTTAATGCCCTGATTGGGATTTTCTTCAAGAATGATGTGGTATAAACTCAGTCTCTTTCACTGAGCTAACCCTTTGTTCATTCTGACTTATCCCAATACTTAGGCTTAGTTTGGCCCCCACGTGGCTTTTTAAAAGTTTAGCTTATGAAATTTATTATTAAAGTTGTTTGATAATTTTGTACAAGTGACACATTACTCTTAAAAAAAAACATCATGAAACCAAAAAGCAACCTTGAGCTTTTAAAAGCTCCATTCTAGAACTTTTAAAAGCTCCCCCAAAAAAGCCCTAAGTTCAATTTTTGCAAAGCTCATAAACTAGTTACCAAATGAATTAACATGAAATTGTGCTTTAAAAAGGAGAAGCACCAAAATGGCGTAATGGGGGCCAAACTAGTATGCCTTATAATGTTCTCATGTTGGCATTCTAATCATGTTCTGCAATCCTCACTTGAGATGGTAGCTTTTTTACTCCAGTAGTTAGTTGCTCGTTATCATATTTCTTGGATATTGCTTTGCGGACTCTATCATTCACTATCCACGGTGTTGATATATAATCTCTTCCTGTTTAATAATGTATCCCATATTTTTAGCTACTTTTCAATGCATATGCAGGAAAACAACTTCTTTTTTGTTTTTTGTTTTACTGTTCATGGATTCTATTTACCTTGTCAAATTTTTTTATCAGATCAGTTTCTGGTCTTTGTTGTAATTAGACAGATATGTTACAAGTTACAACATACTAACACCACCTTGAGTTTTGTTGGATTAGAAATAGAATGTTAAACAAGCATCCCCTGTGGTCCTAAGACTTGCACTTGCGTTTGGTGCTGAAATAGTAGAAGACTTGCAGCTATGAAATATGAAAAAGTAATTTGTCATTTTAGAGTCAGTTTATACCTATCACAAAAAAAGGAGGAAGTTTGGATTGAGTTTAATAGACTACCTTCATATGAACTTTTTCTGTTACAAGTGCAAAGCAAAGTCTTTCTGGATGAAAATATGTATCCTTAATAAGGGGTAGTCGTACGAGCCTGCTGAGGTTGAAAGCATCAGAAGAGTGCTGATGGTTGCTGCTAGTGAAGGTTTTGATAAGCGTCTTGTTGAGACGGATTCTGAAGTGGCTTGCCGACTTATAACTTATAAGGGAAGCTCCTGATAATCACCCCTTGAAAGCTCTTCTGGTTGACTGTGATATCCTCTTAAGACAATGCAATGAGGTTATAAGTAATACCAAAAGAGAGGGCAACAAATGTGCCAATTTGTTAGCCAACCCAGGAGCTTGCAGTGAGGACTTGATTGTTTTTTTGGATTCTCCCCCCAGCATTTTGCAGGTTCCTCTGCTTGGGGATGCTCTAGGTGTTAGCTTCATTAGAGGAGGAAGCTAGTTCTTTTTCTTTTGCTTTATCTTTCTTTTGTCTGTTTTGTATTCTCTACCTGCCAAAATAAAATAAAATAAGGGGTAGTTGTTTAATAAGCAAATATCAAATGTACTTATTCGAAAAACCACTAAAACTTTCACTTTTCCTCACTTCATTGGTTTGTCAAACAATCTTCAGGATGTTCTAGTAATCTTTACTGAAAGTAGTGGTGGAAATGAGCGGTGAATACATAGGGAGAGTAGATTACAAACATAGGTAGAGTTGGTGACTAAGAACTGTAGTGCAAAAACATTCTTGTAACCCTCCACCAAATGTTATGAGATGATTGGGACGTTTTTCTTCACTCTCTCTCTCTCTCTGCTGCGCCTAGCTTTGTTGATTTTTTCCCCTTCAATTCTGGTAGGTATTGGAACAAACTCTGGTAAGGGACTTCTGAAGTTTTCACTTTGTTTTTGTCTATCAATGGGTTGTTACTATCATATTTTAGTCACTATACTGATTTGTTTGATTGATGTAATGCATATCCCACTATGAATTCTGAATGAAATGGCTCAACTATATCCAATCACAAGTTTTACTTCTGGGGACAGGAAGGAGCATTTGCACAGCTGAAGGTATGGCAGTGTGGTGCAATTGCAGTTGTGTTCTTCATTAGCCCATACATATCATTGCAAGCAATGTTGGTCATTATGCTTGTAGCTCTCGTCATCTCGGTATCTGGGTTTCTCTTTCTAACTCTTCGCGTCGAGAGAGCTTTCGCCTCCCGCCCTTCTTGATGGACAATGGTTCAGTTCTTTACTTCGGTACATGCCGTGTTGTTCCGCAGCATGATTGGTCCATATGTGCTTCACATAGGCAACACTAGTACATGTGGATCAATCATGCCGGAGGTAATGAATGTATATTGATTGATAAGACATACTATTCTATTCTTGTGTGTTCATATCCTTCTTATTTGTTCCCTCCAGTGGCATCCATCATTTATTGATCTGGTCTTGTGGAAAAAGGTCCACTATTCTGTTTCTTGAACGTGACATAAAGGTTTTGGATATGCGAGATATATGCTTCCATTTAATATTTGAAATATAGTTCCATCATGTATACACTGAGAAAATATTCATTACAAAGGTGATTTTGCAGACGTGGTATCACAATTCAATTAAAACTCTTTATTTATCCATCTACATCCCCTAGTTGCAGGGGAATTTCTATCTATATAAGCACAAGTTCCAATCTATTAGTATTTTATTTTTTATGATGTGGTATACCCATTGACTTCAATATTTATTCGTATACACTTCAGTATTGTCCCCCAACCCCTCCCTTTAGTATCCATTTTCCTTGTATAGCCATCGGAAGTTGAAACTCTCATTTTGAAAAATAGTAAAAAATCAAGAAAAATGGAGGAGAAGTGACTTGAAATTTAAACATCTTGACTTTATATTCTATTCTTTAGCCTTTCGATGTGTTTTGCTATATTTAGGCTTAGAATGGTTCGTCAACTTAAGGAAGAAAAACGGGGAAAAATTACGAAGAAAAACAGTTCTCCCCTTCCGAATACCAAGAGAAGTTGCATGAAGGATGGGAAAAAAATTGAAAGAAAATAAACTAAAAAATAATTTTTTTTGTTTTTTGTTTTTTGGTTTTTTGTTTTACATTTCAATTTCTTTTTTGTCTTTATGTTCAAGTATTTGTGGAGACACTTTTAGTTTGTAATTGTAGTCGAATATACAAGGGATTTATTATTATTATTATTATTTTCTGGTTTTCTTTTGTTTTATTTCACTAAATACACAAAACATACAAAGAAAAGTGTCTTCTTAGAGTTTATCCTTCTGTTTTTGTTTAAATCATCAACAAACTAAACATAGCATAAATGGAGTAGTAAAAACTCTAAAAACAAAGAAGGGAAAAGTTTGCAATCCTTTTATTCTCATCAATAGTTTTCTCCCAAATCTAACAATAAAAAATGTTTTTATCTTTCCCGAAGTCCCTCCTGTGTTTCCACGCAGTTCGCCCACAATTTAAAAAAGGGTATTGTTATTTCCACTCCATCATTTAACCTATGCATTCCATGGTATCACTGTCAGAACATGTGGTATCATGTATGTAATGCATGACATACATATGTCACATGCTTTAAGAATGATACCATGGAGTGCCTTGGTTCAATGATGGAGTGGCAATAGCATCACCCTTTAAAAAATAGGAGTACAAAATACTACTCCTTCCGTCTCATTTTGTGAGTCTATTTTTGGGAACTTAACTTATTAAGGAGGCAAAAAAAATTTACACCTACTTTTCACAATTGCTTCTAATCATTATAATAACTTTTTTTTTTTTTTTTTAAATTTTGTCTTGGTGTAGATTTCAAGAGGGATAATTTTGGAAAATGAGTAAAAATTATACACCAATTTAAAAAACTACACTAATTTTGAGATATCTCAAAATAAAATATAAGACTGATAAAATGGGACGAAGGAGTTATAAAAAATTATTTACCTTTACAACTTGTCGAGGACAATATGGTCAATAACAAGAAGTAGCTTTTGTATTTTTGTGCCACGCACACCCAAAAAACCGGTCTCCTAAAACTAACAGACAAGGACAGTTTGGTCAATTCCATTCTCAACCCCCCTCATAGAATCGGGCCATAGATAGAGGAGTTGTTCTTCTCTCCTTCTCAATGTCCTCAAACCTCACCGGTCCATCCCCCCAACTAAACTTCACATATCTTTAAATTAGTTGAGGTTAGGTTCATCTATACATACACATTTATATATATATATATGTTTACATAGAGGTAAATTACATACTAGTATATATATATATATATATTATCAATACATGACCATCTCGTTCTTGGTATTATGACTCTCTCTCTCCTCAATTCAATGCTCCAACGATTCACCGCAAGGTGGCCGCTGCTACTCTACGCCGCCACGTGGACGACGCTTCTGACGGTGACCGTGGCCGTGGCGTCGTTCTCGCCGGAAATTGCATTCGTTTCGGCCATAACTCCGACCTCTATGTTCTCCAGAGCCTGCGAATCATCATCGGAGGGGTCTCTGAGGGTCCCACTTGATATTCCGACGGAGGTTTTCTGTTTTCCAGCGCACATGTTCAGGAGGTCTAAGGTGGATTTGTTGGTGCCTCCTGTTTTCGCGGCGGTCATCGTCGCCGGCTCGGCTTACGTTGTTCGAGCCTTGGGTCTGTGGGAGGTGGACGAGGAGACCTATTGAGCATACATGGGACTTATTTTGAGGAGAGAGAGAGAGAGAGAGAGATCACTTCTATTTGAAGGATTTCAGTAACCACCTTTTGCTGTGTCGATAACTTTTGAAATTAATGAAACTAGGTCCTTTTTTTTCCCTAAATGAAGACATTTTATTGTCTATTTATGTTACTAGGATTTATGTTTCTTGAGATTATTATTATTATTATTATTTTTTTTTTTGACAATGCGAAAGTGATTCAAACTTGAGTGTGAGTTGGTGTCGGGCTAACTCCGATATCAGATCGCTCCTATTTTTTTTTAGGGTTGAGTTCAATATTGTTTGTAGTATTGGAATTTTTATGAAACTATTTTTTTTTTTTTGTTTGTTTGTTTGTTTTTTTTTTGTTTTGTTTTGTTTTGTTTTTTTTGTTTTTTGTTTTTTTTTTTTGTTTTGTTTCGTTTTTTTTTTTCTTTTTTTAAAACTTTTTGGAGCATAGTATGGAACTATTGTTTGAGTTGTATGATTTGTGTTCTTTTAAATACAAATAAATATCTGTTGATTTCATGTTTATATGATGTTTTGTCAAATCTAGTAATGACTAGTGGAATCATGTGAATTTCAATTGAAAATTGTTTTAGTGGTCTTAATGCCACATGTGTTTTCACCGATTCATGTATGTTATATCACAATATTAGAGACACAAGCACTTACAATCACAGTTTATCTCTCTCTAAGGTGACATTATGAAGTCCAGATAATTTTAATAGACTCTACAATACCACCCAATAAATAAATAAAATGTGTATGTGTAAACTGTAAAGTGATTGTTCCCTAAATATTACTCATGCTATATTATTAGAATTGGGTTGTAAATCCCCTCAAATATAAAAAAAAAAACGGTTGTAAATATTAGTCAATTAAACTTCCCTACTTATATCCTCACAAGTGTGCTATGTGTCATATTTCAGTAATTATGTTGATTGGACATGGATAAAATAGGAATGGAATGAGATACATGTCACACAATAAAAGAATATGAGTAGTGCTACATACACACACTTTTTGACACATAGCTTTAAATGCATGTACCTTGTGCTATGTAAGTGGTGCACAGAAAAGTGTAAAAAATTCAAACAGCACAAAGTGTTAGGCACACACCTTCAACCACACCCCAAACCATATCTTATGCTTTAAACACATGTACTCTGTGTTGTTTGAATTTTTTACACATTTTTGTGCACTACTTACACAGCACATGGTACATGTATTTAAAGCAATGATGTAATTTGGAATGTAGTTGAAAATGTGTGCCTAGTATTGTTGCACAGTAAAAACACGAGTGAGCAAAAGTGCTCTCTTTTGTTAATAATTATAAAGTTAATAAACTAAAAATAATTAGAATAAAATATTTGGGGGAGAATACATTACCCTCACACTAGGGGTGGTCATGGGCCGGGCCGGGTCGGACTTGCACTCTATACTAAGGATAAGTACCTTTGCCCAAGTCCGGCCCGGCCCGTTGCGGGCCTACAATTGGTTGCCCAAGCCCGGCACGACACCAACCACTAAAATTCCAAGTCCGGCCCGCGGGCCGGCCTATTGCTATTTTTAATTTTTTATTTTTAAAAACTTGAACTTAAAAAAATAAAAAAATTACCATAAATAATGTTTTGAATGATTATTAAGACACATTATTCACAAAAATGCAATAAAAACTCTTGTGATAATACATATACATTGAATATCTTATGTAAAATTATACTCCCTCCGTCCCATAATAAGTGTCCACATTTCCTTTTTTGGATGTCCCACAATAAGTGTCCACTTCCTAATTTGGCATATAACTTTTATTTACTTTCCAAAACTACCCTTATAATAAAGACAAAGTAGCATTTATTTGTGGTCTTAAAACAAGCAAAAAGTCAAACACCCATCACATCTAAGGGTAAAATTGGAAAGTGGCCATTTAATGAACCCAAAAAACTAATATAATACAACTTTCTTAAACAATGTGCAAAATGGAAGTGGACACTTATTATGGGACGGAGGGAGTATTAATTTATATATTATATAATAGAAAATACAAAAAATAAATATATTTTACTAATAGTCGGGCTGGGCCGGGCCAAAGCGGGCCTCATTTGCTTTGTTCAAGCCCGGCCCTAAAATTAATCGGGCCTAAAATTATTGCCCAAGTATAACACCCGTATTTGTGTTATTGCTTTTGCATTTCATTGTCGTGCATGATAATGTGATGTGGCGTGTCTTTTGACACATGTTTGGGTGAGTTTTAACTCACGAGTTGATTTGGGTGTCTGTATTAGAGAACCCTTTGAAACTGTGGTGCTTGAGGATTTGTTGTTGTGACGTCTCTTCTTGTGTGAGACGGTCACTGTGGAATACTTTAAATGTTTATCTGAAAATAAATATTTACCTGTGTATTTCAATATCTGTATTATTTTCTGTTTTAGAATTCATATCTGTTGTTAGTTTTAGTATCCTAGTGAGAACGAATTAACACGCTATTAATTTGGTAGGCTAATTAGCAACTTCGGAAACGTCATGTAGAAATTCGTGTTTTAGCGACCAAACGAAACTTAGTCGAAAACTTTTATAATTTTGAGATTTCACTTATAAAGCTATGAATAAGCTGTATAAAAAGTTTCAGAGACTAATTAGGAGTTTTGAAAACTCGTGGGGAGGTAAACGTAATTTTCAAGAGTTTTGCCTATATATCAGATAGAGATGGTTGAGATATTCTCACAAGTTCTTAACCTAAATTCCAAAAAGGGGGCCATAGGGAGATTTTGGAGCTTAGAGCTTTGCGACGCCAAACGACGACCTTCCGACAGTCTGTTTTCTCCCATATTTCATATTCGAGCTCCTCGAGGTAAGAGCTTCGTTTTGATATATGTTAGGGCTTGTTTGGCCAAGTTTTCCGAAAAGTTGTTTTCTCGGATTTTTCATAAAAGTTGATAAATGAAATTTTGATCCATAGGAATTGCACTAGACAGACTTCTGCACGTTCTTTGTGCACGGGTTTTCTTCAGATTGAATTATAGGAGCGTTATTCGGAGGTGAGTGATTCAACTATGTTTTTGGAATGGTTTCTTGACATGTATTCATGTTATGTTTGAATAGTATGTATTAATACTTAGAGATATATTGTGTAGTTCATGTTGGGCGTTTATATTGATAAGTAGGCCCAATAGCACGATGAAATGTTTTGATTACCGCGAGCATGGTGATGTGTATTTGAGCATGTTAAGTTGCTTATTTGGGTCAGAATGAACACGTGGCCACCGTGCCATTTTGTGGAGCCGATATAGGCATTAAGGTCGCAAGATTGAAGAGAAGAATCGTGGGTCTTACCCTTTCGCGTGGACTTATTGGCGAGGAGTCGCGGATTGGGAGTATGGACGGGCACGTGAGTCTCCCGCGACTAGTATGAAATGTAGAGATGTGAATGCGGATATGCTTATCATTCATGTGCATATGTTGTTTTATTCACTAAGCGTTAGCTTAAACAAATCGAGTATCTGTGGTTATTCAAATAACCATTTCAGGTGTTAATGCTGGCGAGGAATCGGAGAAGTGAGCACGTGGGTTCAGAGTTCGATTAGAAGACAACCTGAATGTTGATATTGTAGTTTTGGAACAATAGGAATGTTGTAATAAAGATTTTGAATGGTTTTATCTTATGTTTAACTTAGTATGTTAGAGTGGACCTAAAGCATGGTAATAGTTAGTAACTCGTTGTAATTATACTTTGGTAATGTTTTAATACAGCTATGATTACTTTGATGTGAGATTGGAGTGTGTGGTTAACACTTGGTTGTTTAAAAAACTTTTTGAAACTTGTTTTCTGCAGAATTGGGCTGCTGTCAGGGGAGCAGTCGACTGGTCCAGTATTCAGTCGACTGGACCCTTGTGCCTGCTAGTTACTTCTTTTTAATATGGCAAAAGCAGTCGACTGGGCCCTGCCTCAGTCGATTGGACCTCTGTAGGTTTTGTGTTCATTTTGGTTCTGCTTACTTCAGTCGATCGAAGGGGGAATTCAGTCGACTGAAAGTTGGAGTCCCAGTCGACTGGACCCCAGTCTCAGTCGACTGGATGGTCTGTTACACCTTTTTGAAAAACTATCTGCTTTCTTCAGTCGACTGAGGTCCAGACCCAGTCGACTGGACCCCTAGTTTTAAAATGTGTTTTGTTTTCTGCTGCGTGTGTTCTTCAAACTAAATTTTGGGAACGTTAATGAATTGGGTTAGCCTCGGTGGCGTGCCACAGGCTCCGGTTCCGCTATTGTGGGACCGGGCTGTGACATTTAGTGGTATCAGAGCATAAGTTTAGAGCCTTGGGAACGAGTGACGTTATATATGTTGAGTGACGTCGAATGGAGCGTGTAATTATGAAGATAATTGTTATCATTGTACAAATGCTTCATGTGTTAGCATTTGTTGATTATGATGAACTGTACGCATATATCTATATTGTGGCATAGCATGCATAGTCATTATGTTGGGAATATGCCCTCAAACCAGTTAGATGGATAATGGAATATCTAAATGCATTTATGCATGTTAGTTTATGAGATGAATATTAGACTGAAATCCTTAAACAACATTGCATGTGGTTCATTTGTGTATGCGATTACACATGTGAGATATGAATCACAAATCCTTGTTGTTTCAAGTAAGTCACAGTGGATGATAAGTCTGGATAACTTATCAGGTATACACTGTAGCATGATTAACGTCTACGGGGTAGAATGACGAATCTCATTCATAAGAGTCTTTGACTCTTGGTTAATATGCTAGTGCACTCGGTGCATTGACGGACCTGAGTTAAACCTATTGATACCTAAACGCTGTCACCGTCAATAGGAACTCAAAACTTGTAGAGGGATACATGTCATTAATCCTGAGACAGTTATGAGCGCAATTTGTATGCTTAATTGTTGACTTACCAATCAGTGAGGTCTTGCAAGATCAACACCTGGGTATCTTGGGTAAATCAGGTATACAATGTTACGAACATATATTGTCAAGATGGAATTCTACCCTCTTCTATAAAACGAAGAGTAAGTATTCCCTCGAGAATGTCACTAGGAGTGATTACTGAGAGTTGGCCAGCCTTGTCAACAAAGTGTTATTGTTGACATGTTTAGTAATCCAAGCGTAGTGAATGATACTTGAGGAATATAAGATGTACTATCTATTGGGTCGACAGTATCTTAACACATACATCCCAATGATAGATACGAATACTGCCTGGTAGAGGGACATCCGTATCATATTATACAAGTCTAGCAATCACTTATGTATGTGTGATTATGTTCTTATGCACTGGAGTGCAATTATCATTTTATAGTGGCATTAATGATAATTGATTAATTATTGATTCCTTAGTCAAGAGTACTGACTAGATGGAATAATAATTAATCGGAGCCAGTAATTAAGAACCTAGGAGGTCCCACTCTTAGCTCCACCAGAATGCTTGGAAAGGCAATTGAGGATGTTGTCAAGACTGGTTCGATCGATCGAAGTTGTTTCGATTGATTGAAGTCTAGACAGGTTCGATTGATCAAAGTCACTTCGATCGATTGAAAGTAAGGTCGGTTCTGGGAATCTATAAATAGGGCAGCTGCGTTCTGGGAAAGAAGTTCGTCGTTTTAACGTCCCTAAGCTGCTGAAACTGTTTTAGGGTTCCCAAACCTTCTTCATGCTCTCCATTAGAGATCCCACCATCTCTAGCCTCTCTGGGAAGCGTTCGAGGAGACATAAGAGTGAAGATCACCTAGAGGTTGCTGCTGGACATTGCTAAAGGAAGCCATATTCAGAATTGGGTTCAAGACCTAAGGTATATTATTCTTGCACCCTTGTACACATCTAAGGAGTTGACGAGTAGTAGATCCAGGGATACCAAAAGTTTTTTATAACTAGACTTTTTCCGCTGCGCGTTTAAACTTTGATTCAAACCGTTTTTTTACCAACAATTGGTATCAGAGCCACGCTCGTTTGGATCTTTAGATGTGTTTTTGGAACACTAGTTTTGATTTGCATGTTGATTTTAGAACTGTTTTCGAAACTGCATCATCACAGATCTGTTTCTGCAGCATTATCACAGCAGGATACAAATCTGTGATTGCGTAGGATGCAAGGCGGGTTCGATCGATCGAAGTAGTCTCGATCGATCGAACATCCTCTGTACTCAAGCGATCTAACGGGTTTCGATCGATCTAACGTTGCAGATGTTCAATCGATCAAATGTAGTTCGATCGATCGAGACAGACTCTTTGTCAGGTTCTCTGTTTCACAGTGTTAAAGTTTTTTTTTAAAAAAATTAAATACTTTAATTTTAAAATATTCTGTAAATTTTTCAAATCACTGTGTGAAACAGAATGTTCGAGCGATCGAACAGTGTTCAATCGATCGACGGTTCGAGCGATCGAACGGTCTTCGATCGATCGAACTGTGACAGAGAGGTGTGATGTTGTTTGAAGTTCTAAAATAGTATGTAAAATGTTTATATATTGTGTGAATCAATTAGGGGTTCCAATAGTTACGTATAATTGTTATATATGTGTGGATGTGCATACGACTAACCCTTTTGCAGCAAGTTAGTCACTATCTCCCGTGGCACCAAGTTTTCTAAATTTTTGTGTTTAAATGTTTTGAGATTGGTGTTTATTTTAATAATTGGTTTGGTTTTAAGGCATTTGTAAAGGGCGCTGCGACTTCAATCCTACGAAAAGGAAAGTCGCATCGGTTTCCCTAGCCTTTTTATTTTATTGTTGCAATTTCTTTTTCTAGAAAAATTGTAAGCTTCAAAAGAAGCATAGGACCAATGTAATAGAATTAGGAATTCCATGAAGATGGAGCAAGGAGCCGTTGTCCATGAAGATGGAGCTGGAGGCGACCAAACCAAAAAGGAGGTTCTATGGAGATAGAGCCATGGGAGATAGAGGCATTGTTTGAATGCCTATATTTCATTTTAGTTTTTGTTTTAAGTGCTTGGTTTGTGATTTGCATATAATACATTGTTGCATGCACGTAAAGCAAGTTTTCTAAAATAAAATTCAAAAACCATTTTCAACACATTAGTAAACACTGGATGTTTATGGGTAATGTGAAGAATTTTTTTTTAAAAAAATTCCTATTAGTTCATTGGAAGTATGAGAAATACTCTGTGTCACTCATTTATGAGTGATCATTCCATACGAAGGGTATATCTTATTGATTACTAGATATGAATTTCTTATAAAATCTAGTGGGAGAGGGACTTAGTTTTATAACTCCCACGGTCTTCCATAAACGGTTCATTGTAAGGTGGATAGTATATTCTGTGTCACCCAGCCATGGGTGATCATTCCATACGGAGGATAGACTATTCATTGGTTACTAGATATGAACTTCCTTAGGATAGAATCAATGAGACGCGTTAGAGGGTGACCACTACACTGAGGCACTACTTGAGGCGATTGTCATTGGATTCTAGTTAATGGTGAACACTAGCTAAGCTATGGGTAAGGGATTCCACACGGAGCATTATCCAGAAACTTAGAGACCAAAAGTTCAGGAGTCATGAATTGTTTTGTAAGAGTTGCATGACATTCATGATGGGTTTCCCAATCAGGCTATGAGGTTATGATCGCCACACGGAGACTTAATTTCATAGGCTTGACATCCTGAAGACAATTAATGAGTTGGTTAAGGGAATTCCAATGTATCATATAAATTGTCATATTTATGATTTCCATAATGTAACTCTGTTATATTATTTGTATTTCAGATTCGTTATGTCTAGCCCACTTGCTATAACCATGATCCAGAATAAGCTAATTGGAAACAACTACGTTGAATGGAAACTAGAACTGGATGAATTATTAACTGCTAATGGATGTAAATACGTTCTTACCATTCCCTGTCCACCTATTCCATACCATGACACCCCAACTGATCTTGCGGATCAATATTGGCAGTGGATTAGATTTGATGGTATAGCTCGCTCTAACATCTTAGACTCTTTGTCTGATGTGTTGAACCAGCAACATCAACCTTTGAACACTGCCCGTGCTGTAATATTGAACCTCGAGGAGATGTTTGGGGAACTGAGCCGTACTGCAAGGCTTAGAGCCTTGGAGTTAGTCATGGACACCAGAATGTTGGAAGGAACTTCTATAAGAGGGCATGTTTTTAAAATGATTACTTATTTCAAAGTAATGGAAGTTCTGGGTTCCGACATTGATGGTGAGACTCAAGTTGACATAATCTTGCATTCGTTGCCTTCATCATTCACTCAATTTAAAAAGGTTTTTAAAATGAGTAAAACAGTTTTTTCAACAAGTGAATTGATGAGCTCTCTTGAGACAACGATGGATATAGTCAAAGAGGAGTCAAATGTTCAAAACATTGGAATGGCTTCATCTTCTGGAACTAAGCCTAAGAGCATAAGTTCAGAGAAGGAGAAGCAAGACTCAAGGATAGGTGAGCCTAACGCAATTATTAGGAAGAAGGCAAGACTTGGAAAGGGAAAGGCTGGTGCTGTGCCAAAAGGAAAGTGTTTCCATTGTGGCATGAGAGGGCATTGGAAAAGGAACTGTGTGGAATACTTGACTGCCAAAAGGCAAGGTAGGATCCCTTTCACTAGTTTTTGAAGTAAGTTGAAAAACTGATACTTCAACTACTTGGGGCATTGATTCTGTATTTCTAAATTATATCTGTAATTGTTGCAGGGAATTGGAAAATAAGAATGTGCAGTGATTAGAAGATCTTGATTGCCTTTTGGGATCTGATGCAAGAGTTGCTATTAGATTAATAGTTTTATATTGTAATAAAATTATGGAGTTATTAGATGGATTTCAGTTTTGAATTAATGAATAATATTTATTCTTTTGATTTTGGTACTGAAATTCTTGATTAAAAGAAAGCGTTCTTTTATGTGATCTAAATAACTTGTCAAGCAAGTATCCCACCAATTTACTCTTGTATATTATCTAATGTAGTATTTAAATGACTCATGGGGATTTTACCATCTAAAAGGATAGCACCTTCAACTAATTCTATAACTTTTGGTTTAGAGGTTAGATCATATTTAATCTAAATAGGATAAATGGGGAGTAAAGGATTGGATCTTAAACTCTTTTGGTTGCTGAGACCATTGCCTATTTGTCAATCCTATTTAGAGAGTAAATGTGATCAGATCATATTAATCTAAATAGGATAAATAGGAGGTAAAGGATTGGATCCTAGACCTTTTTTGGTCACTAAGACCACTGCCTATTTGTCAATCCTATTTAGAGGGTAATGTGATCAGGTGATTTTTCTTTTTGAAAGATCACATGACCAAAGACTTATAAGAATTAGGTATACTCACGTATGTGGGCCAATAAACATTAGAGTTGAAAAGTAATTTCGGCTACTCTGGATACTGATATACATTTACTTATTGCACCTTCATCCTCAATTTTGAAGAAATTCAAAAGTTTTGGAATGAAGAGTAATTGGTAAAAGAATATCGTTGCTTTTTGATTTGATCAAAATGGTGAGTATCTATCTAATGTATTTATTGTCCAAAGGAGATAAGAATGAGATTCTTTCTCGACAGTCTACACCTAGTGCGCCTCCACGGGATGGTGTAGCAGGTAGAAGGAACTATTTTTTTAGATATGACTGGGTCATGGGATGAGTTATTTAGAGTTACTACTATTCCTTGTTTTTCTCGATGGAACTACAATGTATATACTGGATTTTATTCAAAAGCAAATCTTTTCGATAGACATCCCCAAAGTTGTGAAAAGAATGCGACTTCTTTCTCATGGTAACTTTGGATAAGGATGTCTAGCACTTTGGTGTAAAGAAATGATGAGCCTTTTTGAATCTAGATTAGAAGTATAATACTTTTGTAGTGTTTCCAGAGAAAACAAAAGTTGGTTGGAGACCAAATTTTATAAAGGAAAGATAATATAAAAGAGTAAAGTAATTTATATCTTAAAGCAATCTATAAATCATCTAGAACTAAAATCTACTACCTCTTCATCTGTTCCTACATCGGTACTTCATTCTAGTGGGAGAATTCTTAGCGTTGCTAAAATCTCCTTGTGCATTGAAGTTTTGTGATAAGGAAGCTTCGGTATATGATTTGCATAAGTCTACGGACTTAAGCAATCATCCAGAGATAAGGACATCTGTTTTGACTAGTTGGTCAAAATACTTTGGATTCGTCTAAAGTATGGATGTAGCTTAAGTGGATATAAGGATCCTTGCACTAAGGAAGTGTGGTGGTGATTATGGTTCCCCACAATGATAACACCTTTATCATTACGAGATGTCAAAGTAGTGTTATCAATGGTTGAGGTTAAGTTTCTTCAGTATATTTGATATTTATGATCTCGGTGAGGCGAGCAATAATCTTTGGATTATGCTCATTCAAGATCGGGAAGTTAAGGTAATGAGATTATCTCAAACTTCTATATCATAAAGTTATTGGCAAGATTCAACGTAGAACATTTCGATAAAGGTTATTCACCTTTTGAACATAACCTATTGCTCTTTCAAGACTTGTAATCTTAGGATGCAAGATGAAAGAGGTCGCATGAAAGGTGTATCATAAGCCTAGGCTGTTGATAAACCTTGTATGTGATGTTAGGTATAGGATATCTGTTAAACCGTCGAGGTTGTTCACAGATATCAGTCCAAATGGAAGTTCAGTTCACTGAACTATCATAAAGCACATATTCTCTAGGGCTTGAGATAGAACTATATATGCTAGATGATGTTATTTTGGACTATGTTCGAATTAGCTTTACTGGATACATGTTTGGTGACGTCTTTTTGTCTAGGGATATAGTATAACATGGAGATGTTCTACTATGGATTATTTCAGTCGATGATCATCAGTCCCTATGCAAAACCTTACGGGTTAAGGATTTTGACAAATCACGTAAACAATGTTGGTGTTTGTTTGTAACACTATATGGTTATGAGTGCAAGTGGGAGTTTGTTGGGAATATGCCCTCAAACCAGTTAGATGGATAATGGAATATCTAAATGCATTTATGCATGTTAGTTCATGAGATGAATATTAGACTGAAATCCTTAAACAACATTGCATGTGGTTCATTTGTGTATGCGATTACACATGTGAGATATGAATCACAAATCCTTGTTGTTTCAAGTAAGTCACAGTGGATGATAAGTCTGGATAACTTATCAGGTATACACTGTAGCATGATTAACGTCTACGGGGTAGAATGATGAATCTCATTCATAAGAGTCTTTGACTCTTGGTTAATATGCTAGTGCACTCGGTGCATTGACGGACCTGAGTTAAACCTATTGATACCTAAACGCTGTCACCGTCAATAGGAACTCAAAACTTGTATAGGGATACATGTCCTTAATACTGAGACAGTTATGAATGCAAGTTGTATGCTTGATTGCTTTGACTTACCAATCAGTGAGGTCTTGCAAGATCAACACCTGGGTATCTTGGGTAAATCAGGTATACAATGTTACGAACATATATTGTCAAGATGGAATTCTACCCTCTTCTATAAAACGAAGAGTAAGTATTCCCTCGAGAATGTCACTAGGAGTGATTACTGAGAGCTGGCCAGCCTTGTCAACAAAGTGTTATTGTTGACATGTTTAGTAATCCAAGCGTAGTGAATGATACTTGAGGAATATAAGATGTACTATCTATTGGGTCGATAGTATCTTAACACATACATCCCAATGATAGATACGAATACTGCCTGGTAGAGGGACATCCGTATCATATTATACAAGTCTAGCAATCACTTATGTATGTGTGATTATGTTCTTATGCACTGGAGTGCAATTATCATTTTATAGTGGCATTAATGATAATTGATTAATTATTGATTCCTTAGTCAAGAGTACTGACTAGATGGAATAATAATTAATCGGAGCCAGTAATTAAGAACCTAGGAGGTCCCACTCTTAGCTCCACCAGAATGCTTGGAAAGGCAATTGAGGATGTTGTCAAGACTGGTTCGATCGATCGAAGTTGTTTCGATCGATTGAAGTCTAGACAGGTTCGATCGATCAAAGTCACTTCGATCGATTGAAAGTAAGGTCGGTTCTGGGAATCTATAAATAGGGCAGCTGCGTTCTGGGAAAGAAGTTCGTCGTTTTAACGTCCCTAAGCTGCTGAAACTGTTTTAGGGTTCCCAAACCTTCTTCATCCTCTCCATTAGAGATCCCACCATCTCTAGCCTCTCTGGGAAGCGTTCGAGGAGACATAAGAGTGAAGATCCTAGAGGTTGCTACTGGACATTGCTAAAGGAAGCCATATTCAGAATTGGGTTCAAGACCTAAGGTATATTATTCTTGCACCCTTGTACACATCTAAGGAGTTGACGAGTAGTAGATCCAGGGATACCAAAAGTTTTTTATAACTAGACTTTTTCCGCTACGCGTTTAAACTTTGATTCAACCCGTTTTTTACCAACACATTATGCATTAAACTCAACAGGGGAATATTTGAAACGTTATGGCGGATCTGCCGAGAGAATTGTCACCGCATTCGCGGATGGACCAAATAGTGAATATGGTGGGAAATTTCATACAAGCGGTAAGTGAAAGAGAATAGATGAACGTTCAGCCTCCACCAGTGAAAATTTGTTACATCAATGCACCACCGGTACCGCGGCCTCAATACACAATCGTGGAACAGTTTCATAAGCGGAAACTGACCTTGTATCATGGACAGGTTGACATAGACTTGGCCGATCATTGGATGATGGACATGGAAAGACATTTCCGTCAGGTAAAATGTACCGATGAGGAGAAAATTTTATGCGCATCCGATACGTTGATGAGCGAAGCATTGGATTGGTGGAACAACGTACTTGAACAACGGAAGCCGACCATGTGGGAAGCATTTAAAGAAGAATTCAACAAACGTTTCTTTTCGCAATCTGCTTATACTCAGAAACGCCAAGAGTTTGCAAGTCTGGTTCAGGGAGACATGACTGTGAGTGAGTATGTATCCCGTTACAATGCCTTGTTACGATTTGGGAAAACTACCGTTCCGACTGATAGGGATAAAGCTCGTAAGTTTAAGGAAGGACTTAGGGAGAATATCTGTGGCCGTGTGGATATGTTACAACACCCAACCGTTTCTCTCGTTGAGGAAGCTACTCGTATTGCTGAGAAAAGTGTCGACAAATATCAACAGGGAAAACAAGGGAAGAGAGCAAATGACAGTCGGGGTAAGAGTCAAGGGAATGCGAAGAAACCGTTCACGCAAGATTCGGGATCGCATATGGGTAACCAAGGAGGAAGTACATTCACGGGAGATGAGACCGTTCTGCCCGACATGTAACCTGTGACACAGGGGAACCTGCTATCAATTGACCACTTGCTACCTTTGCAAGAAACTGGGACACGTATCTAGGAATTGTCCTTTGAATGCGAATGTGACTACACCGAACACTACCTCGAACACAAAGAGTTACAACCCAGAGATGAGGGGAAAATGTTTTGAATGTGGACAACCGGGACACATAGCGAAGAATTGCCCGAGTAAAAGACAACCGAGAATGAATACCGGGGCATCGAGTGTGTCAAGCGGATCAAGAGTGGAACCTCGAGTGGATAAAGGGAAAGGAGTCGCGCAACAACAAGGACGATACTTCCAGCTCAGGCCGGGGAATACGGATGATACCGTCGTATCAGGTATTCTTCCTATTTGTTCGTATCCTGCACGTATACTTATGGATTCTGGTTCAACGCATTCATTCGTATCACGTGATTTTGTTAAGCATTTAACTGTTAAGTCAGAACCGCTAGGATATGACTTGTGTGTATCATTGCCTAGTAGTGAACCGCTAGTTACTTCTTCGATATTCAAGTCATGTGAGATCAAGATAGGTGACAAAGTCTTGAGCGTTGATTTGATTCCGTTGACAGTGAATTACTTTGATGTTATCTTGGGTATGGATTGGTTGTCGGTTAATCAAGCCAGAATCGATTGTGAACAGAAACGGGTTAGTTTCTATCCGTCAGGGCGAGAAGAGTTTACTTTTCAGGGTAAGGGAGTGATCGTACTGCCGTACTTGATATCGGCGATTCAAGCAAGTAAGATGTTGAAGAAGGGTTGTTCGGGTTTCTTATGTTCAATTATCGACACTCGAGTTCTTGGACGACTAATAGAAGACATTTCAGTAGTTCGAGAATTTCCAGATGTTTTTCCCGATGAGTTACCCGACGTATTGATTGAAAGAGAACTTGAGTTCACAATAGAAGTAGTACCAGGGTCACAACGGATATCTAAAGCGTCGTACCGAATGACACCGATAGAGTTGAAAGAATTGAAGGTTCAGTTACAAGATGTAACACCCATACCCAAAAAACGGGTTAATTATCATGTTATCTGCATTAATTAATATAATTAGTGTATAAAATGGATTAAGGGGAGGCTTGAACTCGCCCGTGGAAAAAGGTGTTCAGAAAAGGACACCAATTGGAAAAGTCCCCAGTGAGGAGGGACAGGTTTGGAAGTGGGACCCAGTGAAGGGCCCGGATAAAAATATGTGCATTTTATATGATTAAATACATTTATATGATTACATGATTATTTGTTTAAATGCTTTCATATTATATGATGATATATGTTTAGCATTTGCACTACACCATATGGGCAAATTTGTAACGGACATGTTTGATGATTTGTAACGGGTATTCCCGTTACTAATTTGTAACGGGTATTCCCGTTACAACTTTCGAATAACCGTTACTAATTACCATTATTTTGATTACTTAAACTGAGTAACGGTTGGATTTATATTTGCAACGTGTATATCCGTTACAAAATTGATCTAAAAAATAAATATAATAATAATGATAATTTCAACGTTATTTCAATCGGGCTCCAACTTGGATTTCATAAAAAGAGAAGAGGACAGAGAAAGGTGAGAGAGGAGAAAGGGGGTTTTCAACCCTATATCTACACGCCGATTACTGCTGCCGCCGACCTCCTACTGCCGCCGACCACCTCTTGTCGCCGACTTCTTGCTGCCGCCGATCACCTCTTGCCGTCGACCACCTCTTGCCGTCGACCACTTCTTGCTGCCGCCGAGTACTCTTCTTTTTCTTCTTCTTCTTCTTCTTTTACCTTCTTCCTTATTTTTCTACTAAATAAGAGGTTTTGCCTTATTATATAAAGCTGTGAACTAACAACTTCTTGTGATTCTTACTCTGAATTTCTGGTGCATTTTTAGGGTTTTTTGTGGTTTTGAATTGATGAACACTAGCATGAAGTTGTAGGGGTTTTGTCTTAGCAATTCTTTCAAACAAATTAGTATTATGTTTTGCATTAGTTATTTTTCTTCCCATTTGTTTGTTGATTCCCATTTTTTTTTTATTGATTCATAGCCTCATAGGTAAAAGAAATTAATGCTAAGAGGGTCGAATAATTCCATGATAATGCTAAGAAGGTCCAATAATTTCATATTTGTGCTTTTAATTTGTAGCAAGTTTTTATTTATTGTTTCCAATTCCTGTGAACAAATCATGAGTTTGAAACTTTGAACTAAAGATTGCCCATGATTTTTTTTCTTTCTTAAAAGTATGTTTTTGTTCCCTTGTTTCCATTTATGTCAACAAATTAATGTGTTGAAGCTAGAGTTTGCCCATGTTTCTGAAAGGATATGTTTTTGTTTTCTTGTTAGTTTCCATTTCTATGAACACATTAATTTGTTGAAGCTAGAGTTTTCCCATGATTTTGTGTTTTTCTGAAAGTACTATATATGTTTTTATTTTTTTATTTTTTTTGGTTTCCATTTCTGTGAACAAATGAAATAGTATTGGGGCTAGTTCTGGAAGTATGTTTTTTTTTTTATTTCCATTTCTATAAACAAATTAGTTGGGGGCTAGAAATTTTGCCCCAATGATCATTCTGTTTTTATTCGGAGAGTATGTTTTTGTTTTTGGTTGTTTTCCATTTTTGTGAACAAACAGGCTTACACAAATGAGTTGGAGCTAGAGGTTGCTCATTTGTTGGAAGAGAATGCCATACTCAAAAGACAACAACATGTATATTTTAAGTAGTGTATTAGAAAAAACAATCTAAACAAGCCCATACACATTAATAATTTCCTTCTTCAGCTTTTAGAATATTGTTTCTCATACATTCACACTTTTAAGCTTTTTTTTTACTCCTTCAGCTTTTAGCATTTTCAATTCCGTTTAGTTTTCTCTTTCCATTCTTGGAAGTAGTATAAGTTAGCATTTTTAGTGATTATGATTGCTGTAGGTTCAATATGTTACCTTACCCATCTTGACTGTCTAGAGGTTAGGGAGATATGCTTAGAATACAAGTGCGAGGAAAAGAACTCCTTTTTGTAGCATAATTTGTTTGTAATTGTACTGACTATGCTATTGTTCTGAATCCATGTTCATGTGTGCAAAATACTATGAATTTTTATTTTTATTTCTATTATTAACTGAAGTTGAAAGAATATGAAAATTAAAATAACTTCAAAGTTGATGTGGCTTCTGTTCCTTGGGGTTTTAAGCCGTATTGGAGAAATCTTTTATGTTTGTTCAACCACGTGTGTGTGCTTTCTGCCCACCTTCCTCAAAATTTCCTACTTTCGGGAGGAAATAGTGTGGCACTTCCTGAGATGAGGACCTTCCCTCTCTTCCCCTCTCTTCCACTTTTCTCCTTCCAAACCATGGAAAGCTATCCATCTCCCTCCTTTCCTTCTGATTTTTTCCCTCCTACTCTTCCTTCCTACCAAACTGACCATTTGTGTCACTGGATAGATTGATTAGATTCATAAACAGAAACTTCTCAGAAAGTGTATCAGACTATTGCTCACCAACATTATGTACTGTACATGCACACATGCACACATATATGTTGTTTCCTTTATATCTTCACTTCCTTTCTGTCTTTCCTCAGAGTTTAGGTGATTGGAGTGTCATTGTCATGTGAGATGCATGTTCTGTATCCGTCTCCGTGCTTCATAGTTTGTTACCCTTCAGTAGAAGTATGATCCATTTGCTAATACGTCATGATTTTTCCATAACCTGTAATTTAATCTCCTAAATAAAGGATTTGTCGTTGCTATAATTTACAGTATTTCCGTGGTCTCATTTTGAACAAAATGCGATGATGACTAATGGTATTATGCATGTTTATTGGCTGACGTGGCCTATTTTAATCAAAGAATAATGCTATGCTTCCCTAATTTTTTTTCCCTAACCAGTGGGCCCAGTTGATTTTGATTGGTTGATGTTGAAGTTATTGAGGGTCCCACTGCCACGTATTGGGAAAAGCTTTTTGGGGAAAAAAAATATTGGGAAGCATAGCATTACTCTTAATCAAAATGCATGCACAACTGTTTTACCAGTTTCTTTAATTCAGGAAACTGGGTTGGACTTTGAACAGTTACTAGTTTCTAAAAGATAAGTTTGAGCTGGGGTCATGCATGGCTAATGGTTGTTACGTTACTAGGTTACTGAACATGTTACTTGAAACCTTTTCTTTTTATAAATGTTTGTTTAATCTGCTTTTAATATAGTCATTGTATGCATATTTGTTTCTCAAGGTGTAGTTCCTAGGATGCTATGAACCGTTTGTAGGCTTTAAGTGTTCCTACTGGGCTGTGGGTTTTAGTGTACAACTTGGGTGAAATGTTTGGGCTGTATGAATGAACCTTCCGTATTACCGTATTTATACATGTCAAACAAAATGCTTTTTATTTTTAGCTGTCACTTTTGTTTCAGGTACGTTGCAAATTATGCTTCTTTTGTTGTTTGTTTTTGGTTCCAGTCATTCAATCACATTTTTCTCTTTTTCCTTTGTTGGTTTGCTAGAAGATTCGTCCAGTGCTTCTGCTACACAGGCTGAAAAGGAGGAGGTTGATTCACGGTCAATATATGTTGGTAATGTGAGGCTTACAATCCTTTTTGCCTATAGTTAATTTTGAGTTATTTTCTTAAAATGGTGTACGAATGTAGTTGTCTTCCTGCATGCATTTTTCTCTATAGCCATAACTCCTAAGCACTTGGAAGATCCATTTGTTTGCTGATTGATTGGGAGAAGGAATTGTACATGGAGAAGTTATTGTACTTCCACTTCTTAAGAGTGACTTTGAGCATAGAAATCGAGAAGTTAGTTTTAAGTAATTGTTGGAGTAGTTCTTAAATGGTGTTCAAATGTCATCTTTTGTGTTCATGTCAATTTTTCATTGAAATTCATTAGGTGTTTCTTTATCACCTTTAGTATCACACACAGGCAAATTGTTTTGTCTCTGTTTATGTGCATGGATCAAGTATTTGCTTTAAATGAATCCATTTCTTTGGACAAAGGCAGACCCGTCAATTATTTTGGACTGAATTATTTATTCCACACATAGATGACTTTGTAACTTTTTCTTTTTTGCTTTGGAACTTTGACTTATATATTTCTGGGAGGTCTAATCGGACTGAAAAGGTGGAATGTTTCTTGGAAAAGTATTTGTCCCTCTTGAGAAATATCTTATTTTGGACTCAATAATTGTTCTATACTTTCGGGCAATGTTTGACAAAAATCTAATTAGTTTTCTCTGGAATGCAGCTCTCTTTGAAGTTCATTGATACTGAACAATTTCAGAGGCAAGTCTAATTGATTGATTTTTTCTACAATTTTTGCAACTATTTTCTTCACAATTACTTTCCATAACATTACTCTTATAATTCTTAATTTTTGCAGACTTCGAGATCTAAAGCAACTTGGTGAGTCTTGTCTTGTTTAGTTACAAGGAAGTTTAGTTCACAAACACTGTAGATTTTTTTACTTTCAGTTTTATGGATCGAAAATCTGCAGAATCTGCCCCGCCGCTGCACTGCCCCGCCGCCACTCTCTCCCTCTCTCTTTTTTTTTTTGTTTCAGATCTGTGTTTTTTTTGTGTCAAGTCGTTACTTTGTCCATTTTAGGCAACGTACCCGTGTTTTCATTATATGCATATACCATATACACGTATACGATTTTACACACGTGCTTAAATATGTTCTCCTTTTTTACATTTAGGGTACTAATTTGGGAGATTATCCCAACCTATAAGGGTTCAATAGAGACTAGCACGAAAAATGTCCTCCGAATCGCGCTCATTTTTTAATACCTTCTGAGACTTTATCTTATATTTCCACTCTCATCGTAGTTGTTAAGCCTACCGGTGTTGTGACAGAAACAACATGTGGGGATGCTTACAACTTGATGCTATTCATGTTAACAAGCCATGTAACATGATATCCTTAATAATATCTTTAACTCAGAAGAGTATAATCTAAAGCTTTTAACAATACCCTTAGCTCCAAATTGTTAGGAGGCCATAAGTTAACATTGGGCATATGCAAATTTTATTTGTTTGGATTCACTTATTTTGACATTAATGTCCTTAATGGTACCCCAAAACATCAAATTTGTCAAAGTTTTCGTGTGAACATTGAAGTGAGTATGTAGACGGAAAAAGTAACTTATTAACAAGTAGCCATTAAACCATGATAGATGTTATTTATTTTTTTTCTTTTCTCTTCTGTTTTCCCCCCATAAAATGATATTGATTGGTCTTTTCATGGTTGTGACAGGTTTTGGATCAGCTTTGCCAAGCAATATAATATCACTGCTGGAATTGATGGAGTAACATCACAAGGTACTCACTATTTTTTTTTTCTTTTTTGTTTTTTTGTACATGCTTCTCAAATTTCATATGGTTTTCACTTTTCATGCTAAAATTTCAAGGACGGATCCACGCCACTTTTTATATGTCACTAAGATGCATTTTGTACGTAACCCAACAGTCATGTCTCTTAGATCAGTATATTTTTGGTATTCCTGATCACAGCCATAAAAAAATTTAGTGAGTGAGAAAAACAGTGAGGAAAATAAATAGGTTTAATAAACTTAAACTTTGTGAGTCACTTCTCTTTCTACCTCACTGTTTTTTTTACTAAGCTACTAAAGAAAAGTTTTTTGCTCGGTTTTCTTTTCTTTTCCCTTGTGGTAGCTAGCTCTGTGTTTTGTTTTATGTTTTCCTCTTTACCCCAAAAAAAAATGCTATTACATCACAAACACAACCTAAAATAACAAATAGCAAGAAATAAAAAGTTAGTACAATGTTAATGCTATTACATCACATCCCATTACTCCCTTCATATCTAAATGTTAATGCTAGTAGCATTCCCATTACTTTATTTCACTTTTCAATGTTGTATCGCAGAATGGCCCGAATCATAAACAAAGAGTGGATGAATGAAAAAAATCGAGTTAGCCAGGTATATATGAAGGGAGTTGAAGAGTTTCTTGAATTTGCTATTGCAAACAATGTTGAACACTTCACAACAATACCTTGCCCGTGTGTAAATTGTCGGAATGGGACACGACGTAGACCATTAGATGTCAGAAACCATCTTATTAGGGCTGGTATAGATAAGTCATATTCTGTATGGGCTTTGCATGGTGAAAAGCCATATAAGAATTCGATACATCATCCGCCAGTAGAAGATGTGCATATAGAAAACATTGAAGAAGAAAACATCGAGGTTGGAGGGATTGGGATGGAGGATCTTGTTGACGCTTCTTACGGAATGCTCGAAGAACCTCATGAAGATGATGGCAATGGTCAGGCTGGAGTTTCAAAAGAACCATATGCTGGTAATGAGAAATACAATGAATACAGAAGATTATCAATTGAGAAATTGTACCCTTCATGTGAGGGCCCTGAGACAACTCTTTCTGCAATTGTGGAACTGCACAACATTAAAAAGCAATTTGGTTGGTCGGGAAATAGTGTGACGGCACTTTTGTCTATCTTGAAAAGGTGGCTCCCGAAAGACAACACTTTGCCAGAGAAGTATCCGCACATGAAGAGTATGATGAAAGACTTAGGGATGAAAGCAAACTTTATTCATGCATGCGCCAATAATTGTGTTCTATATTGGGATGGTAATGAAGATAAGGAGCAATGTCCTCAATGTGGAGAACCAAGATATGCAGTGAAAACAAAGAAGGGGGGGAGAGTTTGCAAAGAACCTTTGAAAGTATTGAGACATTTGCCTTTAATTCCAAGACTTGTGAGATTGTATACTATACCGTGGATTGCCCATGAAATGACATGGCACGATCGATCGACCTCTTCATGGGATTATCTACGACATCCATCGATCTGATTCTCCACAGTGGAGAATGTTTAAGGATAAATGGCCTAAATTTGCTGAAGAGGGGCGTAACGTTTGGCTTGGAATTGCAACTGATGGGTTTAATCCACGTGGTATTCAGTCCTCTAGTTATAGTTGTTGGCCTGTTATCACGGTGCCTTATAATCTCCCACCTTCATTGTGCATGAAGCGAGAGTTCCAAATGTTGTCTTTGCTAATTCCTGGGCCAAAGGCTCCGGGTCAAGACATTGATGTTTTCCTTCAACCTCTAGTAAAGGAGTTGAAGCAGCTTTGGGAAGAAGGAGTGCCGGCTTTTGATATGTACAAAATGCAACATTTTACGTTAAAAGCTATGCTAATGTGGGGTATTCATGATTTTCCCGCATATGGGAATTTATCTGGGTGTATAACACATGGTTATAAAGCATGCCCTAGTTGTGGAGATGACACTCAATCCATCCATCTACCTCATAGTAAGAAAATAGTTTACCCAAACTACCGTATTTTCCTTAGCACGGATCATCCGTTTAGGAGTGGTGGGTGTTTGGGGTATCGATCATCTGAACATAGTCATCCTCCTCCTCGGTTAAATGGAGATGCACTTTTAGAGAAGTTGCGGCAGATAAAGTACGTTCCTGGCAAGATCCCAAAAGTTTCGGGTAGGAAAAGGAAGACGTGCAATGAGGATAATGGTGGTAATGTTGAACCTAAAGAGGCATGGTATAAAAGGTCCATCTTGTTTGATTTGGAATACTGGAGCTCTCATCAAGTTCGTCATGTTCTTGATGTGATGCACACCGAGAAGAATGTCGCAGAGCATCTAATTTTCACAATCCTAGATGATAAAAACAAGTCAAAGGATACACTCAATGCACGTTTGGATATGAAGGCAATCGGCATACACGGTGGCCAATGGATGAGAGTAGATGACCACACATGCAATCAAATAAAACCAAAAGCGTCATTTCAATTGGATAAAAATGAGAAGCGAGAATTTTGCCAAATCTTGAAAGACTTGAAGCTCCCTACTAGTTTTTCATCTAACTTGAGCAACATTGTCACTGTTAACCCACCCAGTTTGCATTCATTGAAATCACATGATTTTCATGTTATTGTAGAATATTTGTTACCCGTATTGCTTCAACATGCCTTTCCAAAACACCGAGATTTGCGCAGAGCTATCCAACAGATAAGCTTATTCTTTAACCTATTGTGCTCAAAAGTCTTAATTCGGAAGGATATCCAAAGAGCCAAATACATGGTTGCCGAGGCATTGTGTGTGTTGGAAAAACACTTTCCACCATCATTTTTTGATATCAGTATCCATCTCATGGTGCATCTAGCTGATGAAGCATTGATTTGTGGACCAACCGGACCTCGGTGGATGTTTCCTTTTGAACGGTATACTCTTTTACTTATATTCTAATTCCGTACATTTTCAGGAGTGTTAACGACTTTATTGACTAACACGTCTACATATACAAATAGGCAAATGAAGGAATTTAAAGACATACCTAGCAATAAGAGGTATATTGAAGGATCTATTGCAGAGTCGTATGTTGTTGGAGAATCCGTTAGGTATTGCATGGAATACATGCCAAATCCAATGGATGGAAATCACAAACGTACTCGAGAAGCCTTTTTAGAGGAAAACGGCGAGTTCTCTGACGAAGGGCCTTTGCTCGACGATAGTACCCTAACGTTGGAACCTAGTCAATTTCAACAAATACGTCGATGGGTACTGTTTCGACTTAACGTTGACGGACTTGCGGAATACTACAGGTTCGAGTTCTTCGAACATATTTATTGAATTCCACCTATAACAACTAATATCCAAACTTGTATCTACAAATTTCAGCGAGTATAAAGCACTTTTGGAATCCACTTCTTGTGGTAAAGGAAAGGGGATTACAAAGACAGAAGTAGAGTTACAAACTTCTTTCATCCTTTGGTTATATGAAAAGGTATTCTTTTCATTAATAAACATCCTAAAATATCATCCATCCTTAGTTAGATTCTTATTGTCCTTTGTTTCCTTTTCACAGTTGGTGTCTTCTAGAGCGACGGAGACAAATGCTATTTTGTGGCGTTTAGTTCAAGGGCCTTCCCACATGGTTAAAACATACAAAAAGTACCGTGTTAATGGTTTTGTATTTTCTCCTAGGTATCACGATGACACTGTTGTCACGCAAGATAGCGGTGTTTGCATGAAGGCATGGACTCAATTTAGGGCCAAAAAAAGTGATAAAAGGCTCAAGGATGCTTGGACTATGTGGTATGGGGTTATCAAGCATATAATGGAGTTAGACTATATAATATTTAAAGAGGTAGTGTTTTATTGCGACTGGGTAAGGGTGGAGGACAAGACCAATGGTTGTAAGCACTGTCCGAACTCTAACTTGGTTCTTGTAAATTTTGACAAGTTAAAGAGTGTCAGTAGCGAGCTAGACGAGCCTGTCATTCTTGCTTCAGAGGCGAGTCAAGTCTTCTATTCGAAAGATATTAGAAATCCCAATTGGTGGGTTGTTATACATTCACCGAAGAGATTGACCAAGCGAGTAGACGAGTTAGAGATACCAACGGTCTTCCAATCTACTCTTGAAGACCAACCTCATTTGGAAAGCCTGTTGAAGTTGCATGACTCTGTCTAACTTTTGGCTCTTGCATTAAATATTACTATGTTGAGATTGTAATTGCTACCTTTATTGTAAAAATTTCCTTATGGTCAGTTAAATGTTGCTTATTTTGGAATATAATTGCTACCTTTATTGTAAATATGTCCTTGTGGTCCGTTAATTGTTGCTATGTCATTTAATATTGTTATTATTAATTTAATATTTCTTGCGAACTAACACCTTAATTTCAAATGATAGGCATTCAGTATAATGTCAACAATTGCAGGTAATTCAAACCCGAGTTTATCGCAGCCATCTTCTTCAGCTTCGCCTGCATCTGAGTCATCAGGAAGCAAAGCCTCAAAGTGCCCCAAGGAGAAAATGAAAATCATAATTCAAGCTGACGGGTCTGTTGTGGGTAAATATGCGAAGGTATGGAGCAGTCGTACGGGGGATTTTGTGAGGAGCTACCTTCCAATTAGCTACAAAGATATTCGAACTGTGCCAAAGAACTTCAAAGACGATGTTTGGAATGCTTTGATGGTAAACTTTTGTTTATATGCTCTTTATTCAATTAATTGTTTTGCTTTAATTATTTACTTGTAACATAACTATCTTATTCCACTACTAGGGTGAGTTTGAACTAGAGGTTCCACCAGATGTGGCTCGACCATTGGCGGAGAAGTCGTGGCCCCAAAAGTTTAGATCTCACAAAAATAATTTGCGGCCCCTTTTGAATGAAGAAGTTGGGCCGGCCGGTATTGATCCACATATTTGGAGAAAGTTTGTAGAAAATGAGAGTGATCCAAAAAAGAAGGAGCAAAATGCTACAAATTGTAACAATCGAAAACAACAAGAGACTCCCCATACTCTAGGCCGTTGTTCCTATGCTCAAAAACAATTCTTAATGGTTTGTATCATTTTTTTTAGACATTTTGTGTTTTAACAAAAAAAATTTTAACTAACTAATTAAATTTCAATGTCTAGGAACAAGAAAATCCTGGAAAAAAAATTCGTCGCGTAGACAAATGGTTGGCGGCACATGAGCGTAAAGATGGTACTGTGTTGGAGAGTGCTAAGAGTAAATATGTGAGTAACATATTTGATTCTTTGTAGGTTTAAAGTTTAGCATAATTATTTTATTTTAACATTACAAGTTTCACTTAAATATATTGTAGGACGAAGTTATCGCTGCTGGAAATAGAAAAAAAAGCCAAAGCTTGTCTGATTCGGGATGTAATGACATGTGTGAAGACCTTGACAATGATGAATTAGCAGAAGTATTTGGGAAGGAACTCAAGGGAGGGGGGGTTCGTGCGGTGGGTTCTCATGTCTCTAAGAAGCAACTAAGTCAACTTGGGGTGGCAAGGTCAATAATTGAACAAAAAGGTAAGACAAGTGAAGACAAATCATTTAAGGATGAAGTCATCTCAAGACTTAACAATTTTGAGGGTGTAATGATGTCTTTTATTTCCAAATTTTCAAATGTGAGTACCCCTCCAATGGTGACTACTCCTTCAAGTGATCTTGCATCCAATTCAGTTAATCGCCCTATTCATTTAGGTCAAAACTTGAATAACGTTTTTGCCGCGATGGAAAATCAAAATTCTCTTCATTCTATGCCTACTCCCACCGACAAACCCCCGGTTATCTTACTTGATAAATTTGGGAAAGAATTAGCAAAGGGGTATGTTGTGACGGATGCTAGTGCTAAGACGTGTCACTTCAAAACCGTTGGTATTGACGAAAAGAAAGTTTACATCGAGGAAGTGATTGATCCCAATGCTCGTTTGTTCGACCCTCCTCAAGGTGGTTTCGATACTTTGGGAGGCTTTGTTCAAGGTGGATATGTGATTTGGCTTGAGAATAGGTTAAAGTATGTTTGACTTCGATTATCTTATTTTCTATAACTCTTTAAATTACGGACATGGTTTGTTATAGTTAGTTTAAGTTTGGTCGGATGAACTCTTTACTTGTTATGATTAGTATGGATTATGGATTATGTTGGTTTTGTGTGGTATGGATTATGGATTATGGATTATGTTTATTGTGTTTGGTATGGATTATGGATTATGTTTGTTGTGTTTGGTATAGATTATGTATTATGGATTAAGCTTATTGTTATTTATTCATTTGTTTTTGTTGTGTTTCATGTGGATTATAATGTTTGTTAATTAGGTGGGAAAAAATTTGGAAAACATTTCACGTAAATATTTTTTTTTATTTGTAATTAAATTTTGTAACGGGAATATCCGTTACAACATTCGTTACTAAATTTTATGCATTTTCGAAATTAGTAACGGATAAAACCGTTACTAATTCGTTACAAACCGTTACTACTTTTTTAAAAAAACCAAAAAAGTTGTATATTTATCCGTTACTAAACTAATTTGTAACGGGTATATTCGTTACATAAATGATATTAGTAACGGATATACCCGTTACAAATATCCGTTACTAATTAGTAACGGATATATCCGTTACAAATATCCGTTACAAATTTGCAACGCAAAAATTGTAACGGGTATACCCGTTACAAATAATTTTTGTAACGGATATTCCCGTTACAAATCGGGCCATATGGTGTAGTGTTGGTATTAGTTTGGACACCCAAATAAGGGTATAATTGAAAAAGATTTATAATTAGTAGGTGCAATAGCAACTTCATAAAATATATGGGACTTACGTTGGGACCCATACGAAACTTAGACAAACACTCATTAGATAATTGGGTAGTTAATGGAATGTTTGGGGGATTTCATAATAAGAACTTAAGAAATTCCGGGGGTATAAACGAAAAATGGCTAAAATTGAGGCTTTGACACCTCATGTATATGCATGGGTATGTATGTGTTAAGATAGAGAGTTAGACTCTCATTTTGCTGGAATTAAAAGAAAAAGAGGAGAGAGCTCGGAGAGAGAAACGGAGACGGACCGTCACCGACGACGTTTTTTGCCGTACCGTCGCCGCCGTTCGCCGGATTCACGATCCGAGACCACCTTTGGACTCGTGGAGGTAAGAGGATCACATGCACGTAATTTGTTTTCATTTTCGGCAACGTTTTTCCGAAACCGTTCTTGATAAATGATATTTGTTGAACCAAAACTATGTAGGATTTTCTTTGGGTAAGAATTGAGCAAGATTTGTGAAGGAATTCTTCATTTCTAGCTTGAATTTGGGTAGATCTTGCTAAGGTGAGTTTTCTAGCCTAAAGAATGGTTGTGTTTAACTATGTTCAAGGCATCAATGATGTAAAAATGTAGAGAATGATCTCATTGTGTTGATTATTCATGTTTAGGAAGCATGTAGTTACTAAATTATGAATTGCATGTTAGCTTTATGAAGAATTTATGTACCTACATGTTTATGTGCTTATATGTTTATGTGGTATGTGGTATTCAATGAGCACCGGAAAAATGATTCATTGGTTGGGAGTAATAAGGGTGGTGAAGAGGAAGAATCCGAGAAATACGGAAGTCCAAGGAATAGAAGTGGCCACAGGACCAAGGGAGGTCCCGGGTCTGAATGAATCATTGAATCGGTGACTCGGCGACTCGGCGATTACAAAGACATGACTTATGTGTTTATTGTTGCATTGCACATGTTTAAACATTCAGCCATGTTTAGAATTCTCACTAAGCGTAATGATTAAGAAAACCATTTTCTGTTTCTGTTATGGTAAATAACAACCACCGCAGGTACGGAGCCATACCCGGAGAGGAAGTGACGTGCTCGGGATTGGGGAAGAGATTTGGGTCTTGTAAATATGTTTATAACTTGTAATATAGTATAACTTGTGGGTTAGCATCCTTGACTTGTGAATTTAAGTCTTAACTCGTGGTTGTATTCATGGAGTTAGTTTTGGAATTCTACGACTCATATGTTTAATGTAAATTGGGGAAACTTATGTAAATTTCTATGTGAAAGTTGTAGGTTGTATGTTTGGATCATTCCGGCAAGTCCGGATACACGGGTGGTAGATTTTGGTCAAGTTTCTTTTGTAAATAAATGTTTTGTGAGATTTGATCCTCTTGTTAGAAGGTTTATGTAAATGGTTGCTTGGAGATGGTTTGATATGGTTGCATTCATTTCCAACATGGTTTTATGAGACTTAGTTTTTGCCAAAGGTTAAACTTCAAAAACTTGTTTTGAACTCAAAAGGAATTGTGTTCATGGTGGATGTAATTCAATTATGAGTATGTGTATGTTACACCATGTATAGGAATGTATTTGAAAAGTTTCTTGAGGTTTGAAAATGGTTTTGGATGTGTCCATGAGGTTTGATGATGATTTGGGAGTTTGGGCTGTTTAAACAGGGGTTTTGCTGTAAAAAATGACTTCTGCTGGATCTGGATCGATCCGGTTTTGGGCGGATCGATGCGCTGGTCCAGATTCAGCACTGTCGGCTTTTACGGAAATGGGCATAACTTACTCTAGAAAACTCGGATTCGCGCGCCGTTTTTTGCGTTGGAACCGGAACTCAAAGACCTATCTTTTGGTATAAAATTTGGTATACCTTATTAATTACCATTTTACCCTTGGGGGCTATTTTGTAACAATAGAGTTGTTTAATGTTGCTAAGCACATGCGATTCTTAGTAATTCGGATATTTCTTTGCAAATTAATGTACATGGACTCTTGTAGCATTGTTACACGTGTCCTAATCCGCACGAGGCGGGTTGGGGTGTGACACAAGAACTACTTGAGAAGGGTTTTATCCGACCGAGTGTTTCGCCGTGGGGAGCTCCAGTCTTGTTTGTGAAGAAGAAAGATGGAAAAATGCGTATGTGCATCGACTACCGAGAGTTGAATAAGTCGACCGTCAAGAACAAGTATCCGTTGTCGCGAATAGATGACTTGTTTGATCAGTTACAAGGGGCTCAGGTATTTTCGAAGATCGACTTGAGATCCGGTTACCATCAGTTGAAAGTCAAAGAGGAAGATGTTGAGAAGACAGCTTTCAGGACTCGATATGGTCACTTTGAATTTTTGGTTATGCCATTTGGAGTGACTAATGCACCAGCTGCTTTCATGGACTTGATGAACCGTGTTTTCAAGGATTATTTAGATGAGTTCGTTATCGTGTTCATAGATGACATCCTAATCTACTCCAAAAGCGTAGAAGATCACGAGCATCATTTACGATTAGCTTTACAACGATTGTGTGAAAAGAGATTATTCGGTAAATTGAAGAAGTGTGAGTTTTGGTTGACCGAGATAGCTTTCCTTGGACATATAGTGTCGGTAAAGGGAATTTCTGTAGACCCTCAGAAGATAGAAGCAGTTACCAACTGGGTGAGACCAACGAATGTGACAGACATCTGAAGTTTCTTAGGATTAGCTGGGTATTATAGGAGATTTGTAAAAGACTTTTCGCGTATAGTAATGCCGATAACACAGTTAATGAGGAAATATATTGTTTTTGTTTGGAGTCCAGAATGTGAAGAAAGTTTCCAAGAGTTGAAGGGTCGACTAATGAAAGCACCAGTATTAGCCATTCCGTCAGGGACCGAAGGATTTCTTATTTACAGTGATGCTTCATATAGATGTTTAGGTTGCGTTCTTATGCAAGGTGATAAAGTCATTGCGTATGCATCGAGACAACTTAGACCGCACGAGAAGAATTATCCAACACATGATCTAGAATTGGCCGCCGTGATTTTTACATTGAAGATTTGGCGTCATTACCTATAAGGGGAGAAATGTGAGATCTATACGGATCACAAGAGTTTGAAGTACCTGTTTACACAACGAGATTTGAACATGAGGCAAAGGAGATGGTTAGAGTTGATGAAGGACTATGACTTGTCAATTCAGTATCATCCGGGCAAGGCGAATGTCGTCGCCGATGCTCTTAGTCGCAAAGTACCAGCCAACACCGCATCAGATTTGACTTCTCAGAAAGAACTGATATGGGATATGGAGAATTTGGAGCTTGAAGTGATACCGAGGATTGAAGGTGGATTGATGTCGACGATTGTGGCACAACCACTATTGATTCACGAGATCGCAGAGAAACAACTTCAAGATATGGCTTTGAAGAAGATTTGTGATGAGATTCTGATGGGAAAACAACCGGGATTTACTTTTGAGAATGATGTTTTTGAGATTGAGGGGTAGAATTTGTGTGCCTAACGAGAAGGAGTTAAAACGGAACATCCTAGAGGAAGCACACAATACGAAGTATACCGTTCATCCGGGAAGCACCAAAATGTATAGAGATTTGAGACATATTTATTGGTTGCCGGGAATGAAGAGAGAAATATCACGTTATGTTTCGCGTTGTACTAGTTGTCAACAAGTAAAGGCCGAACGCCAAGTACCCTCGGGATTGTTACAACCGTTACCGATAGCCGAGTGGAAATGGGAGCACATAATAATGGATTTTGTTAGTGGGTTTCCGAGGTCAAAGAGATCGAACACTATTATTTGGGTGATCGTTGATTGTTTGACGAAGTCGTCGCATTTCCTACCAATTCGAACAACTAAGCCAATGACGTTAGCTAAGTTGTATATTCGCGAAATTGTTAGACTACATGGTATCCCAGTTTCTATCGTTTCGGATAGGGATAGTAGTTTTTACATCGAAGTTTTGGAGAGCCTTGCAAGAAGCAATGGGTACCAAATTGCACTTTAGTACCGCTTTTCATCCTCAGACTGATGGCCAATCAGAGAGAGTAATTCAGATTTTGGAAGACATGCTTCGGTTATGTGTACTTGATTTCCAGGGTGATTGGGAAGACCACTTGCCGTTAATTGAGTTCGCATATAACAACAGTTTTCAGTCGAGTATTGGAATGGCTCCTTATGAAGCTTTATATGGTCATAGGTGGGAGAAAGAAAGATTGAAGGGCCGAAAATTGTACAAGAAACGACGGATAATATAAAGGTAATTAGACAACGGTCACTGACAGCCCAGAGTAGGTATAAGAGTTATGCCGACAAGCGCAGACGACCGTTGGAATTCGATGTAGGAGACTTAGTGTATTTGAAGGTGTCACCTTCAAAGGGAATAACCAGATTTGGTAGATACGGGAAACTCAACCCGAGGTATGTAGGACCTTTTGAGATTATTGGGAGAGTTGGACCCATAGCTTATCGTTTGAAATTTCCAAGTGAGTATGCTCAAGTGCATAACGTGTTTCATGTATCATTGTTACGTAAACACTTAGCGGAGGATAGAGATCAAGTGATGACTCCGACGCCGAATGAGATTCAGAGTGATTTGACGTACGTTGCGTATCCGGTAGAGATCTTGGATCAGAAGGATCAAGTCTTACGGAATAAAGTAATACCCAAAGTGAAGGTGTTATGGCGTAGCCAAACTACGAAAGAGATGACGTGGGAAATAGAAGATGAGATGCGTACTCAGTATCCGCAACTTTTTGAGACAAGAGGTACAAGTTTGGGGACAAACTTCTTTTAAGGGGGAGAGTATTATAACACCCGTATTTGTGTTATTGCTTTTGCATTTCATTGTCATGCATGATAATATGATGTGGCGTGTCTTTTGACACGTGTTTGGGTGAGTTTTGACTCACGAGTTGATTTGGGTGTCTGTATTAGAGAACCCTTTAAAACTGTGGTGATTGAGGATTTGTTGTTGTGACGTCTCTTCGAGTGTGAGACGGTCACTGCAGAATACTTTAAATGTTTATCTGAAAATAAATGTTTACCTGTGTATTTCAATATCTGTATTATTTTCTGTTTTAGAATTCATATCTGTTGTTAGTTTTAGTATCCTGGTGAGAACGAATTAACACGCTATTAATTTGGTAGGCTAATTAGCAACTTCGGAAACGTCATGTAGCAATTCGCGTTTTAGCGACCAAACGAAACTTAGTCGAAAACTTTTATAATTTTGAGATTTCACTTATAAAGCTATGAATAAGCTGTATAAAAAGTTTTAGAGACTGATTAGGAGTTTTGAAAACTCTTGGGGAGGTAAACGTAATTTCTGAGAGTTTTGCCTATATATAGATAGAGATGGTTGAGATATTCTCACAAGTTCTTAACCTAAATTCCAAAAAGGGGGCCATAGGGAGATTTTGGAGCTTAGAGCTTTGCGACGCCAAACGATGACCTTTCGTCAGTCTGTTTTCTCCCATATTTCATATTCGAGCTCCTCGAGGTAAGAGCTTCGTTTTGATATATGTTAGGGCTTGTTTGGCCAAGTTTTCCGAAAAGTTGTTTTCTCGGATTTTTCATAAAAGTTGATAAATGGAATTTTGATCCATAAGAATTGTACTAGACGGACTTCTGCACGTTCTTTGTGCACGGGTTTTCTTCAGATTGAATTATAGGAGCGTTATTCGGAGGTGATTGATTCAACTATGTTTTTGGAATGGTTTCTTGACATGTATTCATGTTATGTTTGAATAGCATGTATTAATACTTAGAGATATCTTGTGTAGTTCATGTTGGGCATTTATATTGATAAGTAGGCCCAATAGCACGATGAAATGTTTTGATTCCGCGAGCATGGTGATGTGTATTTGAACATGTTAAGTTGCTTATTTGGGTCAGAATTAGCACGTGGTCACCGTGCCATTTTGTGGAGCCGATATAGGTATTAAGGTCGCACGATTGAAGAGAAGAATCGTGGGTCTTACCCTTTCGCGTGGACTTATTGGTAAGGAGTCGTGGATTGGGAGTATGGACGGGCACGTGAGTCTCCCGCGACTAGTATGAAATGTAGAGATGTGAATGCGGACATGTTTATCATTCATGTGCATATGTTGTTTTATTCACTAAGCGTTAGCTTAAACAAATCGAATATCTTTGGTTATTCAAATAACCATTTCAGGTGTTAATGTTGGCGAGGAATCGGAGAAGTGAGCACGTGGGTTCAGAGTTTGATTAGAAGACAACCTGAATGTTGATCTTGTAGTTTTGGAACAATAGGAATGTTGTAATAAAGATTTTGAATGGTTTTATCTTATGTTTAACTTAGTATGTTAGAGTGGACCTAAAGCATGGTAATAGTTAGTAACTCGTTGTAATTATACTTTGGTAATGTTTTAATACAGCTAGGATTACTTTGATGTGAGATTGGAGTGTGTGGTTAACTTTTGGTTGTTTAAAAAGTTTTTTGAAACTTATTTTCTGCAGAATTGGGCTGCTGTCAGGGGAGCAGTCGACTGGTCCAGTGTTCAGTCGACTAGACCCTTGTGCCTGCTAGCTACTACTTTTTAATATGGCAAAAGCAGTCGACTGGGCCCTGCCTCAGTCGACTGGACCTCTGTAGGTTTTGTGTTCATTTTGGTTCTGCTTGCTTCAGTCGACCGAAGGGGGAATTCAGTCGACTGAAAGTTGGAGTCCCAGTCGACTGGACCCCAGTCTCAGTCAACTGGATGGTCTGTTACACCTTTTTGAAAACTCTCTGCTTTCTTCAGTCGACTGAGGTCCAGACCCAGTCGACCGGACCCCTAGTTTTAAAATGTGTTTTGTTTTCCGCTGCGTGTGTTCTTCAAACTAAATTTTGAGAACGTTAGTGAATTGGGTTAGCCTCGGTGGCGTGCCACAGGCTCCGATTCCGCTATTGTGGGACCGGGCTGTGACACCAAGCCCGCTTGAACGGGCCAATATATTTGCCCAAGCCCTAAAAAATTAGGGTCGGGCTGGGCGGCCTAGCGGGCCACGGGCCGTTTGGCCACACCCCTACCTCACACTCATGTTTTGAAGGTTGTCTACTTGTCTTTGGTTTAGCAAGATCTTTTAATGTTTTCTGTCTCTTTGTTTTACTTATTTTCCGGTACTAGGTCAAGCTCCCTTGTCCGCGATTTTGGACGCGTGGACCGCCAGTATTTTATGTTGAGTAATGTTATATTTATATTTTTTTAAAAAAAGTATTTTTCAACACATATAGTAATAGGATCCTCTTCATTAAAGATAGGACATCTTTAACATCAATCAATCAAAATTAAATAGGTCCACCGTCACATATGTTGGTAAACATTTTTGGAAATTTTTTTTTGGGAAGCATAGCTTTACTCTTTTATGTTATCCAAAATATGTTTTGATGTATAAATATGAAATCTACAAATAAACCAAATGAAGTATTAATTAAGTAAATAGAACATGAAATTTATGCAAAACATGACAATTGATCGAGTCACGAACTATATACATTGTCCTTAATACAATTATGCCCACATAGGTGCTCACAGATTTACGGTATTTATGTCCCAGGATACAACAATCTCTCCTTTACTATAGAAACACTTCAATTAATAAATACGGTTCTAGTGATCCATACTTAAGTTTGTAATCTCTCAGACATCGATACAATTATATGCAAAAACTTCAAAAACCATTTAATGAAATGAATAGAGCATACATGTATTATAGGTTGCAAAGTGACTGTTTGTCAACAGTCACAACCCTTAAAAAGGAGATCATTTGTCAGCCGCTACAACCTTTCAAATAAGGACTGTTTGGCATAGCCAAACTCAACCATATACAACAACAATCAGAAATTAATTTCTCATTAAAAATTTTAACATTTTAAACTATTTTTCAATTGTCATTTTATAGAATCCTCGGGTACGTGCACCGACTCTATAATACGTGCCAGTTAAGTCAGTAAGGCAAGCTAGCGGTAGGATCTGATTAAACCCAAACCAAGTTGAAAACTTTTCGTCCATCTTGCGGTTTGTACTTCTTAATTATCTTACTTTGGCTCCTGATTTCAAAACCCTAATTCTCCTTGGAGAAGCCATAGCTTCTAGCCAACTCGGCTGGGACAAATTTGTTTTCTTTTTATTTTTCTTCTTATTCAATATTTTGTCAAGTGAAATTATAAGCACACATACATATAGACTGATTATGTCCCAATTGAAGCCAAATCAAAAACCATTTTATTATGCCTTCCCTGCAGTCGTATATAGATATGATGTAAATCTCAAGGCAAAAAACAAGTCATGATAGAATACAAATCAAAATCTAAATGATGTGTGCTACAAACAGAAGAATTACACAGTTTGTTAAAAGGTTTTGGCTGGGGTGTTTTTGAGTCTATTATTTTGTATTTTAACCTAACAGATAAACAATAATCTAGTACTGTCGATATGTTGAACAATTTGAATGCAATTCTAACACATGTAGCTAAGAAAATAAAAGAATTTGCCCCTGCTAATAAATAGGTTTATATGTTGAACAATTTGAATGCAATTCTAACACATGTAGCTAAGAAAATAAAAGAATTTGCCCCTGCTAATAAATAGGTTTATGATTCAGAAGCACTCCAAGGACTTGGCTCATAGAAGAAAACTTGGTTCGATGGATGTGTTAATCTTTGAATTTGAAAAGGCAAATATACCTTTCACAGAGTATATATTTGTCGGAAGCTTACTTTGAATATTTAATTGTTTTATATTATTATTATTATTATTTTTTGACATATTGGATTGTTAAAATGCTGCCACAGATATGAAGCTACAAGTCTACAAGAACCTGAACAACAAGATTCACCACTAACACGTTTTACCATATGGTATATTACAACGACCACTTTCCTAATCTTCAAACCTTCTGACACAAACAGAAACCTCAGTACCTCCACTATGGATTTGTTGGAATTATTGGCCTATTATTTGGCCATTATACTTGTTATTTCAAAAAGATTTAAACAAAGTCATTTACATTGATGTGATTAGTATCCTGTATTAAAAATATGGCCGTTTGAGGCTATAAAATTTATTAACTCCTGTATAAAAAATATGGCCGTTGGAGGTTATTAAATTTGTTTTAATAAAATGACCATTGGGCAGTTTGTCTAATATAAATAGCCTTCTCTCTTCCCATTTTATACATAGAAAATTCCTTTCTCTTTTGTGATTCTTCACAAAAATCATTTTCATTTTTTTGGAGCAATTCTGAGCACTAAAATATTCTTCCAATTCGAGTGCACGTTTGGAAGAAACTGATTACTGAATCCTAGAGAGCATAGCGCTGAGACCTTGTGCATCGAATCATTGACTCCGAGGGGCGGAATTGTTCTTAAGGACAGTGCAAATCATTGCATGCCTCAATCAGATTCATAGATGTATCGTTCTATATTTTCCAACAATCTTAAGAACAATTTTGGATGCTGCTATGATCGCCGCGAGCTCAAAGAGGCTATTGATATGGTAATTCTATTCCAATTCTACAAACTGTTTCAACAATTTTATGATGCATTCTTCTATCATGGATCCTAAAGTTTAAGGATTTTCAATTTAAGAGTTTGAAGTTTTAGCATAATAACCGTACTCTCTAATTTATTTGCTGAAAATGATTATAGTGCATTGACTATTCATTTGGTAACCTGTTCACATTCTAGCAATTGAGTTTAGCAGTTTTTTGGGATTGGTTTGTAATTTGTATAGTTGTTATGCCTTTACTACATTGATAGCTACTGTTACACGATGTAACTATTTGGGATAAAAGCTACTAGTATGTGATGAGTAGGACTCTCATATTACACCATATATTTGTACAATACAATGCAGTGTGTGACCTTATATATATCTTTATAACTTTGACTCGCGATATTTAATTCATTCAAATTCCAATTGAGATGATTCAAATTTTGGAGGATGATTAATTAATTTGAGTGCTTGTAGGCATATGTGTAACAACACAATTGTTACAAGAAATACTCTTCAAGGAAAAATGAAGTGTTTAACTTGATGTCTCGCTTAGTACCAATGTTTTGGTACTAGATACTTAGAGTTAAATATCACCCCCGTGAAGAAATTATTTTCAAAAATGTTGTATAGCCGGAGATAATGAACTTATTTTTGAAAATGTATTGCATACTTCAAAATTCGAAAGAATTTAAATTTTGGTTTTTTCAAAGCCAAATTTTAGCCAATTTTTTTGGGGGAGGAAAGTATGTATTTTCAAAAATCAGTGATGCAAATTGGATTTCGGATGAATTCAATGAGTGAATTTATTTTTACACTTAGTGGAAGTGCAGTATCTTGGAAGTTGTCCAAGCAAACTTGCACAGTTAAGTTAACGATGGAATATGAGTTTGTAGCTCTTGGAAAAAGTTTGGTATTGAGGCTAAGTGGCTTAAAAGCTTCTTAGCAGATATTCCTATTTGGAATAAACCAGTTCCATTGGTTTCTTTACATTGAGATAGTCAGGCTGTAAAAGACCGAGCTATGAATAAGTCCTATAAAGGCAAGATTAGACATATACGCCTAAGTCATAATATTGTGAGACAGTTGTTTGATATAATTTATCTCTTAATTTTTGCAAGGTCAGAAGTGATTTCGGTTGACCATATAACAATACCACTAGGAAGAAAACTAGTGTATAAAACATCGAGGGGAATGAGACTTATGCCCATAACAAAAATCACAATGATGGTAACCTAACCTATGTAATTGGAGAACCCAATAAATAGGTTCATATGGGTAATAACAAGTCATTGGTTGATTTGAGATGCATAATAATTTGATTATCTTGTTGTCCATTCCTATGGTGTATAGTGCAATTGCAATGAGAAAGGTTGAGTTAAACTCTTAATGAATTCCATAATCCATACTAAGGCTTAGTTTGGCCCCCACGTGGCTTTTTAAAAGGAGCTTATGAAATTTATTACTAAGTTCTTTGATAATTTTATACAAGTGACACACTACTCTTCAAAAAGACATCATGAAACCAAAAAGCAACCTTGAGCTTTTAAAAGCTCCATTCTAGAGCTTTTAAAAGCTCTCTCCAAAAAAGCCCTAAGTTCAAATTTTGCAAAGCTCATAAACTAGTTACCAAATTAATTAACATAAAATTGGGCTTTAAAAAAGGAGAAGCACCATGTGGGGGCCAAACTAAGCCTAAATGGATGGTATGTTTAATTGCAATGCATACTTGATGGATTCACCTATATAAGTGTGAAAGTGGGCCGCTTTCTATGAAAATGTAGGCAGGTTTTTTAGAACACTTATAAAAATTCAGGACTGGCGCAAGGTCTAGAGGTGCTACACCGATTAGAGTTGCTCTGATTCTGAGGAATTAATGTGGGTATAAGACGACTGATTTACGTTAAGGGATTCTGGTTCATAAAAATTTTATTTCTCCAAATTCTTGTAAATCACTTCTTATATTCCTAGGGAATGGTTCATAGCCCTAAATGCACCAGTTTTGATGCATTGAATTTTCTTGCTCCATTATTTTTATTTGTTGTTTAAATTTTTGAAATAGGGGGGGGGGGGGGGGGGGGGGGGTTGGATTGTTGGAATTATTGGCCTCTTATTTGGCCATTAGACATTTTATTTCAAAAAGATTTAAACAAGGATCATTTACATTGATGTGATTAGTATCCTCTATTAAAAACATGGTCGTTGGAGGCTATAAAATCTATTAACTCATGTATTAAAAATAGGGTCGTTGGAGGTTATTAAATTTGTTTTAATAAAATGATCGTTGGGCAGTTTGTCTAATATAAATAGCCTTCTCTCTTCCCATTTTATACATAGAAAAATTCCTCACTCTTTTGTGATTCTTCACAAAAATCATTTTCATTTTTTTGGAGCAATTCTGAGCACTCAAATATTCTTCCAATTCGAGTGCACGTTTGGAAGAAACTGATTGCTGAATCCTGGATAGCATAGTGCTGAGACCTTGTGCATCGAGTTATTGACTCCGAGGGTCGGAACTGTTCTTAAGGACAGTGCAAATCATTGCATGCCTCAATCAGATTCATGACTGTATCCTTCTATATTTTCCAATAATCATACCCTTAGTAGTTTCCAACCACAACCACAAATTTTCAATAGCAAATGCCCCTCCACTTTCCTTTCATTTAATTATTTTTTTTATTATGATTAAATAATTAGAATTTTGGTAAAAAAATACCTTATATTGAAACATGTGAGTTAAAAAGCCAAATCGGTTTTAATTTTAGTTCAAACTCCTTGAATGGAAAAACCTAACTTAATCAACTCCTTGACCAACTTAAATGACTAGTAGTAGGACAAAAATGCCCCTGACCCTGTTATACATATCAATTAGAGATAGAATGTTAGAGATAGAGAGTGAAAGGTAGAGATCTGAGACAAACAGTGGGAAGGCGGTGACTCAAGAAGGCAGCGACCAGTGAAGGTATCGACTGGCGATACAGTGGTCAGCGAAGGAGGTGGCTGAGGAGATGGCGGCAAACGATTTTGTAGCCATGTGCGATTCAGTGGTCGGCGACGGTGCGAAGATTTAATTCGTTTATCAGACTTAGTTATTGAGATTTGGTGATCTGATGAAGGATTGTTAAGTTCTTGATGAAAGAGTTTCAGGATTCAGTGTTGTTTTTTTTTGTGACTTTTAGGGTTTTGAGTCATGGTGTAAGGGGTGTTGGATTGACAAGGATGAATGTCCATAAGGTGTTTGCTCAACTTTCTAAATGAGGTGGGCTGATTGTAACATAGATAGTAATTTCAATAGGTTTAATTCTGATGCTATATTTACTCTCTCTCTCAGACAAGAATCACAAGATTTCTTCATATATGAACTCTTGTTATGTGAAATTTCACATAACAATGATTGAAACCAAAGTGGGTATCGTTCTTGGAATTTTTTGGCCGTGGTTTTGATAGTATCACTTAATTTTTTTTATACAAATTTCACATAACCTTTTCTTCAAAATTTCACTTCGACAATAACACTTGTTTGATAGATCTTGTCGAGTATGTTAGAATTGTTTTGAAAAGTTCTCAGAATAATTATGTGAAATTTCAAATAGCTAAGATATGCCAAATGTTCCTACCTTAACCTTCAAATTTCTGAACGAATTGGACAACCTGATTGATATGGGATTTGGGGAAGTAGAGATGATGGTGTGCTCAAGGATCTGCTACTACAGAAATCTATGTAGAGAAGGGGGTTAAGGTCATCTTTAATATTTGTCATCCAAAAAAAAGTTATGCGAAATTTGAACTTATGTGAAATTTCACATAACTTTTTTTTTTTTTTCATACCAACAATGATACTTGTTTGATAGATCTCGTTGAATAGTTTATTAAAATATTATTTTTACAAAAAAATGATTTGTAGATTGTAAGATATGGGTTTTTAAATTTTGGAAGAATCTTTGAAAAGTTAGTTAAGGCAATCTTTCTTGAAAATGAAGAAACGGGTCGTGGGTTCACTGAAAAAAGTTGTGTGAAATTTCACTTTTTCTTTTCAGAAATTTCACATAGATAGCTAGGTGAATTTTCACATAACTAGTTATGTGAAATTTCACACAACTTTTTTTTTCTCACAAATTTCACATATCTAGTTGTGTGAAATTTCACACAACTTTTTTTTTCCAGAATTTTATAGCGACAATGGTACTTGTTTAATAGATCTCGTCGAATAGATTCTGAAAATATAAATTTTGCAAAAAAATAATTTTTGGATTGAAAGTTATGAATTTTTGAAGTTTGCAAAACTATTTGGGATGTTTGGTGTGAGTGACTGCACATTAGAAATGTTAAATAGCAACTGCACAGTCTGCACGCGTCTAACATACTGGGAGGGGTAGTTCTGTCCACAAAATGACTAGATGAGTTTTCAACTAAATTAAAAACGGGGTGGAGTGTTTACCAAAAAAGTTCATTATTTAAGATTTTTGACCAAATCTCCCATAAATAATTAACCAAAAATAATGTCATATTTTTTAAATTTGATTTCCAAAACATAAAATTCACTTTAAATAACTTCGAATGAAACATGATACAAATTTGGAAACCTTTAGCACTCCTAGTTAATTAAGAGCGACCTTTTATGATATATCTTACAAATATAAGTACTTCATTCACAATTTTGAAAATGTACAATTTACATCCCTTACTATCCACGTTGACCTTGTGTACAAAAGCAGTACCTATCTTTCATTCAAATAAAATATGATTTGTCACACAAAAGTCAATGCATTGTGAAAACAATTTCTAAATACAAAAGTCGTTACATTATGAAAACAGAAAAGTGGCTATGACATATGATTTCTTTAACAAAATTCAATGCATTATGAAAACGATTTCTAGATACAAAAGTCATTACATTATGAAAACAGAAAATTGTCTTATGATATGCCTGTTAGGTTCTCATATTAAAAAAAAAAAAAAAAAGACGACTCGCAGTATTAGACATGAGAGGATAACAATTTTCTTTAAAGTGGATTTAACTTTTGGATGTGAAGAAATTAAATTAGTTATTAGGCATGCAATTCACTCGTATCTCAATGAAATCAGTATGCCGTTGGAGGTGGTGGACAGATGGGTACCTCCTTTGATGGGCGTGTTGAAGCTTAATTCGAATGGTGCAACTTTTGTTGAGGGCGGGGCAGTGGGCTTTGGTGGTGTGGTGCGGGATAGATCGGGGAATGTAGTGCTTCTTGCTTTCTTGACATCTTCACATCTGAATGTACAGTACTTGTGAGAATGTTGTAGCTGCTGTGGATAAGGGTTTTAGAGATGAGTAAAAGCTAGTTTCGCACAAAATTTTATACACTATATCATATAAAATAATTCTGAACCTTGATCCTGGTGGATTTTATGTGTGACTCATATATTCCCCACATGGAGAGCCACTAAAATCAAGGGTCAGAATTATTTTTTATGAAAATTTGTGTGAAATTTTGTGTGCGTCTAACATTATTGTTTAGAGATACATGATTATCGAATTAGATTCCGCGAATGTGGTGGAGGGGTTTCGGTTTGGTGATTACTAGTTGGCTCCATCGGGCCATGCCATTGATAGTATCAGAAGGCTTATGGAGGATGGTGGGATGTGATGTATTCAGCACACGAGAAAAAATGGTCGCAGTGGCACATGAGTTGGCCTTATTGAGTGGTGGTTGTTCAAATGTTTGAGGGTTTGGAAGGGTACGTGTCCATTAGTTATTTTTCATTTGGCTTTATTTGATGCAATTTTTGCTCACAAAAAAAAAAAAAAAAACAAACAAACAAACAAACCTTAGTTGATTAAAAAACCTAACAGCAGAGAAAAAAAGGAAGAAAGAAAGGGAATTACATTTGACAAACGAGATATAAAATGAAATGGATGGACTAACAATAGATCTTGTAATTAAAGAAAAAACAGAGAGAGAGATGAAAAGGCACAAACAATTGTACTCCCTTCGTTCTTTTATTTGAGTCTATTTTTGGGAACTTAACTTATTAAGGGGATAAAAAGAATCTACATTTATTTTCCACAATTGCCCCTAATCATTACAATAATTTTTTTAGTTTTGTCTTGGTGTAAATTTCAAAGAAGCGTAGTTTTGAAAAATAAATAAAAATTGTATACTAATTAAGGAAAATAGACACTAATTTTGGAACATCCTAAAATAGAATATATGATTAAAAAAAGGACGAAAGGAGTAGCAAGTACATTAAAAATGATAAATTAACCCAAAAAAAAAAATAACAGGAAGAAGAAAAATGATAAATTAATGGATTTACATTGACAAGGAGAGCATTAGCCCCACACGTTTTGACAGGGTGGGAGATCCGCACAAATTTTCTTCTTCGGTTCTTCCCTTTTCCCTGAAAGAGAAGGATTGTCCCGGACGCCTCTCTCTCTCTCTCTCTCTCTCTCTCTAGATGTATCCTTTTCTCCGGTCATCGGAAAATCGAAATACTCACCTCTCCCCCCAGTGATTTAACCACCCTCTCTTTGTCTCTCATCTCTCTCTCTCTCTCTCTCTCTCTCTCTCTCCTCTGTTAATTTATTGCATACCCCCCACCCACAGATCCAATTCCAACGCTCCGGATCTACACCGATCGGATCGCAATGGCCGCATCGAGACGCCTCCGAGACCTGCAATCACAATCGGGCAACAAAACATGCGTCGATTGCTCCCAAAAGAACCCCCAATGGGCGTCGGTTTCCTACGGCGTCTTCATGTGCTTAGAGTGCTCCGGCAAGCACCGTGGCCTCGGCGTCCACATCAGCTTCGTTCGATCCGTCACCATGGACTCCTGGTCCGAGATCCAGCTCAAGAAGATGGAGTCCGGCGGCAATGAACAGCTTAACCACTTCCTCAACCAGTATGGCGTCCCCAAAGAGACCGATGTTATCACAAAGTACAACACCAATGCAGCGTCCGTGTACCGGGACCGAATCCAAGCCCTAGCCGAAGGTCGGCCATGGCGGGACCCACCGGTGGTCAAAGAACCCTTGGGCTTGGGGTTGGGGGCGTCCAGCAAGAAGAAACCGCCGTTGAGCGGCGGCGGAGGTGGAGGGTGGGATAGTTGGGACAATAATGAGGATGATGGAGGGTTTAGATCAGATATGAGGCGTAACCAGACGGTGGGCGATTTTAGGGGCGGCGGTGGAGTTGGTGGTACGCCGTCGCGGTCGAGGTCTAATGGCGATATATACACGCGTTCGCAATTGGAGGCGTCGGCGGCGAACAAGGAAAGCTTTTTCTCGAGGAAGATGGCGGAGAATGATTCGAGGCCTGAAGGTTTACCACCCTCGCAAGGAGGGAAATACGTTGGATTTGGATCAACTCCTGCTCCAGTGACTCGAAATAATATTCCTGAACCCGATGTTTTTTCTGCTGTTACTCAGGTGTATATATATATATATATGTTTACATACACACACACATAGATATATATATATGTATATATATATATTTGTATGTATGTGTATATATGTGGTTTAGTAGCCACGGAACAGAAGGGAATGATTGACCTTTTCTGTGTATGCTTTGTGTTATAATAGGGATTCGGTAGGCTATCCATGGTTGCTGCATCTGCAGCTCAGTCTGCGGCCAGTGTTGTTCAAGCAGGCACAAAGGAGCTCACTTCCAAGGTATTTGGCTTTTTCATTTTTTTTTAATGCTCGTTCTTAGAACCCAAAATAAAATACCAGGGAGTTCTGATTTCTCATTTCGATAGTCAAATTTTCAACTTTTTCCCTATTACATACTTAATTACACGGCTGTGGAAAATTATTGATTGATATTGGTGTGTGGATTCTTGGTTCCAATCTTATGGCAATGTTCTCGGTCAATGGTAGCAAGTATTATATGACTTCTTTTCCGCTGTGTGTTTAAGTCGTCATATTCGATTCATATCTTCTATCATAGCAACAAGTTGACAGTTTCTTTTTCCTTCAATATGTCAGTTCTAAAGTTGGTGTATTTTGAAGGGATTTTAAGTAAAACACTTTTTTTTTTATTCTTCGTAATCTTACCTGGAAAATGAATTGCGGATATGTATGGGAACCTCCTATGCTCTATTCTTCAAAATGTGGTGCATACGGTAGGCTTAGGTAGGTGACATAGTTGAAATGTGAGGACATAATTCCAATTGCTGCGAAGGTGAAATCCAACCTTGAGATGAAAGATTTTTAATTGATATAATATTGCACCGATTTTCCATTAGCCAAGGAAGTTTGTTATATTGAACCGATTATGCAAAATAATTGAACTTAATAAGAGTAGACATTGAACTGATTGTGCAAAATAATTGAACTTAAGGATAGACATTGATCAGTTTATATGCAGTGGCCTATTCTATTTGTTCTTCTCATGATGACTCCTCTATTTTCATGCTTGGCATGCTGTTGTTATTGTTTGCAATTCATAGTTTTGATCTCCTGATTATGGTTGTCCCACGCTACAACAATGATTTACTAGAATAACGATAAGAATTAGCATGGTAAAAGCGTAAATGTTATAGCCTTGTAGATAATTTTGTTCTGCCTTGACCTTGATGCAAACTTTATCAAGAGTTCTTGAATTTCTATGTTGAATAGGGGAGAGCCTTAGAGGTTACATGGACAACTACCTTTCTAGGCTCACTGGTTTTTACATCTAAAATTGGCTTATAATTTACTACAAAAGCCTGTACTTTTTCCTCCTTCGACTTAAAGTTCCTCTTTGTTCATGGCACTAGAGAATAAGAATAGTAATCATATCTTGTTAGTGACATTCTGATGTATCCTTGTTTTATTTATTGAATGGTTGGTTTGATGCAAATAAAAGGAAGCAGAAGCAAATATTTGAGTAAGACTTGCTTGCTTAGAGTTTTGTTGCATCAGCGCGGCGTAGAAATAGTTTGAGTAAAAATAACTAGTCAATGACTTAGTCCAATGTGATGACTGATAAGGATTCAGTAACGGTAAGAGGCCTTGACAAAGTTGAATCTAATCCATAAGAAATTTAAAATTACATATAAGAGCAAATTTCAAGAAGAACCGATTTATGAAAATTTGTTGGATTTCAAGGTAAGGCCTATTTGGGACCTCTTAAACTCACAGTTTTATTGTTTACGATTTTCGTTTGGGTTTAGTTTGCTATTGGTTGAAGATGTGTTTTTCAATGATATTGGAGTAAGCATATTTTGGTTCGGCGTTACTATATTAATAAGTCCAGGGGTTGTATTTTTGGATCAAGCTAAGCTTTTGATCTTTGTTATTGTGTTTTAGAATTAGGAGTCCCTAGAAGCCTGCTCATACACACACATGGGTGTGAGCACTTTCAATCCAATATGGAAAAGTTTAATGACTTTAGCAAGCTTTTTTGAAATGGTGTGATGCAACTCTTATCTAGGTATACTTTCTGTAGAAGCTAAGCATCATGTCTAGCTGCTTCTATTTTATCTTGTTTTCTTTAATATACATTTCTTCTAGTTTCTTCTTATTTTCGTTTAATCCTTTTTTCCACGTTTAGCCTAGCTATATGATACCTTTTAACATCCTGTTTGACAAGGCCAATCACCTTCCTCCTTGAAATGCTCAACCTAGCACCCCAAATGTTCCAGTTGATTTTCACTGCACTGCCCCATATCCATTTCTTCCTAAACCAAAACTCTAAGCAATCAAGTCTTACTCAAATATATTGCTTCTGTTTCCTTTTGGCCTTAAAATGAAACATAATAACACCTTAAAAAATCGCTGGTAATATTTCCAAAAGCATTTCACTGACTTTCCTGCTTCCTGCTACCAGCTATAGAATATTCCTGCCATTCTCCACCAATTAAGTCTTACTTCTCCCACATATATACTAGCGTTCCCTATTAAGCACATACACTAGTTGGGCCGACGTATAAGAGTCAGACACGTGGAAAGGGTGTCCATTCTTTTAATTGTTTTTTTTTTCCTTCCTGAATTTCAGACACATCCTGGACATGTGTAGAACCGTCATTTTTAAGTCTTAAAGCTTTATGCCTAAAATTCTCCGTAGTGATAAGTTCAAAGTGCGATATGAATTAGAAATATGATCTAGTTCAACAGTGCAATACTAAAACTTTGAGTTTGGGAGATTGTGATAGTACAATTAGTTTGGCATTTTTCTGGATTGAATACTAGGTAGGGCCTACTTTTGAAAACGCTAGTTGCAAGGGCGGAGCCACTAGTAGCCCCCCTGCCCCCTTTTAGTACATGTGATATTCTAGTCCAATTGTAGTTTAGCGCCCTCAAATTTGAAAAAAAACAAATAGTACAAGTGATATTTTAACCCAAATATAATCTAGCCCACCCCAAAATCTGAGAATATTTTTAGTACACGGGATATTTTAGCCCAAATGTAGTCTTAAGCCCACACCCCAATTAAGTGTGTTGCAAACTCAATTTGACACCATATCTTATTGATAGACACCAAAATGTATAAATATTAATCCTAAAGATAATATTGTTCTTAAATAAACCTAATTTGACACCATATCTTATTATCAAATATGTATAAATAGACCTTACCGACATATATGAAATAATGACTAAATATCTTTTGTAGGTGAGAGAAGGTGGCTACGATCACAAGGTGAATGAAACTGTCACCGTTGTCACTGCAAAAACAACTGAGATTGGACAGAAGACATGGGGTATTATGAAAGGGGTCATGGCAATGGCTTCCCAGAAGGTCGAAGAATACGCCAAAGAAGGTGGTGTCAGCTGGAACACCGATGGCTGGCAACAAAATGAAACCGATAGAAATGGGCATTATCGGGATTTTGCTCAGGAGTCAGAAGGATGGAATTCTGGAGGAGGACAGCCCTCGTCTGGCGGGCATTCTAATTCTGTCAGCTCGGGGTCTTGGGATGATTGGGATTCTAAAGATAACAAGAAAGAAGAATCCTCGAAAGGCGCGTCCAGTAAGGGGGATGGCTGGGCAGGTTGGTAAAATGACTTAAAAACACATTTTGTACACCTAGTTACTAAACTAAAAGCACATGTCTCCGACATGAGGGCGAGAAGAGTAGGAATTGTTGAGGAAAATTCTTGAAAGTACTTGAATAAGTCATGCGATGGATAGCTTTGAATAGATACAAAGTAGCGAAGCCAAATTCACTTGTGTGGCTTCTATTGTATTTTACAAAAATTATTGTATAAGATCAGAGAGAGACCCAAATGTGTTATGATTCAACGCAAGGAATGACTAGAATCCAAAAGGAAGGTAACTGGGAGAAAATGATACTATATGGTATATTTCATTTCAAGCACTAAAAGTGACTTGTTATCTCAGTTTTACAACCACATTTTTTTCAAATCGGGTCTGTTGAAGAGGTGGGATACCACATTGAACAGACTCTGGCTATTTTCTGATGGATAACATTGAATTCTTGAAAGATAATGAATTGTGACATGCCTCAAATAGGACCATTTTTTCTTTTTATTTTATTTTTACTAGAAAATTGCATTCAATAGGATTTGCTGGAGTTTTGTTAGGATCTTTTGTAATCAAAATCTTACCCTCGCTTATACAGATCAAATGAATTAGAAGTTCATTCACCACAAGGCCATTGATTGCAGCCTTGCAGGTGAACAAATTAATTAGGCACAACTACTTGGCCTCAACCATTCCAACTTGTCAGTTTGTATTCAAAGAATCAAAGTGCAAAGTAAGCGTTCATTTGTTTTAGCTGAAATTTGAAAACAATGAGGCACAAAAAGAACGAGTTCATAGAAGGCTACATAAAAACTCACATTTCTTTGATTTTGAATTAAAATTACTTACTGGTTTTGAGGGAGGACCTTCAAAATATATTCGAAACACTTGCATTTTAGTTCTTTCATTCGGCCTCCAGTTAACCTTAAGCATAAGTGACTTTAGTTTAAATAACTTCTTCTACCTTAATTATAAATTTCCAATGTGCGAAAATCCAAGTATAAGTTTACAAGCACAACCGTTGCCTTTTCTTTCGAGTGTAAAGCCAAAATTTAAGAGTGACTTGTGTACAAGAAACATGAAGGGCAATATAAAAGATATACAAAGGAAAAACTCCTTTTTTTTCTTCTCTGTTTAAACCCAAAGATAATATAAGAGTGACTTGTGTACAAGTAATAAACATGAAAGGCTACTTACAGTTACGTGTATATAAAGGGGAAAAAAAAAACAAATTTTCTTGTTTTTTTTCCCTAACAACCATTCAGGCGCCTTCTCACGCTCTCCATGGCTTACTAGAAAGTTTATACTGGAGGCTGGTTAACATTTCCCAATATGTACTTTACAGCACTACGTGAAAGATGTGTGGACGTTTGAACAACTTGCTGATGACAACATACGTACCCTCAAAAAAGACTCCTCTTGTTTACAGATTTAGTGAGTGGGAAAAGAAAGGAACACAAAGGAAAATGTTTTCCTATATTTGGTATCAAGGAAAGTGGTGAGGAAAATGGAAAGGAAAAGAAAATATAATGGGAAATAAACGGAAAGTTTTGAAGTCTGTGAATTTCCTCCCATTTTTTTCTTTCTTAGGATACAATAATGTTTTGAAAACTGTTTAATTTTTAGGAGTATATTATTTAAGCACGGATAAAAACACGATATTGTAGGATTGCTTAAACTAAATTTATTGGACCAACATTTCATGTTTATTGGACCAACATGTCATGTCTTGCTAATTAACTTATAAGTAAATTATAACTACCACCAATGGTGGAGGGAAGGTGGGTCAAGGTGGGCCCAGGCTCCTCCTGAAATTTAAAAAATTAAAATTTTAATTTTAGAATTTTTATATTTCTTTTTAAGGCCCCCCTCAAAAAAAAAAAAAAAAAAAAACACACACACACACACACACACACATTAATAAGAGAACATATTAAAACAAAAAATCAATTCCAAACATAATTATATATAAGTAGACCCCAAAAACATCCCCCATATAGTATAGGAAGGGCATGATTTCTAATTCCTACATATAATTCTACACATAATTATGTATAAGTAGACCAAATAAAATTGCCCATATCTATAAATAGGGCTTGGTTTCTAATTCTACGCATAATTCTACACATAATTATGTATAAGTGGACCTAAAAAAATCGCCTCCGAGGCGCTGCCCCCGAACCCCTTTTTAGCGTAGGCCCCTGACCAAAAATCACGACTCCACCCCTAACTAACACGCTTTAAATTAAACATGCAGAAGTGCACTCAATTGCCTGAATTAGGTTTAAGCAATCCTACAATCTTTTGCCAAGGGGAAAAGAGATTAGCAGAGCCAAAGATTGATACTATAAATTAAGTTTGTTGGACCAACTAACACGGTTTTAATTAAATACGCAGTGAGCTCAATTGCATGTGTATCATTTCATATTTTCATAAAAACATAATCTATTTTGCACGTAAAGCATTCCTGCTCTTGCACTGCACTATGGTCTGTTTGGGTTTACAAAAATCCACAGAGAAGCTTAAAACTTTGAATTTTTAAAAGGAACGTAAAGTGTTTCAGCGTATAAACCCAAGTGGGGTATAGACAGATTCAGGATATAAAAGTAATGCGATTTCAATTTGGAGTTGGAGTGAATAGACAAAGTGCGAATGCATAAAGCACATGACAACAACATTAAAGCATTGTAAAGTATGAAATAATGGAAGTTGAGTGCCTTATTCTTTGACCATGGAATAGCCATAAGTGAAAAAAAAAAAAAAATATAATGAAAAGAGGGGGAACAAGTAACAAGTGGAACTCTGCTCATCTATATCGCGTCATATTCAACTAAGCCATTTATATAAAACATGATAAAATCATTCTAATCAGTGTCATTTTACAGCCATTCGCAACCAAAAACAATCCACGTCCACTATATTTCCCAACAAAAACTTACCGAAGAATGAACTCAAGATGTTTAGCTCAAGATCACAAGGCTGGGGCACCTGAATATTCTGTTCAAACCGATGCATATCCTGCATAAGTAACATTGAGTTCAATAACTATGTAAGAAGGGAATCTACTTATAATGACTCTTCAGTTCTCATGAATATATACGAAAATGCTCCACATTTATAGTTTGGCAAAATAAGCACGTAATAAGGGAATCTTTTCAATACGGTATTCAACGGACAAAATATGTATGGTGAACCAATCAATGTGCATTCTAAAGGACCTTTTCAAGGTATAACAAACAGCAAATCCATTGGCTCAATACTCATCAGGTGAACAAATAAATCAAATAACAAAAAAGGCACTACAATCATAGCTTTCTAAAGCATTATTGTTGTAACAGGAGAAACAAATCGGTTCAGGTGGTCAAAGACGTTTCGTCTTGTGTTTGCTGACAAGGACTTTTGAGTAATTATTGTGCTTTTATAGATGTAGTGGAGTCCTCAGATATGAAAGTGAGTTGAAGAATATCTGCCCATTGTAACACCTTTCCTTAAACAAGAACTAGCTACCATTATAAATTCTTGTTAAGTCTTATTGATCAATACATTTTTCTTTCTTAAGTGAAGTTGTCCAGGAAGTTGGATAGTGAGATGGACCAAGTATCAAATGAGCATATTATTAAACTGTATAATAGAGCAAAGCCTTTTGTAGCTGTTATTTTCTTGCAATTTGGGCTTGCTGGGATGGATATCCTTTCCAAAGTTGCACTGAATGAAGGGATGAGCAATTACGTCTTTGTCGTTTACCGCCACGCCGTCGCCACCATCTTCATTGCTCCTTTTGCAGTCATTCTGGACAAGTCTCTCTCTCTCTCTCTCTCTCTCTCTCTCTACACACACACACACACACACAATATGTGTGTGATTGTTCAATATTTTCGTTTACCTGATAAAATGTAGCTACATGATTTTCAACAGGAAAACAAGGCCAAAGATGACGGTCCCAATCTTCACAAAATTATTGCTGCTGAGCTTATTGGAGTAATTTCCTGAATTATGAAACAAAATTTTCCTTTGTAAAACTCTCATAGTCTCTTGTAATAAGCATCTCACAAGCCTCTCTCTCTCTCTCTCTCCAGGCCAGTGATAGACCAGAATCTATACTATATGGGAATGAAACACACAACAGCAACGTTTGCGGCTGCTATGTGCAACATTCTTCCAGCCATAACCTTTCTGATGGCTTGGCTCCTTAGGTGAGAATATGCATGTCACTTGGCTCTTAACAGTATAGCAGAAAACGCTTCCAGGGGAAAATTAAGAAAAAAAATTTCAAATGGAAAACAAAAAACATTCAACATGACCAATGTGCACACTTGCACAACCTTTTATGGTTTTCTAGAATATGTCTTAACAAGTTTGTCTGGGAACTTGTTAATATTTGTCCAAGGCTTGAGAAGGTAAAGATCAAAAGCATCCGCAGCCAAGCTAAGATAGTCGGGACCATAGCCACAGTCGCAGGAGCCATGCTCATGACATTGGTAAAAGGCCCAGTCATCGAACTCTTTTGGCAGAACGGAAGGAGCAATCATGAACTCAAAACGGCTGGGACAAATCTTCAACATTCAATTAAGGGTGCCCTCATGATCACACTCGGGTGCTTCAGCTGGGCTTGCTTCATGGTTCTTCAAGTAACTATACAGACATTCAGACCTGGACAACTAAATATTTTGGCTCAAATACACTTTGGTACCCTTCTATTTTTCCCAAAATTTCATTTTGGGTCCTCTAATATCAAATGTATCACTTAAGACTAGAGATTTTTAAAACTGATTCCAATTAGGGACAATCATTAATAGATATGACAATTGAAGGTCTTCAATGTTGTCCACAATTGAAATCGGTTGTTCTCCATTTGAATAGATGTGAAAATCAATGGCCTTGAGTGATGCAGTCATTAACAGAGGGCAAAAAATGAAATTCTAAGGAAAATAGCGGGTATGAGAGTATATTTGACCCAATTATTATTCTAGAACGTAACATATGTTCTCTCTCTCTAGACAATCACGCTAAAGACATATCCTGTTGAGCTCTCTCTCACTGCTTGGATATGCCTGTTGGGAACGGCTGAAGGAGCCATAGTGGCACTCGTAATGGAGAGGGGAAAAACCAGTATCTGGTCTATAAACTGGGATACTAAACTCCTAGCAGCTGTCTACAGTGTAAGGAGAAAAAAAAAACCCATTGAAAACTTGTTTTCGCCATTTTTTTTAAACAATGATCAGGAAAATGAATTCAACCCTAGACAAGAAATCAAAATACCGAAAACTGGACATGTTTCAACCAAATCACATCTAATTACAACCATTTCTGCGTACACGCAAATCTCTCTTTGAGAGACCGTCAATGGTTGTAGTTGCATCAAAAGCTTCTCACTTCAATAGCGTTAATTATGCAAATTCTATCTTCCTAAAGTAAAATGTTTAACTAGCGTAGACAAGAATGTTTCTCTACAAGTGTAATGAAATTTTCTTGTGACAATTACCAGGGAAAAACCAGCTCTTCATCAAAGAATAGTATGTTTAAAGCTCTTTACTTTGAAATGTATACGTGCAGGGAATTGTTTGTTCAGGTCTTGCTTATTACATACAAGGTATAATAATGAAAGAAAGAGGCCCCGTTTTTGTGACTGCTTTCAATCCACTGAGCATGGTCATTGTAGCTATAATGAGCACCTTTATTTTGGCCGAGCAAATGTTTCTGGGAAGGTAACTCTAAAGATTTCCCCTGAACCACAACAATACACCAAAAGAGCAAATATTTAATGCTGTAACCTTACAGGATACTTGGAGCAATTGTCATAGTTGCAGGCCTATATCTAGTAGTATGGGGTAAAAGCAAGGATCACAAGTCCCATTCCCCATCACTTGACGAGCAAGCAGCACGAAGTAAGGCAATGGTGGATGCAGGAAATGACACAGATGAAAATTCATATGATCAGGTCATCAACATCAACACATTCAGTGAAAAGATTGTGATCAGAGAACACGTCTAGTGAAAAGATTTTGATCAGAGGCGAAATACAATAAAGGAAATCGGATGGCAGCTGAGCGTTCTAGTCTCTGAAAGGGGACAAGTTCTATTTCATAAGTAAATAACCAACATAGCTGTAAACCTCATCATGCTGTAGGAACCTTCTTCCATGATATGATCATCTGTTAGATGTAATTTTTAAGTACACAGGAACTTAAACCAAAAATGATCTGAGGAAAGGACTCTTGAATGATATATATATATATATATATGCCACCATATGGTGCAGAGTCCAATCAATTGTTCATTTGCATTGACTCTATGATAAAATGTAGTAGTAAAGATGCTAACTTAGGGTGTTGTTTGATAACCCAATAAAATGCCGAAATTTCATTTTCAGCACTTATTCTTTTTCAGCGTGTTTGATAATACATAAGAGTTCACTACTTAATTAAAAAAGTTGCCAAAAACCAAGGAAAACTATAAGTGAAAAAAAAAGTCACTTGAACACGCTCCATGAATTGGACTTTAAATGATATTTCTTCCTAACCATTGTACCCTTGATATTTCACCACCAAACTACTCTGGTAGGTTTCATCCAAGTCTTGGTGGCATCGGAAGAGAGAAGGTCGGTGACGGCAGGTTGAATTCCAAATCAGATTTCATTGTCTTGCATGGATTCAATGCTGTGTTGTTCTTTATCTGTTGCTATAGCTACGTGGCATATTAGTGTTCTTTGTTGAATTGTTGATTGTTTGTTTGCTACTTGCTTCTTCAATGGAAAATTCTATATCATATCCAAGTAGTTTTAATTGTCTGACTGTATCATACATACTGGTAGTTTTGGATGCTAAGATGTTATGGATGGATCCAAAAATGTGTACCTAGGTCTCAAAATGTGGTTACTTTGAAACTAGTTTGCAAACGTGATTTTTAAAGTAAGGTACTTTTCAAAGTTGTAACAATTTGGCATCAAGTTATAACCAATTGGTAACAGAGTGACGTCAATATATTATACCATTTGAAAATAGGGATATTAGGTGATAAACCCCTCAATACTAGGCGTATTAAACAGAAGCCCCCATGATTGGTCATTTTTTAAAAAGTCTCTCGCTACTTTTTTCAATTTGGTGAAAAGCCCCTCGCTACCCACAGAAAAATGGCTAACATAATATTATCTGTCAACTTTAAACCACCATAACTTATTCGCTTTTTAGCTTTTTTTGGTGATTTTTTTTTTTTTTTTTGGATTACATGTATTTGTTTGAGATATACGCACTGGAGTTGAAAATTGTTTTTTTTTTTATTATTATTATTATAAAAAAAAAAAGGAGTAATTTCGAACCCCATTTTTCGATTTTATCTGTCAAAATGGACAATATTATTTGTTCAGACAGATAATTGACGAAAAAGACCATAATTTCCTTATTTTTTGGCATTTGTGGATGAATTTTTTTATTTTTAATTTTTTTGTTGGTATTTCATGCATTTCCTCAAGATCTACGCATTGGACTTGAAAATTTTACAAAAAAAATGTAAGTTGTAGCCTGATTTTGAGATTTTATCAACAACTAATATTATCTATTAAATAATATGTATTAACGACGACAACTTTCTCAATTCTTGGGCTATTTGGGTTTTTTTTTGTTTTTTGTTTTTATTTCATGTTTTTTTTTTCGAGATCTACGCATTTGATTTGGAAACTTTACAAAAACAGGTAATTTGCAGCCTAATTTTGGGATTATATATGCCTGCAAATAGAGAATTTTACCATTTTTCGGACTTTATTTTACCATTTTTCGAACTTTTTGTGCGTGTGCTTTTCTTTTCTTTTCTTTTTTTATTTCATGTATTTTTTTGAGATTTATACACCTATAGTGCCAATGTTACAAAAGGAATATGTTTTTGTAATAGCAATTTGAAGTTTTTTTAGGTATAAAAGGGCATTTTTCGACCAAAACAAGAAAAAGGGGCCTAATGAGTTAAAGAAAAGTAGTTTGGGTTTTAGCTTGGACATATTTTATTTGAGGGGGCTGTGGCTGAAGCCCCCTTGAAAATACAGCGGTTTTCAAATGTACGGTGGTCTTCAATTTATAATCATGTTACACCAAATTACAAGCGTTAAGCGTAATGCCAAACTATTGTATCATTTAAAAATTAGTTGTTTTCAAAACTATGGTAATTTTGAAAGTTATAACCATTTGGCATCAATTTACCACCATTAATGGAAAGCAAAGTAGTGCCAAAACTTCGTACAACTAAAAAAAACGGATTTCAAAAGTAAGGTACTATTAAAAGTGTTGAAGTTTGATATACATTGTTGGGTCCATTCTCTAACAGCTTAAGCTTTTGGAGTAGTTGGTAACTTAACATGGTATCAAAGCATTGTTTGTGGAGGTCCTGGGTTCGACTCTCCATCCCCGCTTTGTTGTGCATATTTGCACTTTGTTATTTGTCTCCAATGTGATGGAGTTTGGTGTATTTACTCTCCACGTGCAAGTCGGGGTTGCACGTGAGGGAGGGTGTTGAAGTTTGATATACATTGTTGGGTCCATTCTCTAACAGCTTAAGCTTTTGGAGTAGTTGGTAACTTAACAAAAAGATTTATTTGTTTTTCGTACACTGTTTTGTTAATATGATGAGCACATGGGTAAAATTGTAATCTCTTTGATTTCACTGTTTAATAATTAGCATTATCAAACAATCTAATTGCATTCAGTACTTAAAAATCATTATTTTCCAGCGCTGCAAATTCAGCAGCTTAAACTTTCAGTACTAAAATTCCAGCACTTAATTTCAGTTTTATCAAACACACCCATAGTTCTAAATTTCTAATTGATCACCAAGAATTTTCTGAACCAAATGTTGGCTAAAGATCCTATTTGACATGGTTGTATCCTATGACACGAGTGTCCATGTTAGGTTTAAGTACCTATTAAATTTAATCTACACCCCTACAAAGAACTTCACAGAAAGCAAAACATAAGAATGATATTTTCTTGAAGGCAAATTTTTCTTCTATACACAGATAAATTGATATCCCTTTAATTCACTCATCTGACCTCTATCCTCTTCAATGACAATTATATGTACACAGCACGCCATACCACATTCCGTCTTAGCGATTTGGAGAAGTGTTCCCCCACCGTACCACATTCCATAGCCAGTGGCGATCCACGTTCCCGTTCCCGTTCCCGTTCCTCGTACCGAGTCGACCTGCGATCGGGGTAACCTTGGTACATGCCTACACGGATACATGCACATCTGTCTATGTGTACCCATGTACCCCTGTCTATGTGACTATAATAAGTGCATGCACGTAGGGATGGCAACGGGGCGGTTTGGAATGAAGTGACCCCATCTCAACTCTGACTCCTATTAAAATTCTATTTACCAAACCCGTCCAAACCCTATAAGTAGTGGGGTCGGAATTGGTCAGTTTTGGTCGGAGCAGTGACGGGTTTACCATCGGTAACTTTGAAAACTTGGTATAATATAATTTATTTTTTTTTTGTAATGAGAAAATTCCATTTATAAGGAAGAGCACAAAAATAATGGCAGAAAGCCAACCCCAAAGATCTCCTCAAAACCCAAAGAAACAACACCTAGTACTAAAGAAATACACCAACACAGCCTCAGAAACCCAAACGGCAGCCTTACATTGAAAACAGATCTCAAGAAAACATAAAAACACCACAGAGATTCAACTTAAACTACAGGAGATAGAGAACCCACAGAAAATTCAACTTATACTTGTTTTTGGCTGGGGCTACCTACGAGTAAATTGATAATTTGATAGTGTAATCGTGACGGGGTGGGTTTTACCTGGTTCAGAGTTTTAATTACCAACTCCGTTCCGACTCCTATAGGGTTTTGCATTTGAATTACCAAATCCACTCCTACTCCTATTATACTTCTTCAAACCCGTTCCATTCGGGGTGCAAGGATCAAAATTTTGTTTCGGTTTATTGTTTCGGTCTGCCCAGAAACGGAAACGTTTTGGAAACACTGGAAAAAGTTTGAAACATTGAGAAACATGGGGAAACATAACTTCAATCGTAACTATATGCACGTGTAAAGCTAATAATTGATTAATTGAACCTTTGAAATGTCTATATATGTAGTTACATTAAAAATATGTAGTTCAAATAGAAAATGCATGAGGATTGAGTAGCCAATCTACTGTGAAACACTTCATAGAATACACAAAACACTCTATAGAATACAAAAGTTACATACAAGCACATAGTAAGCTAACAAGCCATCTCCAAAATAAAATGATAGTTCATATGTCAAATACACATCCATAGAATTATTTCGATGGAATCTGTTAATAGTGTGTATTACTGTATATGTGTTGTCCCACATCGCTTAGTTAGTGATTTAGTCTAGGTGTTGGAAGCCTATATATAGGCTCTTGTAATCTTCTTTTTATTCATTCAATATATTGTGATTCCACACATTTACATGGTATCAGAGCAATCGTTCTTGGGTTTGCTCATCTTGCCGATCCTTAGTTAGGATTCGAGAGTTCATTATCATTGCCGGATTTCCGTAAGAAATTCAAGAGTTTCTTTCTCACTCAACCGCAACCCCTACAGTCAAAACCCTAACCCTAAAAGTCAAACAAGCAGCCGCCGCACCATCCCTTCAGCCCACCCTCCGGCGACCCTCGCCTGACTCCGGCGACCCTCCAGCAGCTCCGGCGACCCTCCAGCAGCTCCGGCGACCCTCCGGCAGCCTTTTGGCTTCTTTTTTTCAAGGTTTTTGGGCTCCGATCTGCTTCTGTGTTACGTTTTTTGGCTTCTTTGCGCTTCCATTTTGTTTCTTTCAATCTCCATGGAGTCCAAAGCTCTTCCTCAACTCACCACTAGGAAGTTGAATGGATCTAATTTCCTCCAATGGTCCCAGGCTGTCAATATTGCTCTCACTGGCTTTCGGTTTGATGATCACCTTACCGAGTCTTCTCCCACCACCGATGACAAGGCCATCAAGACATGGAAACAAATGGATGCCCAAATCGTTGCCCTCCTTTGGAACTGTATGGAACCACATATTGCGGATATGTGTGGTCACTTGGGCACCTGTAAGGATATTTGGGATTATGCACATCTTTTATTCTCCAGCGATCTCACTCGGATGTATGATCTCTCCTCTCAGTATTTTCAATTGCAGCAAAGTGATCTCTCAGTTACTGAGTATTTTGCCTCCTTCAAACGGTTAGTTGAAGAATTGAACGGTGTTATGCCCATTACTACTGATGCAAAAAAACAGCACGAACAGTGGGAGCAAATGGCCGTAATGAAGTTTCTTGCTGGTTTAAAACCTGATTTTGAACCTGTTCAATCCCAGATTCTAGGGGGTGCCTCTCTGCCTTCTCTTGCTGAGACTTACCAGCGTGTTCTCCGGAGTACGTCTCGTGATCAGGGTTCTACTTCCTCTGTTACTGATCATTCTGCCTCAGGCTCCGCCCTCCACTACTGGTCGGGGTGATGGTAATCCCCGTCGTGGTCGTGGTGGTTACCGTGGTGGTAATCGTGGTGGATATGGGGGACGTGGTCGTGGTGGCCGTCCTCATTGCACCAATTGCGATAAGGATGGTCATTATAAGGAGACATGTTGGGATCTTGTTGGTCGCCCTGCTCGATTTGCACATGCTGTTGTCTCTAGCGATGCTTCGCCATCTTCTCATGCTCCTGCTGCGGGTGATCCGCTTTCCATCTCTGGTGAAGAGTACTCTCAATTCCTTCAGTTCCAGGCCTCTCAGCATGCCTCTGCTCCTAGTACCTCGCTTGCTCAGAAAGGTACCTCTACCGCTTGTCTTACTTCCCGTACTCGTCCTTGGGTAATTGACTCTGCTGCCACCGATCATCTCACAGGTATATCCACCCTTTTTTCGTCTCTTGAACCGTCCTCATCTTTACCTCCCGTTACTTTGGCAGATGGCTCTTCTATGCTCGTTGAAGGCACAGGGACTGTCCAATTATCCCCGTCTTTATCCTTATCATCTGTTCTTTTTATTTCTCGTTCACCCTTTAATTTGATATCTGTTGCGAAGTTGACTAAAGATCTTAATGCTTGTGTTTCCTTTTTCCCTGATTCTGTTCTTATTCAGGATTTGACGACTCGGAGGACGATTGGCGTCGGGCATGAATCCGAAGGTCTTTACTATTTTGATGAATTGCCTACTTCTTCTACTCCAACAGCGTGACCTGCCACTGTGTCTCCTCACCAGATCCACTGCCGTCTTGGTCATCCTTCCTTGGCCAATCTGAAGCTTTTAGTACCTAGTTTAAGTAATTTATCTACTTTAGAGTGTGAGTCCTGTCAATTGGGGAAGCATCACCGTGTCCAATTTGCTCCCCGAGTTAATAAACGTGTGACTAGTCCATTTCAATTAGTGCATTCCGATGTTTGGGTCCACACCGTATTACCTCTGTTAAGGGATATCGGTATTTTGTTAGTTTTGTTGATGATTTTTCCCGAACTACGTGGCTTTATTTAATGAAAAATCGTTCCGAGTTATTTTCTATTTTTTCTACATTCTGTAATGAAATAAAGACTCAGTTTAATGTTCCTATTAAAATTCTTCGTAGTGACAATGCACAAGAATATTTTTCCCATCCTTTCACCACATATATGGCACAATATGGCATGCTTCATCAATCCTCATGTGTTCATACCCCTCAGCAAAATGGGGTTGCCGAAAGAAAAAACCGTCACTTATTAGAAGTCACCCGTACATTGTTGTTTGAGATGAGGGTCCCCAAGAATTTCTGGGTAGATGCAGTTCTTACTGCTTGCCATTTAATTAATCGTATGCCGTGCCGTCTTCCAACCTTGATGGGGGCACACCCCATGCCACTTTGTTTCCTACTACCCCACCTTTCCCTGTTGCTCCACGTGTGTTCGGGTGTGTCTGTTTTGTGCATCAACTTACTCCAGGTACCGATAAATTGGATCCCCGTGCTATCAAGTGTGTTTTCTTGGGGTACTCCAGAACAAAGAAGGGTTATCGTTGTTATAGTCCTTCCTTGCGTCGCTTCTTTGTTTCTGCTGATGTTACCTTCTTTGAATCTACTCCATATTACTCTGAGTCTCACTCTATTACTGATCCTGACTTTATGGTTCCCCTTCCCCTTCCCCTCTCCCTACCTCCCAAAGATGGGATGGACCGTCTTGACCTCCAGACATACACCCGCCGTCATCAGCATGTTGAGACTATTTTGGATTCAGCTACAGCGCCTGTGGCCTCTGTGTCTTCAGATCCGCCTCCGTCAGACTCAGACCTTCCGATTGCTCTCCGGAAGGGTAAGCGTACTTGTACTTCTCATCCTATTTCAAATTTTGTCTCTTATGATCATTTGTCTCCTACTTTCTCTTCGTTTGTTGCGTCTTTGTCTACTTTCTCTATTCCTAAGTCTACAGCAGAGGCACTTTCCCATTCCGGTTGGAAACAAGCTATGGAGGATGAGATGCTTGCCTTGACAGAAACTGGTACTTGGGAATTGGTACCTCTTCCTTCTGGGAAATCTGTGGTTGGGTGTCGTTGGATTTTTACTGTTAAAATGCATCCTGATGGTACCCTTGATCGATTGAAAGCACGTCTTGTTGCTAAGGGCTATACTCAGGTTTATGGTCTTGATTATTCCGAGACGTTCTCTCCGGTTGCCAAGATTGCTTCCGTTCGTCTCTTTATCTCTCTTGCTGCTACTTATCACTGGCCGTTACATCAGTTAGATGTCAAAAATGCATTTCTCAATGGCACTCTTTTGGAGGAGGTTTATATAGAGCAACCACCTGGGTTTGTTGCTCAGGAGGAGTCTAGTATGGTTTGTCGGTTGAAGAAGTCCCTATATGGTCTGAAACAATCCCCTCGTGCTTGGTTTGGAAGATTTAGTGAAGTCGTTGCACAATTTGGTCTCCAGCGGTATGGTGTTGATCATTCTGTCTTTTATAAGCACTCTTCGGCAGGTAAAATCCTACTTGTTGTTTATGTTGATGATATTGTTATAACTGGAGATGATTCCAAGGGAATTCAGGAGTTAAAGCACTTCTTGCAAAAGCAGTTCCAAACTAAAGACTTGGGACAACTTAGATACTTTCTGGGCATTGAAGTGGCTAGATCTAGTGAAGGGATTTGTCTCTCTCAAAGAAAGTATGTTCTTGATCTCCTCTCTGAAACAGGCATGTTAGGATCCAAGCCCTTGGATTCTCCTATGGATCCTAATATTAAGTTGTTACCAGATCAGGGAGAGCTCATTGATGACCCAGGACAGTACAGACGTCTAGTAGGGAAGCTTAATTATCTAACAGTAACTAGACCTGATATTGTATTCGCTGTGAGTGTGATTAGCCAGTTTATGGATTGTCCTCGAACAACCCATTGGGATGCAGTGATGCACATTTTGAGATATCTCAAAGGTGCTCCAGGACGTGGTTTGTTATACAAAGACCATGGTCACATACGAGTTGAAGGTTACACTGATGCAGATTGGGCAGGTTCTCCTGGTGATAGGAGATCCACTACTAGCTATTGTGTTATCGTTGGGGGCAACCTTGTTTCATGGAAAAGCAAGAAACAAACCATGGTAGCTCGGTCTAGCGCAGAATCGGAGTACAGAGCAATGGCCCACACTACTTGTGAGCTAGTATGGATGAAGCATTTATTAGAGGAACTTGGGTTTACTCAAACTACTCCAATGAGTTTATTTTGTGATAATCAAGCTGCAGTTCATATTGCTTCTAATCCCGTTTTTCATGAAAGGACAAAGCACATTGAAGTCGATTGTCACTTTGTTAGAGAGAAGCTTTTGGAAAATGTTATTTATACAGTGCATGTGAAGTCTGCCGATCAGTTAGCCGATTTATTTACTAAAGCATTAGGAGGGATTCGAGTGAAATATATTTGTAACAAGCTTGGTGCATATGACATGTATGCTCCAGTTTGAGGGGGAGTGTTAATAGTGTGTATTACTGTATATGTGTTGTCCCACATCGCTTAGTTAGTGATTTAGTCTAGGTGTTGGAAGCCTATATATAGGCTCTTGTAATCTTCTTTTTATTCATTCAATATATTGTGATTCCACACATTTACAGAATCAATCATGTTTCGGTGGAAGCAAATGAAACGATGTGGAATCATAGGTCTATTTCGATATAAACAATCATGTTTCAATGGAAACAAAAGAAACAAAGTCATTTCGATGGAATCCATGGAATTTTGAGATTCCATGGCTGTTTCGTTTCCATGACCCAGGAAACGAAAACGTTGCGGTCATTTCGATGGAAACAAAAGGAAATTTTGATCCTTGGCGGGGCGGAACTCCATCGGGGCGGAGTATTTTGCCATCCCTAAATTGCACGTATAAACCTATGTGCCTGCCTATATGTTCTTATTCATAGACATCTTATCTCCGTATAACAATATCAAGAACAGGTAGATGGAAGTGGCTCTTGGCGTCTTTGAATACAAGTACATTCCTTATAAATTATTAATGAAGTCAATGTGTGAAAAAATATCAGCATAAACCTTCTTTGCAGTTTGCAATAATGAGAGAAAAATGTATTAATTCTCATTTTAACTAAGTTGAAAATAATGCAGTGTAATGATACTAATGGAGCAAATCAACAGGCTCACTCCTCCACAACGTATAGTTTATCCTTAGGTCCACCATAGTACCTTGTCTTCAAACCATACGGTACGGATGTCCATGTCTTTAAATGTTACGCAGTGACCAGCAATGAATAACATAACACCCAAAAAAAAGTGCAAATCTGTTCACAAACAAAGGTAACCCACCTCAAAGTTTGACCAAGTGCGACTTCAGGATAATTGTTTCCCTTCATCTCTACCATATATGCGTTGAAGTTCACGAGTAGCAGCCAAAAACGATTCTGCAAAGGAACAAGAGAAGCGCATGAGAAAAGAGAAGTATTTTGTACATTGCAATTCAAAACATTTCTAAGAAAAATGATAAGCGACTACCAAAACATATTGTAATCAACAGACGTTAAACCATCCAATTTGCATTACCTTTCCAAAGACGGAAAGATTTCTGGTTAATGGGAGATCCAGTAATTGTCTGGATAACTTCAAACAACAAATTCTGAGGTGTGTTTCTGAGCTCTTGAACAATCCCATAAATAGTCTTCCCATTCTCGAAGTATATGTGATTATTTGGGTGTTTTGTTTTGCAACCGGCATGACGCTCAAACTCATAAGCATTGATTGCCTACAGAAAAATAAGAGAATGTTAGCTCTTAGGTCAACAAAATGAAACAAAAATTCTGATGATATAACAAAACAAATGCTTATCTGACCTTAGAAAAATTACATGACTGACAGCCACACAGATATCCAGAACCTTTTATGATACCACGAAGCTCCTTCTATCATGCATTATAAGGACCACATGTCACCAACGTACAAGGTAATCTGAAAGATGAACGCAAGAGAACTAAGATTTACCTCACGGGCCCATGCAATATACTTCACAGGAACTCCATCGAGCATACCAGTAGACAGCAAACTTCTGACATTTGATGGAAAATTGTTCTGAGGAATCTTTTTAGACCCTTTTTGCTCATCCTTCTTCCTAGACAAAATTTCTGCTCCAGAGGCAGTCATCTGAGCAGTATTTACAAGTGCATCACTATTTGATTGAAGAAACCCTTTTTCACTTAATGTGTCTGATCTTTGAGCAGATGACTGACCCGTCAACAAATCATAACTGCATACAAGCCTTCCTGAAGATTTCATATCATCATCGTCCTGAAAGCCTCCGAAAGATATGATATTACTTTCTCCCTTACTAAACGAGTGACCCATCGATAAATTACTGTTACCAACCTTGGTGTAGGGTATGCCCATTGATATGGTATTGTCATCCACCTTCTTATTGAAAGTTTGACCCATTGATGTTATATTGGCATCTCCCTTGCTGAAAGACTGACCCATTGATAAGGCATCATTATTATCATTGAAGGTATGACCCATTGATACTGTATTGGCATCATCCTCGTCAAAGATTTGCCCTACAGTTGTGATATTGTTATCATCCTTGCTGAAAGACTGATTCATAGATATGCCACTGTTGTTATCCTTGAAGGTGTGACAGATCGATACTGTGCCGTCGCTCCCCCTATTATATGGTTGACCCATTGATATGAAATTGGTATCATCCCTGGTATATGTATCGCCCAGTGATATGATGTTGTCATCGCTTCGGTGAAAAGAGAGATCCATTGATATGGAACTATCATCTCCCTTACTATAAGCCTGAGATGTTGACAAGGTACTGTTATCCCCTCTATTATAGGCATGTCCCATTGACATTGACATGAAATTATCGGAGTCCTTAACCTGGCTAACTTTAACTTTCCTAATCCCACCATAATTGATACCTGATCTATGATCTTCCAGCGTATGAGAAATAGATAACCCAAATGAAGAATCATTCCCAAACGGATCCTCAATCACCTTTCGTTCTATATTAATATTACCTGTGCCAACTGGTGCAATGTTCCTTTCATCGAAACTGACGGTCCTTGCAGTTTCGAGGTCAAATAACCGTTCAGTGAATTGGCCAGCAACAGACTGAAAACTGGAAGCATTTCCCCAAGGAGAAACATTTGAATTTAGAAGTCCCGAGAACGAATTGTGTCCTGAAACTTCAACTGCTTGCTTCTTATTGGGGAATAGCTCTGCTTCAGTGCCATCCAAGAACCACTGATGAGAACGCTTTGGCTCAATTCTGGCAGAATTATCATAGGCCATCTCACCATCAGTTAAACACCCAGGACCTTTCGCCATCCAAAAGCCCTTGTTCTGGAAAGACCATTATGACTATTTAGTTAGATTTGCTCAACATAAATCCATTTACAAAAGTATAAATGATAACATTGAATGTCAGGGCAACCGTCACACACATGCCATCAATACCACTCACGTCTTTCTTCTTGCCCGGCCACCGGTTCATTTGTCTGCCTTCTAATAACTGCCGGCGCTTTTGTTTTGTTTTTCTTCTCTATCTTTTCTGGGTTACATTCAGATGAACCAAGGTGGCATTCTATGCAAGAGCTCCCTCCTCAGATAATATTTTCTTATTTTCTGTTACTACAGATTTTTTGAGAATTTCTGGTAATGTCTGTTTTTGAACAGCGAACTTTGCAAGAATCGGGGGATGATGAGGAAGAATTTCAATTATGTGGAATTTTACACTTTTGTGAAGTTCTCATCATATGAGCATGACTCAAGTGTGGATGGGGCGATGGATTTGCGGTAAGTTGACAAATGATAAAACTAAAAAGAACATACTCATGGGATGGTAAAGCCTTGCGAATCCAAAATTAAAGAAACCAACTAAAAACAATTTGTCCACCTATAATGAAGCTTAATAACTAAACTAGTGGGAAACTAACATGGGGACCAAGGGAAATACGAGAAAAAGGAACAAAACCAAAAACTGGTTGAGATCACAGGGATGGACATGGCACCAAATGGTTTGTTCAGATATTATGTCTATAATTAAAGCAGAATTGTATAACAAAATTCATGGAACTGTGTAAACAAAACTTTGTTAAGCAGCGTTGAGAATTTAGGTGTAAGGTTGTAAAAATTTTCAAGAGGTATTTTTGGGGAAAATGCGGGAGAGCAGACAAAAAAAAAAGGCACCCATGGACAAATTATCCTTACTCAATGGGTTCCCCACTAATACAATAGTTGGGAAAGGTGCTGGATAGCAATCAAACTTTTGGCATTATTAGCGAATAATCACTTCTCTCATAATAAACTTGATTCCTCACGCTTGATGGCTCTAGCAACCACCACTGTTACCAAACACCAGTCCCTCTACCTATGGACAATTGAGGAAGGAACTATTGGCGCTCGGAAAATACTTTGAGTAACTATAGTTGGCAACCATTAATAAACAGACTCACAAGGCCTAACATTTTTTTGAGATCTCAAACACATCAGATTCAAACACTCGAGTCTCCAGAAAATCCAACGGATCCAAAAACTTACTCTGCATAACATTCAACGACGAGTTTAATGGCAATATTCTGTACCAGAGGCGACAACTCAATAAACTACCGTTGACCACTCACCTTCCATTTGTCAAGGGACACTAACTCCACAAATAACCAACATAACCAATCTAGCTTCAGCAAATTTAAAAATCCTCAGCCAAATGTTACTCACTAATTTTGGTCAACAGTTTAGTTAAATTACGCAACCCAAGTCCTTGATTTTACTTCCGTGTGTCACTATACAATATTTTCATGCAAAATATATGAGAAGAAAGAAAGAAAAAAGAAAAAACTGGAATGCTAAGGTCTCGTTTGGTAACGTTGCCGTTTTCGGTTTTCTGTTTTCGTTTTCATTTTTTAGGAAAACGAAAACTAAAAACACATTTGGTATCATTTCTGTTTTTTTTTTTTTTTACAAAAAACGTTTTTACTATTTGGGAAAAAAATGAAAACAACAAAAAGTTGTTTTCGTTTTCTCGGTTTTTAAAAATCAAAAACGATTGGGCCTCTTTCTCCTCTGACGACCTGCCGCCGCCCGTAAGTGATTCTTCTTCATCTTCTTCGATCTTTTCCTTCTTCGATCTGAACTTCTTCTTCTTCATCTTCTTCAATCTTCTCCTTCTTCGATCTGTTCTTCTTCTTCTTCGATTGCAATTTGTTCTTCTTCGTCTTCTTCTTCTGCAATTTCTTCTTCTTCTTCTTCAATCTTCTTCTTCTTCTTCTTCTTCGATCTATCTGCTCTTCTTCGTCTTCTTCTTCTGCGATTTCTTTTTCTTCTTCTTCGATCTTCTTCTACTTCTTCTTCGAATCACGTTTTCTCTCTGTTTTCATCTGGGTATTAATTTTTCAAATCACATGTTCTCTCTCTTTTCCAGTCCGTTTGGTATGATTGTAAAATAGAATAGAATTGAATAGAATAGAATAGAAAAGAATAGAATTGATTTGCAATTTCAATTCTCCTGTTTGGTTTAAAACAGAAATGAAAAGAATAGAATTGAAAGAATTATGGCTATTTCCCAAAATACCCATACATACCTTAATCTTGACCAGACCAGACGACGACGACGACGAAGAAGAAGAAGAAGAAGAAGAAGAAGAAGAGAAGATCAGATGAAGAAGAAGAAGAAGAAGAGTTCAGAAGAAGGACGAAGAAGAACGAAGAACGAAGAGATCAGACGAAGAAGAAGAACGAAGAACGAAGAAGAAGACATCCGAAGAAGAACGAAGAAGAAGAGAACGAAGAAGAACGAAGAAGACCGCAGAAGAACGAAGAAGAAGAGAACGAAGAAGAGCGAAGAAGAAGAACGCAGAAGAAGAGATCAGAAGAAAGGACGAAGAAGAACGAAGAAGACGAAGTAGATTGGGGCTATTTTGGTAAGATCACGTTCTCAGACTGAATTCTCACCAAATCCGACCATTTTTGGTCGGATTTGTAAACAGCCCAAAACAAGAATTGGGTAGAATTCAAAATGAATTCATTTCTTGTTTTGTGTCATACCAAACACAAGAATTCCACAAAATAGAATTACAAATGAATTCTATTCTACTTTGTGCCATACCAAACAGGGGGTTCATCTTGCTTTTAATTTTCATTCTGGATATTTATTTTGGGTAATAATTTTCTCTCTATTTTTCTCTTTTATCAGAGCAAGAACTCTAAGGAGGATTTGGACAAGTCATTCTCGGCAAGGTTATTTCTCTCTCTATATATATCAGCATTGTTTGTGTGTTTGATCTCTACATCTTATTCTGGAACTAATTTGAGAAATTTCAATTAGCAAATGAAGCCATGGCTGTGAATTTTGACTGAGCTTGTTTAGGGTGTGTTGGTGCAAAAACTTAAGAATAGTTAAGGGGTCAGTTTGTTGAATTTTGTAGTTTAGCGGGGTATTTGAAAAAAGATCATAGTTGAGGGGGTGTTAGAGCAATTTACCTATTAAAATAGGTTGGTTGTGGTATGAATGTGTCTTCTATAATTCAGTGCACTCTTTCTTTGTTCTTTATCCATCAGTTTTAATCAGGTCCACAGTATTAATTTTTATTGGGCCAAATATCCTGATGTGGGTTAGTTTTTTATCCTTGATTTTTTATCATTCAAACAGTTATAGCCTTGGTCCCACATGTTACTACTTTGTATTCTCCATTAAATACATTTTTGAGATGAGATGGAGGAGTAGCTCTCAAAACATTTACCTGGTATCTTTTTCCACCACTTGAACCTGAAAACTATGGAAATTGACTAGTTGGCACTGAACTAATCACTTTAGCATAGTGCTTATTAGCTACCACCTGCCTTTTTTGACTTGTTTTGCCTCATTTGTAGAATAGTTTCATTGCTTACCCACCCTTTGCTCTAATTAGGCTTTTCAAAATGGATCTCTATGGTGAAAGATAGATTAGCTCAAGAATGTTCTATTTTTGTCTCCTTTTGTGTTGTTTCAACATCATTGCACTTGAAAAAATCACAACTGTCAAAATAACACCTAACCCCTTCTTTTCACCTTCTTGAATTCTATCTTAAACAGCATAGGAATCAAATTCAGAGATGCTGATTTTCTATATTGCTGATTTGCTTCCATGCTAGTTTCAGATAATTGTTTTGTTTAAGTAAACAAGTTATATAGGTAAGGTTTTGAGAAGATTCACAAATACCAGTACTCATTTGGTTATAACAGAATGTGAAACCAGATTAGAAGTCTCATCATTTATTCTCAATTCCAACATTTGTTTTTAGAAGAAACTTGCCTTCCCAATATTGCTGGCTTCACCAAATCATCTACTTCATGTGTTAATTGACTCACTTTGCATGTCCTCATTTGTGATCCATTTGGTCTGTGAGTAATTCTATGCTTCCCAAATTCAAAGTGATTGTTGAGCCTAAGGTATTGAACTTTAGGATGAAAGGTGAGAAGCTGAGTGACAAAGTCAGTTTTATATCAGCAGGGGGATCAACTAGTTTGGCTAATTCTATATTTGGATCTCTAGTTTGGGTGTCTGGGAAATATAGTGTTAGGAGTCCCATTGCAGTCACTTGAGAGTAATTAACTGGGAGAAACCCAGCTGTGTTGTTAACTTGCAATCTTTCAATTCACAATTATTATGATAGTTGAATGGTGAGAGAATGCAAAGAATTACCATTGCTTGATAAGTTTGAAAATTCTATGTATAAGTTTGTTTGATAAGTCATTTCTTTTACAAATCAAAGAAGAACATTACCACGGCATTTGAAACCTCATTTTTTTTTTTAACTTTTAATAAGAACAACAGAGTATTTGACGTTTAGCTTTCAAGTCATAAAAGACTCGAAGTCAATCTACTACTTCCAAGCGTGCTCGTCGTAATAGAGACAATGTGAATACTACCATTGCACGCGCCATGGCTGCATTTGTGGATGACTCAAAACGGAGGACAGACATTTTGGAAAGGAAATTTGCGAGTGCTCGACCACTTGTTGATTCCCCGACTCATATGTCATCTGGTAGTGGTGCAACTTCTAGCCATTCCTCTGATCTAGTGCAAGAGTGTTTGGATGTTTTAAATGCAATAGAGGACGTCAATGGATTAACTTACTCAAAAGTTCTGAGTAAGTTACATGATGATCATCTTTGGAGGAGGATATACTTGGGCATACCTGCACAAAGGAGGAAGGAGTGGATCCTTACTTTGTGACTTGATGGACTTTGCTAGACTACTTTAGTTACGATGTTGTTTGGTTGTTAGACTACTTGAGTTACGATGTTATTTGGTTGTTAGACTACTTTGCTTTCTTGGTATTTCTTGATGTTATGACTTTTTATGTTTCTGGACTTGATGGTTCTAGACTTTGCTTTATTGATATTTGATATAGAGTTACTAGAAATTGCTTGTCATATATTTGTTAATTTATTTCAGCAAAAAGGTTTATTCATGGAATCAATAGCAAGTGAGCAAGATGCTGATATTGATGAGATTATTGAGTATGATGAGCATACAATGTGGATGAAGTTTTTATGGACCCAGTATAACAAATATAGCACATCAAATCAGCCGATTAGGAACTCTAAACTTACGGGACATGATTATGTGCTCGAAATATTGAATGGACATTAGGACAGGTGTTATGATAATTTTCGAATGAACAAAGATGTGTTTGTTCTATTTTGCGAAGAGTTAAAGGAGAAGGGGAACTTGAAACCATCTAGGTACCTTACAGTTCAAAAGCAAGTGGCAATATTTTTATTAATTATTTCTCACAATTTTAGAAATCGTTTAGCTGCTGAGCAATTCCAACATTCAGGACATACCATTTCTCGATACTTTAACAAAGTCCTAAAGGCAGTTTGTAGGATTGGAGTTAACATTATCAAGCCTCATAGTTTTGATGTTGTTCCTCCTCAAATCCGGTTCAATCTAAAATATTATCCATTTTTTAAGGTAAGTGTTTCTTAGTCAATCATTATCTATTTGCTATTATTAGAATTGATATTTTCTGAAAGTTAGACTCCATTTGAAATTTATTAATGTTTGATGTTGTTTTCATTAGAATTGTATTGGCGCGATTGATGGAACACATATTGATGCACATGTACCGGTGGATTCACAAATTCCATATCAGGGTAAGAAAACTGAACCAACCCAAAATGTAATATGCGCATGTTCTTTTGACATGCGCTTTACATTTGTAATGTTCGGTTGGGAAGGAACGGCAAATGATTCTAGGATATTTCTTGAATGTGTCAATAATCCTGAAAACAATTTTCCAACTCCGCCAAGAGGTAGTTACTTTAATTCTTGCTTATATGTAATGCTTTTCTTTAATACCAAACATGTATGTATTTTTATATGTTATTTTGCCTTTTATATAAAAGTATTATCTCGTTGATTCTGGATATACCAATATGTCGAGGTTTTTATCTCCATATCGTGGAGAAAGATATCATTTGCGTGATTTTAGAGGTAACGACCGTCAACCAAGTGCACGTGAAGAGCTATTCAATTATCGTCATTCTTCATTGCGGAATGTTATAGAGCACTGCTGTATTAAAGGCGCGTTTTCCCATTTTAAAACAAATGCCTCCTTATCCACTCCGCACACAGAAGTACATTCCAAATGCATGTTGCACTGTTCACAACTTTATACGAATGCATGCAACGGTTGATCGATTGTTTGATGATTTACACCTGATCAAGTTATTATTTATAACAATGGTGGAAATGGTGCAGGAAGTAGTGCAAATGGCCCTGTTGAGATTGATGTGAGTCAAAGTTAGTTGCGTCGAATGGCTCGTGTAAGGGACCAAATTGCTAATCAACTTTGGGCGAGTGTTCAACGTGATTAACTTGTTTGTGGGGATTTATTTTGCTTATATCTAGATAAAATTTGTTTGTAAAACTAATTTTAATGGTTTTGTTACTTGTTTAATTGTAGGAATTATGTTTATTTGAATGTAATGGCTTGGATATTATTCATTTGTATGGAAAATGTAATGGTTTAATTCAAACATCACACGTTTGTCAATAGATAATATTATTTGTGAAAACACAAAATGAGACTCCAACCAAAAAAAAAAAAACCTTGGGGATGTTAGTGTAATTATGAAAACCACATGGGAGATTCGTGTAATTAAACCTAAACTCGGGGGAGGTCACAATAGTTATCTCAAACGTATTTTGGGAGGCACTTTTTGAAAAAGAGATTTGACATTGATACCGTTACCAAACGCGTTTCCTGGTTTTGTTTTCTTTTAAAAAAAAAAAAAAAAAAAACCAATGTTACCAAACAAGTTTATGTTTTTTTTTATAAACTGGTTTTCGTTTTTAAAAAACTGAAAACAAAAAACCTTACCATGCGAGCCCAAAATTTCTAACTAAAAGGGGTACAAAACATACCATGACTATAGTGTTAATTACTTCCTCACTACTTTGCTTCCTTCCACTTCACTTCCAGTTGAAGTAATAAATCATGCTATTCACAGTCCTCAGACCTTCAAAAAGGATTGTAGCAATAAACAATAAATTTCAATAATAGACTTCCTACAGTCTAATTAACTTAAGAATAACCACTCACACACACACACACACACACACAAACTCAAACTTGTTCTGTCCCACAAACACCCTCTGGCCAAAAGGCAGGAGAAACAAAAAAAAAAAACACTTTCGTAATTACTTTCCTTTGAATTTTACAGACCCTTCGTTGTTTACCCACAATTTGCCTGATTAAAAAAAAAAAAGAAAATCTCCATAACACAGTGCCAGACTGTACTTGAACTAATTAGCTCGGTTCATGTGAATTCTACATCAGTTCAAAAACCCAAAAACAAGCAAAAGATATATATATATATATAATAAGTAGAAAGATATATACATATATATATATTTATTCGTTTTCTCATAAACCTAATTGTATGAAATCGGAAAATAAGATCTCCCTAAAATACGTGCTAATATACCTTCACTGAGCGTCCGTTTCCAATCGCAGATATGTTAACTTTCCGGAGATCGCACGTATTGACGGCGGGGAAGATCTAAATGGATGCGGAGTAGTGGCGCAGTTGAATTTTGGAACTCTTTACTTTGCAGGTGAGAGAGAGAGAGAGAGAGAGACTGTACAGGGTTTTTTCTGCGCGGAAATATATACGGTGGTGCCCTGCACGATCAAAAGTTTATGGAGCCTAATTTCTACGGTACACGTGTACAATAAATAGTTGATCTGGAGCGTCTAATATGACCTTATACTACTAACTAGTTCAATCTCACACCACCATATATATCATACTAACTTCTAAGAGTAATTCTAACCACGATTATCTATAATCACTTTCTAAGTTTCTAGCTATATTGGAAAATTAAAGTGTATTTTTTGAGCTACAATGGGTTATCTAAGGGTAATACTTGGGACACAAACTTCATACAACTTTCATACAACCTCTCCAAAAGATGTGTCTATCTCTTTCCTGTGTCATTGTGGGGTCCAGTGACATCACAGGAGAGAGATAGACACATCTTTTGGGGAGGTTGTATGAAAGTTGTATGAAGGTTGTGTCCCAAATATTACTCGTTATCTAAATAGTTCTCTATTTTGGGAAATCTTTTTTTAGTTATCCACATTTGGAGAGAGAGAGGTATGAATATGGATAATCAGTTAATCACTCATAAGTAAAATAATGAAGAAAAAAAAATTTCATACCATATTTATTTAAGGAGAGAGAATGCATTAAAATTCTCAACTTTTATATACAAATCAATATAATAATGCAAACCTCTCTATAATAGGGAATATGATTAGAGTTGGAGGTTTAAAAATAATTAACTAAAATATCATTTTAGCAATTTTGGCTTAAAAATAGATTAATTTTAGGTAATGTGATTAGATATACTCTTATAATATCATAAGTGTACTTTACATGTGAATAGATCATATCCCAAGTCCCCCACTACTTGGAAAAACTAATCAGTGAGGCAATCATCATACTGACTAAGGTGGTGTCACGTTAGTCCATGTATGTGACTCTGACTCTTATTTTTCAAGTGAATATGATTTTGTAAATATGACATATATTCATTACTTGTTATGTGTACCTATTTTTATGTATTGATGTGTCACATTATATTAGCATAAAATACATTGTACGAGGAGCTCACTAAACAACTCCACGATCATTACTGGTCATGGGCACTATAAAATTATGTATGTTGATCGTTTATAGCACCAACAAGTGTTTACCAGCACATCTAGAGTCCGTTGGATTAGTTGAAAAAAGTATATTTAAGTGATGAATTGCGGATTTCGAGAAGAAAAAAAAAATATTATTTTGAAAAATGGAAGTGTTTGGGTTAACTTAAGATTTTAACATTTTAACAAACTAGCTGAAAAATTCAGTTGAAAATTTGTTGAAAAAAGTAACTTATTTTTCAAACAATCACTTAGGGTGCGTTTGATAAAACTGAAAATTAAGTACTGAAAATTAAGTGCTGAATTTTAAGTACTGAAAATTTTAAGCACTTGAAGTTTTATTCCTTAAAACAGTGTTTCAACTATTGAAGTAGAATGCATTCAGTGATTATTTTCAGTATAAATTTTTCACTTAAAGTTTTCAGTGGTTTTGGAGCTACTTTTTCAATTAAGTGGTGTGTTATCAAACGCACTGAAAAAAAATAAGTGCTAAATTTTTTCATTTTCAGCACTTAATGAGGTTATCAAACACACCCTTAATTTCACTTTTAAGTTGTTAAAAAACAAAAATGTCTGAAAACAAAAGAGTTAAATAATATTGTATGTTGTCTTTTTTTTTGTCACTTTATAGAAAAAATCACTTTTTTTCAGCTTGTTTGACAAACGCTATTATTTTTAAGTGAGGAATATTATAACTCAAACACCTAACATCTCTACATCACTTAAAATTTCAGCACTTAACATTTCAACTAACCCAAATGGGCTCCCATTGTTTTTTTTTTTTTTTTTTTTTAAATGCACAGAATGTGGTGGTGTCAAGCACCCATTGATAATGCCGAATAGCAACACTTGTGATGACTTAACACTGCATTATTGGTGTCAAGATCCTCGACCGCAAGGCCAAGGGGCAGCACCTTGACAGTGCTTACATGGCGCTGACAGAACCATACAATGAATTTCTTTTTACAATTAAAAAAAAATATCGTGTACTCCTATCAACGTCACACAAGCGCTGCCCATGCCGCGCGTCACACACATTATTGAAAGCTTAACATTGTGTCAATGTGATGACTTATTGTGGCTTAGTGTGACGATCTTACTTGATAACTTCTCCAATTCATGTGTGGTTAATGGCGTCTTAAAGTCTAAGCTCTTAAGTAAGTGGGCCTAATTTCCCGACACCAAAGAAAATAAGAACGTGTGGGGGCCCAATTGGCAAGAGTACGTAGATGGAGTTGGGCGTGGGCTCGGTAGTTGCTGATTTGTGGGATTTTTTGGGGGGACATAATAATTTCTGGGACTGACACCTGTCATATTTAAGGGTGTGATCGAAACAATAGTGATCCCACATTGGAATTCTCTAATCTAGGAATGATAAATGATAAAGATCATCAGACATAGCTTTCTTTGTGTTTATTTATTTATGTTTTTTAATGGGCAATGATATTATGAGAAGTTATCTTAAGTCTAGATGTTCATCCAACGGTTAAAATTTGTCTTCTCATATTAGAAGTTTCTCACAATAGCATTTCCCTTTTTTAATACTATGCAAAGTACCGTTTAATAGAAAAAAATATAATGTAAATTATTATTTTTTATGTGTACAAGAAAAAGAGAAACAAGTTCAATAAATTCATAAGATGGTGTTAGAAAAAATATCCTTGAACAATTATATTACTTGACGTTAAACATCTAACTTCTTGTTGGTTAAATATTTGGACTAATAAAAAAATTTCAAATTTTAAAATATAGAATTCTAAAGAATAACATTTACTTACTATTTCTTTGACCGATTAGAAATTGTATTCGAAATTCTTAAGAAAAAACAAATAAATAAATACAACTTAAGTCGCAGTAGAAAAATAAATTTAACTACATTTATTATGGATACATTCATAGATTTATGTTTTGAAAAACAAGTGAAATCAAACATTAAACCGTCACCAGTCACCGCCAATAAGTTATTTGAGAAATGCTCATGTTCATAATTATACCTACTTTAAACTTTTTTAAACGAGAAATTTGGTAATTCAATTTATAAGTGTACACACTTTAAATTTTAAGGCTCTTTTCTTTAACATTAACATAACATAACATAATATATAAATTAAAAAATATATATACATATATCACAATACAATACAATAATATACATATATATAGTCATCTTTGGAACTAGGTTTCAGAGGGGGCCGTCTTGCTAATGCAAGGTCGTCTCTTACTCTATTAGGAGTTTGTTTCACGTTTGTGACTCTTGGTTTACGTGTTTGTTTTTTATGGGTTCTGACATCAACAAACAGCTACAAAATTTAGTATTACGTTCTAGAGTAGCAAAAATAAAAATTTATATATATAAAAAAAAAAATTTGGGTCCATAGGAAATAAATGATAAATGTCACTAATTATCCACACCACACAGTATAACACTTGCTCTCGCGGTTTATATTTAATATTTCTTTAACATGCATAATCATGAGTTAATGTTAATTAATGTGTTATATGACACTTATTGGAGGTGGGATTAACCCACTAAGTTGATTATGGCTGTCCAGTTGGGATCCCAACTATGGCCAGTATGGCAATCCCAAGTTGGGATATGTGTGGATGGGTCCCAGTTGAGATGGGACAACAATATGTGGAATACCCTGTGTGCCTAAATGTTTATTAAAGGTTAAATGGTTTATTATTTTATTGTTGTTAATATCATATTATTAGGTAGTGACCACTTTTGGTTCAATTAGGGGTACCTTTGTGAGCACGAATTGAACACGTTACATAATTAGTAGGTTAATTAACAACTTCATATAATTATATGGGACCCATGTGAGACATAGACAAATACCCATTTAAGTTTGAAATAATTTTAATACAGTTTCGTCATTGATAGGAGCGTAATTGTAAAACTAGCAAACTAGTGGGGGTTTCATAATAGAAGTGACAATCTTTATAATTAAACACGTACAGGACGAGTCAAACCCATCCTTCTCAATTAGATTTAGGCTTTCTGAAGAGGAAATACAGAGGATACGTAGATTGACAAAAAATTTGACGGCAAACATCTCGACGCCGATTGACACTGTTGGTCCAAAAAAGTCCTTAGATGGGAGGGGGGGGGTGAATAAGGATACTTACAATTAAAGGCAAATTTAAAGCTAATATCAAGCACAATACTCAATTAAAATAATAATCAAGAAGAGAAGAGAAAGAGACACTTGCAAACCAAAATTTTCAAGTGGTTCGGCAATCGCACCCCGCGGCCTACGTCCACCCCCCAAGAACACCTCTTGAGGAATCCACTAGTCGATCTTCTTTGGGTGAAGATCAAACCACTCTTTACAAGTTCTTCTTGAACTCCTTTTACACCTCCAATGAATATTGCCTTCTCTTGGAGCAAGGGTTACACCAACCCTCTTACAACTTTAAGAAATTGATAAAAGTTGGGTTACAACTGAATAAATACTCTCTTTTTAGAGTAGATGAAAACAATAAATGCTCACAATATAATCTCTCAAGATTTTTACAAATGAACTCTAGAGTTGGAAGAATAAATCTCAAGATTTTAGGGCTTTGATCTTGATTGCAACAAGTGTGTATTAAATGAGAGTAATGGATAATCCAACAACCAAATTTGAACTGAGTATATATACTCTCTCCAAGAAAAAATAACGTTTAAGGTAGGTGGGAGCATTTAATGCTAAAGCAAAACAGAGGAAAAAGAGCTGTTACTGTTTCTGCGCAGAGGTCCAGTCGACTGGATTTTCGATTCAGTCGACTGCCTTTTTGAATATTGAATAAGCGCCGTTTATACAGTCGACTGTAAAAAAGGGTCCAGTCGACTGGACGGCTGAAGCAGAATGTAGCCTCAAGAACCATGGTTCAGTCGACTGTTTTATGGTCAGTCGACTGATAAAATTTGCTCCCAGTCGACTGATGAAATCTATCAGTCGACTGATCTTCTGATTTTCAAATTCTTCTTATTTTGAAAGGTTTGTTCTATTTTAAGCCCTGTTTCTGAGATTCAGTCTAACCAACTTTACATTCAGTCCTATGAGAGCAATACAATAATGAATTAGTCTTCCACAATGCTTCCACGATATATCCATCATCAGTCTTAGGATCTGTTTTGGACAACATGCTAAATGAAAACATAAGAAATCAACTTAATGGTTTGTTAATCATCAAAATTACTTAGGGTAAAACCCTTGGGGCTAACAAACACGCCTAACGACGTCGGTTTTTAAAATAGGCTATATATTCGCACTCTTGGAGGTGAGTCTAATATATTGGTATTAATTTTATTGAGTTCTGTAACAGTTTTTCCGCGACCCATTTTGGGGTTTTAGCTCATAACTTGTAATTTATATATAGGATTTGTATGTGGTTCATAGTAAGACTCTAATCTCGTGATTAGGAGCGAAACCCAAGAGGTGAGTGATGTTAATTTTGATAATTGCATAATTTTCATGTTGGGTTCAATTGTGATGCCAAAGCATGCCTAATTTGCTTAATTTAACTTATTTAGTTTATTATTGGGCAAAATTCATGTGGCTAAGTTAGGCTCAATTTATTTGTGAAAGCACGGTGTAATGATTAAATGAGCATGTTGAGTTTCCTATTTGGATCAATGGAAATTGCTAGTTCTATACCACCATGAGGTAATCTTTGTGGTGACGACCACGGCCGCCAGAGGCCTATGGGACCGCACGTGTGAGGGCGTGGGTCATGACTAGTCACGTGGGCTTGGAGAGTGGAGCTGCGGGCTAGCCGGTAGTGGTGGGAGTGAACTAGTAATTGCCAGAGACTATAGTTCTTTGTAATATGTTGAATTAAGCGTGTTTATTATCCATGCTCATGGTTGGCATTGCTCACAAGAATATAGCTTATATATTGTAGTGATTATTGAATAACCATCGTAGGTGATCGCGGCGAGAAATCGGGGAAGTGAGCTGGGAAGTGGCTTGGCTAGCTTATAGGTTTTGGGAGAGTTGTAACCTTGCTAATGGCTACTTGTCTTTTTAGTTCTAAACTTGTAATATGCTTGTAATGAGTTTAAATTCGGAAATAATGTATGTTGTATTTTGGTTAGCAAGGCTTATATAATATTTTTAGGTAAGCTTTATATTTTAGTTGGATCTTTAACTCATGTAATAAGCAGCTTGTATAATTTAGCTTTTGTTTTATAGGAGTTGTTGTTATCATTTGGGTTGAATAGGTTGGTTGTACCTAGTACTAGTGTCGTTGGTTTTGGACGTTTGAACTTGGGATTTATTTATTGGGTTGGTTGTAAATGGTTATAATTATTACTTTTCTTAAAGTATTTTTAAACTTTTGCTTGTACTTGGAAGCTCATGTTTGTGGCTTTGGTTCAACTTTAAATGGTTTAAATCATTGGTGCTTGATACACCCAAAATTGGCTCTATCCTATGACCGAGCGGTTCAAATCAGCAGTCAGTCCATGTCCCGGTCAAATCATGCACAACTCCTCGGACAAGCATAAACCCGAGCGGTCTAGTCTACCCGAAACTCAACATCCCGAGCGGTTCATCCACGACCCGGCCAACAGGTCGGGAAAACCGCACTGACACATCCCACCGCGGGAACATCTTATCCGGGCCCACATGCATGATCCTGAGCATTACGGCCAGTTTCCTACTCAAGCTAGAAGACTATGAAAAGTGCAAACTATTTCCTAATCCAATTAGGAAACCCCCACAATTAATGCCAATCACATCCTAATTGGATTATATTTCCTTATCCATGTAAGAGTATGTCTCTTACATCTATAAAAGAGACCTCTCACCCCCCATTGAAGGGGCCGACTTTTCAGTCTACACAGCACCTCTATAGCATTCATCTACATGCTCGGCCGGCCTATGGTAGCTCCAGACTTGTTGGTTCACCACAGGCCCCCGGCTCTTTTATAGTATAGTGAACGTGCTCAGACACACACGTAGACGTAGGTACCTTCATTAACAGGGTCGAACCACATACAAATAAAAAACACAGTCTCTCTCCCTCTCTCTCTCTCTCTCTCCTAAAATTTCTCTACTTTACTCTTACCAATTTTTGGCATCATCAGTTTGGCGCCGTCTGTGGGAACGACAAGCCTTCTCATCAACAAATCTCTTGACTGATCATCATGCCACCGAAGAAGGGTAAGAAGGCTGATCAGCAGTCCGACCGGGATGTTCCTTTGGCCTCGGCACCGGCTGCGGCAGCCATGACATCTGAGCAGATCGTCGCGACCCTCACACAACTCCTGGAGGGCCAGCGTCAAATCCACAACAGATCGAAGCCCTGCTAGCCCAGCAAAGCAGTACTCCAGGGGCCGGGAAACGACACGGGAACGTTGCGTACGGTCGGGAACCGATCTTGACCAGACAACGTGCCCGAGCCAACCCGTCCCGTGTTGAGGATGCCAGAGACATCAACAGTGGGCGTGCTGCCCGAAAGGAAAGACAGGAGCATATGGCCCGGGAATCAGTCCAGGGTCACCCGGTCAAGAGCCAAGTTTTCCTTAGGCGAACGGTTACCCGGAGTCATAGCCGAGTCCGATCCCAGAGGACAGCACACCACCATGAAGAAGAAGCCTCTTCCACCGACCCGACTGATCCCTTGGATACCGGTCGGGAAGGAGTGGATGCCCGAATCAAGTACTTGCAGAAGCAGATCGACGGAGTGGCCAAAAAGCTTGGTCAAAACCGCGCTCAGAATCAGGCCAATACCGAGACAGAGTCACCGTTCTCCAGCCAAATCACAAGGTTTGCCATCCCGCGCAAATTTAAGCAGCCTCGCCTAGATCCCTATAACGGCTCGGAAAGCCCGGTCGACCACGTCCGGACCTATAAGGCTCAGATGGCCCTAGCCACCAACTCCGATGAACTACACTGCCTAGCCTTCTCCAGCACTTTGAAAGGCCCAGCCGTGCAGTGATTTTATTCCTTGGAGCCCCGATCGGTCTACAGTTTCAAACAACTCAGCAAGCAGTTCATCAACCAGTTCGTCGGCATGCATGAACGGCCAAAGCCAGACATTCAGCTACTAATGGTCAGACAACGGAATAATGAGTCCCTCAAGGAGTTCACCGACCGGTTCAACCAACAAAAGTTTCAAATCCGCAATTTGAACGAGACAATCGCCATCATAGCCTTATGCTCGGGAGTTCAACACACCAAGTGCAATGTGTCGTTCCATAGAAATCGACCGAAAACTTTGGTTGAGCTCTCTGAGAGGGTTGGAAAATACATTGACACTGAAGAGTTTCTGAAGACCAAATACACTGGGCAAGAAAGCAGCGAGCCTTCTAGAGGTAAGCGAAAGCGAAATCAGCCCGGGAGTTCTGACAGTTCTTCCAGTTCACAGCAGTCCGGATCAAGCAGCCGCGACCCGACCTCCAGTTCACAACGGTCTGAGTCCGACAGCCCCGACTCGACCTCAGTTCACAGCGGTCTAAGTCCGACAACCCCGACCCGACCTCCAGTTCACAGTGGTCTGAGTCCGGCAACCTCGACCCGACCTCCAGTTCACATCGGTCAGGATCAAGCAGTTCCAACTTTGTCTTCAGCACAGAGAAATCAGGGGCCCAACGATCCTAATCCAACCTCCTGTCTCCATCATTCTGGATGAGCCCGACTACAATGGTACTTGCTTGATCACCACATGAGGCTCTACCAATTGTCAGAGAGCTCATCCAAAGACCTCGGGCCTAACCCCGAGGCATCAAAAGACCTCGGGCTCCGAATCCAGGCACTAAAGACCTCGGGCTCCGAACCCAGGCACCAAAGACCTCGGGGTCACGCCCGAGGCACCGGCTTCGCTTAGGTCTAACCGACGATGGGGGCAAACCCCTTAGGTGGCTGATGATGGCAAGCTTCAAAAGACCCTGCAACCACCATGTTTCAGGTCGGTTACCTACAGTCATAGCCTCTGTAAGACCCCCGTCTTAGCGAAAGCTTGGGGGGCAAGACGGCGTAGTGAACTAAACAGGTAATCACACCGGGTATCTACAGGCCTCGCGAATAACCAAGTCAAAATCTTGGACAACCCGAGTACCTACAGTACTCAGAGGCATTAACTCCACTTAGGTCCAAACCGATGATAGAGGTGACTAAAATCTCTTAGGTTGGCCGACGATAGAGGAGCAAAAAGACCCTAAAGCAACGTGATTTAGGTTGGCTCCACCAACATAGTCAAGCTCTTCTCCCAACAGTCTTGACGAAGGCTGGCTGGGGGGAAGACAACCATCCTAGGGAGTTAACATAAAAGGGCCCTAAAGCAATACGCTTTAGGTCGGCTTTTCCAACATGGTCAAATTCTTCTACCCACAACCTTGACGAAGGTTTACGGGCAGAAGATAACCATCCTGGGAGCTAACTCAAGCAAAAAGACTCTGAAGTAGGCCGAGTCTCAACTCTCGGTCACTTCCCGAGCATTCAAAGACTCCGAATTAGGCCGGGTCTCAACTCCCGGTCAGTTCCCGAGCACCTAAAGGTTCCGAGGTAGGCTGGGTCTCAACTCTCAGCCAGTTCCTGAGCACTCACCAGGCTCAGAAGCCCCGAGGCAGCTTACCCAAGCACTCAGATAGTGGCAAGTAACATCAAACTGATTTTCAAACTTGTCCTGATATAGCATCTGGCCAACCTTGGAAATGGGGGGCAGCTGATACACCCAAAATTGGCTCTATCCTATGATCGAGCGGTTCAAATCAGCAGCCAGTCCATGTCCCGGTCAAATCATGTACAACTCCTTGGACAAGCATCAGCCCGAGCGGTCTAGTCTACCTGAAACTCAACATCCGAGCGGTTCATCCATGACCCGGCCAACAGGTCGGGAAAACCGCACGGGCACATCCCACCGCGGGAACATCTCAGCCGGGCCCACAGGCATGATCCCGAGCATTACGGGCAGTTTCCTACTGAACGTGCTCAGACACACACGTTGACGTAGGTACCTTCATTAACAGGGCCGAACCACATACAAAAAAAAAAAACCAATCTCTCTCTCACTCTCTCTCCTAAAATTGCTCTACTTTACTCTTACCAATTTTTGGCATCATCAGTGCTTATTTCAACTTGTGATTTGGTAATATTATATGAGAATTTATTACTTGTTAAAACAGGGTCTTTAGCTGATTGCAAAGACGGGATTTTGCCCTTTTGTTAGTTGAGCTTCTTTGGTGTAAGCTTATTTTAAACTTATTTTGGAACTTTAATCACTGGTGTAAGGCCTTGGTGGCGTGCCACGTGTCCTAGGATCATCTGGGTGGTTCCGGGGTGTGACACATAGTACTAATCTACAACAAAAATAGTAATAAAAACAAACTATATAAAATAGTCGTTGCTTCTATTACAAACATCAGAGTTATTACAATAGTAGAGCTACAACGGAAGTATACAAGGCTTGGAAGCAACATATGCCCAAGTACCAAATATAATAAAATAGTCTAAACAGAAATAAATAAACTAATAACTATCTCCAGATCTTCAGCTGGCGTAAACATCAGCGTAGCAGTCCTCCCCAACATGGATATCATCATTGGGGCCACCCTCTGCGTATTCTCCTCCCGAATAGTACCCATCGTTGTAGGCTCCGTCATCTACAGAATAAGGTACAGAATAGTCTAGACGGGGAAAATCCAGGCAATAAAAGGTCGTTAGCTTACTGAGAGCTGAGTGAGTATAAACTAACAATGTACCAGTTATCTGAAGTAAATAACAAGTCTATAAAAACATGAGATAAATTCTACTATAATAATATCTTCCTCCTTTATTCAACATCATTAACCAACCCTTGTCGTCTTGTTATCCGAAGACCAAAATTCAACATAATCTGACTGAATGAAATAGACTCAATCGTTTAACTCTAGGGATACACCCTTATTCCGTCCATCGCTTTTAAGAGCAATATATCCTGCTCACCGCATATCATGGACTCCACGTCAGTCTGTCCCCAATTTTAAGAACATATATCCTATTAACCGCATTTGAGGGACATATCATTTCGAACAAGGCATATCATCTATTGCCACGACTCAGCGTCATCTACCATACTTTCCAACTCACCGCTGTCACACCCACCCCGATTTTTGGACAACCAAATAGTTAATCCAGAGTATGTATCCGGACTAATTTCAATTGCCAGAAACCCCGAGGGTGACACCCTCACACAAGCTAACATATAATTTATTGAAAACAATATTTAATACACATTAAATAAAAGCATATGGTCTTATTTTAAATAAAACTCTTGATTATTAAACATGTATTCCCAAACTTCCATTTTCATTATAAAAAGAAATAGCGTTCTCTTGAAAATATTATTCCCTTTTCAATTTACAAAAGAAATACCATTTTCATTAAATAAAATCTCTGTACAGAGTTCAGCAAAAATAAAATAAATTCTAGACATTCTTGGGTTAATAGCCACAACACATGTCAATAAAATACACACAAATATATAAATTCCGTTTTTTGTCTAAGGGCCTCACAAAAAGGCTTTATATGGGCCCGAAAATGCATTCTAAAGGGACAAATGATTAGCCCAATGGGTACCCATGACCTCGGGCACTAAATTTCTATATTAAGCACACTACTTAATATACTAACGACCCGTACACGCTACTTCAACATTTTTATTAGGTGTCACTAGGATACATACACATAGTTAATGTCTAATTCTTGAAAATAATAATTTAAAACTTACTAAAAACACTTAGAAAATTAGGGTTGTTACATTCTACCATCCTTAAAGAAAATTTTGTCACAAAATTTAAAGCGACGGTAATCCAATTACTTATTCATAAATATTGTTAAACACACAACTAATAGAAAACACAGATTCACATTTAACTCTCAACAATACAAGGCATAGTACGTCGAGCGAATAATCCAAACTAGGAAACCATCATGTATATACATTTAGCCTCATATAGTCAATTGTTAAATGTTAGCAGCTAATTAAGACAGAGATAATAATGCAACATATACGAATAAAATTATGAATAAAACCATTTACCCCCACTCCAATACTCCTTGGAATACTCAATACTCGCTGATCAACCAATGCATTAGAGAATACTCATTCTTCCAAAACTCCTTGCTAATCATAAGATTGAGAAGACGATACTGCCGTTGAAGATAATTCCATAACCATCCGGATCATAATATGTCATAGAGAAGAGAATATCGTCGATAATTACACCAGAGAAATCATACAAAATAGAGCTCCCATGTATAAGAATAGCAGCAGCATAATCATAAGAAATCCATAATACCCGTTGATGATATCCGCCTCAGAAGATAAGAAATTCAGAATACTAATAGGAATAGATTCAGCATCAGAAAATAGTAGATAATCAATAGAGATAAGAAAAACCAGTTGATCACATAAGAAGTCCAGATATCCAATCTCTGCCTCCAACTCTCAAATAAGATTTTCAGTCCTTCACATAGATAGTCATCCACATTGCTACTCCATGAGCCAAAACATCACTCCCCTTGATAAGACTCCCAACGTTACAACCAAATATGCATGCACTAACATGCAAATATAAACAGTATCATGTATGCTCCTATTAAGTCATCTAGAAAATGACATGCATTTAAGACTAACACGTTACAAAGCACACAATAGAACAAAACACGTAGTACCATGAAACACATTGTAGCACAAAGCAATAGAAGCACGAAATAACATATAATCCCTATCCTAAAAATCCTCAAACCTAAGGCTCTGACCAACCCATAAACCACATTCCGAGAATCACTTAGACTCGCTAAGCTAACCTTAAACTCTGATACCAAATTGTCACACCCCGATTTTTGGATAACCAAATAGTTAATCCAGATAATGTATCCGGACTAATTTCAATTGCCAAAAACCCCGAGGGTGACACCCTTACACAAGCTAACAGATAATTTATTGAAAATAATATTTAATATGCATTAAATAAAAGCATATGGTCTTATTTTAAATAAAACTCTTGATCATTAAACTTGTATTCCCAAACTTTTATTTTCATTATAAAAAGAAATAGCGTTCTCTTGAAAATACTATTCCCTTTTCAATTTACAAAAGAAATACCATTTTCATTAAATAAAATCTCTGTACAGAGTTCAGCGAAAATAAAATAAATTCTAGACATCCTTAGGTTAATTGGCACAACACATGTCAATAAAATACACACAAATATATAAATCCCGTTTTTTGTCTAAGGGCCTCACAAAAAGGCTTTACATAGGCCTGAAAATGCATTCTAAAGGGACAAATGATTAGCCCAATGGGTACCCATGGCCCCGGGCACTAAATTTCTATATTAAGCACACTACTTAACATACTATTGACCCGTACACGCTACTTCAACATTTTTATTAGGTGTCACTAAATACATACACATAGTTAATGTCTAATACATGAAAATAATAATTTAAAAATTACTAAAAACACTTAGAAAATTAGGGTTGTTACAACCACCTTTTAAGAACATTTAACAGTTCACTGGCTTTTAAGAGCATATCATGAACCCTCTGATTTATTTTAGGACTACTTGGTCCAGCTCTCCGCCTTTTAAGAAACATTTATTAGTTCACCAGCTTTTACGAACCTATCATGACCAAACATCCGTCCGTGTACCACTCCCAAAATTTTCCAAACCTACCTAAGTTATATTCTAATATCGACACATGACAATTCCCAATGTGGCCTGACTACTCTGAGTAAAAAAAAACGGAAATCAAACTCAATACACGAATCAACATGTTACTCACGTAGTCATATTCTTCCATTTATCAAAATATCCTTTATTCTTTGGTGTTACAGTACCCCTGTCTAACCCAAAATCACATAACAAAAGTCCAAATAGAAAATCAAACAATCGAACCCTTAATATAATAAATAGGCAAAGGAATCCATGTTCTGCCAATACCAATCGATTGGGACAAGGGTCCAATCGATTGGGATAAAAATCATAACAATCGATTGAGGAAACTGGTAATCGATTAGGTCCAAAACAATTTCAATTGATTGCTAACATTGGCAATCGATTGGGATGTTAATCGACTGGAATTCTATCCAATCGATTGGGTCCAGACTGATGGCAATCGATTGGAAATTATACCAATCGATTGGCACTTCGTCTTCACTAATAGATTAATAAAACATCATATATAAACGTCATAAGGATGTATATAGCACATTTTACCTTCATAGTAACTTATAAAAACATCAAATAGAGGGACCATGCGAGTTGAAACTCACCAATGGTGTGCTTGGTTGTATGTATGAGCTTGAGAACCCAAGCTTCCTCTCTTTTCTTTCTTCAGTATCTCTTATCCTTCCTTCTTCTCTTCTTCTTCTCCCAGCTGCCAAGGCAATGTGTGTGTGTGTGTGAATGTGAGTGTATATATATATATGGATATATGTATAGATATATATATATCTCACAAGATGTGTCTCTCTCTCTCGGAGCTATGAAAACTAGCCCAAGGCCATAAATACTCTCATATATATAAAGGGAAGAAGTACCACTCGTCCAAAGTCCAAGCAAAGAAGAAAACTTATCTCAGCTTATGCCAATCGATTGGTAATAACGACAATCGATTGGTAACAGATATTTGAAGGCAATGGATTTGGAAAAAATGTCAATCGATTGGTATGTTGCCACGTAATGAATTCAGGTTGGTAGAATGGCAATCGATTGAAAAAGATGTCAATCGATTGGTATCTAAAAATGGCAATCAATTGGAATTTCAAGGCAATCAATTGGCATCTAAATCTCACCAGATGAAAATGAAAGGTTATATATGTCATGACCCATCCCACTACGCATGAAAATAGGACACGTGGTACGCCACCAAGGCTCATCCAAACATCCTCTAACGATACGCAGCGGAAAGAACTTTAAAACAACCCTGAGTATTTTAAAACTTTAGGGAACATTACCCTTTGAATTGAAATTTCCTTGAAATCAGAGTTATAAAAAGTTTTGGCCAAGTGGAAACACATTCAAAAGAATCAGTTTTGAAAACAGAGGTTCAGTGGACTGATAAATGGGTCCAGTCGACTGTACCTAGCAGAAGCCAAAACCTAAAATTCTCAACAGAGGTCCAGTCGACTGATCAGGGAACCCAGTCGACTGTATTATGCAGAACCAAAATTCATCAGTTTTCTAAAGGGGTCCAGTCGACTGAGTTATGGTACAGTCGACTGGTTTTGCCATTAATAGAAGCAGTAGCCAAAAATCAACAGTGTTCAGTCGACTGATAAATGGGTCCAGTCGACTACTACTCTTACTATTCACTTTCAGTGTCTCAAACACACGGGATTCAGTCGACTGATCCTGGGTCCAGTCGAATGCTCCCCTGCTGGGCAGCCTGTGATGAAAAATACTAACACATGCTTCTCCAACCTAACACCAATACAACCATAACTGATTTTCAACATTTGAAACATAATCACAGATATTCAATTACAAGATTACAATACTATGAAACTAATCTATGGTTCTATTACATCATATTACCAATTCCCAATCCTTACACAAGTTTTAGGATTAAAACAAAAGCATATACAATTGTGGTTCCCCGGCGTTCCTCAGCCTCACTCCTCACGATTCTTCTTGTCTTTCTTCTTACCTGCAATGGAGTACATCTCCACTGCTCAGCTATATGCTGAGTGCACAATTCTAAATGTATGCTTATATGACAGTTCATGGTTTAAGTATCTAAAACACATAGAAATAGTCTCTAGGGTGAGTGGTACGCATTCATCCGGTCGATGCCGTAGGAGGCCCACCTCTCCCACGCATCTCGTACACTGGTTGGGCCTTCCTCCATACCAGGTACCGTGTCCTGGTTGGGCCCACCTCCAATCCAGACACAACCACAATTCCAAATCCATTACACTCACAATCAAAATCATAATCCTCAAGGTTCCAGGAGCTTACCCCGGATGAATTGGCACCAAACTCCCCTTTGACCCAAGTAGACACATAACATGCTCACATAAACAGTTATACGTGCTTTTTATATAATTTCACTTGTATAATTAACGGGCCTAATTAATACATGAATTTCGCCCGGATGCAAGAATATCAAAGTTGATGTTCAAAACTTGAAAATCCATATATTTCATAGATCTAGAATTCATACCTCGTGCGGTTCTCTTCAAACTTTGAAGAATCGTCTAGGGGCTAATTAAACGTCGGATTTCAAATTTGAGAAAATTCCTACAACTTTATACATGTTTTTCCCAAAAGTCTAGAATTAAGATTTTTTTACAAAAATTGGCCAAACACGGCCTAAGTAGTATCAAAACGTAGATCTTACCTCCACGAGTTCAAATCTTAAATTTGGAGAAAATCTTACGGACGAACGGTCGTCGATCGGCGTCGCAAAGCCCGTTGGCTCCAATCTCCCTTTCTCTCTTCTCTCTCTAGATATTTTAGAAGGATTTGGATGAGAATGAATCTCATCCACCACTATTTATAGGCAAACTCTTCAGAATTTGCGTTTACCTCCCCACGAGTTCCTCAAACTTCTAATTAGCTCTCGAAACTTCGCACACGTCCATTTTATGCCTTTACGAGTGAAAATTATAAATTTCAAAAGTTTTGACTAAGTTTCGTTTAGGTCCAAAAATAACGTCCGAAAACTCAATTCTGTGGAATCTTTACACAACCTACCTTTTTAATTTACGTATCACTCACGTTCTCATCACAGTTCTCAAAATGTTAACAAACAATACCGAAAATACCAAAAATTATACTACACAGGTATAATTCACTATTCACAAAATACCATATAAGTCAAATAACATTTAAATCATATAAATGCCATTTACTCATGCTCATGCCATATGAACTACCATGTTCCCGTGTCCTCATTGACACCTTACCGTTGACTCACACTCAACCTTAACTCAAATTATTAATAACATTAATAATTTCAAAATCTCAAATGATGCATTTTCAGAATCATAAATTTCTGGAACGGGTGTGACAACTCTCCCCTCCAAAAAGGAAGTTTGTCCCCAAACTTTACCTCATGCGTCGAATAAGTATGGATACTCATTCTTCATGTCTTCCTCACTTTCCCACGTAGCCTCTTCCACCGTGTGACTACGCCACAATACTTTTACCATCGGAATCGTCTTAGTTCTTAAGACTTGTTCTTTTCGATCTAGAATCTCGACCGGCTGTTCCAAATAAGTCAAGTCTCCCTGAATCTGCTGTGGTTCAGGTACAATGATCTTACTAGTATGAGTCATGCAACGTCTCAACATAGACACGTGAAACACATTATGCACATGTTCCAACTCTGATGATAAAGCCAATCGGTAAGCCACCGGCCCTACTCTATCTAGAATCTCAAAAGGTCCTATGAATCTTGGATTGAGCTTATCCCTCTTTCCAAATTGTACAATGCCTTTTGAAGGCGAAACTCGTAAATATACAAAATCTCCAACTTCAAAATTCATCGGTCGTCGTTTCGAGTCTGCATAACTCTTATATCGGCTCTGAGCTACCTTGAGTCGCTCTTGAATCAACTTCACCTTCTTAGTAGTCGCCTGTATTAACTCAGGTCCTAACAACTTTCTTTCTCCAACCTCGGTCCAACAAATTGGTGATCGACACTTGCGCCCATACAATGCCTCATAAGGTGCCATGCCGATACTCGACTGGAACCCATTATTGTAAGCAAATTCAATCAAAGGTAGATGTTTCTCCCAATCACTTCCAAAATCTAATACGCAAAGTCTCAACATATCCTCTAGCGTCTGAATCATGCGCTCTGACTGTCCATCAGTCTGAGGATGAAATGCAGTACTGAAACTCAATTTCGTACCCATAGCTTTTTGTAAACTTTCCCAAAACCTTGATGTAAAACTACTATCACGATCGGATATAATCACCGCCGGTACCCCATGTAGTCTTACAATCTCTTTCACATACAATTCCGCTAATTTGGATGGCTTAGTAGTCTTAATTGGTAGAAAATGAGCTGACTTGGGTAATCGGTCGACTATAACCCAAATCTTGTCATTCTTGCTATGCGATCGTGGAAATCCAGAAACAAAGTCCATCGTGATCTCGTCCCACTTCCATTCCGACACTGGCAATGGTTGTAGCAACCCCGCGGGTACTTGTCTCTCTGCTTTGACCTATTGACATGCCGAACATTCGGATACAAACTTAGCGACTTCACGCTTCATACCCTTCCACCAAAAGTTTTCCCTCAGGTTTCTGTACATCTTATTACTTCCCGGGTGCACTGAATATTTTGTACTATGAGCTTCCTCCAAAAGTCGTTCCTTCAGGTCTTTCACATTCGGTACACATAATCGGTTCTCAAACTTCAGACTTCCTTGTTCTAATACCAAACCAGGTCGCTTTCCCAAAGGTATCTCGTCTCTCATTTTGCATAAATAGACATCGTTAAATTGTCCCTTCTTGATCTCATCGATAATATCTGGGTGTGCAATGATCGTCATCATTAAGCCATCATTGGTTCCTGGAATCACATCCAATTCTAAGCGTTCCATCTCTTTTACCAATTCTTTTTGTTGTGTTAGCTCGTCGGCTAAATTCCTCGGTGTCTTCCGGCTTAATGCATCGGCTACTACATTCGCCTTTCCTGGATGGTACTCAATCGAAAGATCGTAATCCTTCATCAATTCCAACCATCTTCTCTGTCTCATATTCAAATCCCGCTAAGTAAAAATGTACTTCAAACTCTTGTGGTCGGTGAAAATCTCACATTTCTCTCCATACAGATAGTGTCTCCAAAATTTCAAAGCATGAATTACTGCGGCTAACACAAGATCATGGGTCGGATAGTTAACCTCATGTGTCTTTAACTGCCTAGAAGCATATGCAATTACTTTACCACCTTGCATAAGCACACATACCAACCCTTTATGTGAAGCATCACTATAGATTACAAATCCTTCGATTCCGGATGGTATTGTCAGAATAGGTGCTCTCGTTAGTCGTGCTTTCAATTCTTGAAAACTATCTTCACATTCCTGACTCCATTCAAATGTAATTCCTTTCCTCATCAACCTTGTCATAGATAAAGAAATCTTTGAGAAATGTTCAATAAAACGGCGGTAGTATCCCGCTAATCCCAAGAAACTTCAAATTTCAGATACGGATGTCGGCCTTTGCCAATTAGATACAGCTTCTACTTTGTGAGGATCAACTAATACTCCATTCTTGTCAATTACGTGACTAAGAAAAGTAATACTAGACAACCAAAATTCACATTTCTTGAATTTATCAAATAATTGCTTCTCTCGTAATCTCTGAAGTATCAACCTCAAGTGGTTCTCGTGTTCTATCTCACTCGGTGAATAGATAAGGATATCGTCAATGAATATAATCACAAATTCATCCAAATAATCCTTGAATACTCAATTCATAAGATCCATGAACGCGGCTGGTGCATTTGTAACTCCAAACGGCATGACTAAGAACTCATAATGTCTGTAGCGCGTTCTAAAAGCTGTTTTCTCAACATCTTCGGCCTTCACTTTCAACTGATGATAACCCAATCTCAGGTCTATCTTGGAGAATACTTGTGCCCCACAAAGTTGATCAAATAAGTCATCAATTCTGGGTAACGGGTACTTGTTCTTAATCACTAGCTTGTTCAGTTCCCGGTAATCAACACACATACGCATTGAGCCATCTTTCTTCTTTACGAACAACACTGGAGCTCCCCACGGCGATACACTTGGTCGGATGAAACCTTTATCAAGTAACTCTTGTAGTTGAACTTTCAGTTCCTTCAATTCTACTGGTGCCATCCTATACGGTGCTTTGGATACCGGTCTTGAGTCTGGTTTTACCTCAATGGTGAATTCAATTTCCCTCTCAATCAGGACGTCTGGTAAGTCATCCTGGAATACATCCGGGTACTCTCGTACTACTGGAATATCCTCTACTATTGATTCGGTCGCTGCGACATCAGGCACTGAACATAGAAATCCCTGACATCCCTTTTTCAATAACTTTCCCGCTCGGATAGCTGAAATCAAATACGGCGGCGGTGTAACCCCACTCCCTTGGAAACAAAAGTTCCCATATACCGGTGATCAAAAATTAACCTCATTTCGTTTACAGTCTATGGTGGCTTGGTTAAGGGCTAACCAATCCATCCCCAATATCACATCGAAATGGTTCACCACAATCGGTATAAGGTCTACGATCATTAACTTCTCGCCTAGTTTGATCTCACAGTCTTTATATATTATAGATGTCACTACCGGTTTACTAAGCGGCACGGCAATGGATAAATCATATCCTAGTGGTGCGGACTTAACATTCAAATGTTCAACAAAGTTATAAGATACAAACGAATGCGTAGATCCCGAATCAACGAGTATGCGTGCTAAGTGCGAACATACAAGCACCATACCTGAGACCACTGTATTAGTAGCAGCCACGTCTCCAGGGTTCATCTGGAATGATCTTCTCTGACGTTGCTCCGTCCTTTGTCTCCCGTCACTAGACTGCTTAGGCTTCGAACCACTAGAAGCCATAGAACTTGCCCCTTGTTGAGAACGCTTCTTTGGGCAATCCTTCGCTCGGTGTCCTAAGGTACCACAATCAAAGCACTTGAGTTGCGGGTAGGTCGCAGGACTCACACTGTTTTCCCTTATAGATCTGTTCTGAAAGTTGGTCAGAAAACATCGACCGGTGTGTGATCGATTGCAAAGTGGACACAACGGTAAGTTACTTGGTACTCTCCTGGAATCATTAAAACCAGAATTAGAGCCTCGTAAAAATGACTTCTTAAAAGATCCGCCTTGGTTCCTATCCCCGCTCTCATTGCTTCATTTACCGTGCTGATTCTGCCTCGACCTTTCCATTCTACTCTCAGCCACTAGCGACGTTTGTTGTACTGCTGTCACAGTCGAATGTTCATAGGTTTCTACTCTCAACCAGATATTATCCCTTAAACCCTCTTCAAATTTTCTTGCCTTATCTTCTTCTTCGGGCACGAAACCCTTTCCAAATCTCAACAAAGCGTTATACTTGGAAGTATATTCGGTTACACTCATATCTCCCTGCTTCAGGTTATCAAATTCTCGCTTCTTCCCATTGTAGGCGGCTCGTGGAAAGAATCGGTGATTGAATTCTGCCTTAAACCCTTCCCAAGTAATCGGTGCTCCTTGATCTAGGACATTCACCCACCAGTTCTGGGCTTCACCCCTCAGTACGTCACTTGCGTTCTCAATCTTCTCCCTATCTGACATCGGAATAGATCAAAAAATTCGTTCCATGTCCATGACCCAATGTTCTGCCAATGTTGTATTAGGTGTTCCATGAAATTCCATTGGTTTCTTCCTTGCAAACTGTTCGGATATTGATCTCAAACCCCTATTTTCAGGCACACTTACCACAACTATCGGTTCTGGTTCCAATGGAGGTGTTGGAGGTAACCGTTCGAATATATTTCGGATCATGTCACCCATATTCCCCATCATTTCTGCCATGTTATTCATACGTCGAGTGTGTGGCGATAGTTCTCGCTCTTCGTCACTCATGATTACAATCCTGTAGTTCTCAATGCATAAACACTATGCATGTACAACAATAACAATATCATGTATGCAAAACAACATACATATGCATCAAACATCTCTAATATGTATGGATGCAATATAGAACATATGACAATTCACTCAACACTCCACTCGTCGTCAAACGTTCCCAAAGTTTTGTTACCTATAGCTCTGATACCAATAAATGTCACGACCCATCCTACTACGCGTGGAAATAGGACACGTGGCACGCCACCAAGGCTCATCCAAACATCCTCTAACGATACGCAGCGGAAAGAACTTTAAAACAACCCTGAGTATTTTAAAACTTTAGGGAACATTACCCTTTGAATTGAAATTTTCTTGAAATCAGAGTTATAAAAAGTTTTAGCCAAGTGGAAACACATTCAAAAGAATCATTTTTGAAACAGAGGTTCAGTCGACTGGTAAATGGGTCCAGTCGATTGTACCTAGCAGAAGTCAAAACCTAAAATTCTCAACAGAGGTCCAGTCGACTGATCAGGGAACCCAGTCGACTGTGTTATGCAGAACCAAAATTCATCAGTTTTCTAAAGGGGTCCAGTCGACTGAGTTATGGTACAGTCGACTGGTTTTTCCATTAATAGAAGCAGTAGCCAAAAATCAATAGTGTTCAGTCAACTGATAAATGGGTCCAGTCGACTACTACTCTTAATATTCACTTTCAGTGTCTCAAACACACGGGATTCAGTTGACTGATCCTGGGTCCAGTCGACTGCTCCCCTGCTGGGCAGCCTGTGATGAAAAATACTAACACATGCTTCTCCAAACCTAACACCAATACAACCATAATTGATTTTCAACATTTGAAACATAATCACAGATGTTCAATTACAAGATTACAATACTATGAAACTAATCTATGGTTCTATTACATCATATTACCAATTCCCAATCCTTACACAAGTTTTAGGATTAAAACAAAAGCATATACAATTGTGGTTCCCCGGCGTTCCTCGGCCTCACTCCTCACGATTCTTCTTGTCTTTCTTCTTACCTGCAATGGAGTACATCTCCACTGCTCAGCTATATGCTGAGTGCACAATTCTAAATGTATGCTTATATGACAGTTCATGGTTTAAGCATCTAAAACACATAAAAATAGTCTCTAGGGTGAGTGGTACGCATTCATCTGGTCGATGCCGTAGGAGGCCCACCTCTCCCACGCATCTCGTACACTGGTTGGGCCTTCCTCCATACCAGGTACCGTGTCCTGGTTGGGCCCACCTCCAATCCAGACACAACCACAATTCCAAATCCATTACACTCACAATCAAAATCATAATCCTCAAGTTTCGAGGAGCTTACCCCGGATGAATTAGCACCAAACTCCCCTTTGACCCAAGTAGACACATAACATGCTCACATAAACAGTTATACGTGCTTTTCATATAATTTCACGTGCATAATTAACGGGCCTAATTAATACATGAATTTCGCCCGGATGCAAGAATATCAAAGTTGATGTTCAAAATATGAAAATCCATATATTTCATAGATCTAGAATTCATACCTCGTGCGATTCTCTTCAAACTTTGAAGGATCGTCTAGGGGCTAATTAAACGTCGGATTTCAAATTTGAGAAAATTCCTACAAGTTTATACCTGTTTTTCCCAAAATTCTAGAATTAAGATATTTTTTTTACAAAAATTGGCCAAACACGGCCTAAGTAGTATCAAAACGTAGATCTTACCTCCACGAGTTCAAATCTTGAATCTGGAGAAAATCTGACGAACGAACGGTCGTCGATCGGCGTCGCAAAGTCCGTTGGCTCCAATCTCCCTTTCTCTCTCCTCTCTCTAGATATTTTAGAAGGATTTGGATGAGAATGAATCTCATCCACCACTATTTATAGGCAAACTCTTCGGAATTTGCGTTACCTCCCCACGAGTTCCTCAAACTTCTAATTAGCTCTCGAAACTTCGCACACGTCCATTTTATGCCTTTACGAGTGAAAATTATAAATTTCAAAAGTTTTGACTAAGTTTCGTTTGGGTCCAAAAATAACATCCGAAAACTCAATTTTGTGGAATCTCTACACAACCTACCTTTTTAATTTACGTATCACTCACGTTCTCACCACAGTTCTCAAAATGTTAACAAATAATACCGAAAATACCAGAAATTATACTACACATGTATAATTCACTATTCACAAAATACCATATAAGTCAAATAACATTTAAATCATATAAATGCCATTTACTCATGCTCATGCCATATGAACTACCATGTTCCCGTGTCCTCATTGACACCTTACCGTTGACTCACAGTCAACCTCAACTCAAATTATTAATAACATTAATAATTTCAAAATCTCAAATGATGCATTTTCAGAATCATAAATTTCTGGAACGGGTGTGACAATATAAGTATAGAAATGAAATACCAGGTTTTATATATATAAAAAATACAGGGTATTACATCTAGTCATCACGAAGACGGAGAATAAAGAGATTCCAATTGCTAACTAGTTTGCATGGGATTCGTTCATTGAAGATCAATCGAGGTTCCTCATTGGGAAGATATGTACGACGAAATCAATCAATTTAGAGGCGTTAAGAAGAACTCTTGATGCCATCTGGAAGGAACAAGGCTGTGACATTCACGATCTCTGACAAAACTGGTTTCTTTTTGAGTTTGTGACAACAAATAGCAAATCTAGGGTTTTGCATAGTAAACCCTGGACTTTTGAGAATCACCTTTTAATGTTGTGCGAGTTAGAGTTAAATGCACCTTTAAATAATATGGAGTTCATGTCCATGTCAATTTGGCTTCAAATACATAATTTACCACTGGGGGCGATGACTAAAGCTGTGGGTCACGCAATCGGAAGCCAGGTTATGGACGTCCTGCCAGTGGATTTGGATGCTATGGGTCTTGAATTGGGAGAATATGTAAGAGTTCGTGTTTGATTGTATATCAAAAAGCCTTTGATGAATCTGTGACATTACTGGAGTAGAAATTGTGGGTTATGTTCCACTATGAGAGCCTCACAACCTTTTGTTATGATTATGGGAGGGTCAGCCATTCGGAAAAGACGTGTATAATAGGAGATGACATTTGTCTCTGCATTCAGAACCAAGCTTTACAATATGGGGACTGACTTCGTGCCACGGCAGGGCTAAAAAAAGATGTGCTTATGGATACGATTAATAAGGGTGAGAATGATGAGTCATCGGGCCATAGTAAAACTCCCTCTAGGCATAATAATGAGACATATGCGAAGAGTACTGGTGGTAATGCTGCAAAGCCCAAAGACTATGTGTGCCAAGAGGTTGGGTTCGTAAAGGATGATGATGACGTAGGGAAAAGGGACCGGATTAATAACATCATGGAGTTGGTCGATCAAACCCCTGATCGAGCAAGGGAGTGCCTGGTAGAGATTCAAATGGAGGAGGTTGAGGGTGCCAAGAATAGGGCTCGTCAATGAAAAAAGGTTGATAGAGAGCCCCTACAGCGTGAAGGAATTCAATCACCAGTGCTTAGCCAATGCAGCCTCGGCAAGCGTTCGTGGCACGGTAGCTCTCCGAGTCTTTAGACAGGTGGTCCTACCAAAAGATCTAAATCGGAAGTTTAAAGAATACTAAACTAATGCGAATCCACAACCACCGCCCTTCCATTTATTATTTTACTTAAGTCATTAATGTAATTAACAAAATACCCCCATTTGGATTCAATAAAAATACTTTCAAAAATTAATTCCTTGTAGATAAAAATTCAATCTTCCCTCCAAGGCAAAATTTCCGATTTTTGCATAGTATATGATATTGGGGCATTATTTTTACTAAGTTTCCTTCCTTTTTAAAACTCTTAAAAAATCTTATTTAATGTATGGGGATCTAGATGAACTATTCATGGGATTTTTATACTCTTGAACCGAAAATTTTTATTTTTGGCTATACTTAGCCATTTTGGCCATCCTGGGTCAACGGTTGACTTTTCTATACCAAGTTGTTTTAATTCGTAATAATCATATTTTAATTAGCTCTTATACCTTCTATGAATAAAATGTGAAAATAAAGATTTAAGTCTTATCGCCCTGATACCTTTATAAGAAAATATGTAAAGAAAGAACAAGTCGTACGCCCGCTCTGATACCTTTACATAACAAGAAAGAGAATACGTTACAATTCATGACATAGGCATGCATGGTAGGGTGGAGAATTTGACATGCTTAGTATGTAAGAAAGTACGAAAAGAGTAAAAGGGATTGTGTGTTGGTATGGGTTGCCTCCATGGACACTCCTTGATACCTGAGTTTCGGATACTGATCAAGATTATTTATGGTATGTCGTGGTGGTATTATAGTGTGATGCTATGGAACAAGGCTGATTGGACACTCCCTGGTACCCGTTGTACTATAGTGTGATGCCATGGATCAAAGTAGTGGATGTCGTGATGATATGGTCCTAGGGTACTTTTTTTTATATGATGGTGGCAAATTGGACACTCCCTGGTACTCGTGGTAGTGCTATAGTGTGTGATGCCTCCACGGACACTCCCTGATACCCGAGTTTCGGGTACTGATCGAGATTATATTGATGGAAAAATTAGGTTTAAAATTATTTTAAACGCGCAACGGAAAGATTAAGTTTCAAAACCTTATTGGTAGCCCAGGATCTATTACTCGTCAATTCCATAGATGCGTATTAAAGATGGGACAAGAGCTATACCTTTGTGTCTTGAACCCAATTCTGAAATCTTCATCCTTCTTGATAGTACAGCAGCTTCCACCAGGTTGTCTTCACCCTTATGACTCCTATGGATGTTGCCGGAGAGGCTAAAGTTGGTGGCAACTCCAACGGGGAGGATAAGAAGGCTTGGAAAACCCTAAATAGTCTCTGTAGCTTTCGTATAGGAAAAACGACGGCTATTAAACTCTGTACGCAGCTACCCTATTTATAGATTTCCAAAACTAACTTTAACCTTCAACCGATCGAAGTGACTTCGATCGATCAATCGTGTAATACCCTATATTTTCAGATAGATATATATCCCTAGTACTTTTCCTAGCCTTTGGGTAAGTTTGTATCACAATCGATTGGCATCATTTACCAATCGATTGGATAATTTCCCAATCGATTGCCATGAATCCCAATCGATTGCTATTCCAATTGATTTGATGTTTTACCAATCAATTGCCTTGCTGCTGACTTTAATCCATGACGTGACGTATACCAATCGATTGAGAGTAGCTGGACTTGGCCACGTCGTTTGTTTTGTGTGTGTCATGCCCGTTCCAGAATTTCATAGTTTAATCATGTATGATATGAAATTTTATGAATTATCATTGATGTATGATAATTGAGGATAAGTGGTTGACTGTGGTCAACGGTAAGGTGTCAGTAAGGACATGAGAATATGGAAGTTCATATTGCATAATCATGAGTAAATGACATTTATGTGATTTAAATGTTATTTGACTTTATCTGGTATTTGTTGAATAGTAATTATACCTGTATAGTATGATTCTGATAATCTTTGATATTGATTATATCATTTTGAGAACTGTGGTGAGAACGTGAGAGACACGTTAATTGAAAAGGTAGGTTGTGTAGAGATTTCCACAGAATATAGTTTTCGGACGTTATTTTGGACCCAAACGAAACTTAGTCGGAAACTTTTGAAATTTATAGTTTTCACTCGTAAAGTTATAAAATGGACGTGTGCGAAGTTTCATGGGTGAATGAGAAGTTTTGAGAAACTTGCGGGGAGGTAAACACAATTTCAAGAACTTTTGCCTATAAATAGATGAGGATGAGATTCATTCTCATCCAACCTTTCCATAAATATCTAGAGAGAGGAGAGAGAAAGGAGATTTGAAGCCAACGGGCTTTGCGACACCGATCGACGACCGTTCGTCCGTCAGATTTTCTCCAGATTTCAGATTTGAACTCGTGGAGGTAAGATCTACGTTTTGATACCACTTAGGTCATGTTTGGCCAATTTTTGTAAAAGTATTAATTCTAGACTTTTGGGAAAAACAGGTATAAACTTGTAGGAATTTTCCCAAATTCAAAATCCGACGTTTATTTAGCCTCCTAGTCGATCCTTCAAAGTTTGGGGGAAATCGCACGAGGTATGAAGTTCTAACTTGTGAAATATAGGGAAATACATGTTTTATATTTCGACGACGAAATTGTGATCCGGGCGAAATCCATGTGCTAATTGTAGGCCCGTTAATTATGCACGCGCTAAATTGTGAAAAGCATGTCTAAATTTATGCGAGCACGTTAAGTTGTCTATGTGGGTCAAAGGGGAGTCTTATACAAATTCATGCCGGAGTAAGCTTCTCGATGTTTGAGAATTTAGTAGCGACGGCTACTGTGCATGGTTGATAGACTTGGACTTGCCATGGCACTTATGGATACAATGGTTGATAGACTTGGACTTGCCATTGGTATCGCGGTTTAAGGCTTGGACTTGCCGCTACCGGATGATTGCGTATTTTTCTTCCTAGAGACTATTGTATGATTTATGAGATTAAAGCATGTTTCATCATATATTGTACATGTTAGACTTGTACGCTCAGCATATAGCTGAGCAGTGGAGATGTACTCCATTGTAGGTAAGAAGAAGGATAAGAAGAAGCACGATGAGTGAGGCCGATGAACGCCGGGGATAACACTTGTATATGTTTTGTTTTAAATCCTAAACTTGTGTAAGGATTGGTAATATGTTGTAATAGAACCATAGATTAGTTCTATAGTATTGTAATCTTGTAATTGAACATCTGTAGTTATGTTTTAATACGTTAAAAATCAGTTGTGGTTGTGTTTGTTGTTGGTTTTGGGTAGCAGGACTTGTAAATTTTCAGTACAGGCTGCCCAGCAGGGGAGCAGTCGACTGGACCCAGGGTCAGTCGACTGGACCTCGTGGGATTGAGACACTGTTAGGGAATTATATAAAAGCAGTCGACTGGACCCCTTGGACAGTCGACTGAACACTGTTAATGTTGGCTACTGCTTCTTAGAATATAAAAGCAGTCGACTGGTTTCAGAAAGCAGTCGACTGTGCAGTCGACTGGACCTCTGTTGAGATTTTAAGGTTTTAGTTTCTGCCAGGCACAGTCGACTGGACCCTAGTACAGTCGACTGGGCAGTTGACTGAACCTCTGTGTTCAAAACTGTTTTCTTTTGAAGTGCTTTCCTTTGGCCAAAACTTTTTATAACTCTGTTTTCAATGGTTTTTACAACCTCAGAGGGTAATGTTCCCTAAGTTTTAAATACCCAAGATTGTTTTAAAGTTCTTTCCGCTGCGTATATTTATATGATCGTTTAGATGAGCCTTGGTGGCGTGCCACGTGTCCTATTTCCACGCGTAGTGAGATGGGTCGTGACAGTGTGGTTGTGATTGTTTCCCTCTCCCTATATATACCCTCTTCCTTATACATTCACATGTTTGCTTGTGTGTGTGTTTGAGAGAGAGAGAGAGAGTTGTATACTCTCATATATATTTACACACATATATATTGTATATATACATACACACCCTCACGGGTTAAGAAGAAGAGAATAATAATAAGAAGAAGAAGAAGAAGAGGAGACCAGAGATAAAGAAGAGACAGACAGAGATAGAGTAGAAAAAAAAGGAGAGGAGAGAGAGGACTCACCATAGCCGCCGCCGCAGAGCTCGGGATGCCATCACCGAAATGCCGAGACAAGGTGAGTTTCATTAACTCACTCAGAGGATTATTTTGGGATGTTTGTATGTGTTAAATAATGTGCATGGAAGAGAGAAAGAACCCCCAACATTTTTATAATAAAACCAATAGTTTTTGAAGAAGAATACAGAGTCCAATTGATTGCCATTAGATCCAATCGATTGGATAATTTCCCAATCGATTGCCATGAATCCCAATCGATTGCTATCCCAATCGATTGGCATTGTTTCCAATCGATTTCCATGTTTGGTCAATCGATTGGATATGAGCAGAATGTTATTTGTATATTGTTTTATGTTTATGATATATTAGACTTGTTAATAATTGTACCCTATGCGCTATTGCGATATGTGGATAAGATATATGTATGTGCCATGTCAGGACTAGACTAACATGCAGTGATTGTTAGTATTACAAGATGAATTATTCTAGGTTAACTATTGATATGAGATGAAGTGTTTACTTGTATTATGACGATATTGTACCCTATGCGCTATTGCTATTGCTGAACTGAAGTGTTTACTTGTATTACTTGTATTATGATGATATTGCTTTAACCCAATGAGCCGAGTCTATATCAACCATTGCCACTTTATATGTGAAAGGATCAAATTCTATGGAGACAGCTCCAAAAACATCTCCTAAGAACATGTATTTGTCAGGCTGGCTGATCATCCTCCTACTACGATGAGGTACTGGTGCAGGAATGGGTGAAGAAGTTGTATTTTCTTGTTTTACATCGTTATCAACTGCGGGTAGGACTGATGGCTCTCATTCTATCTCTCTAATATATATCCTTCCCCTAGGTTTATGGTTCATGATATACTCATTCTCCAAGAAAACAACATTTGTACTAACAAACACTTTATGTTCTTTTCGATCATAAAAATACCATCCATAAGTATCCTTTGGATACCCTACAAAATAACATACTTCTGATCTAGAATCCAAACTTGCTCATCTTTCATTTCAGTAAATGTGCTGGACACCCCCATATCCGGAGATGTTGCAAAGAAGGCTTGCGCCCAACCCACATCTCCCGTGGTGTTCTGGGAACAAATTTGCTTGGTACTAGATTTAGTATGTACGCAGCGGTTTCCAAAGCATAACCCCAAAGGAATAATGGTAACTCCGAATAACTCATCATCGACCTAGTCATGTCTAAAAGAGTCTGATTCCTTCTCTCCGCTACACCATTCTGCTGAGGCGTGCTAGGTGCAATCAACTGTGACAGAATCCCATTCTGTACGAGGTGATCAATAAACTCATTAGAGAGGTACTCGCCACCTCGATCAGATCGAATGGCCTTGATATGTGTGCCCAATTGCTTCTCCACTTCAGCCCTAAACTCTTTGAACTTTTTAAAGGCTTCAGACTTGTGCTGCGTGCACATATCCATACCTAGAGTGGTCATCAATAAATGTAATGAAATACTCATAACCCCTCTTTCTGTAACATTTATTGGTCCACACACATCAATATGAACTAATTCCAACAATGCATTGATCCTATTGCCCTTTGCGAGAAAGGGCCTTTTGGACATCTTACCCTCTAAACAAGACTTGCAGACTTCCATTGGTTCGAGAACCAAATCGCCTAAGACCCCTTCTTTGACTAGTTAGCCAATCCTATTTAGATTGATATGGCCAAGCCTCATATGCCAAAGCATTATTGGATTAGTGGAAAACTTCTTTCTTTTAGATGGTACTATTACCACTGAGTTATTAAGTTCCATACAAGAGTATTTAGAAATATTAGGAGTAATCACATACAAGCCATTAGTTTTAACAGTATAACATATAAAAGAACTATTTCTTTTAATGACAACTTCTGTTCCAAAATGAAAAGAATAACCATTATTCGATAAATTTGAAACTGAAATTAAATTACGTCTCATTAAAGGGACGTAAAGTACATCTGATAAAACTATTGTCTTATTGTCCAAAAACTCTAAAACTACTACTCCTATAGCAACCGCAGAAATGGTTGCGCTAGAACCCAGAGTTAGCATGATCCCTCCATCACTGCATTTCCTAGTTGATCTGAACCCCTGCAATGAATTACAAATATGGTTAGTTGCACCAAAATCAATGCACCAAGTGTTTGAAGTATCCGTTATAAAACTTATTTCAATCGCATGTGATTCAATCATACCTTGAACTCTTGTAGCTAATAATTCTGGACAGTTCCTCTTTCAGTGGCCCTTCTCACTGCATTGGAAACACTTTCCTTTGCATTGGCTACCCACATTCCCTTTGCCCTTACCTTTTTCCTTAGATTTTGCAATCTTAGGAACCGGTCCAACACTTGAACCACCAGTGCCAGCCTTCTTCTTCCCTTTTTTTACCTTTCGGCATAGATCGGGAAGAAGAAGAGCTTTTATCAACGTTCAGAACGTTGCCCCCAGGTTTGATCACCCCTTTCGCTGCCAATAAGGAACTCATTAATTCGCTCATTGAGAAATCCATTTTATTCATATTATAATTTAGTTTAAATTGAGAGAATGACGGTAACAACATATTAAGGATCATATCAACTTGGGTCTGTGCATTGATGTTGGCACCTAGGGTCTCCAGCTCGTTCAAATAACCAATCATTTTCAATACATGTTCTTCGACTGAAGTCCCTTCCGACATCATAGCACTCACTATCTTCTGCATAGCTACCTGCCTGGCAGGCCTGCCATGCTCCCCAAACATCTTTTTCAAGAATTTGATAATGTCACTGGCAGAATTATTCAACTGAAATTGGTGTTGCAACACACCAGCCATTGAGGCCACAATGTAGCAACGAGCCATTCCATTCGACTTCTTCCACTTATTGAACTCGCGTCTGACAGTTACCAAAGCATTTGCTGCGAGTTCTTCGGGGCATGGGGTGGTGAGGACATATATGTGATCCTCTATAATTAATATGATGTCAAGGTTTCGTTTCCATTCTGTGTAGTTATTTCCAGTTAACTTGTTCTGAGTGAGTATAGTGGCAAGTGGACTAAATGCAGATCCAGACATTACAATTTACTGAAAAATCAAAAGACAAAATAAATATGAATATCATAATTTGGCAGTTTAAAATAAAAGAATCCTTAAAACTCTTATTTTAAAACAAAGTCGCCGGAATATCGAAACGAAATAATAAAGCCTCCGTGTGGTGGTCAATGTTCAATCTTTCGATCAATCATGACTTGTTCGCTATGCAACTCTTGCAAACACAAGTTACGACTCCCGAACCTATTTAATCTCTAAGTTTCTTAATAATGCCCCGTGTGGGATCCCTTATCCATAGCTTAGCTAGTGTATACCATTAACTAGGATCCAATCATAACCGCCTCAATTAACGCCTCCATATAGTGGTCGCCCTCTAACACGTCTGATTGATCCTATCCATAGGAAGTTCACATTTAGTAACCAATGAGTAGTGTACCCTCCGTATGGAATGATCACCCCTGGCGAGGTGACACATAATGCATTACTCATCTTACAATGAACCGTTAATGGAAAATCGTGGGTGTTATAAATAAGACCCTCTCCCACTAGATTTGGTAGTAAAGGATTTTGCTTTTGAAAAAAAAAAATTATTTCCACACATTACCCATAAACATCTAATGTTTACTAATGTGTTGAAACATTTTCTGAATTTTATTTTAAAAAACTTGTTTTACGTGCATGCAAGTAGTAATAATATGATTAAATGCCAATCACAACCAAGCACATAAAACAAATTCATATGCCTCTATTTCCCATGGCTCTATCTCTATAGAACCTTCTTCTTGGTTTGATCGTCTCCAGCTCCATCTTCATGGATAACGGCTTGCTCCTCCATCTTCATGGGTTTTCTAATTCTATTACATTGCTCCTATACTTCTTTCGAAGCTTACAACTTATCTAGAAATAGAAATCAACAACAAGAAAATAAAGAAGGCTAGGGAAACCGGTGCGACTTTCTTTTTTGTAGGATTGAAGTCACTGCGCCCTTTACACATGCCTTAAAACCAAATCAATAATTAAATACAACAATCACCAAACACAAACATTGAAATACCAAAAAAAAATTTTGTTAATGATCGGTGCCATGGGAGATAGCGGACTAATCTTGCTAGGTTATCGTACGCACATCCATGCATGTATAACAAATATGGGTAACTGTTGAAACCCCTAATTGATTCACACAATGCATAAACTCTTTAAGCACTGAATTAGAACTTAAAATAGCATCTCATTTCTCTGTCACACTTTGATCGATCGACAAAGGTTCGATCGACCGAACCTTAGATCGATTGAACATTGTTCAATCGATTGAACTATTCAATTTCACAGAATGATTTGATTATAGAATATTATAAAAATAAAGTATATAATTTTTAAAACTTTAAAACTTTGAAAAGAACACCTAGACAGAGAATCAGTTTCGATCGATCGAACTCCATTCAATCGATCGAACAAAACAAAGTTCGATCGATCGAAACGTGTTCGATCGCTTGAGAACATAATAGGTTTAATCGATCGAACCCAGCATACATCCAATGCACTCACAAATTTGTATTCTACTTCGATAACACTGCAGAAACAGATCTGTGATGATGCAGTTTTAAAAACATTTCTAAAATCAACATGCAAATCAAAACTAGTGTTCTACAACGCATCTATAGATCCAAACAAGCGTGGCTCTGATACCAAGTGATTGAAAAATTAGATTTAAAATTATTTTAAATGCGCAGCATAAAGATTAAGTTTCAAAAACTTATTGTTAGCCCATGATCTACTACTCATCAATTCCATAGATGCATACTAAAGATGGAACAAGAGTTATACCTTGTGTCTTGAACTCAATTATGAAATCTTCAACCTTCTTGATAGTGCAGCAGCTTCCATCAGGTTATCTTCAACCTTATGACTTCTATGGATGTTGCCAGAGAGGCTAAAGTTAGTGGGAACTCCAACGGGGAGGATAAGAAGGCTTGGAAAACCCTAAACAGTCTCTGCAGCTTTCGTATAGGAAAAAACAATGACTATTAAACTCTGTACGTAGCTGCCCTATTTATAGATTTCTAAAATTGACTTTAACCTTCAACCTATCGAAGTGACTTCGATCGATCGAACCTTCGATCGATCGGACCATATTTGAGCGATCGAACCTATCTAGACTTCAATCGATCGAGACTACTTCGATCGATCGAACATGTCATGACAAGATCCTCTTGTGCCTTTCCAAACATCCTAGCAGAGCTAAGAGTGGGACATCCTAGGCTCTTTATTGTTGCCTCAGACCAGTTGTTAATTCCCATGATCAAACTCTTTGATCATCAAATTAACCAATTGACCAGTCAACGTTTATTCCACTATAAAACGATAACTGAACTCCAACGCAAAAAAACATATTCGAAGCGATAACTAAACTTGTATGGTGTACTAATGTCCCTCTACCGTTAACATTCATAATCATATTCAGGTAGTCGGATAAATGGTTAGTGTCAACTTAAATCATGATTACTTTTTATATTCCTTGAGTTCCACTCACCTCTCATGATTACCAAACATGTTGATAACTACTTATCAACAAGACCAAAGTTCTCAGTAATCAACTTGGTGACATTCTCAAGGGAATGCTTACTCTAAATCAGAGGGTAGATTCTATCTTGACAATATATGTTCACAACCCTATGAACATGACATACCCAAGATACCCAGGTGTTAATCTTCTATAGACCTCACTAATTGGTAAGCCAAAGCAGCTATATCCACAGTTTGTGTTCATAATTGTCTCAAGATTAAGAACACGTACCTTATACAAGTTATGAGTTCCTATCGACTGTTGATAGTCTTGAGTGTCAATAGGAAAGCTCAGGTTTGTCAATGCACTATAAGCACTAGCATATTAACTAAGAGTTACACTCTAGTGATTGAGATTCATCACTCCATCTAATGGTAGTTAATCATGCTACAATGTAAACCTGATGAGGTATCCAGTCTCATCATCCACTATGACAAGTTTTAAGTATCAAAGGATAGTAATTTGTATCTCACTTGTATGTATCTCATACATACACGAATTTGTTACTACGATATTTAAGGATTAACAATCATCTCATGAAAGAAATATACACTATGAAATATAAAGCTGATATCCATATATTAAAATGTCAATGTCTCATACATAAAGTAATGGTTTAAGGACACAAACCCAACATATCTTTGGTATGTCGTGGTGGTATTATAGTGTGATGCCGTGGATCAAGCCTGACTGGACACTCCCTGGTACTCGTTGTACTATAGTGTGGCTACTCGAGTGTTTTCAAGGTACCTGAACGAGAAAGTTTGGATGACGTGATCTTGTGTTTTGTCGAGAGAAAAGAGTCGATAAAATGAGATGATACATTGTTCATGCACGATCACATATTCATTTACTTCTTGCCTTCGCGTAGTTATAATAATTGGAGTTGGCACTTGGAATTATTGCTTTACAGTTTAAATTGAATATATGCTTATATATACATTGCGAGTAGAGTACCTGTTTATTTTACTCACCATCTTGCATAAGCTGATGGCGTTGATGCGCCCTGGGCTTTACGTCTGATTTTCTAGGTTAGGAGCAACCAGGGTACTTTGACTATGCTAGTTAGAGATGGATGATTTTTCAGGAGGGCTGTTTTTGTAATAACCTGCATTTTCATATTTAATTTGTAATTGCATTGTCATATTTAATTTCATTTGGTATTGACTGCTTCATTTAAACTACATTTCTCATGTTCTAAATTTTATTTCTTGAATTATTGCAAGCTAGGAATGTTATTGGGGTCAAATTGCAATTTTTACAAAAGTTAGTAATACCTGTATGGATTTCAAAATCTGTATTTCAAAACGGTGAAAATAACTTCTATTGACTCAATCAGTATTTTTATAAAACCAGAAAATCAATTCTTAAGTTAAAATGGAATTCCCGTATTTTTGTGGTGACCACCGCGCCCCGAAAATACCAGTTTATGTTCAAAACTGTCCATGTTGTGTTTAACTTCCACAGATTTTGGAAGTGACCGATTTGGACATTTGCTTTATTTCCAATTATGGCAAGTGATGATTGCCTTGTGCCTTGTTTGGGAACATACAACTTATATGTGCAAATGTTGTGCCATAAGCTAAGTTGCCAAACAACACTTCATTGACCCCTATTGATCTACATTTGCCCCTTCACAATCTGAGGAGTGTATATATATATACGTAGATGCATATATGCTGATCATTGGTGTTTATATTAGTGAATTAGCTAAACTAATTCAATTTGTTGAGTATTGGAGAATAGACTTGGCCTCCAAGTTCAAGTTGTGGAGCTTATTTATACACCACACACTCACCCACTGCACATCACCAAATTATAGAGAGTTTCAGAGAGTTAGAGAAATCACAGAGACTTATTCAGAATTTATAGTGAGAGAAAGCTTCAATCCACCATAGCCTAGCTTAAGTGGATTTCCTTATTGGTCTTTCTTTCTCAACATCTATTTGAATCTTCAATCACAGTGAGTATTACTAACTCACTCAAAATGTAATCCATTCCTTATTTCCTGATTTGGGTAGTTAATTTGTAGAATCACCATTGATGCTGTACGTTGAAGTTCATAGCTTGAAAAATGGAGATTTTCCAAACTCAACCAAAACCTGTTTTGTTAGATGAATATGATAGATTACATGTCATATATGCTATACCCAAAGTCTTAAAGCCTAATTTGTTCATATGAAAAAGTATATAAGAAAATAAATTTTGACATGTTTTAGTTTTTCATGAAATTGGAGAGTTATAGTTAGAATCATGTTAAATTAATCTTAGATTCTTAATCCTTGTTTAAAAAGGAAGAGATCCATATATAACATGATATACATACTTACAGAATTGAAAATGGGTTAAAAAGACCCTGTTTTACTGAACCAGAGCAGTTCCTGCTGAGAAGATGAAGCCTCAGCTTCATCTCGCGCCACGATCGCGCGCGCGAGTATCGCGCGAGCGACCCCTCGCGCGAGCGATCCGCGCGCGCGAGGTAGGCTTCCCCAGGCAGACGTAAGAGTTTATATATATATAATTGAAAATTTGGCTGGTCGCGCGAGCGAGGGTCGCGCGAGAACCCCTTCGCGCGAGCGATCCGCGCCCGCGACCTTGATTTCCACAGGCAGACAGAAAAGTTTATTAATAAAAGGAAAAATGGGCTTATCGCGCGAGCGGCCCGCGCGCGCGAGGTGTAGCAGTTTCTGTTTTTGTCTGTTTTTCTATTAAGGGACTGTTTGGATGAAATTTATATACTGTTGAGGTTCTGTTTGGGAAACTTGGTTAATCAGAACTCTATTTGGTTATGTTTGAATGATTAAAACCTTGTAGTATGACTCATTAATCCCCGTACGCGTGTTGTTCCTTTAATTCAGCATTTTTGTTTAAGTGCATACCATTCATGTGGGTCAGTGGTACATGCATAGGGGTGTCAGTCTGTGTGGAAAAGAGTAATGGTAGTGTGGAAAGAGTATGAGTTTGTGGTTGTGGTCGTAGTTGTGGTTGTGGTTGAGTTTGTGGTAGAGGGTATCTTTGAAATGCGACGGTGGCAAATATGGACACTCCCTGACGCCCATGGAAGCGTTAAAGTGTGTGAAGCCGAACTCGGACACTCCCTGGCACCCGTGGTAGTGCTAAAGTGTGGCCTACGTACACTCCCTGATAACTCGAGTCTGGATACTGTGTGAGGGGTCGCCCCGGTATTTGCATGGCGGTTAGGGTATTCAAAGTGTGAGGCATTGGACACTCCCTGGTACCCCGGACCAAAGTGTGAGGCAAACTGGACACTCCCTGGCGCCCCGTTGCTAAAGTGTGGCTATCTGAGTGTTTCAAAGATACCAGGAGTAGGATAGTGGGTTGTTGTGGCTGTCGAGAGAAAAGAGTCGGCAAGATGAGTGTGGTGCATTATTCTCATACACGGTCCCATCTGTTTAAATTACCCTCTTTAAATAATGTTGTGAATGTTTTCTCAATGAGCTCCTTACTTCAATAATAAACTTGTGGATTTAAATGGGAATTGGAAAAAGGTAAGTTGGTATGTTTACATTCAAAGTCATGTTTTTAATACTCACCAGCTTCTTGAAGCTGACGACGTTGATGCGTCCTGGACATTCGTGTTCAGGCTTTTCAGGTTACAATCCGGAGGAATCATACGATTATGCTAATTAAGAATGGCTGCTGTTGGGACGAGAAACTGTTTATTATATGTTTTAAGTTTATCTGTTTTAAGTTACGAACTGTTTTGTTTTAAGGATGACTGTAACAGACTCTAAGTTATTATTTTATTTTCAAGGCGGTCTGTGCCTTAGTTGACCCCGGTTTATAAGATGTAATAAGATAGAAAATTTTTGTAAGCCTTGATTGCTTTACTCTGATTATATGTTTTGTTGTTTGACGTTTGGGACGGAATCGATCCTTCAAACTGTCGCGACCTACGGGTCCATAAAGGAAATTAAACGCTTTCCTTATTTATGCTACGTCGGGGCGTGACAGGATTTAGTGGTATCAGAGCCAGGTTATTATTTATCACAAGATAGTTTAGCCAGGTTAGGGTTTACCAGTATAGACCCGATTCCACATTCCATTAAGCGTTACACACCCGATGATACGACAGGGAGGATAGACTCAGAACCCAAACGCCTAAGATTATTCTGTTCTGACTTTAAGTAGTACCTTTTCAGGTATGGATCCAGCTCAGGCCCTGTTTGTACCTGATCCTTTTGGAGGGCATTGGGTTACTGTAGGAGCTATAGTACCGGCCTCGGCGACCCTTTATTTCACTGCTGTTGGGCAGCGTGCAGCTGCTACCGTCGAGCTAGACCTCTGGCATCAGATTCATATATTAGGACTGGTCGACCTATCTCGTGCTCGCCTCGAGATTCTTTACTTCATAGAGATCCAGCGCTTAGTACTCGTTGAGATGGTTCGCTTGGTTAATAGCGATACCTTCTATCTTCCCCTTGAGGTTCAGGTTGTGCAGGCCCACCTTGCACAGCTGGAGGTACCTCCACCGGTCGTCCCTGCTGTTGAGGATGACGGTGACGTTGATATTGTGCTCGCTTCTATTTCCGAGGAGGATGGCTTAGGATGGGACGACTTTGCGGTCGACCTTGAGGAGGCGCTTGCACTTGAGCCAGCCTTGCCTGAGGCAGATGTCCCTGGACTTGCTTCACTGATGACCTCTCACAGCTGTAACTTTGGGGCAGGCCCCTCCCATGTTCAGCGACTACATCAGGCCGACTCGCTTGACCTGTTGATGGCTACCTACGGCGATGACTGACTATTTAGATATCGCCTTGTACATATGGACTGTTTTGACTATTAGCTATATCTCTTTTTGCAAGCTGTAATTACATGCATTAGAGTATAGGGCAATGACCCCATTTTTGTAAACATTAACTCTTGCATGCGTCCTAACCCATGCAGATAGGGTAGGCATTGATCTGACCATACATGTTTTTTTGTATCTACTTGACAGAAGTTATATATATAAGATATACTCTTTTGAATATTGTTGTCATTTAAATTACTTCATAGCACTGTTGCATGCATGGTTCTCATTCTACTACCACTATCATGCATAGAATGGCTGGAGGAGTCAGGAGGAACAGGAACCTGATCGAGGGAGCACCCGAAGCTGCTGATCCTACAGGGATGTTTGAAGCGTTTATCAGACGGTTAGAAAGAATCGGTAATACGAACGACAACCGAAGAGACCGTCAAACGGGAGACAAGTTGCTAGAAAAATTCCGTGCTCTAAGGCCCGAACAGTTTGCGGGTACCGCGGAACCCTGGAAGGCGGAACAGTGGTTGAGACAGATGGACCGGATGTTCGAAGCTGTCCAATGCAACGAGATAGACAAGAGAAGATTAGCTACATTTCAGTTGACCGATGCTGCCGCAGATTGGTGGGATTCGGTCATAGCTACTATCGGGAATGGAGCTGCAACGGGAATGACGTGGACTGCGTTCAAGGGGAGATTTTTGGAGAAGTATTTTCCGGCTACGGAGAGGCACAGAAGAGAGAAGGAATTCATGGACCTGACGCAAGGAACCAAGTCGGTGCAAGAGTACACCACACAGTTTGAAAGACTGTCTCGGTTTGCTCCACACCTGGTTGATACTGAAGAGAAGAAGATCCAGAAGTATAATCAAGGGCTGACACCGCAGATTCGCCGCTTGACTCTCGGCCACCTGGATAAATCGTTTGAAGGACTTGTTGGTTTGGCTACTGATCTGGAAGAGGATGCTCGAGTGAGCCGAAAACAATTTGAATTCCGACCGCCTCAAAGGGGTAATTTTGGGAATAGACCACCAATGAACCGTACCCAAGGGCAGAAGAGGAATTTCGACGGAAGCAAGAAGACTCAGGCTATTACCTATCCGACTCAACCCCGAACAGGAGAAGGAAGTAGTAGTGGAAAGTGTTTCAACTGTGGCAACCCTGGTCATTTGGCTCGTGATTGTAAGGCACCAAGGCGTGCTACTCAGCAAGGGATAGTCTGCTTCAACTGTGGTGAACCAGGTCACATCAGCAGGTTCTGTACTGCTCCTAAACAGGTGACTTATGGTCAACAGGGTCAGACTCGCTTGAATGCTGTTATCCCTGATGCCGCTGGATATGATGGAACTGCGTATGAAGAAGGAAATTATGGAGAAGCTCAACCTGATCAGCAAGCAGTAGAAGGTACATTAACTCTGTTTAACTCCCATGTTAAAGTGTTATTTGATACGGGTGCTGCTCTTTCGTTCATATCTATTAATACAATTCGGAGATTGGGTATTTTACCTCATCGCTTAGAGAAAGCTTTGAAGGCTACTTCGCCATTAGGAGCTGCGGTCAGGTTAGGACACGTGTGCAAGGATTGTCCCTTACGGTTAGGAGACCGTGAAATCCCTGCTAGGTTGATTGTCCTATCGATGAAGGAGTTCGACATAATCCTAGGAATGGATTGGCTCTCTCAGAATCAAGTGAAGTTGGATTGTGCGAGGAAGAGAATTACATTCCCCGACAATGAGAATCAACCCTTTGATTTTCAATGTAACCCTTCGGGAGATATGTTCCTCACGAGATGCTTAGCCAACATCGAAGTCGTCAGTACAGAGGTGACAGCGTCATCTATACCTGTAGTCAAGGACTTCGAAGAAGTGTTTGAAGATGTTTCTGGTCTACCGCCCGAGAGAAGTATAGAGTTCTGTATCGAGCTTATACCGGGTACCGTACCGATCACCAAGGTTCCCTACAGAATGGCCCCCACAGAACTGTTGGAATTGAAGGAACAAGTTCAAGAGCTCGAGAACCTAGGTTTTGTACGCCCAAGTACATTGCCTTGGGGAGCACCGGTGTTATTTGTAAAGAAGAAGGACGGGACACCCAGATTGTGTATCGACTACAGAGAACTGAACCGTGTGACTATCAAGAACAAGTATCCCTTGCCTCGGATTGATGATTTGTTTGATCAACTACAAGGAGCTACGATATTTTCCAAGATCGACCTAAGGTCGGGATATCATCAGTTGAGGGTACGAAAGGAAGACATACCTAAGACTGCTTTCAGAACCCGATATGTTCATTATGAATTTCTGGTGATGCCGTTTGGAATGACGAATGCCCCGACAGTATTCATGGATTTGATGAATAGAGTGTTCAAGCCTTATTTAGATCAGTTTGTCATCGTCTTCATTGATGATATTTTGATCTATTCTAAGTCAAGAGAAGAACACGAGCAACATCTACGGATTGCGATGCAGACGCTCAAGGACCAACAGTTGTATGCCAAGTTCAGTAAGTGTGAATTCTGGCTGCAGGAAGTGAAATTTTTGGGATACAAGGTGTCATCTCAAGGAATTTCAGTGGATTCATCCAAGACCGATGCTGTATCAAATTGGGTTAGACCGAGCAACCCTACAGAAGTTCGGAGTTTTCTTGGACTCGCAGGCTATTACAGGAGATTCGTTGAGGGATTCTCAAAGATAGCAGTACCTTTAACCGGGTTGACGAAGAAGGATTTGAAGTTCGAATGGACAGAGAAGCATGAGCGAGCCTTTCTAGAGTTGAAAGAGAGACTCACTACCGCACCGGTACTAGCAATACCCAAGCCTGATGAGAAGTTCACTATCTTTAGTGACGCATCATATCAAGGGTTAGGGTGTGTACTTATGCAAGATGGCAGGGTGATCGCCTATGGATCCAGACAGCTGAAGCCGAACGAGTTGAACTACCCCATTCATGATTTGGAGTTGGCGGCAGTGGTTTTCGCACTCAAGATTTGGAGACACTATCTCTACGGTGAGAAGTTTGATTTGTTCTCCGATCACAAGAGTTTGAAATACTTGTTCACACAGAAAGAGTTGAACATGAGGCAGCGCAGATGGATGGAGTTGATCAAAGATTACGACTTCACTTTAGAATATCACCCGGGTAAAGCTAATGTGGTTGCTGATGCCCTGAGTCGACAGACTCGTGAGACGATCGCCTCCTTAATGGTTAGAGAGTGGCGAGCGTTGGAGACTTTGGCGGAATTCGATATACAGAGTGCTGAAGAAGGAGAAGGACAATTGTTCGGATGTCTTATCCTACAGCCTGTTCTTATCGACCGCATTATTGAAGCTCAGAAAGAAGATGAGAAGTTTCAGACGTGGTTCGTGAAGATGTCAGAAAAAGACCCGACAGAATGGAAAGTGGGAGTCGATGGAGGATATCGGTGCAGGAATAGATTATGTGTGCCAGGTAATGAAGAGTTAAGGAAGGATATCCTGGAAGAAGCACATAAGTCAAGATATACAGTTCACCCATGAGGAACAAAGATGTACAAAGATTTGAAGAGAAATTTCTGGTGGGAAGGTATGAAGAAAGATGTGGCCGAATTCGTATCCAAGTGTTTGACATGTCAGCAAGTCAAGGCCGAACATCAGAGACCGTCAGGATTGTTGCAACCGCTGCCTATTCCTGGTTGGAAGTGGGAGCACATTTCGATGGATTTTGTAGTAGGATTACCTCGATTGCAGCAAAATCATGACGCCATTTGGGTAATCGTGGATCGATTGACGAAGTCAGCTCATTTCATTGCTTATAGTATGACCTACCCGGTAGAGAAGATGAGCCGGATGTACATACAACAAGTTGTGCGACTTCACGGTGCACCTGTGTCGATCGTGTCAGACCGTGACGCGCGTTTTACTTCTGGATTTTGGGAAAGTCTGCAAGAAGCTATGGGAACCTCGCTCAAGATGAGCACTGCTTTTCACCCTCAGACAGATGGGCAGACCGAGCGTGTTAATCAGATAATGGAAGATATGCTCAGGGCTTGTGTGATCGATTTTGAAGAATCTTGGGAGACACACTTGCCGTTGGTTGAATTTGCCTATAACAACAGTTATCACACGAGTATCGGTATGGCTCTGTTTGAAGCATTGTACGGACGACCATGTCGTTCCCCTTTGTGTTGGGCAGAAGTTGGGGATACAGAGTTGTTGGGACCAGACTTGGTTAGAGAAACCAACGAGAAAATTTCTTTGGTCAAGGAGAGGATGAGAACCGCTCAAAGCCGATATAAGAGTTATGCTGATCGACGCCGGAAGGATTTGGAGTTTAGTGTTAGGGATCACGTGTTTCTCAAGGTTTCACCAACCCGAGGAGTAGTACGTTTTGGTCTCAAGAGAGGGAAGTTAGCCCCGCGTTTTATCGGACCGTTCGAGATTTTGGAACGTGTCGGGAAAGTAGCTTATCGACTAGCACTACCACCGAAGATGTCTGGGGTTCACAACGTGTTTCACGTGAGTATGTTGAGGAAATACATACGAGACCCCTCACATGTGGTTAGTTATGACGACATTGAGACAAGTCATAACGTTTCTTACAAAGAGAGACCTGTGAAGATTTTGGATCAGAGTATCAAGAAGCTGAGGAATAAAGACATTCCGTTGGTGAAGGTTCAGTGGAATCACCATGATGAGAACGAAGCCTCGTGGGAAGTTGAAGCTGATATGAAGAAGAAGTACCCGGAGTTATTTCAGGATTAGTCAGTCTTGATTTCGGGGACGAAATCCTGTTTAAGGGAGGAAGGGTGTAATAACCTGCATTTTCATATTTAATTTGTAATTGCATTGTCATATTTAATTTCATTTGGTATTGACTGCTTCATTTAAACTACATTTCTCATGTTCTAAATTTTATTTCTTGAATTATTGCAAGCTAGGAATGTTATTGGGGTCAAATTGCAATTTTTACAAAAGTTAGTAATACCTGTATGGATTTCAAAATCTGTATTTCAAAACGGTGAAAATAACTTCTATTGACTCAATCAGTATTTTTATAAAACCAGAAAATCAATTCTTAAGATAAAATGGAATTCCCGTATTTTTGTGGTGACCACCGCGCCCCGAAAATACCAGTTTATGTTCAAAACTGTCCATGTTGTGTTTAACTTCCACAGATTTTGGAAGTGACCGATTTGGACATTTGCTTTATTTCCAATTATGGCAAGTGATGATTGCCTTGTGCCTTGTTTGGGAACATACAACTTATATGTGCAAATGTTGTGCCATAAGCTAAGTTGCCAAACAACACTTCATTGACCCCTATTGATCTACATTTGCCCCTTCACAATCTGAGGAGTGTATATATATATACGTAGATGCATATATGCTGATCATTGGTGTTTATATTAGTGAATTAGCTAAACTAATTCAATTTGTTGAGTATTGGAGAATAGACTTGGCCTCCAAGTTCAAGTTGTGGAGCTTATTTATACACCACACACTCACCCACTGCACATCACCAAATTATAGAGAGTTTCAGAGAGTTAGAGAAATCACAGAGACTTATTCAGAATTTATAGTGAGAGAAAGCTTCAATCCACCATAGCCTAGCTTAAGTGGATTTCCTTATTGGTCTTTCTTTCTCAACATCTATTTGAATCTTCAATCACAGTGAGTATTACTAACTCACTCAAAATGTAATCCATTCCTTATTTCCTGATTTGGGTAGTTAATTTGTAGAATCACCATTGATGCTGTACGTTGAAGTTCATAGCTTGAAAAATGGAGATTTTCCAAACTCAACCAAAACCTGTTTTGTTAGATGAATATGATAGATTACATGTCATATATGCTATACCCAAAGTCTTAAAGCCTAATTTGTTCATATGAAAAAGTATATAAGAAAATAAATTTTGACATGTTTTAGTTTTTCATGAAATTGGAGAGTTATAGTTAGAATCATGTTAAATTAATCTTAGATTCTTAATCCTTGTTTAAAAAGGAAGAGATCCATATATAACATGATATACATACTTACAGAATTGAAAATGGGTTAAAAAGACCCTGTTTTACTGAACCAGAGCAGTTCCTGCGGAGAAGATGAAGCCTCAGCTTCATCTCGCGCCACGATCGCGCGCGCGAGTATCGCGCGAGCGACCCCTCGCGCGAGCGATCCGCGCGCGCGAGGTAGGCTTCCCCAGGCAGACGTAAGAGTTTATATATATATAATTGAAAATTTGGCTGGTCGCGCGAGCGAGGGTCGCGCGAGAACCCCTTCGCGCGAGCGATCCGCGCCCGCGACCTTGATTTCCACAGGCAGACAGAAAAGTTTATTAATAAAAGGAAAAATGGGCTTATCGCGCGAGCGGCCCGCGCGCGCGAGGTGTAGCAGTTTCTGTTTTTGTCTGTTTTTCTATTAAGGGACTGTTTGGATGAAATTTATATACTGTTGAGGTTCTGTTTGGGAAACTTGGTTAATCAGAACTCTATTTGGTTATGTTTGAATGATTAAAACCTTGTAGTATGACTCATTAATCCCCGTACGCGTGTTGTTCCTTTAATTCAGCATTTTTGTTTAAGTGCATACCATTCATGTGGGTCAGTGGTACATGCATAGGGGTGTCAGTCTGTGTGGAAAAGAGTAATGGTAGTGTGGAAAGAGTATGAGTTTGTGGTTGTGGTCGTAGTTGTGGTTGTGGTTGAGTTTGTGGTAGAGGGTATCTTTGAAATGCGACGGTGGCAAATATGGACACTCCCTGACGCCCATGGAAGCGTTAGAGTGTGTGAAGCCGAACTCGGACACTCCCTGGCACCCGTGGTAGTGCTAAAGTGTGGCCTACGTACACTCCCTGATAACTCGAGTCTGGATACTGTGTGAGGGGTCGCCCCGGTATTTGCATGGCGGTTAGGGTATTCAAAGTGTGAGGCATTGGACACTCCCTGGTACCCCGGACCAAAGTGTGAGGCAAACTGGACACTCCCTGGCGCCCCGTTGCTAAAGTGTGGCTATCTGAGTGTTTCAAAGATACCAGGAGTAGGATAGTGGGTTGTTGTGGCTGTCGAGAGAAAAGAGTCGGCAAGATGAGTGTGGTGCATTGTTCTCATACACGGTCCCATCTGTTTAAATTACCCTCTTTAAATAATGTTGTGAATGTTTTCTCAATGAGCTCCTTACTTCAATAATAAACTTGTGGATTTAAATGGGAATTGGAAAAAGGTAAGTTGGTATGTTTACATTCAAAGTCATATTTTTAATACTCACCAGCTTCTTGAAGCTGACGACGTTGATGCGTCCTGGACATTCGTGTTCAGGCTTTTCAGGTTACAATCCGGAGGAATCATACGATTATGCTAATTAAGAATGGCTGCTGTTGGGACGAGAAACTGTTTATTATATGTTTTAAGTTTATCTGTTTTAAGTTACGAACTGTTTTGTTTTAAGGATGACTGTAACAGACTCTAAGTTATTATTTTATTTTCAAGGCGGTCTGTGCCTTAGTTGACCCCGGTTTATAAGATGTAATAAGATAGAAAATTTTTGTAAGCCTTGATTGCTTTACTCTGATTATATGTTTTGTTGTTTGACGTTTGGGACGGAATCGATCCTTCAAACTGTCGCGACCTACGGGTCCATAAAGGAAATTAAACGCTTTCCTTATTTATGCTACGTCGGGGCGTGACAGTTTTTATATTTTTTATGTTTTAAATTTCAAAGATGTAATAAAATATTTATTAGTATTTGAATATGCGGTTTGTGCCTATGATAATGACTGATGTAATAGGTTTGTAAGTTTTAATTTGGAGCTTTATGTTTATTAGTATCCTTATCTTTAGAAATGCTTTTACGTTATTTGTTGCATGGACAATTGGTCACTTACACTTGTCACGACCTACGAGTCCATAAAGCAAATGAAACACTTTCCTGATTTATGCTACGTTGGGGTGTGACATATGTAGACTTCAATTATTCATTTTTGGAATTGATACTTTGTTGTCGTTATAATCTTCCATAATTTTTGTCTATTTTTTTGCGGTTGTTTGTTAAAGATCAAGAGAGTCTTGAACGAATTAAATCTTTGCAGCTTTTTGAGTTGTAGAATTCTTACCACATTTTTTCCTTTATTGTGATATCTATGAATATGTTGTAAAAATTTCAACCAAATATCATATTAATTTCAAAATCAAAATCAATGAACTAAAAAATATATTGTTGTGCTTGTGGAACCAATGTCTTCACTTAAACATGAGTTTGAATGACATGGACAATTTTACGCAAAAGATTTGATCTTTTAAAATACTAGATTTTATTTTATTTTTTCATTTCGTGCCCACGGGCACGGGTTATAACTAATATATATACACAATAGGGTTTTAACAATTGAACATAAATTTAAAACACCACAAACAAGCCGCAACAACTACTTTTCAGTTCTCTGCATCTTTCAAGAGTCAATCCGTCACTGCTTCTCGCCGGTCTTCTCTATGTCTTCTCGAGTTCTCGCTGGTTGCCATTGAAGCAGAGGACGTCATTTGCGAACCATTTCTTTCTCAAATTTCAGACCTTTGCTTCCCAAATCAAGTAAGTTTCAAACTATTAGCTACCCCAAATATGTTCGTGTGCAGTGTATGTGGGTCACTGTGTGTTTAACTGTTCGTGTGTGCCACCGTGTGTGTTCCGTATATATATATATATGTATGTACAGATCTAAGACTTCTTTATTTTATTCACACTTCTCTTTCTCTTTCTAAAGAAAGGGCTTTCTCCCTTTATTAAAGAGATGATCTCTACTTTGATCGTCAGATCCAGTTTTTAAACACGATCCGATGGTCAAAACAGAGGTCCTCTCTTTAATAAAGAGACGTCTGGAGAATTTTCGTATATATGAGTAATACTTGGGGACTAAGGGTGTAATTTGGAACGGAAATTCCGATCTGAAAAATTTCGAATTTGGCTGCTAAAAAAATTTTAGATGCCAAAAACTTCCGACAAATTCAGAACGGAATCGGAATAATTTTTAAAATTCTTAAATTTCTGTTCCGAAAATTCTGAATTTATTTCGAATTAATTCTGACTTATATATATACTAGGTGGTATATAGCACGTGCAAGGCACGTGCTTGCACGTGCCAGTCGGAGTTTAAATTTAGGATTTTCGCATTTTAATTCTAAATTTGGTTCTCAAATGCTTTGGTAGTTGTACCACCGAAAGGAATTTTCAATGAAAATTAAGTGGTTATTATTATAATTAAATCTGGTACAACTTTTAAAATATTTAACAATTTAATAAATATGTATGCAATCAATTCTGCTATCATAGCAACTTTTGCATATACATTAACCAAATACTACAACTGTCACAATTAATTTTGGCCTTAATCTTTATTATGATAAAAGTTATTGCACTCATAAAAGCACAAGTTCTCCCAAACAGCCTCTTAGTTAGTATCTATGTGTATATAGGTGTTATGAGATGAATTAATGAAGGAAAGTGATGGTCCCACTTGTTCAATCACTTTAGGTGTTTGGGTGAGCAAAATTGTTATCCATAATTAATTATCAGTAGATTGCTAGATATGCAATTTCATGATTTAGTTTACTAATTTAATAAATTAATTTATTACTTTATCATCAATAAATTAATGTGACATTAATTTATTAATTTATCACGTATTTGAGAACCATTTGAGATACAAAATTTGGAATGCATGATATTACTCAGCTAAAATGGAACAAAAAATGGTGCACCTACATCTAAATCCACACATAATTCCACACCCAACACATCATAGCCCTTGATTCCGGTGACAATAATACACAATAAAAGGGGAAAAAAACAAATATTAAAAATTAAAAAGTAGTCCAATTATAAAAGTCAAAGAAAATAACACAATGGTAAGATAAAATTTATCATTAAATTTTCAAATGCTATAATAGTTGTACCACCGAAAGTATTTTAATAGAAATTAAGTGATTTCCATTGTAAGTTAAAACATTTGAGAAATTAATAGATATGTAATCAATTCTGCCAAGGCACTGTATTACTTTAGCATATACATATTTATTAATGTTTACAAATTAAATATACATCTTTATTAATATTGACCTATATGTAAATATTGTACAAGAATATGACCATTCTGTAATTGTTCCTAAAATTGCCCTATGTGTAAATTTGATAAAACAACCACTACATGTAAATATTGTGCCAAAAGATGACTATTATGTAATTTTTCGTACAAAAATTTACCTATATGTAAATATGATGTCAACATCCGTTTTTGTTGACTTTTTAATGAATTCATTTGTAATAATAGTCAAAAAAGTTGGCTGGACTTGAAATATTTAAGCCAAAATTGATTGAATCCTCATTATTATATTAAATAAAATTTAAAAAATTGACATGAATGTAAATACTAGTTGACTTGAATGTAATTATTGTCTGAAAGACAGAATTAGCCTCTAACAAATCAATATGTACTTATGTAGTTGCACACATACACGAGTGGTTATGATATAATAAAGGGATATTATGGTATTTGATGCAATTACCGTAAAGTACATAACAAATAGAGTAATACCGAAATTGGAGAAACTGATTTTAAAATTGGCACGCAAACCCATACATTCGCACATTTATATATGTTGGTAGATATTATATATAATAATTATATACATAGTTATACAGTATACTTATAAGTTATAACTTAAATAATACATCACAGTCTTTTCTGAAAAAAATAAATAAAAAATACATCACATTTTATCACAGATTCACAGTTATAGGGGGGTTTTAGTGTAATTTATCAAAAAAAATTGTACTACAATAAAAAATTACTCCACTTACAATATTATTTAGGTTTACACTTTACGACTCGTTTGGTTCATGGATTATTTTAGGTGGATTCTGATTACCAGGAATCATAATAATAGTAATCAATTTACCAAGAATCTGAATCTTTACAAAGTGTTTGGTTCACAACTAGAATCCTAACTAAATTTAGAATCCAGTGTTTGGTTGGGTCAAAGAAAATAAAATATGAATGTTGTTAAGTACCTATGCAACCCTTAAGGGCTAAAATAAATTATGAGTTGAAATTGAAATTGTTACACCGTTAAATAAAGTTGGAGGATTATTTAGAAAATGATGGTTTAAATCTACAAATTGGCGATTTTAGATTCTTAGGAAAGAAGTAAAAAAATCAGAAACTTATGTTTTAATATTGTATAGGAAATTTTAGAAGATTTAATTTATAACATATTCGAAAGTCTATTTAATCATTTATACGAATTTAAATTGCAACAAAATCATCCAATGAAGAAACAATTAACCATTGGCAATATAACAAAATAAAATAAATAAAATAAAAAGATGTCGACAAATTGAAGAAAATAATAAATTTATGCTCTAAGTTAAAATAGTTTAAAATTTAGGTAATATAAGATTAGTAAACCAAAATCCCAATCCCAGTAATTTTCAAGAAGACCACCCTATTTTAAGGAGTAAATCAAATATAAGGATTTAAAATTCAACCGATTATTCATCCGTGGAATCAAAATCCACCCCCAACAATCCACGAAACAAACGCGCAATCTTAAGGTCGAATCAAAATCCACGAACCAAAGCCGTTACAGTTTACTTCAAACACAGCCCATTCATTCACAATCTCGTTCTCCAAGTTCTAGGGTTCGAAGCTTTCAACCTCACTCCTGCGCCGCGGCTGCTGCTCCTCCTCATCACCGCCGCTGCGTCACTCCTGGTTCGTCTCTCTCTCTCTCTCTATCTCTCTCTCTCTCACTCACTCTTTTCTCTTCTATCTTCTCACTTCTCTCTTCATAATAATGCTACTATGATGTTTGGATCTGTATTATAGCTGATGTTTGGACCTTTTCTATTATAAAAAAATGCTACTATGAAAAGGGAACGATTGTTTTGCTTATTCAATGAGTCAGATAAATCCACAATGCTTGGGGTGTAATCTGGGTGTAGGTTAGAGACTTAGAGTAATTTGTAATTCTTAATGCAGCTTCTAATGAATTAACTCTTGGGTCTTCTGTTAGTATTTAGGCTTAGTTTGGCCCCCATGTGGCTTTTTAAAAGGAGCTTATGAAATTTATTACTAAGTTGTTTGATAATTTTTTACAAGTGACACACTACTCTTCAAAAATATATCATGAAACCAAAAAGCCACCTTGAGCTTTTAAAAGCTCCATTCTAGAGCTTTTAAAAGCTCCCCCAAAAAAGCCCTAAGTTCAATTTTTACAAAGCGCATAAACTAGTTACCAAATGAATTAACATGAAATTGTGCTTTAAAAAAGGAGAAGCACCAAAAGGGGGCCAAACTAAGCCTTAGTATTTACTATTTAGTAACCATCCCTTGTTTGAAGATTTTAACTCTAAAGCTTGAATGGCCATTCTTCCCCCCCAATTGTTAAGAGATTCTTTTACGAAATTCCAAAATTATTCCAAAAATTTCCGTCCGAAAATTCGAAAAATTGGAATTACGATTTTTTTTTCCGAATTTTCGGAATCGGAATCGAAACGCAATTTGGCATTTTGAAAATTTCGGGAAATTTTCCGATGCTCCTCATTCCGTTCCGGCCAAAACACACCCCTACTTGGGACAACCATTCACACAACTTTTTGTACACAACCCAATAAATGTGTTTATCTCTCTCGTGTATCACTCATGTGTCACTGTGGGTCCAATGACATCACATGAGAGATACACATTTATTGGATTGTGTAGAAAAAGTTGTGTGAATGGTTTGTCCCAAGTATTACTCTCTATACCCCAGGGCCGGCCCTGAGATGACCAAAATTGGCCGAGGCCTCAAGCGAATTTTCAAAGGGGCAGAAAAAATGAGGCCTCTATACTAAGTTTCATTGAAATTATAAAAAAAAATAGGCCTAAAAATGATAAGTTTCATAGAAATTAGAAAGAAAATAGGCCTAAAAATGATAAGTTTCATAGAAATTTCATAAAAATTAGAAGAAAATAAGTCTAAAAATAACAAATTTCATAAAAATTAGGAAGAAATTAGGAAAAAAAATAGGCCTAAAGTCGAGGCCCCATGCGATTGCTTTGGAAAATTGGCCCAGGGCCGGCCCTGCTATACCCGTGCTATGCACGGATGATACGAAAAGTTTAATTACAAGTTTTAACGTTGATAATGAACTCTTGATTAAAAAATGAACACCAACAAATGTAATATAATTTAAAAGTTACTTGTAAATGAAGACTGTTTAATCATGAGTTTTGATTAAGTTGTAATTGATATTTTGCTGGGGCAATCAATTTTAGCTCTCTATGTAAAAAAAAATAAAAAAATAAAAAATAAAAAACTAATTGTTTTGGCTACATCATAAAGTCACAGTTGTAAAAAGCAACAATTGCATATGTATTTCATCCATCTCAACAGTTTAATTGAACAAAATCAAGAAGAAAAAAACTAAACAATTATTAAAAATCAACAAACAAATATTCACAATTCGAAAATAAAAAAATAAAAAAAGTATTGACGATATTTTAACAATCACAACAAAGATTACTCAACTTAATGTGTGAGATCAATTAGAAGTTGAACAGTAATTAGGAAGAAAAAAAAGAATGGAAAAAAAAGGAAAAAAGAAAAGAAAAGAAAACCCAGAGATGAATGTAACAGGACAACCCAGTAACTTCTTTTGGTATTATCAAAGAAAATACCAAAACAATAATATGCTAACATACAAAACATTAAGAAATAACAATGAAATTGAAAGGCAAAAAGAATGACTTAACTTTATATGCTGATTCATCATGATTTTAAGATATTACACGCAAATTGATTGAGGGATACACGTGAACTCTCCAATTTTTTGGAATTCCAGATGAAGATGGAGAGATCAACGTAGTTTTGAGTTTTATGAAGAGGAGATACCGAGAGAATGTGGAAGAATCCCACATGGTTAAATGATCAACAATTTAGAATGAATTTTGAATTATAGATAAAGATGATATGATGAGGGAGAAGTTGGAAACCGTTTATAGATATATAAAGATGGAGAGAGAGTGAGATAGAGAGAGAGAGGGAGATGTGAGTGGTTTTTTTTGTTTTTGTTTTTTTTTGAGGAAATACGTGGGTGTTTTTTAGATGTATATTTTTAATTTGTGGTTTTTTTTTCTCTCTCCAAGTTTTGGTGTTGTGTACATGAGAGAGAGAGAGAGAGAGAGAGAGAGAGAGAGACGTGGGGCATTATGGGTTTTTTCTTTTGGTTTGTGCATAATGGGACACGTGGACTTAAAGTCAAGTTTGGCATATAGATATAGTATAGATACACAAGAGAGCATATGTGGATACTCTAGAGTTCTTAGGTTTTGCCAGGTGGAAGTCCTAAAAAAATAAAATACATTGTTATTTGTATAATTATAGATATGTATGTACATCCGAGTTGCAATAGAAATCAAAGAAAGGGGAAGAATTTTTTGAACTGTTGTATATGTATCTATATTTGATAGAAAGAAGCCACTTTTTGGAAAAAAAAAATTGAAATATTAATCGGGGCGGGGTCGGGGCCGGGGCGTGGGCTTCTGTGGGACCTGATTTGGACATGTGGCCAGTTGGGGTTGGTTTGTCCCAGTGGTGGTGGCGAGACCCAGTGAAGTGAGAAAGGCAGATTTGGCTATTTATTTTTTCTTTTTTCCCAGTTTTTGTGAGGGGCTAAGGGCCTGTTTGGTTTTTCTCTTTTTTGGGGGCTGTTTTGGGCTTTTTTTTTGGAAGCTGTGGTTTGAGAGGATGGCTGGGTAATGAAGTGGTGAAGGTGGGTTTTTGAGTGGGGAGTGGCAGTGGTGATGTGTGGTGGTGATGGTGATGAGATTTGTTTGTTTCTTTTGGCCAAACAAAATTGAAGAAGAGGGAGAGGTGAGGTTCCTTTGCCATACAGAGCCTTGGCCGGATGGAGAGGTTTACTGTTTTTTTTTCCCCACTCCACTTTCTATTACACAGTCTGAACTTAATGAACTCTTGTGATATAAGTTCTATCTGGTGAATGATTGGTTTGTTGGTAAACTGGAATGGGAATATCTTGTGTGAGAGTAAATTATTAATTAGTGAAAGTGGGGCATTAAAAAATGATGGTCCTTGGATTCAAAAATGTTATGTGTGCTTGGGTAAATTACATTTCGCACTCTTATAGTTTGGGTGTGATTTCACTTTGGTCCCTATAATTTAACTTTTGTCAATTTGGTCCTTACATTTTGTTTTTCCTTTTCTTTATTTGTTTCTTAATATTAATATGGTGTAGTTTGTCATAAAAAGGTAACTCTCCAAGTACCAGCAGTTTGGACAGCCTTGAAACTTAATATTATTTGTTTCTTAATGTTTGTTACCGAATTTGATCATCAACCTTTGTTCATTCTCATGGTAGAGGAAACAACTATGCCAAGGAGGAGCAAGAGACTGTCGAAGGTATAAATAAGGATGTACCCATGATGAAGTTATTATTATTAATTTTTTTTATGCTTATTTTTCATCTTATCTATTATATTCACGTTATTTTTCTTTTCTTTTCTTTTTATCTCTGGATTTTTGTCTTGGTATAGGGTGGTCAAGGCACGCCGCATGTACCAAATGGTACACAAACCTCTCTCTCTAGTTTTTCTTAGGGTTTTTTCCTTTAATAATTGATTATTGTATAATATGAATATACTATACTCCCTCCGTCCCTAAAAAAATAGTCCACTCTTGGGAACTCAACTTTTTAAGGGGGTAAAAAGAATCTACACCTACTTTCCACAATTGCCCATAATTATTAAACTACTTTTTTAGTTTTTCCTTGGGATAGATTTCAAGGAAGGATAGTTTTGTAAAGTGAGTAAAAATTGTATATCAATTTTGAAAGGTGGACAATAATTTTGGACATCCCAAAATGGAATACTAGACCCTTTTTAAGGGACGGAGGGAGTATATCTCTATAATAAGCAAGCTCAGTCCTTGCTGTCTATAGGCAAGAGAAAATGTGATTACGATGCTGACTAGGATGAGGATGGTTGGGGCTCAAGGGGAAGAAATTAAGAATGGGTTTCACATTTGGATGGATAGTGGGGGGAAAAATTGAAAACCCTTCTTGCTCTCTCCCACGCCACACTGGTCCAAAAAAAAAAAGTGAAAAACTCTCGCTCTCTCCAAGACTGTCTACCATGCTCACCGATGCAATCCTAGGTTTGTAAAAAAGAATAAAATGGAGAACTTTAAGGAAGGCAAGAGAATAAGTCCACCAATCTAGCTTGCAAAATAATAGTAATGCAGAGGTATTAAAATCAGCCCAGCGGAACTATAATACACCTTAATAAACCACAGCTTTATTTAATACCCAAACAGTCACTAAACATGAAAGAAAAGTCCTGAACAAAACTATTAAACTACACAAAAGGGGGCAGCAGCTGCAGTAAAAAAAACAGCAAAGAAAAGGAGCTGCAGGTATCGGTCGCTGTCGCAGAGGCCGCTAAGATTACTCGGTCGCTGGGCCGCGGCGTGGTATCGGGCTATACACAACGATACACTATATTTAAGATTTTAAAAAATAGGAAAAATATCGGCAAATTCTAAAATAAAAAAGAAAAACAAAATTGGCCAAATAAATTATCATAATACACAATATACCAATTATAACATCACATATTATCTAACACACACGCTGTCGATCTTGTTTTGTAGCCATTCTAGCAAATAATTTGAACAAGCAGTATATTATAAGTAACAAAAAGCTTCAAAGTTTAATAACAACCCTGATTTCAATAAAAAATGAATAAATCGGGATGTATTTTTTTTTTTTTTAATAAAAATAAGTAATAACACCAAGTCATTATGTAATATATTAATAAATAGCAGTTATTATATAATAATAACCCAATTTCAATTATTTAACATTCAACCAAACCCACAATTGTTAGTAATTAGAGTGATATTATATATGTTAACCCAACCCATATCGCGCGATGTAATTTTTTGTTGTTTCTTTGTACTGGACCCCACTGAAACGGAGTTCACTCTGCCGATACGACTCGGTATCGGCCGATACCTCGAACCATGATATGTGCAATAATGAAAAAAACATTAAATAGGACTACTACTATATATTGTGTACTACTTTTACATTTTACACTTGTCAATAAAAGGCCAAAAGGCCCATAAAAAAAACCCAAAAAAAGAAAAGAAAAGAAAAGAAAAGAAAAGAAAAGGCCAGAGAGACAGATGATGAAGATGACGATGGAGAACGATGAAGATCGACGATGTAGAAGGATTTGCCCCCCAAATGCGTTGACTGATTTTTTATATCCTAAATCCCAAAATCCCAAAATAATTTTTCCCCCTTCTCTCTCCTGAGAAACCCTAACAGAGGGGAGGAAAAACCCCCAAATAGGACCCTCACCACCACCGCCGCCGGCTAACTCACCCCACCACTGCCGACGCCTGCACCTTCTACGGCACTTCTCTCTCTCCCTTTCTCTCTCTCTCTGAAACTCTAAGGTACAACTCGATCTCTTCTCTTCTCTTGTTTTCTATTTTTTTTTTTTTTGGGTAAACAAATATCTGATCTTTTGTTTTCTTACATTCATGGCATTTTCTTTCATGTATGTTAAGTTGATTCCAAAAACTTTGACTAAAAAACTAATTTGTTGAAAGGGGGTAGCCCACTTGCCCCACATGTTTTGCTATCCCTTATCTTCTTTCACACACGTATAGATCTAAGGTTTTTTTTTCTCACACGCTGAAAGCTCAAATCATTATAACAGTCACTATCTTAATTGGGTCATTCTCGACTTGATTTCTCTGGAGTTGAGGTATATCAATTTCTGTCAAGCAAAAACAGGTTCAGGTTCAGGTGTTTGAATATATGTTTTGTTTCATTGTTGTCTATTTCTCCTAGATCAAGACCTCGAAAAGCCTTTGCAAAGTTTGGTGAAGTCCTGCAAGGTTTGTTCTTCATTCTTCATTCTTTTTTTGCCCAATTGTTTTTTCTTTTTTAAGTTACTTCAACTAAAAGCCCCTATTTTTTGCCCCGATTTTTTTTAGTTTAGTGTGTTTCTTGTGCTTTCACTGCTCTGAATTTCTATTACATATCCATTTAAATCCTCTTTCAGTTTTATTATAATCAGATGGACGTAACGATATGATTCAGATATAAAATCTGCCATTTTATTTCCCGTTGTTCTGCAGGACAATGTTTTTGTCAACGTCGTTGCATCTATTCAATATCGAGCCCTGGCAGATAAAGCGAGTGATGCTTATTACAAACTTACCAATACCAGATCCCAAATCCAAGCCTACGTATTTGATGGTATGGTCCAAAAAGCCTAAATGAAAACGATTAACCCTTTTGTGTTTTGTCATCTTCTGATGCTTGTATTACATAATGTACATTTACCTGCTTTTTCTTCTTATTCTTTTTCCCCTTAATTTCTTTCTAGTACTTTCTCCTTTTTTCTTTTTCTTTTTATTTAAATTCAGTCTCCCAATATTTCAGTGATCAGAGCAAGTGTGCCAAAGATGAATTTGGATGATGCTTTTGAGCAGAAGAACTCAATTGCAAAAGCCGTGGAAGATGAACTTGAAAAGGTACGCGCATGGTCCAACTAAACAATAGTTTAATATACTCGTAAGGGTGTATCAACTTGATTAACTGTGCTACCTTTATAACGATTCACAGGCAATGTCTGCGTATGGGTATGAGATTGTTCGGACACTCATTGTTGATATCGAACCAGATGAACATGTTAAGAGGGCAATGAATGAAATCAATGCTGGTAAGCTATTTTCTCCAGTTTATGGAAAATCCGTCCCCGTATCGCAAGTTCTTTAATATTTTATTCCCATGCAATCTTAAGCACTGATATAGATAACGCCAAGCAGTCTAATCTATAAGTTCACCATGGACATAAAATTGTAAACTCCAAACAGAACTTATTGAACTTATTGACTTGTATCGAGAGTTTTTTTCACATGTAATTCTCCCAATCAAGTTTAGAACAAAGTATCATATCCATCAACATAAATTTGCAAATTCACAATTTTTTTCAAGGATTGTTGCATCTCCAATGCATTTACAAATTATATGGAAGCCATAATATGGTCATCCCCAACATTATCTCATGTTCATCTTTACCAGGTCAAACAACCCAATAAAACATAATAGACACGGTATGCTATGCAAAATTTCCGTTATGCCCTTAAGTCTAAAATGAATCAAACTTTTGGCAGCCGCAAGGTTGAGAGTGGCAGCTAACGAGAAAGCAGAAGCTGAGAAAATCGTACAGATTAAACGAGCTGAGGGAGAAGCTGAATCCAAGTACCTAGCAGGATTGGGTATTGCTAGGCAGCGCCAAGCAATTGTGGATGGTCTAAGAGACAGCGTTATTGGGTTCTCGGACAACGTACCAGGAACAAGTGCAAAGGATGTTATGGACATGGTCCTCGTCACCCAATACTTTGACACCATGAAGGAGATCGGAGCTGCATCTAAGTCCTCGGCAGTGTTCATCCCACATGGGCCCGGTGCAGTTCGTGACGTTGCTCAGCAGATTTGAGATGGTTTGCTTCAAGCAACTGTCTCCCATTGACCACACCTACTCTAAATGTTTGTGTTCTGAAATAAATGTTGTGTGAGGTAAGTGTGCAGGTCCTTATTGCTTCAACCAGTGGTTGAGTAGCTCTAGATTTCCTTCAGTTTAGTTTAGCTGATCTGAGTTTCAATTGAAGTGGACTCCAGTTGAGAGGGAGCTAGTTTTTGACATAGTGAGTTGATTAACCTCCAAATATTTACAACCTATCTGGAATATGAGACAACTCCCTGGTCAATTGACACGTTTGAGTCAAATTTTGTCCACAGGATATAATAGATTATGATGATGTTAGATATTGCTGCTCAGGAGCTGATGTTTGCTTGGACTGCTGGCCATTAATGACTGTGGCTATAAAAGTAATTGATACTTCTCTCAGAGGTAGGAATATTGGGCATTAGTGTCCTAATGTCTTCTTGAAAAGGTGTATCTGGGTTGCATCACTTCATGAACCAAAGACCTCTGCAGAGGCACTACACCTTTTAGGACTCTCATATTTTTATTGAGGAATCATGATGGAATAGCTGCTAATTGTACTTAATTTATTTGTTAATTCAGATGACTTTGGGTTTAATCACATTCTCTGGGTGTACAGTGGAAGGCGTGGTGTCCATTGTTGGGTTTGTGATGTGAAAGCAAGAAGGTGAAGTAAATAATTGGAAGTGAAAGTCAGTTCTGATTTGTTATTTGTGTAATGACTTCTGAAGGTTTGAATGTACTACCATGAATCCTTAGGTTGAATAATGAGCAGAGGGTGGCTATTGCTGATTATTTTCGTGTTTACAAGGTTGTTTACTGCTTATCTAGGTATGGTTAGACTTTGATAAATCTTTCATAGCATGACTAATGGAAGTCCATCTTGGTTTTTTTTTTTTTTGCCTCTCTCTCGCTTCAGGGCAACGAGAATACACATAAAAAGGTTTTTCTGATGGGTCCTGTACTTCATCCTTTCCTTGCGTAAGTGTTTGGCCTACATAATTGATTTTCTGTCTTCCTCCATCAGTGTTTCCACTATGTCTCATTGATCTTTGCGGGAGATCATATACTGACGTTCTGAGAGATTTCTTTGAGGAGAAGTTGCTTTGTAGTAAACAACTTTTTTCAAATGAGGAGCGATATGAAAAGATCCTACAAATGATTCCTGATGAATGTAACTAATTTTTTTCGCTAAAAACCTGTCATTCGTTATCATGAGCAGTCCTAATCAAGAAATTATTCTTGCAGCTATCACTTCTGAACTTCGAGGAAAGTGGCAGGAGAACAGGCGGTCCTCCAATGCAAAAGCAGACATTAATGTTGTTAGGTGGGAGCAACTTAAACATTTGCTGCAATCTGGAAAACATAAGGTATGGTTTGACGGATCTATGCGTCACTAGCTTTCTGTTTGTGACTCATTGGTTAGTTAAATTTGTTAACTTGGGTTATTTGTCAGATTGTCTTCTTTGAATATCTTTCTATGAATGCTGAAATTGTGGTACGGTGCGAACTAGAAAGGGCATTTAGTTATAAGCCTCTTTCACATGATCCTACAAATGAAAACTCTGTTCGTGAAAGAGGCTTAACATGTTCAAGTTTTTATTGCAGTTTTTTTGTTCACTAAGGTTGCTCCTTCCTCTCTCTATTGAGAATAGGTTGTTGAATTAACAGTAATGATGTTTTTCAGGTGCAAGGAATACATTTGGATGTTGCAACTTTGAGCAAGCCAGCATTGCAACTTAAAAATGAAGATGGATTTAGACCATTTTGGCAAGGGAATCTGGTCACGATTGGTCATCGTCTTCCTTATCTTTCTGTGATCTTAACGCCACAAAGTGTTAGTAAAAATCTGTTGTACATTTCACTTGTGATGATGCTTGAGTACCCATTCAACGCACCACATGTATTATTTGTGTATTATTTGAATTCTTGTGCAATGTAATAGTTCATTTGGATTATTTTTGTTGTGTATAGTTATTAGTTATCGATATACATGTTATGTGTTTCTTAGAAATTAATTACGCTTGTAAATTAGGTGTGGGTGTGAAATGTAAATTACGTGCAAATAAAAATTGAGGATCATATGTGATGATGCCAAAAATTGGTCAGAGTAAAGTAGAGCAATTTAAGGAGAGAGAGAGAGAGTGAGAGACTATTTTTTGTACGTGGTTCGGCCCTGTTAATGAAGGCACCTACGTCCACGGGTGTGTCTGAGCACATTCACTAGCTGATCACCGGCGGGCCTGGTGAGCCAACAAAGAGGGGCGGCACTACCAGTAATACCGGCCGGGTGTATGCGTATAATGGTGAATTATAGAGGCGCTGTGTAGACTACAGAATTGGTCGCCCCTTAATGGGGGGTGAGTGGTCTCTTTTATAGATGCAAGAGACCTACCCATACATGGATAAGGAAATATAATCCTATTAGGGTGTGATTGACACCAATCAAGTAAGCTTCCTAATTGTATTATGATTGATTGACATTAATTGTGGGAGTTTCCCAATTGGATTAGGAAATAGATGCACTTTCCATTAGTCTTCTAGCTTGAGTAGGAAACTGCCCATAATTTTGGGCGTATCAGCTGCCCCCCATTTCCAAGATTGGTCAGATGCTATATCGGGGCAAGTTTGGAAATCAGTTTGATGTTACTTGCCACTGTCTGAGTACTTGTAGAAGCTGCCTCGGGGCTTTTGAGCCTGATGAGTCCTCGGGAACTGACTGAGAGGTGAGACCCAACCTAGCTCGGGACCTTTAGTTGCTCGGGAACTGACCGGGAGTTGAGACTCGGCCTAATCCGGAGTCTTTGAATGCTCGGGAAGTGACCGAGAGTTGAAACTCGGCCTTCTTCGGAGTCTTTTTTGCTTGAGTTAGCTCCCAGGATGGTTATCTTCTGCCCGTAAACCTTCGTCAAGGCTGTGGGTAGAAGGATTTTACCATGTTGGACAAGCCGACCTAAAGCGCATTGCTCTAGGGTCCTTTTTACTGTTAACTCCCCAGGATGGTTGTCTTCTGCCCGGCCAGCCTTCGTCAAGACTGTTGGGAGAAGAGCTTGACCATGTTGGTGGAGCCGACCTAAATCACGTTGCTTTAGGGTCCTTTTACTCCTCTATCGTCGGCCAACCTAAGAGATTTTAGTCACCTCTATCGTCGGTCTGGACCTAAGTGGAGTTAATGTCTCTGAGTACTGTAGGTGCTCGGGTTGTCCAAGATTTTGACTTGGTTATCCGCGAGGCCTGTAAATACCCGGTGTGATTACCTGTTTAGTTCACTGCGCCATCTTGCCCCCCAAGCTTTCGCTAAGACGAGGGTCTTACAGAGGCTATGATCTGTAGGTAACCGACCTGGAACATGGTGGTTGCAGGGGTCTTTTGAAGCTTGCCATCATCAGCCACCTAGGAGGTTTGCCTCCATCGTCGGCTGGACCTAAGCGAAGCCGGTGCCTCGGGCGTGACCCCGAGGTCTTTGGTGCCTGGGTTCGGAGCCCGAGGTCTTTTAGCGCCTGAGTTCGGAGCTCGAGGTCTTTTTAGTGCCTCGGGGTTAGGCCCGAGGTCTTTGGATGCCTCGGGGTTAGGCCCGAGGTCTTTTTATATGCCTCGGGGTTAGGCCCGAGGTCTTTGGATGCCTCGGGGTTAGGCCCGAGGTCTTTGGATGAGCTCTCTGACGATCGGTGGAGCCTCACGTAGTGATCAGGCAAGTATCGTTGTAGTCGGGCTCATCTAGAATAATGGAGACAGGGGGTCGGATCAGGATCGCCGGGCTCCTAATTTTTATGTGCTGAAGGCAAAGCCGGAACTGCTTGATCCTGACCGATGTGAACTGAAGGTCGGGTCGGGACTGCCGAACCATGCCTGTTGTGAGCTGGAGATCCGGTCGGGGCTGCCTGACCCGGACTGCCGTGAACCGGTGGTCGGGTCGGGATTGCCGGACTCAGACCTCTGTGAACTGGAAGAACTGTAAGAACTCCCGGGCTGATCTCGCTTTCGCTTACTTCTGGAAGACTCGTTGCTTTCTTGCCCGGTGTATTTGGTCTTCAGAAACTCTTCAGTGTCTATATTTTCCAACCCTCTCAGAGAGCTCAACCAAAGTTTCCGGTCGGTTTCTGTGGAACGACGCGGCGCACTTGGTGTGTTGAACTCCCGAGCAGAAGGCTATGATGGCGATTGTCTCGTTCAAATTGTGGATTTGAAGCTTCTGCTGGTTGAACCGGTCGGTGAACTCCTTGAGGGACTCATTATTCCGTTGTCTGACTGTTAGTATTTGCATGTCTGGCTTTGGCCGCTCATGCATACCGGCGAACTGGTTGATGAACTGCTTGCTGAGTTGTTTGAAACTGCAAACCGACCGGGGCTCCAAGGAGTAGAACCACTGCATGGCCGGACCTTTCAAAGTGCTGGGGAAGGCTAGGCAGTGTAGCTCATCGGAGTTGGTGGCTAGGGCCATCTGAGCCTTATAGGTTCGGACGTGGTCGATCGGGCTTCCCGAGCCGTTGTATGAATCTAGCCGAGGCTGCTTGAATTTGCGCGGGATAGAGAACCTCGTGATCTGGCTGGAGAATGGTGACTCTGTCTCGGTATTGGCTTGATTCGGAACACAGTTTTGACCAAGCTTTTTGGCCACTCCATCGATCTGTTTCTTCAAGTCCTTGATTCGGGCTTCCACTCCTTCCCGACCGGTATCTGAGGAGCTGGTCGGGTTGGTGGAAGAGGCTTCTTCATGGCAGGGTGTTGTCCTCTGGGATCGGGCTCGGCTATGACTCCGGGTAACCGTTCGCCTAGGGACGACTTGGCTCTTGACCGAGTGACCCTGGACTGATTCCCGGGCCATACGCTCCTGCCTTTCCTCTCGGGCAGCACGCCCACTGTTGATGTCTCTGGCATCCTCAACATAGGACAGGTTGGCTCGGATCCGTTGTCGGGTCAAGATCGGTTCTCGACCGTACGCAATATTCCCGGGTCGTTTCCCGGCCACTGGAGGATTGCTTTGCTGGGCTAGCAGTGCTTCGATCTGTTGCTGGATTTGATGCTGGCCCTCCAAGAGTTGTGTGAGGATTGCGGTGATTTGCTCATATGTCGGGACTGCTGCAGTCGACGCCGGGGCCGAAGGAACATCCCGGTCGTAATGCTGCGCAGCCTTCTTTGGTGGCATATTGATCAGTCAAGAATTTGTTGATGAGAAGAATTGTCGTTTCCCACAGACGGCGCCAAACTGATGATGCCAAAAATTGGTCAGAGTAAAGTAGAGCAATTTAAGGAGAGAGAGAGAGAGTGAGAGACTATTTTTTGTATGTGGTTCGGCCCTGTTAATGAAGGTACCTACGTCCACGGGTGTGTCTGAGCACATTCACTAGCTGATCACCGGCGGGCCTGGTGAGCCAACAAAGAGGGGCGGCACTACCAGTAATACCGGCCGGGTGTATGCGTATAATGGTGAATTATAGAGGCGCTGTGTAGACTACAGAATTGGTCGCCCCTTAATGGGGGGTGAGTGGTCTTTTTTATAGATGCAAGAGACCTACCCATACATGGATAAGGAAATATAATCCTATTAGGGTGTGATTGACACCAATCAAGTAAGCTTCCTAATTGTATTAGGATTGATTGACATTAATTGTGGGAGTTTCCCAATTGGATTAGGAAATAGATGCACTTTCCATTAGTCTTCTAGCTTGAGTAGGAAACTGCCCATAATTTTGGGCGTATCAATATGTATAAATTAATTATTTTTTTTATGCTCAATTAAAAACTGGCACTGTTTTTAACAGTGCCAAAAGCGTGCCAGATTAATGTACCGACATGTTACACGTGGCGAGCACGAAAGGTGCCGCGTGTTGACAAGTTATCTTGAAATTTTGGCATTATTTTAAACAGTGCCAAAAAAGGTGCCAAATGTCTAAATTTGGTATCCTTTGACCAAAATCTGGCACTGTTTTGAACACTGCCAAAAAAATTGGATCCCCCATATTTGGCACTGAAAAAAACAGTCCAGATTCGGTCAGGCACTGTTTAAAACAGTGTCAGTTTAGCGTTTTTGGTGTAGTGATGGTGGAAGTTGAGGAGCATGATAGTCAAATCTATCAAACTTTGGCTCATGTAGTGGATCTTATATTCTCTCTTTCTCTCTCTCATTGCGTTCGGTTGGATTTTTTTGGCTTAGTATTGATACTGAGAATTTTGCGTACCATGCGAAGTTGTTAAGTTCAGACTGTTGATAAACCTGCGCAGTTTGAAAAAAAATATTTCTTTCTGAACAAGGCTTAGGAAATCTCCCCATCTGAATTGGCAAGGGCAATTTTTTATGATCCCCATCATGGTTGATTGACAATTTTATGGTATTTTCATGTTCTCAAACAGTTGGGAAAATATTTTCATTTTGTTAAGCAACTTGTAGGTTCAAGCCCAACTATCTTCTACCAGACCCATTCTTTATTTCCACATGCATTAGTTAATTATTCAAATAAACTTGAACAGGAAATTTCTTTAGGGGTTTGGTTGTTTGGAAACACAAAGAACCAATTCTCTCAAATCATATGTGAATCGGTTTCATATATTCGACTGATGAATTTTTGCACAGAAGTTGTGTCCAAAATAGTATCTTTTCTAAAACTAATCATAAGTCACACTAAAAATACTGGTTCTTAAAAAAGCTATATTGAATATCAGATCTTATTTAAAGATTTCAAAACCTACCCTTCGTATCCTCGAACTAAAGTGGATCCTATTTTATTTTATATATATGTATATATTTTAAAAAACTCCACGAGAATTTTGTGGGAATCCATGCATTATTTATTTATTTTAAACAAATTCACAAAACATTAGAAAATTTGCTTCAAATTACTTTAATAAAGAGCACACTAATAGTCAAAAGTCATTGTAGAACAATGGTACAGTGCGCACATATCATGAAGGAGCTCTCCTTTAATAGAGAAGAAGCTCTGACGCAAACAAACTATTACCCAAAATATATAGGGGATGCGTATACATGTATAAGTATGAAATTGGAAATACTTAGTGATTGGAGATGAAAATAAATGCAGATTAAATTTGAGAAAGAATTTGAACTCAGTGATAACATTGATTCCTTAAGATGAATTTGCTCTCTCTCGGTACACAAGGTTGATGAATAATCGTCTCTCAAGATAGAATGGATTTACAATTCTGTAGAGGTTGCACTTCAATTTACAGAATTCGACGAACACAATATATGTCTAATACTCGAACTGACTAGAACTCTTATATGCTGAGAGAGAGAGAGAGAGAGAGAGAGAGAGAGAGAGAGAGAGTTCGTATCTTCTATATTAAAATGAATGAACAAGACCCCATATTATATAGGTTGTAAGAAATTGTTCGTCAACAGTCACACCTTTTGAAAGGAAATTGTTTCTCAATGGTCATCATATGATTGTGAAACAATTTGAATAAGAAATTGATTTTTTAATTGTAGGAAATTGTAGGAAACTGTTCGTTACCAGTCAGTTCGGTGGAGGTCCCGATTGCTGGAAAAAATTTGAATAAGAAATTGATTTTTTAATTGAATGGATTTTTGGTCATGCCAAACAGATTTTTAACCGAATGACCAAAAATCCATTCGGCTAAAAGTCTGTTTGGCATGACCAAAAATCCATTCAATTAAAAAATCAATTTCTTATTCAAATTTTTTCCAGCAATCGGGACCTCCACCGCAATCAAGGGCCAGAATGTATGATTGTTAAAAATGTTATGGGTGTAAGCATTACTCTTTTCCAAATCAGAGGCAAGATTAAAACTCAAAACCTACACCTCATGATGCTGGTAAATTAAAAAGAATCTCATTTGAAAAGGGAAGTATTTTTCTTTTTTGGGTCAAAAAGAATACAATAATTAAGAAAAGACAAAAAATGAAAAGAGGCTAAAATGGACAACAAACAAAAAGTGAACCAATATCAACCTCTCCACACTACTCTCCTAGACTTTTGATTCCTCTTAACACTCTAAAAAGTCACTTTCATTTACACTTTCCCTTCGATCAATTACCTATATATTTTTCTCCTCATCCAAAACATAAACAACACCTTCTGTAAAAGCTGTGAACTCCATTCTTCAATCAAAAGCTAATAAACCCAAAGTACAAATACGCATGTCACAAGAAACCCAACTGTGCTCTCTCTCTCTCTCTCTACCACACCAACCTCCATCATCATTATACATCACCCACACTCCTCTGATCAGCCCACGTGTCATCCATCAGGCGTGCCACCACTATGCACGCCACTGACCGCATGTGATTTTGTAGTCTTATCTTCATATCATCACTTGGGTTGGGCCAAATGATGAAAATCACAGCCCATTTGCACTTGGGGGTGTCTGGGGTATGCTTCTTGGTGCACCTGTCCACTTGTCAGCCTGTCAACGTGTCATTAGGGGCTGTGATTGGTTTTAGGGGCTGTGATTGAGAACCTGGGTGGGCCCAGTATGCAACTTTGTGCCCTAGCCAGGAGCAAGACCTCCTCTGCTTGGACCTTGGCCGCGCATGTTGTTGGTTTTGTGATTTGTTTAAGGGTGTCAGAGCTAATGGGCTTGGGATTGGGCTTGTTGGATTGGGCCACATTGACTTGGGCAGAGAAGAGTGAATAGACTGGTCTGTGATCTGAGAATTTGGACTCACCTCTTACGTATAACATTTGTTTTAATCCTTTACCTTTCCACAATATTCTGTCACACCTGCATTTATTATCCAACCAAAGAACAAATATTTATCAAAGTGAAACAAAGAAAAAAATTTGAATCTCTTTCCAAATGAATTTTAAAGAGTTAGAAAAAGCTGATTTATTTATTTATTTATTATTATTTTTTAATGTAAGAAGAGAAATGCTATTATGTTAGTAGATATAAATTTGACACATATTTAGACAGAAAGGACCCAAGTGAGCTTCCTTACTCACAAATACTACTTTTTTATTTTATTTTATTTTATTTTTTCGAAGATAATCCACGCACTGCATGAACCAATCATATAACAAGACATGTGAAGTGATGTCCTTTTTAAGAACTATGTACATGATCTAGATTGTTTTGAACAATTTAGATTTAAATTGAAAGCTGTAAAAACAAAGGACGGAAATAAATACTAAACTGACTGTGGAATCTATAATATAATATTATATGCTTGCTGGTCTAACAATTAGGAGGTAGGCTAAATAACAGCTTGATTCCACTAAATATATATTTTATTATAATGAAATCTATAACGACAATACCAACCGACTTTGCTAGCTACTTTATCCGTTTAATTAGAGTTCAACCAATCATTTACCTAGATAGGATGATATTAAAAATACCACCGTCCGCTATATAGATTGGAGTTTTCTTGTGTTTTTCTTTTGGGAGGTCTCGGGGAAATGGTGTGCCCATTTTTCTATTCAAAAGGATCTTTTTTCTCTCTCCCACTTCCATTACTTTTTTAACAATTTGTACACTGAAAGTAGTTTTTTTTTTATTTTTTATTTTATTTTTATTTGTCTGTCTCAGAAACAAACCATCCTCGTGAGGTGAGTGTGATTAATAGGTTAGAGAGTTAGTAACACACGCACACATTAGGGGGCCATATCACACTTCAGAGAAAATCTCCCTTTTTTTTTCCTAAAGAAGATTCGAACCCACATCCTCCCTAATGGGGGATAGGCCCTGACCAACTCGGCTACAGCCGATTGGTTCACTGAAAATTAGTTGAAGTTTCTAATAAAGAGTTTGTACCTTATTATTTTGAACGAGTCATTAATCCAGGAACTATTAACATGTGACCTTGGTTTATATGTCTTTTATCTAAAAAATGTTTAGGAACTTTGAGGTATTATGTGGGGAGTGAATTATTTGGGTGGGACTCACTTATGGGGACTCATAAATTATGGGATCCTTCCTATTCCCGTAATCCACTCTTGTTGGGTGGAGGGTACCTACAAATTTATAAGTTATCTTGTCCATTGAGTAAGGAGTAAGCATTGTCAAATGTAAACATCTCTCTATATGTTTTAAGTCTTTCGTGTGGACTATTTCTCCACAAATATAGATCTACTAGATTATGTCGCAAATTACGTTTTTAAGGTCTCACAAATGAAACTTTTATTAGTCCAACGCTGATAGGAATAACTTTGAATCCATCTATATATAATATGTATATAAAAAAAACTATTTGAAACCTCTTTCAAAGGCAGTGAACTAATCAAACATAGATCTAGAGGGTGGAAATCGAATCCCCTCTAATTTCTACTAACTAAGAAGATGATAGATAATATATGAATATTAAAAATTCATGGATTAAGTTTCATATTTCTTAATTATGGTTTAGTTTGAAGGAAAACAATAAACTATCTCAAGGCAATATACAAAAGTCTTAGGTGCATGAACAAATGAATAAATTAAAAAAAAAAAGGGGTGGAAAAAAAAACTATAACTTGTAGTAGAGCGAATCACGCAAGAATCGTAGATAAGAATTTCTTATGCATGGATTGGAATAACTAATTAGGGAATAAAAATATAATATATATATATATATATATAAGGAAATGAATTAATCAAAGAAAAGAAATTTGGGATTCTTACCAAGCAGGAGTGCGTCGCTTCTCTTTAGAGATAGAGGTTTGAACAACGTAATGGTCAGAATTGGCTATGTATTTATATGTTGGAGCAAAATATATCATCCCTTCTTCCCACCCAGTAAATACTCTGCCTGCTCTTTGCTCTATTCTCAACTGCCAAACACACCCATATCCAAACACAATGTTATTATTAGGGCAAGTCTATAGTGAGCAGCTTCTCATATGAGAAGACGGGTTTTAAATATTGTAATAAATGTATCTCTATATTCTTGGGATATTATTGTGATTTTGATGTATTCATTGAAGACAGAGAGAAAATATTCAATACAACAGTGATATAACGCAATTCCCTTAATTAGTCTCACCTGATCTTTCTGTAGAAGTGCTTGCCAATCACTCTTCTTTAGTAGCTCATGCGTGTCCTCCCAACCACTTGCAAGTCGATAATTCAAATCCCCAAGCCATATAATCTTACTGGATTCAACAATGAGTAAAGAGTTACACGGACAATACATCGTTTGGTAATGTATAAGAGACGAAATTTACTGAAAAGGCACCCAAAACTTACCAAAAACTCGGTGAAAAAATTGAAATTGAACTCTTTCAAGTACATGGTCACTCTTAGTACAGTAAAATCAGTAGCATAAAAATTTTAGTTTTTTTTTTTGGTAAGCAAACTGGCTTTAGTTAGTTCTTAAGCAAAACATTTATGTGCTTCATTGAATGAAAACTTTCTACATTGATAGTTTTCATCAACAAATTAGATGAGTAATAAAGTTACATGACACATACACCAAGAAAAAGAGAGCACAAAGAGATCGAGTCGCACATACTCGTGTTCCAAAATGCTGTTAGGAGGAATTGGTTTTCTTGGTTCTCTGCACGAGTAAGAAAACCTTGTTTTCTTCAAAATTTCAACCACGTCTGAATTTCTTCTGAACTCATCACCTTCTTTTTCCCCGGAGGCCAAATGGGTGCAAACAAAGCAAAATGTTGCCTGGTGCAATGTCATACTAATAGATATCGATCCCTACATATCATGCATCCCCAAAGAAAAGGGAAATTAGTTTTGTGATAAATTTCTAGGATTTAACTTTGTTAGTTTGATCAATCGTATATAAGAAATGCTAACCTAGTGCACGTCTTGAGGGAAATTTTTTTGATGGACAAGAGAGTTTTTGTCATCTTAATGAAGCAATTTTTAGGCATTCAAGTAATTTTTTACAAAGATCCTAAAATAAGAGTTACTAAATGCAACCACCAGATTTCTCTTTACATTCGCATGTACAACGTGCGATGCACAATGGCGGAGGCACTAAGGGACGAGGGGGAGCCAGGCCCCTCTTGAGATTTTGATAATTAAAATTTTACCCTAAGTTTTTTTAGTATTTTACATTTAGCCCCCCCCCCCCCCCCCCCCCCCCCCCCAACTATATATGTTTAGGCCACCCCTCACCTTATGTTACGTTTAGGCCTCCCAAGGGATTCAAGGCCCAATTTAGTGCTATCAACTACACATATATATATATATATATATATAGTGATATACAGGTATATACAACTCAAAGGAAAGACGCCTAGAATTTTAAAAATTACACTTTTAGTGTAAGAATTTTATGCGTTTTAGAAATAAGCCCCCCTAAAATTTTGAAAGACACTATAAAATATTTACATGTCACCAAATAGACTTATATTATAAGAATGTCCAAAAAAAAATCGCAATTATATACAAGTAGACCCTAAAAAATCGTCAATTATGTATAAATAGACCCCAAAAAAATCGTCTCGGGGGCGCTGCCCCCGAACTCTCATATAACCTAAGCCCCCCCAGCCAAAATTCCTGACTCCACCCCTGGCAATGCATGATGCTCTTCTTCTCATAGCATAACATATGTGCGTAGAGGGGACTTAATGTACAAATCTCTATGTGAATTTAGTTAGGGTGGGGCTAGATACACCACCTTCACTCACAAAATTTTCCTTTTTTAACACTGAGGGATGGAATATTTAGCCCTACCTTTTAGTTAACTCATTGTAAAATTACTTTATACCGTTTTTCTTAATGAAGTGACAATGACTTTTCTTGTCCATTAAAGAAGAATAGAATGCTATCCCTTCAAAATAACTTAGATGCAATTGGCAAGACAGTTAAGTAATACTTATACAATATATATATACCTTATTTCCAAGATATCCCATAATGCCTCTTCCAACACATGAAACCTTCAAATTGCTAATGTGGTGATATAGGTCACGCCGTATCCACACGCATAGAAATATACCCACCATCTGCTTACTTGCAGCTAAATAATATTGACGATTCCGCCCCGGACTACCTTCTTGTCTTGTGGACGTGCAATTTGGGCTCGGTGATCCCTCTTCGCTAGAGCCCGAGTTCGAGCTCAAGCCTAAATATCTCCCATAAAAATATTCTTCATGGTTAAGTTCATCTTCTTGTGAAAGTAAGTCTGAGAAGCTGACTCTTGGTTTCAGGGTTCTCTGGTTTTGTTGTTGGTCATGCACGGGTGGTGGTGAAGAGGATTGGTGGTTTGGCTGAGATTCAGTGGCACAGTTGTAGTATTGTGGGACTTCTGGGGTGTTTTGGTTGCTGTTCAAAGCTTGGCGAATCATAGAGAGCCACTTGGCAGCTGGGCCTTTGTCCTCTGCGCCGAGCACGTTGCTTGCGTTTAGGGGTACGATCTCCTGGAATCTGATTCACGGCAGAGAGTGAAAAAGGGTAAGTAGAAATTTACCCAATCTCATAGCCCCTTTCAGCAAAATGACAAAACCACCATTCTCTATCAAGTATCAACCACCACCAAGAGTAAACCTCTCGTTGGATTTCGCAAGAAAAAATAAGAAAGAAAACTAATTTCTATCATGTTTTTCTTTGGTTTTTTTTTTAATCATTTCTAAATAATTTTAAAAATTAAAAATTTTAAAATATTACTACAATAGATGAATAAAGGAAGGGAAATAACTCTCAACAAACAAAAGGGGTCATTTATTTTCTCAACTTCATTCCTTTCCTATTTTTTATCACTGTTTTCCTTGCTAACTATTTTTTATCACCGTATCACTGTTTTTCTTTTCCATCACCAAATTCAAGAACCAAACAAAGTCTAAGGGTTCAATTCGTGTCACTCTTCTCTTAATCTCTACTAATACACTAACAACTAACTATTGATGTGTTTTGAGACCCAAAAAATAGGAAAGAAAAGAACTTGTTCTAAAGAGAGTGTATAGCTAATTTTTTTTTTAAGAATAGTTGATGGTGCATGACTTAAAAACAATGCATGTATTAATTCTTGGACAATACTTGGAGGATGTGTGGGCAGAAAGGTAAATTCGGATGAACCAGAGAGTGGACTTGTGCACATCCAAGGGCACGTTATAGAGATGAGCTGGTGGGCATGTTAAGGTGATACGATGATTCAAGAAATTTTAATTAATGAGTGAATTATATGGACATCAACATGAGGAAATTAAAAAAAAAAAAAAAAAAACAAAAATAAAATAGCACTCTAATAATACAAAGAAATTGAGGAATATTTTCAAGTAATATACATGATTGTATATCGGAAAATAAAAAAATCAGATATGAGTTTGGTAGGAGAGAGAAAATACCCAAGAACATAGATATCAGCCGGGGAAGGTGTTTGAAGCCAATCTCTTAGGTTCATTCCTTCATGTGGTGACTTTCCTCCCACATTCCAAGTTCCCACAAACATCCTATTAACCAATATAATCCACCAACACTGTAACTTGTAAGCAATCCAAATCAAGTATAGTATTGCAATGACATGCATGTAGCTGTTTCCGTATCAAAATGTCAATTTTAACGCCTATTCCAACTATTTCCGAACAATTAAAAGTGAGATTTTAGGAACAACTTTTATTTTTACGATTCAATTAAAAAAAAAAAAAAATTGCTTTTAATTAAAAATTGTCTAAAGTAGCTTTTGACCAAATTTGGATCGTACAATTTGATTTGACAAAACAGTACTATTATTCTAGCTTTTAGAGTTCTGTAATTACTTAGGAACTCCAAAATTGTTGCCAAACACCCTCTTATATTGGTCATTTAAAGATAATTAGCATGGAGTAGATCATGGTCTAATCAAAAGTCATTTTTTGTCCTAAAAAAAATTGTCATTTCCTACTTTTGCTGTTATCTTATTCCAATCTCTCCGCTGCGACTTGCACAGTTGCACACACAATCAACTCAATAACAATTTATTATAATAAACGTGTCAATACTACTGAATAATTGAACTTTATATTAGGTAATTCATAACTCACTAATTCGAAGAAAAACCTATTCGAAATCCTATTACAAACACACCTCTTGTTTTACCTTCCTTTTGCTTTGATTAAACTAGTTAATCCCCTTTGGACCATCAAAAATTTCAAAACTGACAATTTTTTCCATGTAGAATTGCCATTATGACTTTTGAGTAAAAAAATTATATTCAAATGGATGTTTATGTCATATATATTAGATGAAAGGTTGTGATTTAGCAACTAAAAGTGTGAGGAAAGTCTAAAAATGGACCAGGTTTAGGGGCGGAGTCAGAATTTTTGGTCAGGAGAGGCCTAGTGTACGTCGAGGGTGGAGCCATAATTTTCTATTGGGGGGCTGAGATTTGAGGAGCATGCATATAGTGCCAAGCTATAGGTGGTTCGAGGGCAACGACCCGAAGGCAGTTTTTTTTGGTCTACATATGCATAATGTGTAGGATTGGTTTTGTGTCACTATTTTTCGATCATAAGGGTTGATGTTTTATCATATGTTGAAAGGTTCAATATCATTTCACACAATTTTCATAGTAAAAAATGTCCTCTCCACCGTAACCGTAGTAATTGGTAGAACCAATGCTAGTTTGAGAAGTGGATAAGCTAAATACAAAGTAGATATATTAAATATTTATAAATATTAAGGTTAGAGTTGTAATTCTCCAAAGTTCAGGGGAGTTTGCCTACCCAAGACTTAACAAACCAGGTCTCACTTTTTCTCTAGTCCTTATGAGAACCAAGAATAATGATATAGTTTGCAAAAGATCCTATATCTTTTCAAATAAAAAAAAAAAAAAAAACTATTTTTATGAGAGTGATTACATTTGACAAAGACTCCTAAGACCATCTCCAAGGGCAAACCATTAATTGATACATCAAATGGGTGGTTTGATGGGTCTTAGGCAAAGTTGTTGTGATGATTTTGATGAGTCACTCCAACCCTTACATCAACCATTATTCATTTTAATATTTTTTATTCTTTTTATCTATTATTATATTTATATTCTACAATTTTCAAAAGACACACTGAATATTTTGATTAAAAATATTGAAGGGTACATATGATGCTAGATTAAAATATTAGAAAAAATATATTTAATGTGTGGTTTGACTTGTAGCAAAGTTGCTGCAATTTGAGCAATACATCAAGTTTGCCTCAGCCTTTGATGTGTCCTTTGGAGGACGAAAATCTCACCTAATGCATCAACTTTGCCTCAGATTCCTTTTTGATGTAAGGGTTGGAGATGGTCTAAAAAATACACTCAACATCGTTCACTTATCAATCAAAATACAGATTCTTTCCTTTTTTTTCCCAACAACCTCAAACAAATTTGTTTCAAAAAATGATTTTGACTTTAATAGATCAAGATATAGCTTTCTATTTTTTGATCATTGGATTAAGATATATATATATAGATGGGAATAGACTGATGTTGCCTCACCTCAAGTTGAGATTATCGGTGACAGCTGGCGACTCCTGTTCAAATCTCGGCCGGTCAATGCCTTCACATTCTTCCATCAACCAGCACTCTGTAATTCAGATGAATCAGATCAGTAACTGTTAAAAGGAGTAAACTCAATATCTACTCCTCACCGAACACATATACGGAGTACTATACTATACAGTGAGTACTAATACCAAGAGAATTACAGCTGTAGACCTACCGTCCACGTGGCACTTATTGTGGTCCTCATTCAAACCAACCAAACTGGGTCCCAACAAGAATGAATACCCTAATTAGAGCACATTTCTTCTTCTTTTTTTTTTTTTTTTATCAAACTTATTCAAACGTCCACTGATATGACAACGCCGTCAATCAGACGGCTCTAGATTTACGACCCAATGAATTACTTGGAGTAGTACGAAACACCGTAAAACTGTGCCGATTGCCGATTCACCGGAAAATCAATAGACACAACTTCGCTACAATGCTTTGGCTTGGTTGGTACCGATCCCCTCGTATCAATATAAAAATAGTATTCCCTTTGTCTCATTTTATGTGTCTCATTTTTTTTTTGGAATGTTCAAAATTATTGTTCATTTTCTTAAATTAGTATGTCAATTTTACTTAGTTTCCCAAATTACCATTCCTTACAACCAATACCAAAACAAACCTAAAAAGAAAGTGCAATGATTATGGACAATTGTGGAAAGTATGTGTAGATTTTTTTTATCTCCTTAAATAGTTAGATTCCCAAAAAGGACATAAAATGGGACAGAGGGAGTATAAAATTATAATTTTGTTCAAACTGTTTTTAATATTAATGTGAGAGGAATACCATTAATCATACCCAAAGAACTGTGAAGTTTTTTTTTTCCAAAATGAATGGAAATGACTTGAGTACACCAAAGAGGTTTTGGTGTATATACACTAAAGTGATTTTGAATAGAAAATATTTGCCGTTGAGTTGAAAATATTTATTCCGTGATAAGAAACTTTTATTCTAGTAGTTTTGATGTGATAAGAAACTTTTGTTCTAAGGAGTAATAGTTTTGGTAGAATAAATATTTTCTACGACGGAACAAATATTTTCAATTCAAGAACAATGGTGTATATACATCAATTCAATTCTAGTATAGCGAAGTTTGACCCAAAATTAATTAATTACCTGAGAAACCTTGAGGTACGACGACGTAGCATCCCTCGTCTGAGCAGCTCTTCCTTCTAGTATGATTTTCACCTACCATTGTTGAGTCGTACAAACAGGCAATAAGTTGTTCAAATCCGAAACATTAAAAGCGATTCGAAAACAAACCCAACAACACAAAATCCAAAACCCAATAACGAATCTCACCTTTATTCATATAATCTGAGTGATATTCATCTGCTCCACTCTTTATATTCAACCATTTTCTCACAACCAATTTCGACTGCATGATGAAATGTTTCACTTTTACAGTTAATTTCAGACCCCCTCTAATAATATGTTTCTATATATATATATATATATATATATGTATGTATGTGAATGCAGATTGGTTGCATACCTTGGAGGAAATCTTCGTGCGCTCTGTTCTCATTGCTTCAAAGATTTTTTAAAAAATATTATAACATCTGAAACTGAAAGAGAGAGAAGACCGATTCTTTTGTTAGGGAGATTTGAATTATGAGGTTGGCTTGGTGTAGAAATTGTTTGGGACTTTTAGATATGAAAATCTGAAAGTCTTATGTATGAAAAACAAAATGGGTGCTTAATCTAGTAGTATTTGGAGACCATGGCTTCAGTTAAAAAAAAATCAATATTTTATAGGGTGATGTGTGTGTGTATGTGAAATTGAGTATTCAACGAGGATTAAAAAGACCCAAATTGCAGGGGAAATGGAGACAGTTTCTGAAGAAGGAAAGTAGAAGGAAAAAAACAAAATACAAGAAATGAAAAGAAAATGTTGTAATTATACCTGTGTATACGAGGAGAATATATGTATTATTATAATGCAGAGAAAAAGGAGGAGGAGAGAGAGGGGGGTAAGGTAGTTACTTTTTCTTGAAGAATATATATATCTTCAGAAAGCTTGCGTTTGAGACTTTACAGAGAGGAAAACAGAGCAGAGGATGAACAATTAAACGAAGAAAAACGCAAAAGTTTAAACCTTTTTTTTTAAAGATCTTTGATGGTTGAATCGAATCTCCATTAAATAACCCATTGCAAAAAAGTCGCCTTTTTGGTTTAATCCCCACTTGAAACTGCCTATAAAGTTATATAAAACTCAGAAACGTTAAATATATGCTTAATTAAAAAGCACAGGGGTACTTACAGAACAGTACCATCCAAAACAGTAACAAAGAAAGAAAGAAAAAAAAAAGATTGAGATCTCTGAAATCTCAATCCAATATCAAAAACCCAATTATAGTATCTCAGATTTGGATATTGGAAGTAACGATTTGGGTTAAGAGATGTAAAGATGTTGATTTTTTTTTTCATGACCCATCTCTGTACTCAGTTGTACTGTGATTCAATGAACTCCGAGAAAAAGAAGAATGTACAGAAACAGAGCAAAGAAACTGAAGATTCAAAATAAAAGGTATGGTTTTTTGGAATGTGGTCAATGACATTGCTGGTCATATGTGAAACCACAATAAAAAAGGACCAATTATTGAATTGAATTTGCTCTTTTCATTGAAAAAGCAAAGTAACATGACTATACACTTACATGAACCGATTAAAGCCTGGAGGAGGAGTAAGGTATGAAAACTTTTTTTTTTTTTTTTGAGGAGGAAAAGAGCCCTTTGTTTCGCCCCTTTTTATCGATCTTTCCTTTTCGTTTCTGTTGTTGAGAGAGAGAGAGAGAGAGAGAGAGAGAGAGAGAGAGAACTAGAGAGAGAAACGCACGGAGAGAGCTCACTAAGAAATTGACTCTGTGTATTGGTGGGGAAGAGGAGGCAGAGGATGGTTGGGGACGTTCCTCGGAAAAGCCAAAAGGGGTTGCTAATTCTATCTCTATTTATAGCACTGTTGATATAGATATATATACATACAGAGAGAGGGAGAGAGAGAGAGGCATTGATGTCAGTTTTGAAGCTCAGTTGGGGTAGTATGGTCATTGCACTTTATTGAGGGTCCTTGCTCCTTTTCTTCTGTCGTGAAATTCTATTTACACTTACCTATTTTATTCTTGAGTTATGCTAGGCCTACACAATGAACCACACACTATTTTTACAAACAGCTTTAAATGCTTGTAACTTGTGTTGTTTGAATTTTTTTACACTTTTTTTATGCCCCACTTATACAATACAAGGTACAATCATTTAAAGTTGTGTGTGAAAAAAGTATGTAGTTCACTGTGTGAGTCTGACATTTTTCTTTGGGTTTTGTTAACATGTGCCCTTAAGTCATATGTTAAGATTCCAAAAGTGGAAATAAACAAGGAATACAGTGTGAATTTCAGTGTCCAGTGTGGGATTCAGTGTTTGTCTCCCTTGTTTATTTCCACTTTTGGAACCTTAACATCTGCCCTAAGGGCACATGTTAACAAAACCCTTTTTCTTTATTCTTTACATCAATTTGTTATATTAAATAAGTGTGGGGCTAAATACACAATTTTTTCTGTTAAATACACCGTCCTATAGTGTTAAAAGATGAAAAATTTATGAGTGAAGGTGGTGTATTTAGCAAAAAAAGTGGTGTATTTAACCTCACCCTTAAATAATTGTACAAGATATGTGTATAATGTAAAAAGAGGATGTAGAGAACAAGTGTGTGCATTTAAAATTTCCCACTACTTTTTCATTTGTAAATTGTCCAAGGAGGAGAAAATTATAAAATTACATCAGGTGGAAAAAAAAGGAGAGCAAGATTTGTGTGATTTTTACTGGATTGATTTGGTGAGTTTTATTTGAGTTTCCAGTAATCTATATAATAAGATAGAGCGGTGTGGGTCCCTTTCAAGTTAGCAACATTTAATCTTGACCATTGAGACAAGTTTAGATATTTCAGACCGTCGGATTGATTGTCCACCAAAAATAGTTAATCCCATTAAATATTGCATTGTATCTTATTAAAACTCCAAATTAAAAAGGAATTCCCTTAAATTAATTTGAATTTGAATAAATACATGTCAATATCCAAATTGTCAACTTCATTAAATACAAAACACAAATTTTGGGTAAAACTAAATCATTAGACTGTTTTTTTTTAGCAAAAAAGAAATTCCCTAAATTAATTTGAATTTGAATATATACATATCTAATAGTAAATACAAAACACAAATCTTGGGAGATAAACTAAATCAGTGGACTGGTTTTTTCAAAATAGAAATATTGGAATATAAACTTCTCATATCATACATATATTCATAGAGTTTATTTTTTTTATAGGTTTTTCTTTTTTCCTTTCCATGACTCTGATCAAATGACTTTCATAAAACTAATCAAACTGATATAATATGAGTGAAAAATCACATAAGTTGAAGTTTAGGAAGTGGGTTTTAACAGTGGATTTCATAATTCAAGTCTCAAGAAATGTATTCTCATTTGCACTTTTTTTAAAACCTAAGAAGCGTATTTGTTATATTCTATTGTCTATCTAGAAAAAAGGATTTTTTCAGCACTATGGTTGTAAATTTTGCTACCAGTTTGATTAGTTCCACCCTTTTTATAGGTCATTTGATTAATTCTATCAGTTTGATATAGTCTATAGGGCTAATTAGTGAAATGAGTAATACTGCTTCCCAAATATGGGCTAATTATAAATAATCACAAAAGTTTTTGCTTTCCTTTTCTATTTCTTTCCAAAAGCTTAGAAAAAGCCTTTGTTTTTTGTTTTTTTTGGTTTGCACTTCGTGCCCTCGGGCACGGGGGAAAGTCTCTACAAATAAACATTAATTATACTTAAAATATTCATCCAATGTTGGACTAAATATATTTAACTAAATTGAGTTAATGATATATTTAATATTGGAACCAATGTCTTCTTCACTTAAAATTTCAACCATATCTCAGATCTTTTAAAGTATTGAATTTTTTTTCCCGCTTCATGCCCACGGGCATGGGTTAGTACTAAATAGCATGTGGGTTTGAATGACCTGTACAATTTTACGCAAAAGATTTAAAGTATTGCATTTTTTTTCCCTTTTTTCTTCTTTTTCTTCTTCTTCTTCTTCTTCTTCTTCTTTTCTTATTTTTTTTTTTTTTTTGCTTTGTGCCCACGGGCACGGGTTATTACTAGTATGTAATATAAAAGAGTAGCCATAGGTATGGGAATCACATAGAATAATAAATTATTATTTATTTATTTTTATTTTTTTATCACACTGCCGAGGAAAACTCATTTTCTTTTCAACTGTTCTTTTCTTTTCTTTTTTCTTTTTTTTTTGGAGGGATTCAACATTTAATTTCGAGAGTTTAGCAGTAATTGTTAGAAATATTAGGAACCCACTTGTTTAAAGGAATTGATTCATAATTCACTTATTAACAGACATATTCTACGAGTAATTACATAGAGTTACCTTATATCTTCCAGAAAATGTGTGGCCCACAAAATTAGTGAAGATTTGTGATTGGAAATACTAAAGTTTATAGACGAACATTTTAATACAGAAGTTATATACTCTTACTCTCTAATTCGGCCATTAAGAAAAATGAAAAAAAACCTTATTCTTGTTTGTCAATATCCTTTGATTTTCTTAAGATGACGTCATTGAATATTGCTTTTTCTACTTCTTTTTTAGTTTTACATAACTATTAACTACATTAATCTACCAAGTCATCTATTTTTTTTTTGTTGGGTACATGGACATCACACACACAGTCCACAGCCCTACTCGCATGGCGGGACTGGGGACAATCCCACACTGGGGAAGAACTGAGATCAAATCCACAGAGGAAGCAGGGAAAGGGATTGCCCACCCTACAAGGACTCCCCCACAAGGAGAGTCGAACCCACTCACTCTCCCTTGGAGAGAAAAAAAAATAGTGAATGTACTCATTCAAATTCTTGAGCAAACACACTTTGTCGTTAAGAATCATAAATATGGGAGAAAAGTGAATTATTATGAAAACTTGCGTTACTTCTTTAAGAAAGATAACATACTCAACTCATGTTATCACAAAATTTATAGTATTTAGGGGCTGAACAATGAACTAAAATTAAGTGTACTAGAAGTTGCCACACACTCCGTGTGTGTAATCAAATCTTTTTTTGAGCAGCTTTTTTTTTTCTCCATCTGCTCAAGCAGTTTTTTTGAGCAGTTATTTTTAGCCAAACTGTTAAGAAGTTTTTTTACTTTTACAATTGGGCAGTTTAATACCCTTGTGATAATTTTTGGGAAGGAAAACTGCATAAGTTTACTGATAATTATTGATGATAAAATCCAATAAAGTGAGAATACCTCCCTTTCCCTTTATATATGTATATAGATAATGTAATGTTTACTGAAACTAGAATTAAATTATAACCCTCTCCCACAACCATTGACATGTTTCTTCTCCATTTAAAGAAGCAAGGATAAAGCACGGCACTTGAATTTAATTGAATAATTTTAGGCACATTTGTTTTGCGATATTAAGTGGGAGATGAGATGATTGGATTATTAGTTTATTTAAATTAAAATATTTTGACATTTGACTTGTTTATCTTCCAGGGGACTATTCATCCATTTTATCTGCTAAATAGTCGGAAATTTGAGTCACCATTTTTTCCAAGAAGGGGAATTCTCTGTTCTTACTATGAAACACTTCAATAATAGCTTTTTGTTTTTGTGATTCAATTACAGAAAATTACTTTTGGACAAGAATACCCAAGGTAACTTTTTGGCAATTGCCAGTTCCTACAATTGCAATTCTCGTTTATGGAACGCACTCAAATACTCTGGTTCTTACTATGAAACAATTTATCAATAATTTTTGCTTTTGTGATTCAAAAATTACTTTTGGATAAAAATGACAATGGTAACTTTTTGGCAATCGCCAGTTTATACAATTCTAACATTTTTCTACAATAAACTAGTTTCCCAAGCAGTTTTACTTTGACTTTCGACTTCCATAGGCACTTGAAATTGGGCTATATGCATGTGTTTCAGTACCACCAAAAGAGCAACCTAAAGAGTCATAATGTGGTAGCAAATGCTCTTACTGTGGAGCCCAACAACAGTCTTAACTTAAGTGTCAGAAATTAACTTTGACACAAAAGTTTAAGCCAACAGGCATTGGCTCGTATGTGCTATGTACACCGTTAATTTTGCTATGTACATCGCTTACCTTCACAAAAATGAGAATTTTTAGAAGAAAAATGATTAGAATAAAAGAATTTGGGTGTACATAATAAATACACGGGTATACATAGCAATTCTCTATATTTTGCTTCATTTTTGTAATACTATTTAACTCATGAGTATCAGTATGATTTTTGAATATATTGTAGATTAGAAAGAATAAACACCATGCAAAATGTTTTCATTCGTTTGGTTACCAAGGAAAAATGTGAGAGAAATAGAAAGGTAAGTAAAAAGGAGGGAGAAATAAATCAAAAGTTTTAAAATTTGTGACTCGCATTCTTCCAATTTTTCTTGAATTATGATAACATTTCATAAAATTTTAACTTCGAATGAATTAAACATGAAGAAAAATACAAGAAAAAACTCAAAAAAACTAGTTTTCTCTGTGTTTCTCTCTCTCTCTCTCACAGTCTCACAATAAATATGTAAACCGAACAAAGCATGTTTTAATATTGACAGTTAAAAGCTCACATCCAAACCAAAATAAAAGCTCCAACCATTTTATTAATCCAACGCTTTAGATTCTCACAGTTGCAAATCAATGTTATAATAATTATCAATATATAACTGCTTAAATAATAAATATACAAACAAAAAATAAATATTGCCCCCAGTACGGTGTACACACACGTATACATATTGATACATCATACACAGACCATATATGTAAAATAGAAAATGCACCAATTAATTAATGTTCAACGAACCTGAAATTAATCGCTTTCTTGCATGTTGCAGCCAAGACAATAACGCAAGCAGTTTGTTAAACTGTGTCGTTGAACGGAAGACACTTGTCCCAGCAACACTTCTGCTATTTTTAAAAAATCTACATTGCTCCCAAATCTGATGTGAATTGAGAATGAAAGTGAGTTAAGAAATGAAGTTAAAAAAAAAAAAAAAAAAAAAGCCTATTATCTACTTTTCATATAATTAATTACGTAATTAAACGATGCAATCACACGCATTTAAATGCTATGTTTTATGATTGGTTTATATCACATGTGGGATAATCCCATTAATTTAGGGATTGTGATTTGGCTAGAATTCTATTGTTATTTAGTTTTCTTTGTGATAGACTTGTATTACTTGTCCAATAAGTAATGAGTTGCAAACTCTATATAAAGGGATATTGTATAGGAATTTAGGACGTCCTTGGGTGTATCAACTCAAGGGAGGACCGTAAGAGGGACCCGCAAAATTTTGAAAAATTATTATTTAGCCTAAATTTTTTTAAAAAATTATAGATATTATATATATTGGCCCTTGTAAAATTTTGAAAACATGAGTTATGTATATGTAATAGTAAAAAATTAAAATTAATTTATATATTGGCTCCTCTACATATTACTACTTTTTTTTACTTATGCAACAATAATTGTAATCAAACTCATCACAAACTATCAGTTAAGTCATGATATCTAAATAAGAAGTTGAAATATAATACAATGATCGTAATCAATCAGACCTTAAATATTTGGATAAATACAATTTTTTTTTTCAATTCTAAGTTTAGCCCAACCCAAATTGTTTTACCATCAACCCAACCTTTACAAATTAACATCAACGATCACTTCTTGTTGAATAAAAAAGTGATAATATGTACGTAGGGGAGTAATTTTGAAAAAAGTCGGGAGACAGGATCAAACCATTTATACACTATAGGAATTGCAAAGCACAAAACCTCTCAATTCTTGAAACGGCAAGAAAACGTCACAGAACAAATGTATTTTTTTTAATATAAAAATATGTACAAATAAATTTTAAAAAAAATTTGCCTCGGGGGTTCGTTGGACCAAAGCCAATAGACTTGGCCCCACCAAAGTGCATTCTTGGGTCTACCATTGAGTACCAAATTGGGAGTCTCCCCTTTTAACACTCGTATGCGTGTTGTTGCATTTTATTACATTGTCATACATAATAATATTATGTGGTGCCTTGTGGCACACATGTGAGTGAGTTGCGACTCACGAGTTATCTGTGTAAGAAAACCCTTTGAGACTGTGTGAATTGGATATTGTGATCTTGTGACGTCTCTCCGATATTGAGACATTCATCGTGGAATACCCTGGATGTTTATATGAAAATAAATGTTTACCTGTGTGTATCACTATCTGTATTATTATTTGGCTTAGAATTCATTTCTGTTGTTAATTTTTATGTCCTTGTGAGGACGAATTAACACGCTACATAATTGGTAGGCTAATTAGTGATTTCACAAAATCACGTGGGATCGCATTTTAGCAACCAAACAGAATCTAGTGAAAAACTAATAAAGTTAGATATTTATTACTAGGGGTGCTAAATCGAAGATTTAAGACCTTAAGGGGAGTATAATGATATTTTGAAAAGTAAACACTATATATACATAAGTATGAGCTATTTTGGTAGTCCAAAACCTAATTTGCTTCTAAGAGGAGGAGAGAAAAAAAGGAGATTTCAACCTTCGAGCTTGCGACGCACATATTCGGCAATCCATTCATGAGCCAAAATATTTTATCGTACATTCGAACTCCTAGAGGTAAGAGCTTCGTTTTGATATCCATTAGGACTTGTTTGACTAAGTTTTCCGAAAACTCATTTCTAGAATGTTCAAAAGTTGATAATTGAACTTTTGATTGATAGGAATTGTACTAGACGGACTTCTGTACGACCTTTGTGCTCGGGTTTTTTTTAGAACAAATTTTAGGAGCAAAAATCGGAGGTGAGTGATTCAACTATGTGTTTTGGGATGATTTCTTGACATGTATTCATGTTTTGTATGAAAAGCATGGATTAGTTCATAGATATATATTGTTTAGTTCATATTGGGCAACCATATAGATAAGTAGGCCCAATAGCACGATGAAATGTTTGGATTATGTCGAAAGCATGGTGACGTGTATTTGATCATGTTTAGTTGCTATTTGGGTCAAAGGAGTACGTGGTACCAAGCCATTTCGTGGAGCCGTTATAGGCATAAGGTCACACGTTTGAAGAAAAGAAACGTGGGTCTTACCTAGTCGAGTGGACTTATTGGCGAGCAGTCGCAGACTAGGAGTGTGGAACGTACACGTGAGACTTCAGAGACTAGTATGAAATGTAGAGAATGTGAATGCGACTATGTTTATCGTTCATGTGCATTGTTGCTTTATTCACTTTAAGCGTTAGCTTAAACAAATCGAATATGCGTGATTATTCAAATAACCATTTCAGGTGTTAATGTCGGCGAGTAATCAGGAAAGTGATTGCGGGGTATTGGGAGTTCAATTAGAAGGCGAAGGATTATGTTCACCCCGTAGTTTTGCAATGGAGATGTTGTAATAGATATTTTATGACTTTCAATCTATGTTTAACTTGGAAACTTAAATGAATTCTTGATGTTATAATAGTTAGTAATCTTTTGTAATTATGTTTCAGTAATGTTATAATCTAGTTAGAGTCACTTTGGGATGAGATTGGAGTGTGTGTTTGGTCCCTGGATAACTTCAGAAAACGTTGAACTTGGAAAATTCCTTTAGAATGTACTGCTGTAAGGGAACTAGTCGACTGATTTATGAAAACAATCGACCGGAGCCTTTTGTGAGCAATTCACTGAATCATTTTATGAAAAATAGTTGACCGGGTCCCCTGACACAATCGGCTGGATGGTGTTTTAGGGTCATATATTTTTCAGCTTGGACTAGAGCTCAGTCTACTGGATCGTTCAGTCGATTGATAATTTCCACCCTAGTCGACTAGACGAGCTGCTGAGTTTTTGGGTAAGAATTGAGTTGAAGCGCGTTTTGAACGAAATTCGAATTATTAAAGCAATGCCATCTTCTTGATAGTTTGTAGTTATGCACTTCATACCTGTAACGCCCTGTATTTTATTATCATTAATAAATAAATACTGCATTTCATTTCCATGAGCATTTGATTTTATTTCTGTTTATAATAATATTATCTGGGGTCAAACTGTAATTTCCAAAATATTTTATATGGTTTCAAAATCGATATCTATATTTTTGTATAAACCGGGAATTTATTTCCTACGCTAATATGATTTCTGTATTTTTATATCAACCGTAAAAATACCAGTTTTATTTTAAAACTGCGCCTTTACCGCGACTTGGGTGTGGGAGCACGTGAGCTCAACCACACCGTGCGATTTCCACCCTTTGCTTGGAGCCCAATTTTGGGCAGTTTATATATATACGTTGCTTTCTCTCTCTCACTCAGAGTCTCTCATCTCTCACTCACCCAAACTCTCTGAAACTCTCTCTAATTCTCTCTCAATTTTCTCTACCTCTCAAAGATCATCACACACACACACACACTCAGATTATATACACAAACACATACATAGTTATACATATATACATATCTCAAGATCACAAACGGAGGAGCATTCTCAACAACGGAATTCTCGGGGGAAATTATCTGTCTCAAATTCTCTGTGTAATTAACCTCAGTGAGTATTATAAACTCACTCGCCATGTTTATATATGTGTATTTCAGTGTATATATGTGTGTATATGTGTATATATATTAATACACCATTGAAGCTTGAGAATTGGAGTTTTAGAAATCGTAACCAAAATCAATTCTGTAAATTGGGAATGAAAGATATCGATGCCAATAGGCTACGGTTCGAATCCTACGACTTAATTCATCCGTATCGCGACGAACGGTTGATTTAAAGTTTTGACACCCTCACTTTAATCGCGAATATTTAGAGATATAATCCGTATTAGTTAAAATTGATCGCGTATTCTTAATCTACGCGGAAAACCGAAGAGATCCATATATTGCACGACATAATTGAAACAGAAAACAGAAATGGGTAATTTCAGTCCAGGAATTGAAAACAGGGGAGAAAACGAAGAAGATGACATTCTGCAAGAACTCGCGCGCGCGACCCGCTCGCGCGAGGCTCGCTCGCGCGGCCCGCTCGCGCGAACCATTTCCCCCCTTCGCGCGCGCGATCCGCTCGCGCGACCTGTCCAGCCCATCCGCTCGCGCGACCCGCGCGCGCGACATCACCTCACCTTCGCTCGCGCGATCCGCTCGCGCGAGGTGGCAGTTTTGGCAGTTTGTATAATTTTTTGGTAAGGGACTGTTTGGAAAATGTTTTAAAAGTTTTTAAAGAACTGTTTGACAAATACACTATTTTAAAGGCTCACTGTTAGACTTTGGACTTGTAAGAACGATTAAGATCGAGATTTATGTTGAACGTATATTCAGCTTTGAGATTATTAACCGATACTGCAAAACTATGAACATTGACATACATATTAGGATTGAGGTTGTGTCAACATGCATGTGTGTGAGAAAGCGTGAAAAGAGTAAAGGGTGGCAGTTTGGTGTGTGACCTCAATATCGATCGGATAGTATTCCTGGTATTGGAGGTGATAGTGTTGTGTACGACTTAGATATCGATCGGATAGTATTCCTGGTATCTAAGGCGCGTGTTTCGGATATTGATCGGATAGTATTCCTGATATCCGAAGCGATGGTGATAGTGTTGTGTACGACTTAGATATCGATCGGATAGTATTCCTGGTATCTAAGGCGCGCGTTTCGGATATTGATCGGATAGTATTCCTGATATCCGGAGCGATGGTTGGTTGTGTTTGGTCTAGATATCGATCGGATAGTATTCCTGGTATCTGAGGCAGTAGTGTGGCGTGTGACTTCAATACCGATCGGATAGTATTCCTGGTATTGGAGGTGATAGTGTGGCGTATGAATTGGATGACTGAATACTTATTACTCCTGGTAGCTGAAATGATGTGTTGATTTAATTGGATTATTCTAAAGGAAAGAATTGGCAAAATAAGATGTTTCACAATTCATGTACAATTTCGTATTTAATTCTTACTATATTCCCCCGTGATTCATGTTGGAATTGGAACCTTGAATATATTACTGTTAAAGTTAAATGGTACCGTTGTTTATTTGCGTATATATACATTGCGAGCACTTGTTATTTTACTCACCAGCTTTCATAAGCTGACGGCGTTGATGCGTCCTGGACTGTATGTCCAGATTTTCAGGGGCAGGAGCAGCCAGGGTACTCTGACTATGCTAGTTAGAGGCAGGAAACTTTCCAGGAGGCTGCTTATTATTTTCCTATGTCTTTCATTTCTGAAGTTGTAATAGACTGGAGAATAGCTTTTGAATAAGGGCGTTTTGTGCCTAAGACATTGACTTATGTAATAGTTTAGCAAGTTTTAAATTTCGGAGCTTATGTTTATTAGTATCCTTTCTTTTAGAAATGTTGTTAAGTTATTTGTTGCAGGGACAATTGGTCATACTCACTTGTCACGACCTACGAGTCCATAAAGGAAATTAAATGCTTTCCTGAATTATGCTACGTCGGGGCGTGACAGGCTTTTTGGTATCAGAGCCAGGTTATGGCTCGACCAATTGTCCAGAACACATAGGATCTGCCGTTAAGATAGAATTGAGATAAGATAGTTCGACTTTATTCCGTGTATAGTCGCTTTCTATCGTTTAGAGTTTTCTTTCTTCTCGAGGGGTTGACCGAATTCTATTGATTGATGGATAGGTACCGTTCTCTCGATCAGATGGCTGGAAGAAATCTCAGGAATCGTCCCGCTATTGAAGATGCACCCCCGGTAATAGATCCAACCGGAATGTTCGAGGCTTTTGTAAGGAGGTTGGAGAGGGTTAGTGATCAGAACGCAAGGAACAATAATCAGAATGGGAATCACAACGGGAATGGGAGGCAAGCCCACCAGACTGGAGACAAGCTTCTCAAGGAGTTTCGCGCTTTGCGACCTGAGTATTTTGCGGGAACTGATGAACCCTGGTAAGCGGAACAGTGGCTACGTCAGATGGAGCGTATCTTTGAGACCATAGAGTGCACTGATCTGGAGAAGAAGCGTCTGGCTATCTTTCAGTTGTCTTATGCAGCGGCTGATTGGTGGGATGCTGAAAAGGCGACCATAGGGGAAGAAGCTGCAAGGAGAATGCCATGGGTGGTGTTCAAGGAAAGGTTTCTTGAGAAGTATTTCCCCGAAGAAGAGAAGGACAAGAGGGAGAAAGAGTTTATGGAGTTGACTCAAGGGAATCTGACTGTCCGTGAGTACACTACTCGATTTGAGCGTCTGTCTCGCTTTGCTCCACATATGGTGGACACACCCCAGAAAAAAATCAAGAAGTATCACCGGGGTCTCAACCTGTCTCTTCGACATCTGACTATGGGGCATCTGGGCCAGTCATTTGAAGCCCTAGTGAGATTGGCTACGGGGTTAGAAAATGATGGTTGTCAGAACTCGAAGCCGTTTGGAAATCGACCTCCGCAGAAGGGATATTCAGGACAGAAACCTGGGTACCCTCAAGGACAGAAAAGGACCTGGGATGGAGGAAAGAAACCACAGCAGACACAAGCAGTTCAGCAGTATCAGCCTCTAGCAATAGAAGGGGCCAAAAACAATAACTGCTTCAATTGTGGAGTTCCTGGTCACCGAGCTAAAGATTGCAGAGCACCTAGGCGTGCGGATCGTCCAGGAGTTGTGTGCTATAATTGTGGCATGCCAGGTCACATAAGTCCGGAATGCAAGGCTCCTAGGAAAGGTAACTATGGTCAGCAAGGACAAGCCCGCCTGAATGCTGTTATTCCCGAGGCTGCTGGTTATGAAGAAACAGGGTATGAAGGAGGTGCTTATGAGGAGGGACTGCCTGAGCAACGAGCAGTGGAAGGTACTCTAACCATGTTTAACTCTCATGTTAAAGTTTTATTCGACACGGGTGCTACACATTCCTTTATATCTGTTAAGATCGTTCAGAAGTTGGGTATAGTACCGCAACGTTTAGAGGAAGCTTTGAGTGCTGTCTCACCCTTAGGGACCACAGTCAAGTTATTACATGTGTGTAAGGATTGTCCTCTTCGGTTAGGAGACCGCGAACTTTTGGCAAGATTGGTGGTTCTGTCGATGAAGGAGTTCGATATAATCCTGGGAATGGATTGGCTCGAGAAGAATGATGCGAAGTTGGATTGTGCAAGGAAGAGGATCACATTTGCGGACAAGGGGAATCGACTCTTCGATTTCCAATGTAACCCTTCGGGTGATATGTTCCTCACTAGATGCCTAGCAAACATTGAGGTTGTCAGTGCAGAGGTGACAGTATCATCAATACCGGTAATCAAAGAGTTCGAGGAAGTGTTCCGAGATATTTCAGGATTACCGCCGGAAAGGGACATAGAATTCTGTGTGGAATTGGTGCCAGGTACTCGACCTATAACCAAGGTTCCCTACAGGATGGCCCCTACAGAGTTGTTGGAGCTGAAGGAACAAGTTCAAGAACTTGAGAAGTTGGGTTTTGTTCGTCCAAGTACTTCACCCTGGGGAGCACCAGTGTTGTTTGTGAAGAAGAAGGATGGGACGATGCGGTTGTGTATTGACTACCGAGAAATGAATAAGGTTACTATCAAGAATAAGTATCCCTTACCTCGGATAGACGATCTGTTTGATCAGTTACAAGGAGCCACGACCTTTTCTAAGATTGATCTACGGTCAGGGTATCACCAGTTGAGGGTGCGGAAGGAAGTGACGGACATCACTTTGGATGCCTCGTGGTACAACCAACACTTGTGAGTCGAATCATCGAAGCCCAGAAGGAAGATGAGAAGTTTCAAGTATGGTTCGCAAAGATGTTAGAGAAGGACCCGACAGAATGGAAGGTTGGGGCCGATGGAGGATACCGATGTCGAGACAGATTGTGTGTGCCAGATTTGAGAGAATTGAGGAAAGATATTCTCGAAGAAGCACATAAATCAAGACTGACAGTACACCCAGGAGGAACAAAGATGTATAAGGATTTGAAGAGGAACTTCTGGTGGGAAGGGATGAAGCGAGAAGTAGCCGAGTTTGTGTCTAAATGTTTGACTTGTCAACAAGTGAAGGCCGAACATCAGAGACCCTCGGGATTGTTGCAACCCTTACCAGTTCCAGGATGGAAGTGGGAGCACATAACTATGGATTTCGTGGTTGGATTACCCCGGTCACAACAGAATCATGACGCGATTTGGGTAATTGTGGATCGTTTGACGAAGTCTGCACACTTTATCGCGTACAATATGACTTACCCAGTAGAAAGGATGAGTCGAATATACCTACAGCAAGTGGTGCGACTGCACGGTGCGCCTGTGTCGATTGTATCAGACCGCGATGCACGTTTTACCTCGGGATTTTGGGAAAGTTTGCAGAAGGCTATGGGAACTTCGCTCAAGATGAGTACTGCATTCCATCCTCAGACCGATGGACAGACCGAGCGTGTTAATCAGATTATGGAAGATATGCTCAGAGCTTGTGCAATTGACTTTGAAGAGTCTTGGGAGACGCACTTACCGTTGGTCGAATTTGTTTATAACAACAGTTATCACTCGAGTATTGGGATGGCGCCGTTCGAAGCTTTGTACGGACGACCTTGTCGATCTCCGTTGTGTTGGGCTGAAGTGGGAGACACAGAACTTTTGGGACCAGATTTGGTGAGAGAGACCAATGAGAAGATTTCACTGGTCAAGGAAAGGATGAAAACTGCACAGAGTAGGCATAAGAGTTATGCGGATCGGCGACGAAAGGACTTGGAGTTCAGTATCGGTGATCACGTACTCCTAAAGGTTTCACCTGTTCGGGGAGTAGTGCGTTTTGGTCAGAAGAGAGGGAAGCTGTCACCTCGTTTCATCGGACCATTCGAGGTTTTGGAGCGTGTTGGGAAAGTGGCTTATCGGCTCGCGTTGCCACCAAAGATGTCTGGTGTTCATAATGTGTTCCATGTCAGTATGTTAAGGAAATACATACGGGATCCTTCACATGTGGTTAATTTTGATGATATTGAGACGAGTCAGAATGTTGTCTACAAGGATAGACCTGTGAGAATTCTCGACCAGAGTATCAAGAGGCTGAGGAGAAGAGACGTTCCTTTGGTTAAGGTTCAGTGGAGGCATCATGACGAAGGAGAGGCGTCGTGGGAGTTAGAGTCAGACATGAGGACTAGATACCCCGAGTTGTTTCAGGATTAGTTAGCTCAGATTTCGGGGCGAAATCTCTGTTAAGGTGGGTAGGGTGTAACGCCCTGTATTTTATTATCATTAATAAATAAATACTGTATTTCATTTCCATGAGCATTTGATTTTATTTCTGTTTATAATAATATTATCTGGGGTCAAACTGTAATTTCCAAAATATTTTATATGGTTTCAAAATCGATATCTATATTTTTGTATAAACCGGGAATTTATTTCCTACGCTAATATGATTTCTGTATTTTTATATCAACCGTAAAAATACCAGTTTTATTTTAAAACTGCGCCTTTACCGCGACTTGGGTGTGGGAGCACGTGAGCTCAACCACACCGTGCGATTTCCACCCTTTGCTTGGAGCCCAATTTTGGGCAGTTTATATATATACGTTGCTTTCTCTCTCTCACTCAGAGTCTCTCATCTCTCACTCACCCAAACTCTCTGAAACTCTCTCTAATTCTCTCTCAATTTTCTCTACCTCTCAAAGATCATCACACACACACACACTCAGATTATATACACAAACACATACATAGTTATACATATATACATATCTCAAGATCACAAACGGAGGAGCATTCTCAACAACGGAATTCTCGGGGGAAATTATCTGTCTCAAATTCTCTGTGTAATTAACCTCAGTGAGTATTATAAACTCACTCGCCATGTTTATATATGTGTATTTCAGTGTATATATGTGTGTATATGTGTATATATATTAATACACCATTGAAGCTTGAGAATTGGAGTTTTAGAAATCGTAACCAAAATCAATTCTGTAAATTGGGAATGAAAGATATCGATGCCAATAGGCTACGGTTCGAATCCTACGACTTAATTCATCCGTATCGCGACGAACGGTTGATTTAAAGTTTTGACACCCTCACTTTAATCGCGAATATTTAGAGATATAATCCGTATTAGTTAAAATTGATCGCGTATTCTTAATCTACGCGGAAAACCGAAGAGATCCATATATTGCACGACATAATTGAAACAGAAAACAGAAATGGGTAATTTCAGTCCAGGAATTGAAAACAGGGGAGAAAACGAAGAAGATGACATTCTGCAAGAACTCGCGCGCGCGACCCGCTCGCGCGGCCCGCTCGCGCGAACCATTTCCCCCCTTCGCGCGCGCGATCCGCTCGCGCGACCTGTCCAGCCCATCCGCTCGCGCGACCCGCGCGCGCGACATCACCTCACCTTCGCTCGCGTGATCCGCTCGCGCGAGGTGGCAGTTTTGGCAGTTTGTATAATTTTTTGGTAAGGGACTGTTTGGAAAATGTTTTAAAAGTTTTTAAAGAACTGTTTGACAAATACACTATTTTAAAGGCTCACTGTTAGACTTTGGACTTGTAAGAACGATTAAGATCGAGATTTATGTTGAACGTATATTCAGCTTTGAGATTATTAACCGATACTGCAAAACTATGAACATTGACATACATATTAGGATTGAGGTTGTGTCAACATGCATGTGTGTGAGAAAGCGTGAAAAGAGTAAAGGGTGGCAGTTTGGTGTGTGACCTCAATATCGATCGGATAGTATTCCTGGTATTGGAGGTGATAGTGTTGTGTACGACTTAGATATCGATCGGATAGTATTCCTGGTATCTAAGGCGCGTGTTTCGGATATTGATCGGATAGTATTCCTGATATCCGAAGCGATGGTGATAGTGTTGTGTACGACTTAGATATCGATCGGATAGTATTCCTGGTATCTAAGGCGCGCGTTTCGGATATTGATCGGATAGTATTCCTGATATCCGGAGCGATGGTTGGTTGTGTTTGGTCTAGATATCGATCGGATAGTATTCCTGGTATCTGAGGCAGTAGTGTGGCGTGTGACTTCAATACCGATCGGATAGTATTCCTGGTATTGGAGGTGATAGTGTGGCGTATGAATTGGATGACTGAATACTTATTACTCCTGGTAGCTGAAATGATGTGTTGATTTAATTGGATTGTTCTAAAGGAAAGAATTGGCAAAATAAGATGTTTCACAATTCATGTACAATTTCGTATTTAATTCTTACTATATTCCCCCGTGATTCATGTTGGAATTGGAACCTTGAATATATTACTGTTAAAGTTAAATGGTACCGTTGTTTATTTGCGTATATATACATTACGAGCACTTGTTATTTTACTCACCAGCTTTCATAAGCTGACGGCGTTGATGCGTCCTGGACTGTATGTCCAGATTTTCAGGGGCAGGAGCAGCCAGGGTACTCCGACTATGCTAGTTAGAGGCAGGAAACTTTCCAGGAGGCTGCTTATTATTTTCCTATGTCTTTCATTTCTGAAGTTGTATTAGACTGGAGAATAGCTTTTGAATAAGGGCGTTTTGTGCCTAAGACATTGACTTATGTAATAGTTTAGCAAGTTTTAAATTTCGGAGCTTATGTTTATTAGTATCCTTTCTTTTAGAAATGTTGTTAAGTTATTTGTTGCAGGGACAATTGGTCATACTCACTTGTCACGACCTACGAGTTCATAAAGGAAATTAAATGCTTTCCTGAATTATGCTACGTCGGGGCGTGACAATACCACACACGCATCTAAGATTGAGCTTAATGAAGTTTACCTAATAACCTTGATAGTTTGAGAACTTTTTGGATTTGCGTGTCATGTGCTAAAATCTTTTAAAAATTCTTAGGACTATGTTGAGTGTCGGCGTTAGATAGTGAGAAACTATCATGAGGAAACAAAATGTTTGTGGGTATCATTCTGAGAACCCTTCGGAGATAACACTCCGCCTCTACGGCTAACCTAGAGGTTTAACGGCTTGTTACATATGCTCAATGGAATCGTGTTCCCCACGAAAACGGTTGATCTTTCATTTTTAATAAATTGTTGTGCAATGTTATTCTTGAATCTCTTGGCAATTAACTTTGTTGCTAAAAGATTAGCAACATGCTAGTTGGGGGTATGATTCGTGTTCAATATTGCATTCTTAACTTCATGATTGTACCCTTATTTGACACGAATTATCACTTGTACTAAGAGATTTAATGGATAAATTGTACCTTTGTTGTTCTTCTTGTTGTTCATTTCTCACTAATAAAATCTCTTTCTTGTAGATTTGGGAGTTTGGTAGAAGTTGGAACCAAGCATTTTGGTTCTTATCTCAAAAAAGGGTAAGGAATACATTTCTGCAGAGTCGGATCGATCCGGGTCTAAAGGGTAGATCGATCCGCTGTTGTTTCAAGACCTGAAAAGGAGTTTTCGGAAAGTCGGATCGATCCGGACTTTCAAGGCAGATCGATCCGCGATCTTAAAAAGACATTCTGCGACAAGGACGGATCGATCCGCGGCTTCCCGAGCAGATACCAAGTACCCAAATGAAAGACGGATCGATCCGGCATTTTGCCTGGGATCGATCTGCCCTTACTTTGTTTTCCCCCTTTTTAATTACAAGTTTACCATTTTGTTGGTTTTGTATAAATAGGAAGAGATAGGGTTTTTTGGAACCATCTTGCATTTTATTTTCTTCTTCTTCTTCTTCTTTCATTTTTGGGAAACCCCTTTGGATTCCTTTCTATTTTCTCTTCATTGTTGTAAATTGGAAGCTTGGATTGAAGTTTTAATGGCTAGGTACACCTTTTATCTCTTTTCCTTTGATGATATTGCTATGTTTTCCATTATTAGTTAGATTTACTTAGGTTGTGGATCATGAACTCTTGGATTTAATATTTTAGCATTTTTAGGGTTCATTTGTGTAGGATTTAAAACTTGAAGTCTTCATCTTTGATGTCCAACATCTTTGATTGTTCAAACTCTTGGATTTTAAATACTACCTTTTGAAGGCTTCATAGGTGATTTGTCCACCAAGTAGATTAGTTAGTGTAGGGTGGAAAAATCATTCGGATTAGAAGCCATGAAGGCTTCATCTTGTATGTCATGCATCATTGATAGTCAAACGTTAGCTTCAAATCCGTTTCTATGGAAATCTCAAAGCTCATTTCATCTAACACATAGGTGCACTCCAAGTGTTTGATAATATGCCATGTTGAGATGTTACTGATTACGTCACAATCAAGTTCTTATTTAACCCTATTAAAAATGTAGCATTTGGAAGTAGGGTGTCGAGTCCACAGGGATTGATACAAGAATAACGTTTGGGAGGTTTAGTAACTAATTATAATGCTCAAAAGAAATAAATAAGAAAAGATGATGAAAGGTAATAAAAATGACATTGCGTCTTGCGGCTTTTTGTTTGGTTTTTTGGAGGATAAAAGGTAAATAAATACTAATCTAAAAAGCAATAGGTTGGGATAATTCCCCCCATCTTGGGTCTCAACAAGATGAAATGGACTAAAGTTTCAAGCACATTCTAAGGTAACATCTCATTGTGGCATATTATCAAACACTTGGAATGCACCTATGTGTTAGATGAAATGAGCTTTAAGATTTCCATAGAAACGGATTTGAAGCTAACGTTTGACTATCAAGGATGCATGACATACAAGATGAAGCCTCTATGGCTTCTAATCCGAATGATTTGTCCCCCCTACACTAACTAATCTACTTGGTGGACAAACCACCTATGAAGCCTTCAAAAGGTAGTATTTAAAACCCAAGAGTTTGAACAATCAAAGATGCTTGACATCTATGATGAAGACTCCAAGTTTTAAATCCCACACACAACATTTATCAAACACATGGGGTGCAAAACACAAGGTTACATAATATTCCATATGAAATATATAGGGTAGGATTCAAAGTCCAAGTTTTAACAATCATAGTTGCAATACAAATAAGATGAATCCCTTAGTTTTGAATCCTACACAAATGAACCGTAGAAATGCTACAACATTAAATCCAAGAGTTCATTATCCACAACCTAAGTAAACCTAACTAATCAATGGAAAACATAGCAATATCATCAAAGGAAAAGAGATAGAAAATATACATAGCCATTAACACTTCAATCCAAGCTTCAAGTTTATACAAATGAAGAAGAAATAGAAGGGAACCCAAGTAGGTTCCAAAAATGAGAGAAGAAGAAGAAGAATGTTGGGAAAAATACAAGATATATCCCCCCCTTAAAATCTCTATCTCTATCTATTTATATAAAACCCACACAATGGCAAACTTGTAAATAAAAGAGAGCAGTCTTCAGCAGCCGCGGATCGATCCAAGGCAAAAAGCCGGATCGATCCAATTCTTTAATTCGCCGTTAGAATCTTCAGCGAAACACGCGGATCGATCCGCGTTGAAAATCCGGATCGATCCGCATTCGGATTTCTGGGCAGAGAGTTCTATAAAATGCGCGGATCGATCCAAGTGAAAGGAGCGGATCGATCCGCTCGGGTAGCTTTTGGCTTCTTTCATTATTCCTCACAAACAAGGCCTCCAACAATGCCTCAATTATCTATAAGAAAAAGGGGTATTATTAGTAAAGAGAGAACATCAAGAAGAACAACAAACGCACAAATTCACCCATTAAATCTCCCGATTTAAGTGATAATTCGTGTCCAATACAATAAGGAACATGTAGTCAAGAATGCAATATTGGGCACGAATCAGTTACCTTACAGTGTGTTTAAAACATTAGTCCATTTCATTTTGTTGTGACCCAAGATGGGGGGAATGATCCCAACCTATTATTTTTTAGATTAGTTTTTCCTTTTATCCTCCAAAAACCAAACAAATACCCCAAAAGACGTAAAGTCATTTTTTTTTCCTTTTCTTTATCATCTTTTCTTATTTATTTCTTTTAGCATTATAATTAGTTTCTAAACTTTCCGAACGTTGTTCTTGTATCAATCCCTGTGGAATCGACACCCTACTTCCAACAAACTACATTTTTAATAGGGTTAATAAAAATACTTGATTTTAACAACATCAAAATTGCGCCGTTGCCGGGGACAAACTTCTTTTAAGAGGGAGAGTATTATAACACCCGCTGTAACGACCCACCTCCCCGTCTAGCAACAATATTGTCCGCTTTGGGCCTAAACACAAAGAACTTCCCAGGGGGTCACCCATCCCTGGTACTGCTCTGGCAGCAGCACGCTTACTGTGAAGTTCTTTCGTGTTTAACTACCTCACGGTTTTAAAAGGCCTTGTTGGATATAGAGGGGAAATTAATCCTTATAAACTAGTCCAGGAACTTCACCCCAGGCGATGTGAGACAAGCCCCCACACCTGACCTCACCTCATCCATCTTGGCCATCCTGCCTCAGAAGTATTGGCTCTTGTTCGTCACAATCCACCCTCCTCAAGGGCCACACGTCCTCGTGTGAGACCTGCCCCACACTTCCGGCTGGGTTTCCACTATGATACCATTTGTAACGACCCACCTCCCCGTCTAGCAACAATATTGTCCGCTTTGGGCCTAAACACAAAGAACTTCCCAGGGGGTCACCCATCCCTGGTACTGCTCTGGCAGCAGCACGCTTAACTGTGAAGTTCTTTCGTGTTTAACTCCCTCACGGTTTTAAAATGCTTTGTTCATATAGAGGGGAAATTAATCCTTATAAACTAGTCCAGGAACTTCACCCCAGGCGATGTGAGACATGCCCCCACACCCGACCTCACCTCATCCATCTTGGCCATCCATCATGCCTCAGGAGTATTGGCTCTTGGTCGTCACACCCGCACATGTGTTATTGTACTTCATTACATTGTCATGCATGATAATGTGATGTGGTGTGTTGTATGACACTTGTTTGAGTGAGTTTTGATTCACGAGTCAATTTGGGTGTCTGTGTTAGAGAACCCTCTGAGACTGTGTTGATTGAGCATTTTGTTATTGTGACGTCTCTCCGAGTATGAGACGGTCATTGTGGAATACCTTAAATGTTTAACTGAAAATAAATGTTTACCTGTGTATTGCACTATCTGTATTATTTTCTGGATCAGAATATATTTCTATTGTTAGATTTAGTATCCTGGTGAGGATGAATTAACACGCTATTAATTTGGTAGGCTAATTAGCAACTTCGGAAAAGTCATGTAGAAATTTGCGTTTTAGCAACCAAACAGAACTTAGTTGGAAACTTTTAAAATTTTGAGGTTTCACTTGTAAAGCTATGAATTAGTTGTGTAGAAAGTTTTAGAGACTAATTAGGAGTTTTGAAAACTCGTGGGGACGTAAACACAATTTTAGAAAATATTGTCTATATATAGATAGAGATGATCTTTAGATTTTTTATAAGTTTTAACCTAAATCCAAGAGGAGGCCAAAAATGGAGATTGGATTGCTTAGAGCTTCTTGACGCCAAACGACGACCGTTCGTCCGCTGGTTTTCACCAAATTTAGTATTCGAACTCCTCGAGGTAAGGCCGTCGTTTTGATACCTATTAGGCCTTGTTTGGCTAAGTTTTTCGAAAAGTTATTGTCACACCCCAACCCGCCTCGGGCGGATTAGGACACGTGTAACAATGCCATCAAGGCACGTCCCCAATGGATATAGCATAATGAAGTTTAAACTCTCCTTTAGACCACTTATAAAACTCATTTACATGTAACTAACCCCAAGGGTAAAATGGTCATTTTAAACTTTTGACGAGTTTTCATCTCAAAAGGTAGCTTTCCAAATAAGGAACTCAATGTTGAAAACGGTGCATGAATAAGAACTTCCTAAACCAAGTTATGTTCATTTTAATCTTGGATTGTCTAACACTCAAGTACTTGGTCATTCTGCCAAGAGTTCGCTCAACCCAGAGCAGAGTTTGCTCAATCCAACTTCTGCAGAAACCATTCTGCCCAGAGTTTGCTCAACCCAGGGAAGAGTTTGCTCAGTCCAACTTTCTGCAGATTATATTTTGCTGCAGCTAAAACAAAACTTGCTGCTAAAACACTCTAGTTTGCAAGTTAAAAACAATCCCAAGTCACATGGATTAATTCCAACTCTAGATTAAACTTCATGGAAACTTTTAAACCATTTCAAAACACACTCAAGTGTGATACAACCATCAAAACACCCTTACTTTCATTAATCCAACCCATATGGAAACATCCAAAATCATTTGAAAAACACTCCCAAGTATTACCAAACATCAAAAGAGTTTCCAAAACATTTTAAACCATTTGATTAGCTATTCACATACATAAAACTTATAATGCTCCAACTAGGAGCTCAAGCATACATCTAATCCCCATTTCTACCCCTGTAGACACCCCATTTTGTCGGCTATCAGATTTAGGAGACCATAGTTTGGTGGTTCACAATGATCGAAAAGGACTCAAAAGGACTCTTGGAAGTTAGCTATATTTCTCAAAATGTTCAGAATGACCAAAATGCCCCTGAAAGCCCGAAAACTCCCAGATTTGGTCCAAAAGTTCTGAAAATATGCTATGTTGTAAGAAAAATAAAAAAAATGAGTTTTTAAGTAAAATCATATAAAATCGTCAGCTCCCAGAGACCCCCGGAAGTCCCGGAAGTTCCCGGAAAGTCCCCGTTGACTGGTTTGACCACGGTTTGACCAATGTTTGACCAAGTTTGACCGAAAATGTCCAAATTTGCCAGAATCATTCTAGATCATGTGGAAAGTATTAAAATGAGTTTTAAAATAAAATCGAGCGAAAACGTCGGCTCCTGGGAGCTCCCAGAGGTTTTCAGAACTTCCCATGAATCCCAAGTTTGACCAAAATTTGACTTTAGAACCGGAGCACCATAACAATTTTCATATGTTTTTTATGAATACTAGAGGTCAATAGCTTTGCAATGGTATATCACACATAATTTTTGGATTTAAAATGAGTTTATTGTAAATTTTTGAAGGCGAAAAAGGCGATCAAATCGGCTTTTATCGCAAATACCGCAAAACTTTTCAAAGTGACCTATTCCCAAATTATTTTTTTATGTAAAATAGACTCCATCACGTTTCTAACGGTATATTACAACCTCAATTTGGAGTTTGTATGCATTTTCTGTGAATTTCGGACGAAATAGGGCCTTTTCGCGAATACTGGAACCTCTGGGGGCCTAAATACAATTATCTGGACGAAGGAGGAGCAGTGCCGCCGTGGCACTCTCCTCCAGAACAGTATGTTTTTGTAATTTTTTTGGGGGTCCAATTTGATTAATTAAAAACCAAAATGATGTAGTTTTATTTTTCAGTTGTTTTGGACCAATGAGAGTACTTCTAAAACTCCAAAATCACCCCAAATTAGCCTATATAAACCCCCCATTGCTCTTCATGTTGGGGGGGGGGGGGGGGGGGGGGGGGGGCAAGTGCAAAGCTTGACAAAGTTGTAGAGAGATAGAGATAGATTTAGAAGTGAGAAAGGAGCTTCCTCCTACTATTTTTCTATACAAAGTGAGTTTCAATCTTGTTTTTCTCCACCATTCTTCAATATACTTCATCATCAATACACCCAATCACCATTTGTCTAAGCATTTTTGAGTTAGGAAGCTACTTCCATGTCCAAATGTCTATATCTATGAGTGAAACACCAAGCTACAAGTCCAATATCACATTGATTATCATCTATTGATTGTTATTTACTTGCTTGTTTATACAATGTTCATCTCTTCTTACCTCATTTCTTTTTTATTTTCTTTATTTACTTACTAGTTCATCATCATCTAGATGATGACTTGAAGTTTGAGGTGAGTGAATCCTTATGGATAGTAGCTCTTGACCTCAAAAACATGTTTGATAGATGATGATTATAACTTCAACACCTCCAAGGTATCCTTAAAGTTATGTTCAAATAAAAATGAATCTTTCCAACAATCTTGGAGGTTCTTGATTATGAGTTTGATGTTGATATTTCAAGAGGTTATAATCTCTATTTGATGTTGAAAATATATTTTCAAAACTTCTATTTCAAAACCCCTCTTGAAACCCTTCATTTTGATCTCATGAAAGAAAACTCTAGTTTTCCCCAAAATCTTCAAAACAGTGAGTCAAAACAGTGAGTGATCTGAGTTCAAAGATTTCTCTAGAATTCAATACTCAATGTATGGATGCAAGATCACTTGTAAAGTCTTCCTAACTCATTATAGAACCCCTATGATTTTTGGTTTGACTTGAAAATACTTGAAAATGGTCCATTTGGACCCAAACATTCCCTCCAGATATTCTGTTTTTGCTGTCACAGTAGCTTGGTCTACTTTCAACTTGTTTTACAGAAAACATTTCCAAAAGGTGTGGTCTCAACTTATTTTTCCCTTGAACTTCAATGTCTTAGAGAACGTTCTGTATAAAATGGGCCTCTAGATCATTTGTTTTCATTTTCTAAGATTTTTTGACATTTCAGTCGACAGTACGAGCTCTGTTTCTGGGTAACCTCCATTGTTCATATGATTTCTCTCAATCTGTAATAGTTATTAAAGATTGGATTTTTGGGTTGTGTTCTAGACACAATAAAGAAATTCCCCATAAAAAAACCATGCATTGAAAACATTCTTAATCCCTCTTTTCAATTTCCAAAAGATCATGTTACTGTTCTGTCCACTATTCACAGCAAGCACGCTTTTACTTTCCCCCTTTGATTTGATGCTTACATGCACTCCAAATTAGCTCATGTCTTAGGAAGTGGTTCATACTAAATTTGTACATATCCCATGATGATTTCCTTCATTCATTCATAAATATTCTAGACTTCTAAGTCATTCTAGGAATCCATGAACACAAAGCACACTACATCCTTGGCACATTCTAGATACATACATTGCATCCATGCAAAAATTTGAGGTTTTTGTAACTCCTAATCTAAGAAGATTATAAGGAATGATCATGATCACACGTTCATGCTTCCCCTCGATCTAATCCTCCTTTCTCATCCATCCCGGGGATTGAGAGATCTTCTTTTCTCAAAGATTAACATGCATCATACTAGCTTGCTAAGCATATTTTGATTTCTTTGATTTTTTGTTTCAAGAACAATTCATGTCCCCTTTAGACTAGGGAAACTTTATTACTTGATACATGATTAGACGATTTTTCCTAGGTTTATTTGTGTGATTTTTCACTTTACATTGTATGATATTTGGCTTAGATCTTATGAATGATATCTTATCTTTTGATTTTCCATTTCAAATTTCCTTATGTGATGTAATATACTATCATAGTATTAATTATCGAACCATACATAGTATAAGATGATTATTTGAATGCTAATTGAGGCCCGTCGAAAGACGGGGCGAGTTGAGGGTGTTTTAGTCGCGACAAAGGCTCATTCCTCTCTCGTACCAAAACCCCGAGCCAAGTTCTTTGGTTATGAAGGGCCGGTGCCCTTTATCCATTTGGGTGAGTCAAAATTAGGTTTCTTGGTTCCTTAAAGACCAAGTGGCGACTCTGTATCTGTTTTCAACAGACCATTTTCTTTCTTTGATCCAAATCAAATTTCAAACAAAAACAAGCAAACGGTGGAATCCCGCGTGTCCACAACCCCAACATGTGCATAAACACCCAAACAAGAGAAACCAAGTTTAATTTACATCAAGAGTTACTTAACTCCCAAAGTCCCTTCCAACATACATGACTTGTGACTTGCAAGTGCAACCCACATCACAAAATACAACCTTTTTTAATTAAAACAACTTTTTGACATTCAAACACTTATCAACTAGTATTTTACAAAAACTTGTAGTTTTTGGGCTCAAACTACAACCAATATCAAGATTATGCAAGGAACTTGTCCAAAATATTAGCATAGGATAGTACATAAGTTTCTTTAAATTTACATTAAACACACGAGTCATAGAATCCCAACCAAATTCCCAATCTCTCTAACTCTACAACCACAAGTCAAGGCTTCAAGCCACAAGTTAAGGATCCCAAGCCACAAGTTACACCATATTACAAGTTAAAAACATAATTACAAGTCCCAAATCTCTCCCCCACTCCCGAGCACGTTACTTTCTCTCCTGTTCCCGCAATAACCACAACAGAAAATAATATTTGTTTAAGCTTTCGCTTAGTGAGTAAAGCTAATCACATGTATGTATGTATGTCATATCCAATGCACAATTCAACAATCAACATATCATTTAGTTTTCAAAAGACCAAATATCAATTCACCGTGAAGTCGCTCTTGCTTTTTGCCCTTATGTGCATATAGCACCTCTAATTCACACCATCTCACATACCCTTCCACAGCTGGGTCGCCACCCACACACCTTTACATAGTTAGTGTGGTGAGTACCCTTACACCGTTGGAATTTTCCACGTCTCCTTATTATGGAGTAAATCCACGGTGAATCAACATAAGGCTTTCTTCAACCTACATAACACATAATCACATAATCATTTCAAGTATGACAATTCTTGCAAAATTACGCATGTTAAGCTTCTAATTTATACTGTCATGCTTTAACCAACATAATTCAACATACGAACATCATAATCAACATTATACATCATAACTAGTAACATTAAACACAATTATACATTCAGCCCATGGATTAGAGTAACTCACCTTAGCAAAATCTACCCAAATTAAACCAAGAAGATGTTGAATTTACCAAATTCTAGCCCAAATCTTACTCCAAAGTAGTTCCTACACGTTTTCGGCAAGCCGCTTGTCACCGTTTAGAGTGAGCTACCAAAATTACGACATTCAAAACGTAAATTAAAGGTATAGGAATGATCGTTTCACCTCCATGAGTCTGAAAACGGCTTCGGTTCACGAATTGGACGAACGACGGCTACGGAATGGCGAAAAGACGATGTCGGCGTCTCGTGTTCGTGTTCTCTCCCGAGCTCTCTCTTTCTTTTCTTTAAATTTTTGTAGAATGGAGAGCTTTCTCTCCTATTGACACACACACATGCAAGAAGCATGATGTGTCAATGCCTTATTTTTCCCCTTTTTCATTTGCACCCCCTGTTTTTCTTAAGTTCCTATTATGAAATCCCCAAACATTCCATTAACTACCCAATTATCTAACGAGTGTTTGACTAAGTCCTGTATGGGTCCCAACGGGGTCCCAAATATTTTGTGAAGTTGCTATCGCACCTACCAATTATAAGTCATTTTCAGTTATACCCTTATTTGGTACCAAATGCGAATACATAAATAATCATATAATATGAAAGCATTTAAGCAAATATTCATGTAATCACATAAATGCATTTAACATATAAAATGCAATTTCATTTTATCCGGGCCCTTCCTGGGTCCCACTCCAATACCTGTCCCACCTCACTGGGGACTTTTCCATATGGTGTCCTTCTCTGAACACTTTTTCCACGGGCGAGTCCAAGCCTCCCCTTAATCCATTTTATACACTAATTATATTAATTAATGCATATAAAAATGATAATTAACCTTTTTTCCGGGTACATCTGTTACAGTTATTTTCTAGAATTTTTCATAAAAGTTGATAATTGGATTTCTAATCCATAGGAATTTTACTAGACGAACTTCTGCACGTTCTTTGTGCACATGTTTTCTTTGAATTTAATTATAGGAGCGTTATTTGGAGGTGAGTGATTCAACTATGTATTTTGGAATGATTTCTTGACATGTATTCATGTTTTGTATGAAAAGCATGTCTTAGCTTAAAAGAGATATATTGTGTAGTTCATATTGGGCAATTATATTGATAAGTATGCTCAATAGCATGGTGACATGTTTTGTTTACCGCGAGTAGGGTGATATGTAGTTGAGCATGTTGAGTTGCTTATTTGGGTCAAAGGATCACGTGGTTACTGAGCCATCTTGTGTAGTCGATATAGGCATTAAGGTCGCACGATTGAAGAGAAGAATCGTGGGTCTTACCCTTTCGCGTGGACTTATTGGTGAGGAGTTACGGATTGGGAGTATGGGGTGTACACGTGAGGCTCCGGAGACTAGTATGAATTGTAGAGATGTGAATGCGGGCATGTTTATCATTCATATGCATATTTGTTTTACTCACTAAGCGTTAGCTTAAACAAATCGAAATATGTGTGGTTATTCAAAATAATTATTTCAGGTGTTAATGCCGGCGAGGAATTGGGGAAGTGATCGCGAGATGTCGAGAGTTCACTTAAAAGACAACTTATCATGTTTATCCCGTAGTTTTGTAATCAAATCGTCTACTTCATTTGTTTTGTTAAGAAACTTGTAATAGAAATGGATAATAGCCTTGTGTATGTTTTACTTTAGTTTCAAGTCTTGTAAGTAATTTCCTTCGAGTAAACTAGAACTACGTTTTGTATTGACTTGGAGAACATGGTTTGGGTTAGTTAAGTTATAATGAATCTAAACCTAGAGTTCACGTTTTGAAATGTTTTACTTGTCAACTTCATGTCTTGATTTAATGTTGAGGTAGCTAACGATCGCAAGGTGTCACACCCCAACCCGCCTCGTGCGGATTAGGACACGTGTAACAATGCTACAAGCTCCCAATCACATTAATTTGTAAAAAAATATACGAATTACTAAGAAACACATGTGTTTAACCCCATTAAACAACTCTGTTGTTACAAAATAGGCCCCAAGGGCAAAATGGTCATTTATAAAGTATGTAAAATTTTTATACCAAAAGTTAGAATTTTGAGTCCCGGTTCCAACGCAACAAACGGCACGCGAAACCGAGTTTTCTAGAAGAAGTTATGCATGTTTCCGTAAAAACGGACATGCTGGGGAAAAATACAAGGCAGATCGATCCCTTCATAATGGGCGGATCGATCCATTTATATTAGTCTCCCGCAGAATGTCCCCTTGGAAGGGCGGATCGATCCCTTCACAAATCGCGGATCGATCCCCTTCACAAATTTTGCTGCTAAATTTCCTTTGCTGTCAAACAAGTTTCCAAGTTACCAAAACACAACCAAAACATATGGAAACCTTATGAAACTTTGGGAAAACAATCCCAACACATTTCTAAACATGTTTAAACTCAAATTAAGCATGGATCATAAAATCATATTCACAATTTGATCAAATCAACCATGAACTCATTTCATTTGAAATACAACAAACTTTTCAACTTAAATTCTCAATTCTTATCCAAAATACATGAAACTTGTTGGAATTCAACTCAAAGTCATAACTAACATTATAAACACTAAAGAAACATGTCCAAAACACTAACGACACACCCGGACTTGCCGAGATGGTCAAATCCATTACTTGCACCCTACTAGAACAAAACGAAAGAGATTACACATATGTTCTCAAATTTACCTCCAACTCTCCAAAATACATGGTTGTGACCCAAGTTCACTTCCAACAACTTAAATATGAACATTAACATAAAAGACACCATACTTTACATCATTTTACAAGTTTCAAAAGAAATTTACAAGCATGAGGCTCAATCTCCCCCATCTCTCCCATCTCTCCCCATCTCTCCCATTCACAAGTCAAGACTTCAATTCACAAGTTGAGAACCTCAACCCACTAGTTACACTATAATATAAGTTTAAAACATATTTACAAGCTCTAATTCTCCTCCCCATTCCCGAGCGCGACACCTTCTCTCCGGATATCGCTCCGTACCTGCGGTGGTTGTTATGTACCACAACAGAAATAGGAAAACGGTTTTCTTAAGCAATTTGCTTAGTGAGCATTCTAAGCATGACTGAATGTTTAACATGTGCAATGCAACAATCAACATATAAATCATATTTGTAGTCGCCGAGTCACCGGTTTAATGATTCATTCAGACCCGAAGACCTCCCTTGGTCCCGTGGCCACTTCTATTCCTTGGACTTCCGTATTTCTCGGATTCTTCCTCTTCACCACCCTTATTACTCCCAACAATGAACCATTTTCCCGGTGCTCATTGACTACCACATAGACATATAAGCATATAAACATGCATCAACATATGGTTTTCACAAATTTGATATGAAATTCACAATCCACCAATATAGTAACTTCTAAACATGATATCAACAACCAAAGTTATACAAGGATTCATTGACCACCTTAAACACAATCATTTTTAGGCTAGAAAACTCACCTCACTCACAGCTTATACCCCAAATCAACCTAATTATGCAGAATTCCTTAGTAATTCTTGCCCAATTCTTTCCCCCGGAGTAATTCCTATACAAATTCGGCAACCTCGGTCACCGATTGGCGTAAGCTACCAAAATTACAGCGAGTAAAACAGAAATTGAAGGTATAGAAACGACCGTCTTACCTCCACGAGTCCAAAAGTGGTTTCGATTTGTGAATCCGACGAACGACGGCAACGGAGCGGCGAGAATTCGGCGTCGGTGACGTTTTACGTCTTCTCTCGGTGCTCTCTCTGTTTTCTCTGGATTAATTCCAGCAGATTGAGAGTATTAACTCTCTGTTTTGACACATATTGCATGTGTAGATGAGGTGTCTTCACCTCAATACTCATTATTTCCGTTTACACCCCCGAAATTTCTTAAGTTCTTATTATGAGATCCCCAAACATTCCATTAACTACCCAATTATCTAATGAGGGTTTGTCTAAGTTTCGTATGGGTCCCAACGTGGGTCCCACATATTTTGTGAAATTGCTATCGCACCTACTAATTTTACATCTTTTTCATTTATACCCTTATTTGGGTGTCCAAACTAATGCTAACACATATCAACATGTAATATGAAAGCAACTTAGCAAATATCCATGTAATCACATAAAAATGCATTTAATCACTTAAAATGCAAATTACCAATTTACCCTTCACTGGGTTCCATTTCAATACCTGTCCCACCTCTCTGGGGACTTTTCCAACTAGTGTCCCTCTCTGAACACTTTTTACTTGGGCGAGTCCAAGCCTCCCCTTAATCCATTTTATACACTAATTTCACTAATTAATACATATTAATACAAATAATTAACCCGTTCTCCGGGTACGGGTGTTACATTTCTCCCTCCCTAAAAGGGAGTTTGGTCCCCAAACTTACTCTTACCTCAAGAATTGAAGAGATGCGGGTACTTGGCTCGGATCTCATCCTCCCGCTCCCAAGTAGCCTCTTCCACTGAATGGCTTCGCCATTGAACCATCACCAAGGGAATCACTTTGGTCCTCAATACTTGATCCTTCCTATCAAGAATTTGCACTGGATGTTCCACGTAAGTTAAATCTTCCCGAATCTCTAACGGTTCCGGAATGATAACATGTTTCGAATCTGGCACATAACGTCGAAGCATCGATACGTGAAACACATTATGAACATTTTCTAATTCTTGTGGCAGCTCTAACCGATAAGCTAATGGCCCAACTCGATTAAGAATCAAATACGGCCCAACATATCTCGGACTAAGCTTACCTCGTTTACCAAAACGTGCTATGCCTTTTGATGGTGATACTTTCAAAAACACATAGTCACCCACCTCAAACTCCAACGGTCTTCTACCCGTATCCGCATAACTTTTATAACGACTTTGAGCCGTTTGTAACCGTTGCTTAATCAATTGAATCTTGTCAGTAGTGATTTGCACTATCTCTGGTCCCAAAAGTTGTTTTTCTCCAACTTCTGTCCAACACACCGGCGATCTACACTTTCTACCATATAGTGCCTCATAAGGCGCCATTCCAATGCTAGTTTGGAAGCTGTTATTGTAAGAGAACTCAATTAAAGGCAAGTGAGTCTCCCAATCGGCCTTGAAATCCATAACACATACCCTCAACATATCTTCCAAAATTTGAATCACCCTTTCGGATTGACCATCAGTCTGGGGATGGAATGCAGTACTAAAATGTAGAGTTGTCCCCATAGCCCTTTGTAAACTCTCCCAAAATCTTGATACGAACCGAGTGTCACGATCTGACACTATCGACACTGGTGCTCCATGAAGCCGTATAATCTCTCTAATATAAATCTCTGCAAGTTTTGATGGATCTTTGGTCTTAATAGGTAGGAAATGGGCTGACTTAGTCAACCGGTCTACAATCACCCATATGCTATCATTTGACTTTTGAGACTTTGGAAATCCCGAGACGAAATCCATTGTAATATGTTCCCATTTCCACTCTGGTATCTCTAAAGGATGTAACTCTCCTCCGGGTCGTTGATGTTCAATTTTTACTTTTTGACAGGTCATGCATTTAGACACAAATTCTGCTACCTCTCGTTTCATACCACTCCACCAGTAAATTTCTCGCAAGTCTCTGTACATTTTGGTACTACCCGGATGTACAGAATATCTTGTATTGTGGGCTTCCTCCATAACTTTATTTCTCAGATCTCCAACTTTAGGTACACATAATCGGTTAATATATTTCAGAACACCATCTTGGAAACTAAATTCTGGCCTTCTCCCCTCTGGTAACTCATCCACAATCTTCTTGAATTCTGGATCTAAGAGCTGATTAGTCTTGATTTCACCAATTAAACTTGGCTGTGCCACGATCGCAACCATTAAACCACCTCTAATTTTAGGAACTACCTCAAGCTTCAATTGTTCAAATTCCTTTATCAACTTTTCCTGTCCAGTCAAGGCATAAGCTAAGTTTTCTGACGACTTCCGACTCAAGGCATCGGCAACTACATTGGCTTTTCCCGAGTGATACTGAATTTTTAAATCATAATCTTTCATGAGTTCCAACCATCTTCTTTGTCTCATATTAAGATCCCTCTGAGTGAATAGGTATTTAAGACTTTTATGATCCGTGAAGATTTCACAAGTTTCCCCGTATAGATAATGTCTCCAAATCTTTAACGCAAAAATTACCGTTGCTAATTCCAAATCGTGAGTTGGATAGTTCTTTTCATGAGACCTCAACTGTCGTGAAGCATAGGCTATTACCTTGTCATCTTGTGTTAGCACACATCCCAAGCCTTGGTGCGAAGCATCACTGTATATTCTGAAATTTCCAGTGCTTGTTGGAATTGTAAGTATTGGTGCCGTAGTCAACTTTTTCTTCAATGCTACAAAACAATCTTCACATTCCTTGTTCCACTCAAACGGTACATCTTTTCTCATCAACCTTGTCATTGGCGTTGCAATTCTAGAAAAGTCTTTAACAAACCTTCGATAATATCCGGCTAACCCCAAGAAACTTCGAATCTCGGATACATTTGTCGGTCTTGACCAATTCATAACAGCTTCAATCTTCTGTGGGTCAACAGAAATACCCTCTTTAGAAATCACGTGTCCTAGAAAAGTGACACTCGTCAACCAAAATTCGCTCTTCTTCAACTTCCCAAACAATTGTTTCTCTCGAAGTCGCTGCAAAACTAGTCTCAAGTGTCGTTCATGCTCTTCCGGACTCTTAGAATAAATGAGAATGTCATCAATGAATACAATAACGAACTCATCCAAATATGATTTGAATACACGGTTCATCAAATCCATGAAGGCAGCAGGCGCATTAGTAACCCCAAACGGCATCACTAGAAATTCATAGTGCCCGTAGCGGGTCCTAAAGGCTGTCTTCTCCACATCCTTAGCTTTAACTTTCAGTTGATGGTACCCAGATCGTAAGTCAATCTTTGAAAATACCTCAGCCCCTTGAAGTTGATCGAATAGATCGTCAATACGTGGCAACGGGTATTTGTTCTTGATGGTTACTTTGTTGATCTCCCGGTAGTCAATACACATCCGCATTGTACCATCTTTCTTCTTCACGAATAGTACTGGTGCACCCCACGGGGACACACTAGGTCGGATAAAACCCTTGTCTAGCAACTCTTGCAACTGTATCTTTAACTCTTTCAACTCAATTGGTGCCATTCGATATGGTGCTCGTGAAATTGGTTGGGTTCCCGGCATAACATCAATACCAAATTCAATTTCTCGATCAATAAATACACTAGGTAACTCCTCAGGGAATACATCTGGAAACTCTCTAACTACCGGAATATCTTCAAGTTTTAAATCGGGACCTCTAGTATCAAGAATACTACACAGAAACCCCCGGCAACCCTTCTTTAATAAGCGACAAGCTTCAATAGCTGACACGATATACGGCGGTGATACAACACCCTTACCTTGAAAATAAAACTCATCTTGATTCGGAATACGGAATGCTACTCCTTTAGTGTTACAATCAATATTAGCATGATTAGCCGCTAACCAATCCATACCCAATATAACATCGAAGTGTTGAATTACTAATGGTACCAAATCAACAGTTAACTCTTTACCATTCACATTAATCTCACACTTTCTAAACACACCCGAACTAACCAACGGAGCCCCCAACGGTATCGCGACAGATAAATCATAGTTTAGGAACTCTAATGGTTTATCTAAATGTTTAGCAAAGTGGTGTGACACGAATGAGTGTGTGGATCCCGAATCTATAAGTACATTTGCTAGATGTGAGCAAATGGGAACCATACCTGAAACAACGGTATCGGCAGAAGCGGTCTCTCCCGGCCTGAGTTGGAATGATCTTGCCTCTCGTTGCTCCCTCCTCGGAGGTTGAGTAGTCCTTGGTGTGATAGCGCTGGCCGCAGAAGAACCTGAACCTGATGCTCCTTGGCGTCTAGTAGGACAATCCTTAGATTGATGTCCCAATTCCTTACAAGTGAAGCATCGACCTCTCATATCTATATTCTGATTTGGACAGTTTCTGGCGATGTGTCCCGGTTGTCGGCAACTATTGCAAATGATTGGGTTTGGAAGTTGATTGCACCGGCCCCAATGAAATTTCTGACAAGTCTGACACCTCGGTTTATTTCCACCGGAACCACTACCAATACTAGCTGATGATCCTCCTAAACTCTGTCTTTTTGCACTCCCCTGACCACTGAACTGACTTGATCCCGATCGTTTACTTTGTTGACTCGGTGGTGGTGGCAAGTTTGAAGTATAACCAAGGTCTCTCTCAGCAATAGAAGCAATGTCCAATGCCTTAGCATAAGTCTCTGGACGGAATACGGTCACTCGTCCTCGGATGTCACCTCGAAGTCCCGCTACAAACTTCCTTGCTTTCACTTTCTCGGTTGTTACAATGTCCCCGGCAAACCTTGCCAAACTCGTAAATTGCGTGGAGTACTCCCGGACTGACTTTCCCCCTTGTACCAACTCCATGAATTCTTGAGCCTTTTGATCCCCAAATGACTCTAGAAAATATTGATCATTGAAAATCTCAAGAAATTGGTCCCACGTTGTCGGTTGACCCGGACCCAGCTTAGTACGCCACCAATATTGCGCTTCATCTTTTAACGTGTCTACAGCAAATAGCACTTTTTGTTCATCAGTACATGGTAATACCCGGAAGATCTTCTCCATATCCGAGATCCAAAAATTCGCCTTCATCGGATCGGCTTCCCCGCGGAATATGGTCGGCTTTTGTTTGTGAAATTTAGAAATAGTAACAATGTCTTCCCTTGGATTCGGATTCGGTTGTACCGGTCTCTCTTCGATCACATGAGTTTCTGCTACTCGTACCAACCCTTCGATTGCTCTTTCAACCCGTTCCATTCGGTTTGAGGTGTCACCTCCAGACATAATGCCTGGCACCCACATATAGTATACACATGCACGTTACTTTTAAATAAACACATAACATACTAATCAACATTTAAAAGCATGCTAAATAAACGTGTATGCATGTTTATGCAACTACGTGTTGTTGTGTGCACACTACGCGTCGTATACGTCTCTCGTCCCCAAAGGCTCTAGCCAACTGCTCTGATACCAAAAATTGTCACACCCCAACCCGCCTCGTGCGGATTAGGACACGTGTAACAATGCTACAAGCTCCCAATCACATTAATTTGTAAAGAAATATACGAATTACTAAGAAACACATGTGTTTAACCCCATTAAACAACTCTGTTGTTACAAAATAGGCCCCAAGGGCAAAATGGTCATTTATAAAGTATGTAAAATTTTTATACCAAAAGTTAGAATTTTGAGTCCCGGTTCCAACGCAACAAACGGCACGCGAAACCGAGTTTTCTAGAAGAAGTTATGCATGTTTCCGTAAAAACGGACATGCTGGGAAAAAATACAAGGCGGATCGATCCCTTCATAATGGGCGGATCGATCCATTTATATTAGTCTCCCGCAGAATGTCCCCTTGGAAGGGCGGATCGATCCCTTCACAAATCGCGGATCGATCCCCTTCACAAATTTTGCTGCTAAATTTCCTTTGCTGTCAAACAAGTTTCCAAGTTACCAAAACATATGGAAACCTTATGAAACTTTGGGAAAACAATCCCAACACATTTCTAAACATGTTTAAACTCAAATTAAGCGTGGATCATAAAATCATATTCCCAATTTGATCAAATCAACCATGAACTCATTTCATTTGAAATACAACAAACTTTTCAACTTAAATTCTCAATTCTTATCCAAAATACATGAAACTTGTTGGAATTCAACTCAAAGTCATAACTAACATTATAAACACTAAAGAAACATGTCCAAAACACTAACGACACACCCGGACTTGCCGAGATGGTCAAATCCATTACTTGCACCCTACTAGAACAAAACGAAAGAGATTGCACATATGTTCTCAAATTTACCTCCAACTCTCCAAAATACATGGTTGTGACCCAAGTTCACTTCCAACAACTTAAATATGAACATTAACATAAAAGACACCATACTTTACATCATTTTACAAGTTTCAAAAGAAATTTACAAGCATGAGGCTCAATCTCCCCCATCTCTCCCATCTCTCCCCATCTCTCCCATTCACAAGTCAAGACTTCAATTCACAAGTTGAGAACCTCAACCCACTAGTTACACTATAATATAAGTTTAAAACATATTTACAAGCTCTAATTCTCCTCCCCATTCCCGAGCGCGTCACCTTCTCTCCGGATATCGCTCCGTACCTGTGGTGGTTGTTATGTACCACAACAGAAATAGGAAAACGGTTTTCTTAAGCAATTTGCTTAGTGAGCATTCTAAGCATGACTGAATGTTTAACATGTGCAATGCAACAATCAACATATAAATCATATTTGTAGTCGCCGAGTCACCGGTTTAATGATTCATTCAGACCCGAAGACCTCCCTTGGTCCCGTGGCCACTTCTATTCCTTGGACTTCTGTATTTCTCGGATTCTTCCTCTTCACCACCCTTATTACTCCCAACAATGAACCATTTTCCCGGTGCTCATTGACTACCACATAGACATATAAGCATATAAACATGCATCAACATATGGTTTTCACAAAATTGATATGAAATTCACAATCCACCAATATAGTAACTTCTAAACATGATATCAACAACCAAAGTTATACAAGGATTCATTGACCACCTTAAACACAATCATTTTTAGGCTAGAAAACTCACCTCACTCACAGCTTATACCCCAAATCAACCTAATTATGCAGAATTCCTTAGTAATTCTTGCCCAATTCTTTCCCCCGGAGTAATTCCTATACAAATTCGGCAACCTCGGTCACCGATTGGCGTAAGCTACCAAAATTACAGCGAGTAAAACAGAAATTGAAGGTATAGAAACGACCGTCTTACCTCCACGAGTCCAAAAGTGGTTTCGATTTGTGAATCCGACGAACGACGGCAACGGAACGGCGAGAATTCGGCGTCGGTGACGTTTTACGTCTTCTCTCGGTGCTCTCTCTGTTTTCTCTGGATTAATTCCAGCAGATTGAGAGTATTAACTCTCTGTTTTGACACATATTGCATGTGTAGATGAGGTGTCTTCACCTCAATACTCATTATTTCCGTTTACACCCCCGAAATTTCTTAAGTTCTTATTATGAGATCCCCAAACATTCTATTAACTACCCAATTATCTAATGAGGGTTTGTCTAAGTTTCGTATGGGTCCCAACGTGGGTCCCACATATTTTGTGAAATTGCTATCGCACCTACTAATTTTACATCTTTTTCATTTATACCCTTATTTGGGTGTCCAAACTAATGCTAACACATATCAACATGTAATATGAAAGCAACTTAGCAAATATCCATGTAATCACATAAAAATGCATTTAATCACTTAAAATGCAAATTACCAATTTACCCTTCACTGGGTTCCATTTCAATACCTGTCCCACCTCTCTGGGGACTTTTCCAACTAGTGTCCCTCTCTGAACACTTTTTACTTGGGCGAGTCCAAGCCTCCCCTTAATCCATTTTATACACTAATTTCACTAATTAATACATATTAATACAAATAATTAACCCGTTCTCCGGGTACGGGTGTTACACAAGGGTCGCTTGACCTTAGACAATATCCTAATGCAAGAAGGATTGCTGTCAGGGGGTCATTCGACCGGTCGAAGGAGACAGTTCGACCAGTCGAAGTGCCCTCTGCTATGAAGGATTATTGCCGAGGGGTCATCCGACCGGTCGAACGGGGCAACTCGACCGATCGAAATGACCCCTGCATGAAACTTTTTATACCCCTTCCGCAACTTATTTAAATGTTTTGATTGGTTCTTAGGGCACCTTTGGTACCCCTTTGAATATAAATTCATCCGTTTCATAATATAATTACGTTTTCAAATTTATGCGGATTTTACCAACTTCGGGTGTGTTGTTTTAAAAGAACGATTACTCATTGCTATCTTTAAAATTTTGTTTCCGCTGCTATAACTTTTAAATGAGTAGAAAGAGCCTCGGTGGCGTGCCACGGGTTCCGATTCCGCTATTGTGGGATAGGACTGTGACAGGAACAAATGTTTCTTATTGCATATTAATCATTTCTGATTAAAACTACTAGGTTGGAGGTATACCCATGGGTGTACCGAAGAAATCTCCTTTGTTAGGTATCGATTAATGATAGTATTTTAGGGTGTCATTCCAACAATGTTAAGAGCAAATGTTTCTTATCGTAGAATAATCATTCCTGACTAAAGTCACTAAGTTGGAGGTATACCCACGGGTGTAATGAAGAAATCTCCTTTGTTAGGTATCAATTGATGATAATATTTTAGGTTGTCATTCCAACAATGTTATATGCCCCAAATTTTAAATCTCAAATTTGATTTTCTAATGGCCTAATAATTGTATCACACGGTATAATATTATATGCATTAGCATGTGGTTGAATTAACGGAGTATTTGTAATCAAATTGGAAATTTAGAAAGCATAATATTGTTCTTAGTAACAAAGTGTTTCTGATATTAACTTTTGTAAGATATTTGATAGTAAGAATGACTATTTATGCCATAACTTTACGGGTGGACAGTATTACAGAGAGACCCATGCATGGTGGATGGCCTCAACTCTAAGTCGTGTAATATGGACTTATGAATGACAATGCTGCGGAGTCGATACGGAGTCTCCTGTTAGGCTGTTATCAACTCTTATACTGTTTAATGCACTCCAAACCTGTTACTTCACCTCTGTGTAACGAGAAATTCCAACTCTTACCTTGACTTTTAATGGTTACTCCAACTCCACTCCGCTCTCGCCTAAATGAAAAAAACATACATAAATAAAAAATTCAATTTTGATATTATACATTACAACTCAAATGAAAATCATATTCGCTAACCAATGCCATCCACCACTGATATCAAAAAGTCAGAACATAGTATTGAACAAATATGCTAAAGAAAATCTATGCCAAATCCAAATATACAATCATAGTAAATTTTCTCCAAATAAATTCCAAGATTAATGATAGTACATAATTCAAATTAGGGGTGTGTTTCGGACGGAATAGATGGAAAATAGGCCTTTTGGGAAAAAAAATTCAAAATTTTAGAAGTTTCAGAAGCCATTCCAAAATTTCGGAAATGAGAAAATAGCCATTTTCTAAGCGGAAATCTCATTTTCATTTTTGATTCCAAAATTTTGGAATTTTTTGAATTTCGAATTTTTTGAAAATTTTTGGAATTTTCCGATGCAAGCTACTAGCTTGGGATTAATGTGGTACTACTCTACTAGCTTGGGTCTAATTTATAGACTTACATTCATCATCTTGCCTTCCTTTCTAGCCGATGTGGGACAAATGTAAGGTAAGTTCGGAATATTTCGGAAAAGTTTCAGAAAATTTCGAAAATGTTGAGAAAATTTTCGAAAATTTTTTTTATGAAATTTTCGAAAATCTCAAAACAATTTCAATTCTGATCCGAATTTTTTCGGAATTCAGAATGCATTTTTAGTTTCCAAAATTAGAATTTTCTGAACGAAAAAGTTGCACCCCTAATTCAAATACATACTCGGGGCGGGACATGTTTTGGGCCTTTTGGCGGAGTGCTTGTATAAATAGGTTTGATTTTCAACTACCAGATTCACCCCTATTTTTTTTGGCCATCCCTAATGAAATGCTTAGATAGTTATATTTAGGAGATTGTCCACCCTAAAGAATAGTGGTCCTAGCCTATGTTGGGTGGTGGTCATGCCAAGATTTACATTTAGAGAAACTCCAATGGGGGATTCAAATGGGTATTCAAAATCAAAAAATGCCAAAATAAATCCCTTCATCTAAAAAATTGCACTCCAATGGGAGATCCAAAAGGGGATATATCCATTATAGAAACTCATGATTTGGGTCTCCAAAGTTATAGCATTTGGAGAGAGAAAGTGAGGGGATTTATTTTTGATGGGAATATCTTAGCTATTGTTTTGTGATTAAAATAATATTTTTAGTGTATCAATGGTTGAGATACATCAAAAAATATTAAACAATAAAATCGCTACTGGTTTTGGGTACTATAGTTGGAGTGCAAAAGATTTATTTAGTATGCAAAACATTATTCAAGTAACCAAATACCATTTTGGATACCCAAATTTGATTACCACCATTGGAGTTACTCGTACACGCCATATATGTGTACAGTGTATGTGCATATGTATGTATATATATATATACATGGGCGAAACTGTGTTGTTGGTGGAGGGTGCCATTGCACCCCTCACATGTGGTAAAATGTTCTTACTAATATACATGTATGTGTGTTATTCCTCTTATTTGTTGTTTGTTGGCACCCCCAAACAAAAAAATATGCTACCCCTCAATTACCTTAAATCATTTTATTACTTTTTTTCAATTCTAAATTTCAACCATATGTGTTTGAGAATCATTTGAGATACAAAGATTTGGGTAGAATAACATTATTCTGTACAATTAGACCACTCATTATGATAAACTCGAACCTCGCCCCACCTCCCCCAACAACTCTCAAACAGTACAAAATAACCTGCCATAGTTATTTTGTAGTCTTACTGATAAGGGGAAAAAAAATACCCATGTATAAATAGAACAAAAAAATTTGCCTCGGGGGCGCTGCCTCCAAACCCCAGTGTGTCATTGTTAGATAGCCTATATAGTAACTCGACACCCCCAAAGGCAAAATCCTGGTTCCGCCCCTGTATATATATGCATATATGTGAGTTTTGCTATTCTTTATCTCTTACTATAAGAAGACACCGTTCCTTTTCTTTAATGGATAAATTGATAATAGAAGTCATGCAAACTTTTTTTTTTTTTTTTATAGCAAAAGTCACGTACAAGATTCAAGCAAAAGATTTAAATTATTTTTCAATGTGAAAATTTGAGTAAGTAATTAACTGAAAATAATTTTAGAATCATCATTTAAAGGCAATTGTGTAATTTTTTTATAAATATTTTAAAGCTACAGTGCTTTCTTTGTTTTCTCATGTACTAAATTATTAGAGTAATACTTGGGGCACAACTAAAGCCACAACCTTTTTTGCACAACCTTCATTTTGTGTCTATCTCTCTCTTGATGGGTCCCACAGGGCCAGTGACCCCACAGTGCCCACTAGGAGAGAGATAGACACAAAATGGAGGTTGTGCAAAAAAGGTTGTGGCTTTGGTTGTGCCCCAAGTATTATCCAAATTATTATAGCATTTAGTGTCCATATATACATCATACTTACATATATATATATATATATATATATATTTTTGATGTAATACATCATACCTATATAATCACAAGATTTGGACATGAAATTAATATATTGTCAATTCTATCAATGAAATAGGTACGATTCGAAAAGAGTGATCGGGTGGACCCACCCAGAAAATTTAAAACAAGAAAATGATATAAACACAAGAGAAATGCTACAGACACAACATATTGCATAACATAAAGTATAATAGGGTTTTAAATGTCTGTACTCTGTGCTGTGTAAGTGGTGCATAGAAAAGTATGAAAAATTTTAAACAGCACAGAGTACAAGGCATTTAAATATGATGTACAATGTGTTGTGTAGGGTTACTGTTTTCAGGTGAATAGGTGGCAAACATGGCATTGATCTATGAAGGAGGAGGCTTTCCTTGATATGAAAAATCCATACGATGATAACAATCCAAAGCAGAGTGGTTTGGTTTGTTGTAAATTTGACAATACTGTGTTGGCTTATTGAAGTTTTGTTGATTGAAGTTGCGACCAAAGAAATGTTGGGAGTTGTTTCTACCAAATCCATGTGATCTTCCCCCTCGATTATTGAATCGACCTTTGCCCCGTCCTCTGAAATTGTTCTGATTTTTGAAGTTATTGAAGTTTGGAGGATGAACTTGAGACGCAACCATAGCAGATATAACATGACTAACTGAGGATTGTTTAGTCATATTTTCGAGTGAGAGTTCTTCAGCACGAAGAAGAACATGAAGTTCTTCGAGATTGAGAGGATGAAACCTGGTTCGAACTGAAGTTCTGAAGGCATTAAACTCTGGAGGGAGGCCATTAAGAACATATATAAGAACATCTTCATCATCAACTATACACTGAGGTCAGATTGTCTCTTGCTTCTTTGATCTTTTGCATATTCCTATCAACTGAATCTGTTCCTTTGGTGATTGTTTGAAGAATTGTTTTCAATTGAAGAATATTATATCTAGAGGTTGAAGAGTACATTCTTTCAAGTGCTAACCAAACATCTCTGGAAGATGAATATCCAACAATATACGATAAAGCTGTGGATGAAAGAGTTGCGTTGATGAGAGTCATGAGTGCCTGATCTTGTGTAATCCAATGACAATAATTTGGATTAATCTGATTTGATCGAGATCCATCATTAGCAAGAAGAAATTTATCAGGACATTTGTTGGAACCATCCACAAAATCATACAGATTGTGAGCTTTAAGAATTGCAGTGAATTGAAAATTCCAGGAGACATAATTTGTTGAATCGAGTCTCACTGTTATCAGATTACAGATGTTAGAGAGAAGATAAATTGGTGAATGAATCATTGCTGGTGAAGAATGAAACTAATCCAGCTGTCAATTTGACAATTACAACTTAACAGTTTACAGTTAATCCAAAACAGAATGAAACTAATTCTTAGAGTGGATTTTATCTGCTGAATTGAATTCCACTCTAACAGTGGTTAATTAAAAAATTATAAAATATTTGCAGACCATTTTTAACAAGTAATCAAATAAGTTGTCAAATTCGACGACTGTCCATAACTATAAAATGTGGTTACTCTATTTTTTGAATTCAACACTCTAATAAGGTCAATAAAAGAGTTTTGCAAAATGCAAATTGGTGAATGCTATTTGTAATTCAACCCCCCCCCCCCCCCCCCACCCAATTGTAATTTTAAAAACAATGAACAAAGGGAGAGGTAAAATTTTAGATAGATACTTATAAGTTATAACTATTGTTACCATTTCTTGGCATGTAATTAATTTTCTGCTTTTTGAATTCATTTATTTTTAAGCTTTTTAATAAATCTATTGTTTTAAAAGATTTTTAAAAAATTAATAGAAATTTAGGCAAATTTCTTTAGAAGTAACTGCCAATAATTTACACTCTAATTTGATTCTTTGTTTGTTAAAAAGTCTCTAAATAGGAAAATTTCACTTACTATTTATGGACAGTCCAGTGAACTTTCACTTAATATCCATAAAAGGTCAAGTGAAATCAGTAATGCTACATGCACAGAAAATTGCACATAATTTGTGCACAGAATTGATCTGGGCCGCTCATTTCAGTGGCTCCCACACATTTTGGAATGGGGACCACCAAAATGAGTGGCCCGGATCAATTCTGTGCACAAATTCTGTGCAATTTTCTGTGCAAGTATCATTTCTGCAAATGAAATTTTACTTAATATATATGTACGGAGGACCTTTCCCAAATCAGGAGTCTTAATTATTCTTAATTCTAAAGTAAAAAGATATGATGGACTTATAATTAAATAGTCCAAAAATTAATTGCCAAACAATAATCACTTATAATTTAATTTAATTAGTTACAAACGGGGCAAGTAAAATGATTATCTGGTACGACTAAGTTTTGCTTAGTCTTTCCTATTATGATAAATGATGAGACAAAGAAGAAAGAACAAAGAAAAATAAATATGGGTCTCATCGAGGGAACCCGAGTCCTCATCCAAATAACACTTCAAGAATTTAGAGATAAACTTCAGCATGTCCTTTATTCATGTGGAACTTGGCTTTTATAAGCAAACAATGCAATGACAGATAGAAAGATAAAGAAACAACTTGCTAAAATGTAGGACCCACTCTTAACCTATTCTTTTGATTCTCCACATAGGAAGGAGATACACTTTATTTATAAAATTACTAGCATTTAAACCCCTGTAATGCACGAGAGAAAATGATTAAAGTTGGTCGACGTTGAAAATGTTAAAAATTATCCAAACTAACAGACGAAGTGTATATATAAAACATGAAAAATCTATCACAAAGCATAACTATAAGCTGCAAACTATTACAAAATCAGCAAAATATCATGTAAATCTCAATCCTATCCAACAATATGATTCCCATACGTGTTGAATCAATCCAAAGTTGTAAAAACTGAATAATTAATGTTATTTCAACAAAAAAAAAATAATAATAAATTGGATTAATGCAATTAGTAAGTTATTTAACATGTTAAATGTTTATATATATATATATATATGATGTAACAACAAAATAAAATTTAAAGAGCTATTAGATGAATTTCAAACCATATCTATCAATCTAGAGGTTTATCCCGTGACTAAAATTTAAAAGCTCAATAATAAGTTTAACATTATATATTGTATATCTCCAGCTAATATGTAAAAAGGATGTTAAAATAATGTGCTTATCCACCTAATGTAATTATGTTTTTTTTTATAATTGAATTGTAGTAATTGAGTAATGTTATGGTTCCGAAATGTCAAAAGTTTCCCAATATGACAGTGAGATCACTAAACCAGCTTTAGGATGAAAGTTAGGAACTATAGCACGACTCATTTGACTAACTCAGCATCCGTAAAATAAGTGTCAAAGCCAGAATAGTAGTTTTATTTATTTATTTATTTATTTTAATTTTTCCTCCTATTTTGACTATAAAATTGCCCATGACAATAAAAAGCAAACAACCATACTTCATTTACTGACATGTGTTGGGTGATTAGTATTGAATAATCACTTTAATAGACAACAAATGACATGTTTTGGGTGATAATATTATATATTCCGTTTACTAGACCACAAATGACCAAGATTAGCTAGAGAAAAAGGTCAATCTAAATACAATTATTTTAATGTGTATAAAGTGAATTTAAAGGACTTAAGTGTCATATTTTTTGTATTATGAGATTAAAAAAAGTATAGGGGATCATATAAAAAATTAAATTATAATCAGTGTTAGTGATGAACCAATGTTTGTTAACAAGTGTGCCATGACCAAATATTGGTTGACCACGTGGCGTTCTTCGATTTGTCGCGAAGATCGTGTAAATCATAACAACATTAACCTAACCCAATATTAATTTGACTTGATTAAATCATGGATTAAATCACATTGAAACACCTCCTGGGAAACATGGGGTTGCGTCACCGTAATTATATTTTACACCAAGAAAGTGATTTTGATCCAGCAATGAGTTTGATGACTTCATTTGAGATATACATACATAATTATTAATTATATGTCTGTGAATATGTACAATTGATTACTATTTGTACTTAGATATTTTAATGGTTGATTTGAGAGGAGAATTTCTTGTCTTCTGACTTGATTAATCTTTTTTTTTTTTCCTTTAAATCTTTGAAGAGCCTAAAATTAATTCAAAATAATATATATATATATATATATATATAAACAAACTATTGAATCCCTCTTGGGAGGCACATGGGTCGTCAAATTTTACGGCAAGAAAGTGGTTTCGTTTTATTTATTTATTATTATTATTATTATTTTTATAACCGTGGGTGTCCGGGTTAGTTTATGCGCACCTCGATTAATTCCACGAGGTCAGGGCGTTCGGGTGAATCACCTGTGGCCACCCCTTGATATTCGAACTTGAGACCTCTGGGTATAACACCCACACGCCTTGCCATCCGGCTATAAGGATAAGAGTAATGCTAGGCACACTTTGAAATCCACATTGAATTTGACATTTAGCTTTAAATGCATGTATTTTATGCTGTATAAGTGGTACACAGAAAAGTGTGAAAATTTCACATAGCACAAGGTACATGTATTTAAAGCATAGAATGTCAAATTCAATGTGGATTTCAAAGTGTGCCTAGCATTACTCTAAGGAATAAGGAAAAAAAGAAAAAGAAAAATGAAAAAAAAGAAAGTGGTTTCAATTCCAGCAAAGAGTTTGGAGACTTCAATTTGATACATACATACATACTTACATATATATATATATATATATATGTATACATCTACACGTATATGTAGTGGTAAGATTGAATTGGGAAAAGAATTTTCTTCCTTTTGGCTATTATTTATTTATTTTAGGATAAGTGCAAGTGTAAATTAATTTGGAGGTGTCTCGATCATTTTCCTCAAAAAAAAAAAAAAAAAAAAAAAAAACTTTTTGACCAACGCAATATATTTACAACTTTACAAGTACTCAATTGAAGAGGAAGTTCCTATAAAATATCTATGGACGTCGGTCTGATATGTATTATTTTTCTTCTTACTCATAATTAAGAAACTTCATGTTATGGCCAATTATAGAGGTCATGGAGGAATTAACACTAATCAAAAATTCTTTTTTTTTTTCCCTTCTTATCATAAGAAACTTCCTTGTTATGGCCAATTATATAGGTCATGGAGGAATTAGCACGTACTACTCACAAAATCTTTTGTTTAATTACTCTATTATTATTTTTAATCATAAGAAACTTGGAGTTTCTTAAGGATACAAACAATTATTGGAGGAACGTGATTCACATATGTTCTTTAGAATATTTAAGTGATCAACATATTTTATGGGCATTATTGAGACTACTTCTTCTAGAAAATGTATTGAAGGACATTTTAACCATTATAAAGCTGAAGTGTATTTCAGAGAGAGAAGAGACAGAAGGGTGAGAAATTGTGGTAAAAATAGAATTACTGTTACAGATTAAAAAGTGTTAACTAAAATAAGTGATCTCAGATGGCTAGAATAAGTAAATTTTTTCCCCTTTCATTAACAACTTAAGATAACACGTAATTAATACATCTAATTTCAAAATTTTCATCATTTGACACCTCAATCAGCAGACAAATTTATGTATCTACATTTGGTACACTTACAATTTTCACGGTTAAAAAGGGATATGTATACTCATATGACATTCAAAATATGAAAGAAAAGTGTTGAAAAAGTTGCTAACATTTTTTCAAGCAAATGGAATTGAAAAACATGCAAGACACATTTTTATATATGTGGTCATTGTGGTGTTTGAGAGTGGATTAGTTTATGAAAAAGAGGCCCATATAGCAAGGGAAAATTATTAGGTCTCTATTGGCGTGATTAGAACAATGTGCCCTAATCATGTACCCCATAACTTACAAGTGCATATGGAGGACCATCCATAACATTCATACTATAATTACAGCAATGATTTTGAGCTTTATTAGTTGTGAGAGCTTGATTGTGATGGAGATCTAATCAACATCCCAACTAGCCGTAGGATTAACCAAACAACTCTTACTATAAATATAATCACAAATATTTTCTCACTCTTCCAAATAAGGGAGCTTTTCCGAATTCCAATTATTTAAGGAATTTTATTTTATTATTTTGAAAATTTACAACTCTTTCTTATTGTTCTTTTAAGTTTAAATTCCAATGTATTGTCAGATCATGAAAACGGATTGAGTTTTGACAAAAAAAAAGGATAAACTTTGAAAGTGTGAATTTGAGTTCTGTTTACGTTCTAAAAGGACTTTTAGTTTTGAGAAGCTATTCCATGTGATTGTTACACCATGTGCCGATCACTATAATCTCTTCAATATTACTGTAGGACTCATGTTGTACTCACAAAATTGAAAATACTCAAATCAAGTGAAAGTCAAAGAGATGTAACTGTCATACTACAAGATAATTTTTCGTTAATTTGGGCTAGAGCCTAGAGGGAGTGGACAATTTTTTCTTATTCAAAAGGCAATGCTATGGTTTCCTAATTTGGATATCAAATTTGGTTATCAACACATGTGACCGATAGAACATTTAGAATAACGTCCAATAAAAGTAATGTGATCGCACTATTATATTGAGTTTGGTTCCAGTGCTGCATACTTTGAAATTTGTATTTTGAAATACAAATTTTAAAACCATAACAATATAACATTACTATTGATCAGATGATCAATATATATATGAAGAGGGAATAGCAATGCAGTCATACAGCCACCACCCTTAAAAGTTGGATATCATTGCAGGCAATACACCACTTAGGGCACGTTTAGAAGGCAGGAATTGAATGAGGCAAGAATAAAATGGACTCATTAATGGAATGAAATAACAATAGTCATTACATTCCTCTATTTGGCTAACTTTCTAGGAATTAAAAGCCAATTACATTCCACTTTGGGTTTTAAACAATCAATTAATGGAATAAAATCATATTTAAGCAAAATATTTTTATGTATACAAAATATTTATGGTACAAACATTCAGTATTATTTATCTATAATATTTTTTTAAAATCAAATATTTTTATGAAATTTCGTTTAGAGAAGTGTTTAATAGAATGTCTTGGAATATTTTTTTCAAATATATAATTTTTTTTAATGTATTTTGGAAGTCCATGAATCTACTATCAGACATTCTTATGCAATATTTTGAAATTTCTAATTTTTTTAAATATTTTTTTAGCCTAAATAGTTAATATTTAGTTTTTTTTTTTATGAAATAATATTACATTTTAAACAATTTTAGTCCACCTTATTTTTTTCATCTATTTGCAAGATCCCTTTAAAAATTTAAATATTTGCTAGTTATAATTAAAATTTTGTTAGTCCAATGTTAAGTTTAATAAGTATTTTATGATTTTTTTAGTATGAATAATATTTAATCAAAATATTTAATATTTAAAAAAAAATTAATTTTTAAAAAAGTATTTAATATTTATTTTAATATTTTAAAAAATATTATATATATGCATTTTTATAAAAAATATTTTAAGAAAAAGTTTTAAATAATATTTAATCAAAATATTTAATATTTTATAAAAAAAATTTAATTTTTAAAAAAGTATTTAATATTTGTTTTAATATTATTATATATATGCATTTGTATAAAATATATTTTAAGAAAAAGTTTTATATATTATAATTATAGTCAATCATGTGGGAATGTAATGAGCATTCCTTGGGTTTTGGCAAGGAATGCCCATTCCTGCTTAAGTAAGAATGATCATTCCAAAAGGAATGCTTATTCTACTGTATTTGGTCACACTAAACACAGTAATGGAATGAACCCAGGAATAACCATTCCATTCGAAGATGTATACCTGCCTACCAATCGTGCCCTTGGTCTATAATGTCTTCGCATGTTAGATTTATCTTCATTGGGTTTTTCTTTATGTACAACCATAAGCTTAATAAACCCCACATTTCAATACTCTAATGTGTTGTGCTCATTCATTTGCTTGTTGAATAAACATAAGGGTGGCGATAAAGGCACATTCACTTTTTAATTAGGGCACCTAATTTTAAATAAAAAAAAATTAGTTTTTACCTTTTTACTTTAATTAGTGAAGGCACCTCACTTATTTTAGGGTGATGTTATTGCCACTTCATCATTGAACTAAGACACTCCATAGTACCACTCTTAAAATATGTGGTATCGAACATGTCGTGCATTGCATACATAATACCACATGCTCTGAGAGTGGTAACATGGAGTGCATTAGTTTAATGATGGAGTGGCAATAACAATTCTTCTTATTTTATTATATATTATCTCTCTGTATCTCTCTCCTTCTTTACTCCAAATCCTTGACTATTTCTAATTTCTAGCTTTGATATAACTCATGTTGGTTTATAAGCTTCTCATCAAAAATCATAACCACTTCTTCGTCGCCTCTGAAGCTATTCTCTTTGTTGGTATTCACTTTGCCTGCTGACCACGCATCGCACTTTGGGACGATTTGTTGGTATCCTTCTCTCTCTCTCTCTCTCTCTCTCTCTCTCTCTCTCTCTCTCTCTTACTTTGTTTCCTATTCTGCCAAGACAAGAATTGTGTTTGTTGAAGCCTCCCTAAGAGCATGTCCAGTGACCGCATGTTGATTGGATTGGCTAAAGTGCCAACGTGAGACCACTATATGACAAATACATATTTTGTGTGTTAGCTAGCATGTGGCTCTCTACAATGAGTGCGCGCGTTAAAGTACTAGTTAGTGATAACACTGTTTCCAAGCAAAAAAAAAAATAGTGATAACACTGTTTATCCAACGGTCAAACTTAGGGCTTGCACGGTAACGTTTCCTGTTTTGAGTTTTCAGTTTTTTAAAAACGAAAACCAGTTTTGTTTTTTTTTTTTTGAAAAAAAAAAAACAAAAACTTGTTTGGTAACATTGTTGATTTAAAAAAAAAAACAGGAAACTCAAAACGACTTTTTGGTGTTTTCATTTTTTACCCAAAATTTGAAAACGTTTTTTAAAAACAAAAAACAAAAATGTTACCAAATGTGTTTGCAATTTTTGATTTCTAAAAAACGAAAACAAAAACAGAAAACGACAACGTTTCACTTTTTTAGATCATTCCATTTTTGCTATGGAGAGCATTTTTGCTCACCCACAAAATGGTTCACTAATGTTCACCCCAAGCATCTCATTGGCCAATGTAGTGATACCTATCACTAATCACTACATTGGCCAATGAGATGCTTGGGGTGAACATTAGTGAACCATTTTTTGGGTGAGTAAAAGTATTTTCTTCATTTGTTTAATCTTGAGTCCCACTGTATTGGCCAATGAAATGCTTGAGTGAACATTGATAAACCATTTTTTAGGTGAGCAAAAGTATTTTCTTTTGGTATAGAATCAAGACCAGTAAATAAATAGCTTTATCAATTTTTAATTGCTATTCTACTCGTTGGAATCTTGGCTACAGTTAGCAAGGATTTTAGCCACTGACATAGTTAGTGAACTGTTTGGCTAGCCCATTGTGGGTGTTTTTTGTACAATTACCTAATGCTAACACTAATGTGGACTCCAAATAGCATCACTACGGATGCTCTAATATTACAGACCAAAAGTAAATTGTTTGTGGTTCCTCTATTGCCTTTTCTAATATATTGTCTTTCCTTTACGCCTTTTTTTTTTCTTGAGTCTTTCCGCTACAATTAGAGCCTGAATCGATTAGCTTAATTGTGACCAATAAAAATTTATTTAGGACTATGGAGAGATTTGAGTCAGTTTGGCAAAAATTCAATCTTGATAATTTTTTTACCAGAAAAAACAGTAGATTCGATTCAAACGCTCAGAGATCACCATGAGTTTTCCTAATCACCCACCACCACCACCTCCCTTTATGTGTTTGATAACAAATTGTTGAATTGTTACCATGGTTCTAACTATTATATTTAATAGTTGAAAAAAATAAGAATTTATTATTCTTATTATTTGAGTATCTTTTAATTTTATAATATTTATGCAAATATCTAATACATAATTATGTGGGTTGTGCTTGTTATTTTTTCAGGACATGCCGCTACAAAACTCTCGAATAGAAGATGTTGACAATTATTTGATACCTTTACCAAATATAATGGAAGACCAACGTGCAGATGTCGATGTAACACCATATTTTTCCATTGATACGGTGAATATTTTACCCTTTTTAAAACATTAATATAATAATTAAATTTAAATTATTCTTACATTGTCTTTTATATATATATATATATGTAGGTCTTTGATTCACGATCACAACTTATCCATTGGGCTCAAGATGTTGGTATTAGATTGAATATGGTTGTCGTAATTACAAACTCTGATGTAGGGCTTGTGTTAAAGAAGCCAAAGTTGATCTTGGGTTGCGAAAGGGGTGGTGTCTTCCGCAGTCACCAGAAGAAAAAAATATTACAAGAAAAAAGTGATGTCAATAAGGATAAAAGCAGATGTAAAAGGTCATCGGGGACAAAAAGTGCAATTGCCCTTTTAAGTTGAGAGGAATTTCATATGCACATGATAAATGGAAGGTTGAGGTGATATGTGGTTTGCACAACCATCCACTAGGGGATACAACAATTGGTCATTCTTATGCTGGCAGGTTGAAAGATGATGAGAAAAAAATTGTTGAACACTTGACAAAAAGCGGAGTAAAATCAAAAGAAGTTCTTACAACGCTAAAACAACGAAACAGAGAGAACAAGTCCACTATTTCTACCATTTACAATGCACAGAGGAAATGTAGAAGTGCTGAAACAGAAGGAAGATCTGAAATGCAACAAGTGATGAAGTTATTACTTGAAAATAATTATCTTGAATGGCATAATAGGGATAGCAAGACTGAGGAGGTCTTAGATTTATTTTGGGCAAATCCAGAGTCAATAAAGATTGCAAAATGTTTTCCTTCTGTCATGATGTTGGATTGTACATACAAAACTAATCGGTTCAAGCGCCCACTACTTGAGATTATCAGAGCTACCTCCACAGCTAGAACATTTTGCGTTGGGTTTGCATTTTTGACGGCTGAGAAAGAAGAGAACTATACTTGGGCCCTTTACAAGTTAAAGGATGTGTTTGATTCGTCTCGACTACCATCTGTCTTTGATACAGACAGGGAGCTCGCATTAATAGGGGCTATTCATGTAGTCTTTCCAGGTGCAGTTCATCTATTATGTACTTGGCACATAACAAAGAATGTTACGACACATTACAAAAAGTCATTTGAAACTAATGCGGACTGGATTATATTTGAGCGTGAGTGGACAGGAATAGTTTATTCAACTACTGAGAAAGAGTATGTTGACCAATGGATTGCATTTGAAAAGAAATGGATGACACATGTACCACATTGCCTCCAATACATTCGAGACACATGGATGCCGTGGAAGGAACAATTTGTTTGTGCTTGGACCAATAAAGTAAAGCACTTTGGAAACACAACAACATCTCGAGTAGATAGTGCACATTCAAGACTTAAGAAGTACATAGGTTCCTCTCAAGGGAACTTCACTTCTTTATGGCATGCACTCTATCATATGATTGTCGGAGAGATTACATAAGTAGTGGAGTCACTTGAACATAGTTTGATTCGTGTTATGCGCGCTCACCATTTGCTTGCTCTAAGGGACTTAAGAGGATACAACTCTCATCATGCGTTGGGCTTGATTTTGGAAGAAATTAAGAGGAGCAAAAACATTGGCATTAGTAAGATAACTTATGGGTGCATTCTTCGTATGACTCATGGTCTCCCATGTGCACATGAAATTGTGGATTTTTGTAGTTTGGGTGAGACTATCCCTTTATTGGCATGCGATCCTCATTGGGCAAAACTCTCTATTGTGCCAAAGTTCGAAAATTATGATGATTTGGATTACGACTTGGAGATTGAAAGGTTAAAGAAACGAGTCCAAGAATGTAACTACGATCAACGCAAAGTTCTATTAAAGAAAATAAGGGAGCTTGCAAACCCAGAGACGACATGGTTGAATGAACCATTTGTGTCACACCCCAACCCGCCCCAGCGGGCTAGAACACGTGTAACAAAGCCAACAAACCAAACAATCATTTTTAACGTTCAAAAAATAACATTTTAAAGTGAGATACCAGGGGTAAGTAAAATAGCTTTTTATCAAATAAAATAATAAAAAGAAATAAAATAAAGTTTTAAAATCATTGAATGGTACTTGGACAGAGTTCCCCCTATTACAACATCATTTCCCCCTATTAAACAAGAAATGAAATACCAAAATATCACCAAAACACTTGAAAAATACTTTAAAAACTTCAATCCACAATTTATATTACAAGGATTTAATAAAAACTAAAATATAAACTTATCTCCAAAATTCAAACACTAGGAATATAACTACTCATCTAAACTCATTTACATATAAACATATTACACAAAAAAAAAACAATAATCTCGAGCCATCATAGAACCCCCACAGTTCAACGTTTCTCACTGTGACGTTCGTCCGAACCTGCGTGGTCATTAGCCACAAAAATTGATTAAGCTTTCACTTAGTGAGTACGTGGTGCTAATCATGCAATTGGAGTATTTAATGATTCATAACACAAATTAAATATTCACATCAATATATGGTCGCATGCGTGTCAAGTAATCAATCACCATCGTATTGGACCCCTGATTCTGGGCCTTTCTCACTTTATCGTCGCTATAAAATCGATATTACACACTCTCGTCAAGTGACCAAAGTCAATCCGTTGTGGTCGTCACCACCGTCCCTTTTTCTCTGAGGACTTCATCATCTTTCCCCTTTTCTCTGAGGAATGGGCGTCCCTTATATACGGACTAAATAATGACGATTATCAATTGACACCCTTTGACCCAAATAAGCACATAAGCAATTCAACATGTCAATATGGCAATTTTAACATTTTAGACATGTTAAATAATAAATTATCACATACTTTTCTACTTAATCATAAATTAAGCATTTAATAACAATTAAAAGACATTAAACATCCAATTTTGGGATTAGAATACTCACATCACGAATAAGTCCTAAATAAGCCTAGAAATCTCAAACTCCTTCACAAAACTAGCTCTAAGTACTCCCAATGATATCCCTACATATATATATATATATATATCACATATATGTATCACCCCTCAAATAGGTCACGGAAAAATATTACCAAAACTGAAAAAGAAAGACATAGACATAATCCTCTTATCTTCACGAGTCCGAATATGACTTCGGTTCGTGAGATAGAGATCGTACGACGAAGTTACAGCGACGGAACGACCAACAGAACACTTTTCTTTTTCTTTTTTTCCTCGTTCATGAGTTCTCTGTAACTCTTTGATTTTTTATTTTATTTTTTATACTAACTAGCCGACTAACTTAGAAGATATGTTAGAATTTTTATCATATTTTCATTTACACCCCCATAAGTTTCTAAAGTCTATTATGAAACCCCCTAATAATTATATTAACTACCAAATATCTAAGTGGGTATGTGTCTATGTCACGTATGGGTCACAAAAGTGGTCCCAAATATTTTATGAAATTGCTAATTAACCTACTAGTTATGAATCGTGTCCCTATTCGCTCTTACATGGGTACCCAAACTGGTACCATAAAACGTCATAACTAGCAATAAAACATTCAAAATAATTTAACAAATATTCATTTAATCACATAAATGCAACTAAATGCAATTTATTCAATCTGGACCTCCCATGGGTCCCACGTCATATCTATCAGACTGTGTCCTTTATCAAGCACTTATCACATCGGGGTACCTGGAACTTACCCAAATATCACATGCAATTAATTATACTAATTAATGCATGAAAAATAAATATTACTTCCATTTTCTGGGTACGGGTATTACAATTTGCTTCAAATGTTTTAAAGGGGCGACCTCGAAAATTGACAAAGAAACAAACAATAGCAGCTCGTAGCACTAAAAGAGACCCTTCATGGTTTGAGTATAGCATAACCATCGAAGACCTAAAATCGGTTAGTAAGCGAAAGAAGTTATCATTGCCCAAGAAACAACCTAAGCGAAAGAAGCTATCGTTGATAGATTTAACTGATGAAGACTTGATTGAACAAGTTTTAGCTCTCTTCAATCCAAAAATTAAGGAGTATGTTGTCGATGCATTAGAAAATGTTGCGCCGGATGGTCATTGTGGTTTTAGAGCTTGCACCGAACTGTTGAGTATGAGTAAAGAGGATGGATGAAAGGACGTTAGGAATGCTATGTTGCAAGAATTGAGGGAGCACATTGAACTATACACTTATCAATTAGGTGGTGAAAAAATTTACAAGGAATTAGAGGAAAGGCTAAATTTTTTTAAGAACTATGGGTGTAAAACAAAGTATTGGATGCACCTGCCGGATATGGGATCATTATTTGCCACCACCTTCAATTATGTCTTTTGTGTTCTTTCACCCTTACAATCATGCACATATTTACCTTTGAGGAATGGACCAATAAGTGACTTTCAAATTGTCCTTATTGTTTTGTTTGATGAGGTCCACTTCATGAAGGTCTTTCTAAAACAAGATGTGCCGATTCCAAATGTTGTGCCAAGGTGGGACAAAATTTGATATGGAGATGCAACAAGAAGGGAACAGTTGGTAAAACCCAAGATTGAAGACTGGAAAGCTCGTATTGGTTGTCCATAAGGTACATTTTTTTGTCCTCTCATAGAATGCATATGATGTCATTTGTCTTCCCTTGTAAATTTTAATATTAATTTATTCTTACTGTTTTGTTTTCCAGTACCATGTATCAGTTCTATCTTGTACACTATATAGCTGAGAAAAATGTGGAGAAAAGCAAATGGTGATGAGAAGGATCTGGATCTTTGCAAGCATGAAGCGATCGCGTCAATATTATTTGTTTTAGTTCTCTAATAATTTTTTGATTTTTTTTTTAATTTTTATTCTATGTTCTATTCAGTTCTGACTTTTAAGTTTATTCAAGTTATTAGAATACAATAATATTCAGTCTTCGTGCTGGTTCCAAGAGCTGGTGGTGTATTTTTGAATATCATACTATTGTTCAAGTTCTTTAGTGATGACTAAATTTGTCACTGAAAGTAAAAAAAAAAATTGTCACAAAAAGTGTTTGAGGGACTAAAATGACACACTTATGAAACTACAAGGACTAAAATGACACTTTCTTAACTACAGGGACCAAATTGACATAAAAGACAAACTAAGAGGGTATAAAATATAGTTAAACTTATACTAATACTTAGTAAAATAAATGAGGTGCCTTTACTAATTAAAGTAAAAGATAAAAACTAATTTTTTTTTACTTAAAACTAGGTGCCCTAATTAAAAGTGAATGTGCCTTTATTGCCACCCTAAACATAAACTTGTTCTCTGAACAAGTCAAATGATTATGTTCAGTCATTTTTGAATTTTGACCGGGTTATTTGTAATTAACGACTAAAATAGAGGGGTAATTAGAGTAAATTCATACACAACAGGGTATTATCTGGAATAATTGTCAGAAGTCTCAAGAGTTGCCACGATGATTTACAAACCCCCCCCCCCCCCCCCCCCCCCCCCCGTCTTTCTTCTTGATTTAACTACATATTTAATTTCTTTCACAACCTTAAATTCAAATTAATATTTCTTCATGTTTCAAAACTATTGCATTTATTTAAGAAACTTTTTGTCAGTAGAAAATATAAATGGAAAATTTAAGCGAAAATGTTCACAGAGTGTTTTTAGAAAAAGAAAAAAAAAAAAAAGAAGGTTTTCGGAAACAACTTATTATCAGAAACAAGTGAAGCTCCTACGTTAAAACTATGAGAGCTCAAATCTATAGAAAAATAATTCTTTCTTTCGTTTTTTTGGGTGGTTATTCCAGAATTGATAACATCAAACCGAGATTGAAAATAATTTAAATGAAAATCCTACATTTAATAGTTTTGAAAGGTCAATAGACTCAATACTTATCAAACTGAAGAAAAACAAATTAAAATGATGGCCTGTCGCCTCTGATGGCAATTCATTTGGTTCATATATAGTAGAAATATTTTTCCATGAATTGGCTGCTACGTAATGTCCAGATGGACTATTAATAAGGCTACTTGTGTTCGTCTTTTCAAACGACAACATGTTGTCATGTTTCACGCAGTTGTATAGCATACCATTTAAATTAAGACCAATATTGTAAGGCATTTAGCTAAATTATATATCTCATGTCACCGTCCCAAGTCACAACAGTTTAGTTTTTCACTGTAATTTTAGTATTTTTTGAGTTCTATATAGATCCTACAATAATAAAGAGATCACGGCATAACGGTCACATATGCAATAATTTCTTATAAATTAAAATAGGTCGCTAATTTGACTCCAAGATTGGCTAGAAGATAAACTATGTAAGTTCTTTAATAAATGATTAAATGATCAAATCCCAATCGTGAACTTGTTAAACTTTGTAGTCGATTTATGGGAGGAACTACATAGAGGGCATCCAAAATGTTTGAAAATTCTTGGGACATATGTGTAACTTCATAATTTTGAAATTAATTTAGAAATTGGTCCTCTCAATCTTTAACATTTACGACATAAACAATTGGTATAAAGTCATTTTAAAAAACCAAAAGCCCCGAGGCAACACTTGTTTTCCAAGACTAATCTCCAGAATTAAGAAACCGGACTAGTAATTCATTTTAATTCAATAGTTCATTGTTTGGGCAAACCAAATATTTCAGGATTAATAATATATCATCAACTTAATAATTTCCCATACGGAAGACTATTTAATCCAATAGTACCTTATACTAGTCAAGTAATATACCCTTACCCAACGGCCAACATAGAACTTGTTTACTAGAGAACACAAATTCAGTAATCTTGCCCCCCAAACACAAATTCTTAAGTGTAGTCTATAAATTTTGAAATATATAAATATATATAAAATAAATAAATAAAAGAAGAAGAAAGAAGAAAGAAATCCTCCAATGGTGGAAGACAAACATTTCCGTCAATTTATTAATTATTCAGAGTTTGAGTTTGGGAGAGTTCATAAACTCGTAAAATTATAACAAGTTGATCAACTGAGTGGCTCAAATGATCTCAAGATTTTTTAGTTGCAACTTGTAATTGTGAGGTCCATGGAGGCCGGTACAAAATTCTTGTATACGCTTTCAATACACAGTGTGTACATACACATACACCTATATATGTGTATCGTGTGTATATACAGTTATACATCCACAGTGACAGTATTAAAAAAAAAAATAGCATAAGCAAGCCTCATTCTCATTTTTTTTATCTGATTTCTATGAAGTTAAGGAACTGTTCTAAAAACATATTTAAGAATGATTTTTTGTTCGAACAGGGAATCGAATATAATAAGAAGACAATTACTGAACACTTGATTACAAAGAATTAGTTAATTACTTAAGAACTGCAAATCACTTCTTTGTCTTTCCAAACCAAATCGAATATAATAAGAAGAAAATTACTGAACACTTATATTACAAAGAATTAGCTAATTATTTAAGAACAGCAAATCACTTATTAGTCTTTCCCAAACAACTCCATGTATATATCCTATGTACAAATATATACTTACAGCCATATCTTATGTGGAAAGTCATATAACTGTAGGCATAGATATGACTTTGATATTTGGTCAGGCATAGACTTGAGATTTGAGAGTGAATAGGTGAACAATTGTTGACTATGATGTTGTTTGACTTTAGAAGAATCGGGTGGTGATAAAGGGTCGATCAAAAGGTGGGGTCACATGAATTAGGTTTAAGATTCACATAAGAGCATTCATAACGCGTATAGTAAATTTAAGGAGAGTGTTTGTTAAATTTAGTGTATAGATGAAAAACGTTAACAATGGGTAGTTGTCCAAATGGTAAGGAGAGTGTCGTGTTGTGATATCAAACAGCACACAATGTGCCATGTTGGAGTAGGCAGCACATTGTATGCCGTGTGATATTAAACTGGACAAATTCACACGGCATACAGTGTGCCGTGTGATATCACACGACACAGTGCGTGCCGTTCGGAGCCTCACGGCTCTCCCAGTGCCGTGCCCCTTGTATACTAGCTGAACTTAGCAGTACACTAAACTTAAATTTGACTAAATTTAATATTATACACTATTGTACAAATCATTCCATTACAAATGTCCCTCGACAAACAATCCTTAAATTTATTTTACATGTCATCTCATTGTAGATGTTCTAAACAGTCAACAATGAAGAATAAAGACATTACTTACTAAAGTCAACTCTTTCACATGATTGGACCATTTAACACCTTATTCTCTCAAAATTTTCAATAAGTCGACAAAAAGAAAAAGAAAATAAGTGGTCCTAAATCAACTGAAAATGTTGACCTCATACAATTGGCAGGCCCAGATCTGGTGACTGAAACTAGGGGTGATAACAAAACCGAAAAACCGAAAACCGACCGAAACCGATTGTCCAAAAAACCGATTGGTCGGTTTTTACAATGTATGTACAAGCTAAACCGACCGAAAAACCGACCGAAACCGAAAAACCGACCAAAACCGAACCTATTGGTCGGTTTTAAAAACCACAAAAAACCGAAAAAACCGACCGAAACCGACCGCTAACACCCCTAACTGAAACCATATGATCAATGAAATTATTGAACAGTGGGAAAATATTTTCATTTTAATTATTCAACTTGCATGTCCAAGCCCAAATATCTTCTACCAGGCCCATTCTTTATTCCCACATGCCTTTATTAATATTTGAGAAAAAAAAATGAAAGATAAACATTTTAGGAGTTGTATGGGAAGGCAAAGAATTAATTTTGTGGATTATTTGTGAAATCGGTTCCGTATGCTCTAGGGTTTGATGAATGCTCATTTCTTGCATCAAAGTTCGTGCCCAGACTAATATCTTTAAAATCATTATTTGTCTAACTAATATAACATAGATTAAAAAAAAAACAAAAAAGAAGAAAGAAAGTGTGATGAGGTTGAACCAAATGTTAATTTAAAAATTTTCAAACATCCCCCTATTTCAGGTTTTTTTTTTTTTTTTTTTGAGTTGGTAGGTCTCTGCCAACTAGAGTTTTTGTGAGAGCCTAAGTATGCCCCTAATCAGCCTATAGATTTGACAATGCAGTTATGTCTAGTCCTCTTGCTGGGGTTATCAAATATTTGGAGTAGATTATGAACAGAGACCATAAAGATTAAAAGCCAATACTTATTATAAGTGCCTATAATAAAAATAAGGGTAGAGTGTCCTAATCGTTTCACCGATATGATTAATATTCAAAGAGAGGTCATCTCAAGGCACTAAATTTAGTCCTAAGTACTAGTTTAAACCTTAATTAACGATGTGACATTGGATAGACTTGGTCATGTTTCCATTTGTATTAGTCGCGAAGATTCCATAATCCAACCCTATTTGGATATTAAACCCTTCGCTATATAAATCTAATTCACTTATTGAAGTGTTTTTGTACACTTGAACTTCAAAGATACCTTCCAAGTTGATAAAATGTTCCTAATATTGTCAGGGTCTGTTTGGATTTTAATGTTCATTGACTCTCTAATTCCAGTTAAAATTACATCAGACAGCCCAAACACAATCTTTTGATGACATGGATTCTTAAGTAATTTTCATTAATGTAAGCACATATTGGTTTCAATGACAGAGTCTGAAAGGTACTTACGGGAAAGATATTTTGGGGAGACTAAAGAAGCTTTTTAATCTGATGATCTAACCATTTCAGTTCAAAAATTGATTTGACTTAAATAGAATCTGATTTTAATTATTAAAAACACAGTTATTAGTGTTTGTCATTGTATGGACATGTTTATAGGAGAGTGAGTCAAGTTTTGTTCAGTTTGGGCTCAAAGTGGGCTGGTCTAACCATTCCACAGTAATATATTCATGTAAAGCTGAAGAAAAATCCTTCAGCATTTCTCAAATTTGCAAAGAGAAATGTAAAGCTGGTCTAACCATTCCACAGTAATATTCATGTAAAGCAGAAGAAAAATCCTTGTGCATTTCTCAAATTTGCAAAGAGGGTCACAACAATATTTGAATTACTAATAGCCTTGTAAATATTATTACACTATCCTTGAATAATAGTTTGGTCTAAACAGAAAAAGATCTATCGGTTGATGATGAGTTCATTTCTAGCTGAAATTGAATACTCATTTCAACAACATACAAACACAAGAAGCACAACTACTCAAGCTTTCCATACCTTCCATTATGCGTCTAATATATCTAATTGTGCTTACCAAAATCAATTAACATCTGCAAATGGTGTTCTATTTGGTGAAGCTCCTAGACTTGATTGCTGCTGTTGAATCTTGCTTTCCACATTGCCCCATTTTGGTCTTTTCTCTGTTGTACTGATGTTCTTTATAAGGTCTTCAAAGGCAGGTGTTCTCATCTCCTCTATGGAAGCCAAGCTAGGAACTGGTATTATTTGCTTCTTAGGAGTTGTACTTGTCTGCTGATCAACCTGATAAAATCCGCATATATTACATCTAAGAAGCATAGATACAGATAATATAAGGATATGGGGTGGGGGGATATATCATGACTCGGTGAACTCAAAAAAATTACGAGAGGGACACGGTAAAATGGCAAACATATATTATAGTAAAACTAAGATGCCTAATAATATCTGATTTACCAGGAGGTACTAATTATTACTAATTTCGGCTATTTTGGTTTCATAGCAACGAGTATTCTCAATATGTACAAACCTTATTATCCTTGTAGACCTTATTGTATTATACTAAATCTGATTATACTCGCCTTATGAGTCAAAGGATCCTAATCATCCTCGTTCTTAGTGATTATACAGCTCTCTTAGAGCCCATTTAGGATAATAGATTTGGGAATAAGAGATTTTTTATCAAGAGATTTTATTTTTAGTGTTTGGTGTTAGTGTAGGACTTGGAGATTTTTGTAAAATGACAATTTCACCAGACATTTTTTTAGAGGATCGGTTCAACTTTTTTGCTGCTTTTAAAAATACCACTTTTTCCACCTTCAAATTTAAATTCTCACTTTTTCAATAAGTGTTATATTCTAAAATAATTTGTTAACAAATGGGCACTTATCAGCGTCAAAGTATCTAAGTTCGTTCCTTGTGATTCTTACGTGTGTCCAAACAAATGTGTCAGGTCCTGTCACGTGCTTCTTATAGCTGATTCCACTACATTGACACATACTGAAAATGCTTTCCTAATAACCCCCACATCAAAAAATAAGATGGAAGATATACCAAATAATCTTTCCTAAGGCACTGCTCTGCTGTGCTTCGGATATTTGATACACCTTCATGTGTCAGGTCCTGTCACGTGCTTCTTATAGCTGATTCCACTACATTGACACATACTGAAAATGCTTTCCTAATAACCCCCACATCAAAAAATAAGATGGAAGATATACCAAATAATCTTTCCTAAGGCACTGCTCTGCTGTGCTTCGGATATTTGATACACCTTCATGCTTTCCTAATAACCCCCACATCAAAAAATAAGATGGAAGATATACCAAATAATCTTTCCTAAGGCACTGCTCTGCTGTGCTTCGGATATTTGATACACCTTCACTATGATTATCGCGTATGGTTTTGAGCTGCTCCAAGACCATGGTAGACGTGGAGTCCATTTCCGCCTTGGTTTCATGGTCCAGCCTCAGTGAGTCTGCAAGTGCATTATATTTTCAAGATTAGCAGTTACGATTAGTTACACAGAGAACTTCAAATTTCATGTTGTAATGGAATAAAAGAAATACCATCAAGAGCCGCCTTTATCTCAGAGACTCTGGCTTCGAATTGTGCATCTGTGGATGAGGATTTGGATACAAATTCTTCATGTGCAGTGTGGTTTGCAACAAAGTTTGCTCTGTTGAATGAGATAATATGATATTACAGGATGGATCAGAAAAGAATAAAAATAATAATAATAAACCAACATGAATGTACACCCAAGAACCAAATTTAGTTTTTTTTTTTAGAATCGAAACTTACTTTACAGTAGAGTCTATCTCTGCAATGCCATTCTTATTCAGACGGTTGATGAATAACTGTGCACTTTCCCACTGTTTCCTAGAGTCATCCACTTTATTTGTGCTGCATATTCATGAGAGTGATATTAGTTGGCAATAGTTTGGTTCCTGAGAGTTGGGCTCTGTTTGGTTTGCAGATTTAGAGAAGGAAAACCATTTCTACAATGACCTGCCATATTTAACCATTTGAAGCTTGTTCTACATTAACGTTGAATTTCACAAACAGAAGAACAGTAACTTACCACTCATGGAGGCAATTTTCCATAGTAGCTCTGGTTTCGGCTGACGTGAATGTGTCTTCCAAGAAACGACTCTTCGCCTTCTCCATGTATTCATTCAACTCTTTCATTGCATCCGCTGAAACTTGCTGCAACTTCGACATCTCTTGGAGCAATTTCTTATTCCCTTGTATACTTGAGTTTTGAATGTTTCTTGAGGCCTCTGATACCTGATAAACAATTCTTTGATGTTAAATGTATACTTCTACTTGTCATCATTTTGACAAACAAATGTGTACTTGTGTGGATTTAATTGACTAACCAACCATCGCAGTTTTCTTAGCTGTTAAACAAATGTATATTTGTGTGTGTGTGTAATGGATTTAATTGACTAACCATTGCAGTTTTCTTAGCTGTCAGACTAGCTAAAATTTGAGCAACTTTTTCCATGGCGTGTTTCTCTTCTTTAGAAGATTCCTCCTGTTTAACAGAAAAGGTACTCTCGTAAGTACTTAATGGCACTTAGATTGGTCAACTTTCTATTGAATCACCGAGGTTACTTCACCTGAAACATCTTCTCAAAAGTTGCCAATTGATGGGACTTATCAATTTGGCTTTCTTCAAGAACTCTCATGAGCTCAGAAGCACAATCATTGATGTTATTAAAGAAATCAATGGTCGCTGTCGAAATCACTTGTGCTGAAACCATACTCCGATGTAACCCCTACATTCCCACAACATACATCAAGTTAGGAAATGATGACAGTTTTTTTTTAAAATAGCTATATCTATCTAAGACAACAGTCTCTACAAGAGTAGATAGATTCTTAGAGAGTAAAAAAAGAACAAAAGAGGGGTTGAGATGGAGATAGAAACATGATGGAGTGACATTTATTATCTATAGAAGTTGAGAAGGATGGATTTAGACTTGGTTTTTTGAAAAAGTAAAATTTGTATTAGAACGAATTTTAAATAAAATCGAAAATGAGGGGAAAAAAAGTAATTACAATTTGCGAGAATGCACTATGAAGATGTCGTTCCAAACATACCTCTCCTTGTTGTTTAGCATAGAAAGCCACTAGCTGCCTTTGCTCATTAAGAGAATTTTGTATATCACCAATGACCTCTTTGCCCTCTGAAACAGCACTTTTAAGAAACTGCAAATATAATAATATTGAAAAGAACACTAAGTTGGAGATTATACTACTTCCATTATGCATTGAAAAGAATAAAAAAAGTTAACTTTCTTTCATTTCATACATTATCAACTTTGTTTGTTTTGCATAATATTGTAGATTTCATCTTCTCCAGGTCCAAAGACGCTTTTGTTTGTAGTAAGTCAGCAAGCTCCTTCATGGCAGCCATACCTGAACCATACGTCTCCGTCATTTTCTTGATCTTTAGTTCCAGTACCCGAGTTACCTGGTAATTAGTTGTATTCGTTAACTGAATGATTAATGAAACTGGAAAGTTTGAAAAATCAATGAGATGTGGGGGTTTATGGTAATTACATCACATTTACTAGCAAGGAAGGAGCAGAAATGCTCTTCCATGCAGCTCAATTGTTGCTGTTGTTGAGACACCGAGCCCAATATAGTCTTGTGCAGGTCTTTTAAGCTCTGATCTAGCTGTGAGCCAAATGTCAAAAGTATCCCTTGATTTTCAGATTCTAGTCTGCTTTTGTGATCTGTAAAACATTCTTAATGTCAGTTGGGAACATAAAAAACTTTGCTGAAGGACAAGAAGGTGGCATGAACCACGTTGATAAATAGTATGGTGTATACTATAACCAAAACAAATTTGGGAACGAGTTGCTGCTTAATATCTGTCTTTCTTTCTTTCTCTCCCTGATTAATTTCACAGTATCTTTTCCACAAAAATCACTGCTTAAACGTGCTTTTGGGACCCAATGCATCTTTTCCTGATTAATTTCACAGTATCTTTTCCACAAAAATAAGGAAAGAAGAGGCCTGTTTGGTATCAATGCTTAAACGTGCTTTTGGGACCCAATGCATCTTATAGCATGTTGGGATTAATTTTAGGAACTTAAACGCATGTTTTGGCTGAAGCAGGTCCACAGGTGATTCAGCCTACACATGGTGCAGGAAGTAGATTAGGGCTTTTGATGAATTCTTCTTAATTCCCACTGTGCCCTTGGATTAGGGCTTCTGCTTTTGCCTAAACGCAAAGCCACAACCAAACCAAACGGGCCCCAAGAAATTTTTTTTCCATTAAGGTGACAGCAAGGGAACACATTAGCGACACTCTAAATATCCAATCAAACAATGTTCAGAAAACATACAAATATTTTACTGGCACAATGTACTGACAAAGTTAAAAGAGCAAGAAATATATTAGTACCTATTTTCGAGAACAATGCACTTATATCCTCGGATGCATTTTGCAAATTGCCACGCAACTCCTTTGCACATTCAACTAGACTATTTTCTGCTCGTGTGCCGAACATGTTAGAAGTAGGTCAGTATCCCAATAAGAGAAGGCTATATGACACACAACGAAAACTCATTTCTTACCTGAATGTAGTAGCTTGGAGATGATGAACTCCTTTTCCTTCAGTGTCGAAATGGCTACTCTGTGGCTCTCTTGAAGATCTTCCAAGGCTTTGTTACAGTTTTCCAGATTTATCTGAAAAGCATGAAATGGGCTCAAATACATGATCATATGAAATTGAGTAGTAAACAAAGTTCCTCTGCAAGTCCCAGTATTTACACCTTGCATTCCTTGAGCTCACTTTCCAAGTCTAATTTCTCTTCTTGCTCTGTAAGATAGAGCTCACGGAATTTATCAACTTGCTGCACCAAAAACATATCAGGTCATTAAATACATGTATCAAATTATTGAAAGGATTCAATTAAGAGGAAGCCTAATATACCTTCTCACCCAGGTCATTAAATACATGTATCAAATGATTTGAAAGGATTCAATATGAGGAAGCCTAATGTACCTTCTCACCGAGGTTTAAATCAATCTCCAATTTCTCTATCTTCTCGTCCTTTGCCTATAGTGGATTCAACGTAACCATTAGAGAACATTCAGATCATTCAAGCTACACGGGAATAAGAAAGAAGGGGAAAAAAAAAACCAAATCTCGACAGTTATGACAGTTTCCTATGATTGAAGAAGGAAAACTATTTGTTTTAACAAGAATAACATATCTCAAAAGCTGCGGATCCAATTTTATGATAGGTGATGTGAATAGAGACCACATGTATCAGCTTCATGCAACCATAACAACCAATTTAAATCCCATAATAAGAAGGTCAGAAAATGAATGATCCATAGCAAGTAGCCTCTTTTCCTTTTTTGGTTAAAAGGAAAGAACCAAGTAGTCTCTTTAATCTATCTTAGAAATGTAGAAAGTGGAACTTTTTAAAAATCTTTACCTTCTTCTCAGCTTCATCCTGTGCAAATCTTTCATATGGAACGTAAACGCCATTCTTTTCCCTTGCTGCTCGAACATCTGTTTTAATTTTAGGGGAAACAAACCTATTAGCGTGGACTGCATTTTGTTGTGCAACAATCAGAATCTGTTTAAGTGTATAGTCTTGAACCTTGTTTCATTCTCTCAATTTCCAAGTACAAATCCTTGAGGAGGACAGCCTTGGACATTTTTTGATTTGCCTGAAAAAAAGAAGCTTCATTATTAGCACAAAGAAAGCTAACAAACAAAAAAGGGAAAGGACATACAGAAAGAGAGAAATTTCCATGCCTCTGGCTTATTCTTGATGTTTTTAGCACGACAGGCATAATCTAGAGTGCTCAAAGTTTCCTCCAGGCAGTGAGAAGATGGGGAAATTGTTGCAATGATGCAGGTTTTCGTTTTCCCTCCGAGTGAATCTCGTAGCAGCCTTGTTAACTTACTATCCCTACATAAATTTGGCAGTAAATTTAAGGAGAAAGTGAAGAAAAAGTAAAAGCAGATCCATACATTTTGAGGTTTGAACAGACATGATATATTCGCACAAACCTGTAAGGTGTATGAGCAGAGTGTTCTACAAGTGCATTTATGACTCGGCCTAGAGTTAGTAAGCTCTTATTTATTTCCCCGGCTTCTCTGGCACGACCCTGTGTCAAAATGACAACATTCATCCAACTCAGATGATCATTGCAAATTAATCTAAGATACTAAATTAAGGAGTTAGATCAAATAATGTGATTAAAAAAAAAAATTGAAGCAATTATTCCAACATTTAAGGCAATCTGTATTGATTTTCTCACAATTTTAAACATGGGTATAAATGTTCTTTTAATTTCCTCCTCTTATTCTTCTTTTCTTCTTTGTCCTGCATGCATAGGTGGAGGGGAGGGGGGGCCTTGGGGAAGATTATCTTATATGCATATACTTGTTATACAATTATTTCACAGGAAAAAGCAAATATTATATCATACAAAATAATTGTTAAAATAATGAAATGTGAAGTAATTTACTTACCTCACGTGCTCCTGAACGAGAAATATTTTCTGATCCTGCCAAATCAACAAGATTTATCTTGCCACATTTAATAAGCTCTTCATCTCCGATGGTTGCTTCTTTCATGTGCACAGTTATTGTAAACACCGAATGAGAACGGCTGCAACAGAAACAGGGATATTTCGTTACACATGGACATTTTTCTAGATTGAATATAACTAGATCTATATAAATATATTCTACCTGCTGCGCTTGTTTAACAAGGTATCTGCTGTACGCCTCTTAGCTGCTCCTCGTTCCAAGAGGTTGTAGATTTCATTTGCAGTGTACACAACTTCTTCTTCAAGGCCTCTTACAACCACGCAACCCTTCCCATCCTCCATCAAGGAAATGGGTTTCTTTTGTCTGTCATCTAAAGGTCTTGAATTGTCTTCAGGAGTTAAAAGGTCAGTAATTTCTTCATTATAAAGTTCCAAAAATGTCACTTTCATACTATAGTCTGCATTTTGTGCCTCCAGAGTATCAAAAATTTGACGAACTGCTCTTGGTATAACACCAGCCTCAGCAGGTAAATCCCCTCCCTATGACAAGTTCAGTGCAATTTTCATGGCCTTAAAAAAATTAACTTTTTATGTTGCATGGAAGTACTAAGAGCTCTTAAATAATAACCTTTTCAAATATGATATTATGAAAAGATACATATTGAAGTTTTGTAAAAAGGCTGTTTTTAGCTTTAAAACAGGATCAGATTTTTTTAAAAAGGTGTGAAAAACTAATTCAAACGGTCACACCTTTTTAAAACAATCAGTTATAAGTGATTATTGGCCCGGAAAAAACTACACCAAACGGGCTCTATTAGAGAAACTGAGTAAGAATCCCTTCCAATACCTTATTTCTCATTCCTCCCTCCATTGTATATGTTTTGCCAGTGCCTGTTTGCCCATATGCAAAGACGGTGCAGTTGAAGCCATCAAGAACTTCACTAACAATAGGGGCAATGGCTTGATCATATATTGATCTTTGTTGTGCTTTGGGCCCAAAAACCTGTCAATACTTCCAATAAAGATTAGTATATATGCATTATATTATATCACGCATCTCAGAGAACACTGGACCTTGCCGTTCATTATAGAGGAAGAAGCATACCTTGTCAAAGGTGAAAACTCTATCTACTTGTTTGTTAGCTAGACTTTGCAAAACAGTGACTTCTCTTTTGTGTTCGTTACAAGTTATGACCTTTGGCACATTCGATCTCTGCTCATCATCACTCAATGGCCTGAAATTTGTTATAGAAGATCCATAAAGATTTGCAATTGCCTCTTATTAGGGACAAGAAACTAAATCCATGTTTCAAGCAGATGGGAGGTATTAGTACTACATTAATGGTTCTAAAGATGAGAAGCCTTCATTTCAAAGATTAACGCATGGTGCATACATAAACAAACACTTATTTAGGCTTAGTTTGGCCCCCACTTTGGTGCATCTCCTTTTTTAAAGCACAATTTCATGTAAATTCATATGGTAACTAGTTTATGAGTTTTGCAAAAATTGAACTTAGGGCTTTTTTTGGGGTTGCTTTTTGGTTTCATGATGTCCTTTTTGAAGAGTAGTGTGTATAAAATTATCAAACAACTTAGTAATAAATTTCATAAGCTCCTTTTAAAAAGCCACGTGGGGGCCAAACTAAGTCTTAATTTGCTATAAAATTACAAAAGCAATCCCTTAAAGACTATGACCAGTGTCTGAAAGCTTCAGTTTTTCATCCAATTTCTATAATGACATAAAGCCCATTACACAATTGTCGAAAACTCAAAATCCACAATTTAAAATTTGTCCTTTAACAATCCAATTTCCAGCTGACAAAGGAAGATCCCATAAATAAGAGGTCATGTAAAGCTGATCTGAGCAATTAAAAATTCTAATCATAAGCTACCACAGCTCAGGGTCATGATACAAATAATTAACAGCGTGTCAAAGTCATGATCTTCAGATGATTAAATGTAACAATATTAGCATGTATATATGATTGTAAGGTTACATTTGTATATATGCACATATGCATTCGAATACAATTGCTAATACTCACACATAATTGATAAAGAGCATAAAGTTGGATAACCAACCTGCATCTAAGAAGAACTTGAACATTAACCTCTCGATCTTTGTCCAGCCGATTCGAATTCAATTCAAACCCTCGTGGGTCCGTGCGACGCCTTTCTGGTCTAGGCGTAAGAAATGGTGATGGAGATGGAGTTAACCCCAATCCTACTTTCCTAAATTGATCCGGAGTAAGTGACATCATTTTTCAATCTACATGAACAGAGACATAGATCAGAACCTCAAACACAAAAATTAAACAAACCCATATGAAATCAAACTTCAAATTGTCATTACACATTAGTACTAAAATTGAATTTCACACACAGAGGGATTTTGGATATCTGATCTGTGATTCTTCTTACCGAGTTCTTGCCTCTTGGACGAAACCCTAGAATGCTTGAAGATTTTAGTGAGTGTCGTTATTCAAAATTTTCAACGTTGGTGAAGCGCTTGAAAGTGGAGCAAGTGTAGAGTTGTCTAATACTCTCAACGGCTAGTTGAGTTATTTATAAGAGAGAACAGTATAAGAGAAGCGCTGATTCTTTGCCTTTTCTCGAAAAGGTGGGGCCTACAAGTGAAAAATTCAAATGAGAGGCGCTTGGTAAAGTAACTGAAGTTTGGGTCTTGAGGCCTAAGGGGCCGTTTGGCAACCACTTCTGATTCTGGGATTGAATTGTAAAATACTATTTCTGGTCAAAAGTTAACTTGGACAGCTTTGGGCGAATTGACACATATTTCATTTCAACTTTTGTAATTTCATAATCACTTATGAGTTCCAAAAGTGGTTCTCAAATTGGTATTAAATGAGAAGTCCAAAATCTTGATCCATGGTAAAAATATACAATGGAAAGTATGTTTATGCTCCTTTTGGTATAAAAGTAACTTTTTTTTTTTCATAGCACATGTATAATTTTTTGTGTACAGTAGATATAGAGAGAAAAAAAATGAAAGAAGGGTAAAGATTAAGATGAAATCATTTACAGTGATAGTTTTTTATTGTAAAAGTGAAGGAGTTTGGTTCCATCACCCCCAACTCATGTCCCTATATGTATGCGGAACACCCCATCCAACTTAAAAGTAAAAGCAAGCAAAATTTGCTTTTTTGAAGATGCAAAAACTGTATTATAATGAATCTTGTAAATAATGTGGAAATGTAGATGATGATGTACTTGTAATTGACAAGAATGCATTCAGCCATTTTCATTCCAAACGGATCATAACAAAACAAAATCAAACATTAATTCAATATTTTTTTTGTATTTACACCAATATCAAAAGTAATTGCCGATTTTTTTTTATTTTTTATCTTTTATCTTTTTTGAGGGGAGTAATTGCCGGATCTCAAACGTTCACCTTTGTGAACGTTAAATACTTTTTTTCCATCTTTTTTTTTTATCCAAAAAAAAAAAAAAAAAACATTACTTTTGTTCTTTTGATCTTTTTTCCCAACTTTGTCATCGTATTTAAAGACTACTTTTGTCCGTGACCAAAAATTATCTCGTGTGCTCATCACACACATAGAATTTTCACAGTAATTTGAGTATTTTGTGGATCTCACGTGAGTCCTACAGAAACAAAGAAATCACAGTAATTGTGTCACATGGAATAATTTCTCATTCATCACATCAAAGAAAATAAGAAAATCTTGTGGAATATTTTTTGAAAAAAAATAAAATTGGAGACGGGTCTAACAAAACTACCAAAAAGAGAATTCTTTCCTACTCAATATGGAAGTCAAGGGTAATTCTTGGGATACAACTTTCATACAACTTTCACACAACCTCACAAAAGATGTGTCTATCTCTCTCCTGTGTCACTGTGGGGTTCAGTGACATAACAGGAGATAAATAGACACATCTTTTAAAAAGGTTGTATGAAAGTTGCATGGAAGTTGTGTCCCAAGAATTACTTTGGAAGTCAAACATTTTTTTCCCCCAAAAAAATTTACTATTTTAAAACATAGAACTAAAACAATACCAAACATGAAAATTCTAATAAATTTTAAACGACATTCATTCTCCTATATTAAAGTTTTGAACATAAAGTGATGCTATTTTTATTATTTTTTTGATAGCATAAAGTGAAGCTATTAAGTTTTTGCAGAGACTTCTATCAAAAAAATAAAATAAAAATTGTTTGCTGCACAAACAAATGCAAATGATGTCAATTTCAAGGTAAATTATTTATTGTTTTACTCCTGATTCAAATACAAGTGAAATCACATCCTTCATTCTCCAAATTCCCAATTAAAACAAAATGTCATACCAGTTTGATTGTTGTGGTTAAAAGTTCTATTTGGTTGTTGCCTACTTGGAGAAGATTTATTTTTTTTATTTTTTATTTTTATTTTTACAAAGAAGGTTTCATAACAATGTCTGCCTCAAAATACTAAGCTTGGTGCAAATTCCATTATGTCCAATCTATTTGATAATTTTGATGTTGATTCCAAGTTTGGCATCTTTGCTGACCTGCTAACAGTTATTGGATTTTTACTCTTAGGGCCTGTTTGGGAATGATAAAAATAAGATCAGGCTTAGATCCAATCTCACTGTTATTTAGTTATGAATTTTGGGTTTGATAAAGAACCAGTTCTTGGGGCATACTTAATCCAGGCATGCATTCCTATGTACCTAAAAAACATCCACACAAACAAAAAAAACTATTTTAAACTGGTTCTTCTCTAAACCATAGAACCGACCATTGGGTTAGTCAAACGATCTCTTAACTAGAGTTCTTGAGTCCACTGAATCTGATAGTGCACAGAATGAGGGGTGATCGAGAAGAAAATTTGGACAGCTGCCCCTTCACTCGATCAATGCAAAGTGCATGAAACAAGAGTAGATTGGTCACAGCAAAGCATGAGTTTTTGTGTTTGGTTGGATCATGCAAATTCACTTAGATTGTTCTCAAAATGGGGGAATATCCGTTATCTGGAAAGCGTCAAAACCCGTTTTGCATTCATGCATGAATTGATTCTACATATTGATGTCTGGTAAATATCTTCTAGTGCGTAGGAGACCGTGTCCCATCTAAAATTACTCTTAAAATGCATTATTTGCCAAACCAATATGATGTTGGTATTAGAAGGGGAAAAAGAAAAGAGCGAGAGAAGGTAGAAACTGAGAATAGGATACCGGATAAAAATATGTTTTGCATTCCCATGGCAGCCACCGTAGTTTTCCCGGGTCGCTCAATACTTTAGATATAAAGAAAACAAGGGGTAGTACTAAACATATTTGCTAGGTGAAAATGCAATATAAAATGTCATTCCAAACATACTAGACTTGATACTAGAAAAACCATATCCTTGAGTATAAATATTAAACAGTACAGATCACCTATCTTTAAACAACCACAAATAAAGGGCAGATTGCAACGTACTTCTGGGCTTACTCTAAAAGTTCTACAAAATCAGTCAAGTTTATCTAATGAATCGCCTTCGATTTGAATCACTTTCTGGAATCATCAGAGGGGCACTGATCCATAGAAAACTACCTCAGCTGGGCCTGTCATATACACATGGTTGTTTTCCTCCCTCCACTCTATCTCCAAAGGCCCTCCGGGCAAATCAACAGTACAACTCTGTTTCACCACAAAAATAGATTCACAAACTATGGTAAGAAGTAAGAACAAGCAGAAGTTGAGTGCCAATGAAAGCAGGCAGTGGCAACAAGTCAGAAACTACTAGGGGCTGTTTGCAAACCACCAGAACCAGGTCTTTGTGGTCTAGCTATGGCTATGGCTCATACAAGGTGGGTCTTAGTTTGGTAACTGCAAGGCTTCAAAATTTTGGGTTCTAGTACACAGCCCAATTTTACTCAAAAGATGGGTCCATGGAAAGAACTACAGGGACTTGGTTCAACAAAGAACCAATTTACACGAAGTCAGCCTACAAATAAACTAGCTAGCTAAACTTAGTTCTCATGATCTCATCTGGGCTAGTCTTGATTTTAAATTTCCAAATAGAGAATGCCATTATCCCATTTCGCTTCTTTTTCTATTTTCAGCAAAATGCCTGTACATATTAAAATATATGTAGGACTAGAGTAAAAACTAAAAAGCCGCCATTAAAAACTATAGCCGCAGCCAATAGAACTCCAGCAGAACAACTTTCTTGATAATTAAACCAAAAAAATAACTTTCTTGACAGTAATGATATGGGGCATCCAAAACTTACTCTCCCAGCACGGCCCTCAAGAACGGCTGCAACCACCACCGCACAAGCTCCAGTTCCACAGGCAAGTGTTGCTCCTAGAATGCCACCAGGTTAAACTTCACAATAACTCAACAAATAGAGTTTGGCAGCTTCTTAAACATATCTTCCCCTATAATAAATAACTTAATAAGTACGACACATTTTTTTCCCCAAAGTTTAACATAGGAAAAACTAACCTGCACCACGCTCCCACACACGCATTTTTAAGTGTGAACGAGAGAAGAGTTGTACAAACTCTGCAAAATAAAAACAATAGCATAAATGATATATAAATTTACTACAATAGCAAAAGGAAATAACTGTGGAAAATCACGGAGAAAAGGACCAAGTATTTTCTAACGAGAGCCGATTCTTTTTAGTTCTTATTCCTAATTATTATTAGGTGGGTGAAAGCGGTATAAATTGTTTTTCTCGTGGTTTATACAGCTACGTAAATGTTAACAACATGTGTATAAAAGCAAGAGATACACATTAAGGCTTATTTTGGCCCCCACGTGGCTTTTTAAAAGTAGCTTATGAAATTTATTATTAAGTTGTTTGTTTGTACAAGTGACACATTACTGTTCAAAAAAACATCATGAAACCAAAAAGCAACCTTGAGCTTTAAAAAGCTCCATTCTAGAGCTTTTAAAAGCTCCAAGCAAAAAAGCCCTAAATTCAATTTTTGCAAAGCTCATAAACTAGTTTCCAAATGATTAACATGAAATTGTGCTTTAAAAAAGGAGAAGCACCAAATGGGGGCCAAACTAAGCCTAATTCTGCAAGAACTTCAATGCTTGTTCACCAAACAACTATCCTTTAGACCTCTACAGTTATGAATTTCTGGAATCTAATTGGCCTCAAAGCAGTACCATTTCCAGAACTCTGAAAATTCACCACAGAATTACATAACTTGCGAGTTTGCTTCGCAGACTCAGTCAGAGAAATGAACTACATATCTTTCTATTGATCTCCAATTCTCCCGTGATTATACAAATACATAACCAGTATGGCCAACACCAGAAAAGAAATCAGATAAATATAGCCTATATCAACCTTTTTTGAACATTTAAAAAAGTGAGCTGGGGCATAAGAACCTCCAAATTAAGCATAAGCTTCAGCCCTCAAGCAACACACTTTTTAACAGGACATACATGGCTCGGAAGAATCTTTCTTAATGGGAGGCAGCAGCAGCAGCAGCACTAAAAATAATAGTAGTGTATGCGTATTTCAGACTAAATTTTAATTAGTCTAGGTGCTGCCTTCGACAAGCCCAATCCAGAATGGGGAACAAAAAGAGCACAAAGTTCTTATAAATATAAAAATGATAGGCTGTGACTCAAAAATGAACACAGGACACCGCAGAATACGTAAAAGCATTTAAAATGGAAATTTTTGTGATACAAGAAGACATTATAAACTAAATAATACAAATAATAGTCAGAAAGATTGAATTCCAAAACTCTCAGTGTTCAAGTTTCTTTCCGATGGATAATTGTGTTATTTAGAGAAAGGGATGACGATGGTACAGCCGGGGGAACCCATTTCATTTTTAGAATATAAGCTGCTTGAAGTCCCCCAACAAATAAAAAATCAAATAAAAGGAGGACATGCGCAAACGTAAATGCTAAACTCTATAACTGGTCTCTGGAACATAATTGTTCAATTCTAAAGAAAGGCCAAGAAACTGACCTGTGTTAGTTCGCGCAGGGAACACCTCATGATGCTCAAATTTTGGACCAATTTCTGCTAAATTTAATCCATCAACCTGCAAATTCTGTTCAACAAGAAGCAGAAGACAGACGAAAAATCAGTAAGGTAAAATAATGAAAAAAAGGAAAAAATCACAACTAATATCTATTATCCTGTGGAATGTATATACGGAACTTGTCACTCTCCTTTCCCCGAACAGACATTTTGCTGTGATATGAGACCTTGCCAAGAGGCAGAAAAGGAAAAAGTTATTTGCTAATCGTTATTTCAAGGAGAACTAGGTTAAGATTAGGTAACTGAACAATTCACCTGTAGGTCACTCACTGAGTAAGCGAAAAGTATTTTGCATCTTTTCCTCTAAAACTCTATCATAAGCAAGTGAAACACAAACTAATCAGTACCATTTGCTTAGGTCAAATTTGAGCCTTCTCAAGGCCTTTCCAGAACAATTCAATATCAACATCATTTCTAAACCATAGTCTCGTAGACAATGGACATGAGAGACTGGGCTGCTTACCAAGTATATTACTACAAGAAACACTTGCATAAAAATATTTTATTTTGAAGTCAGAAGAAAAAGTAATACACCACAAATAGTACCCCGATCAACCAAAACAAATACCTCGCTTTCTTTTGTACCAAAAGTGATGCAATGAGGATTGCCCATGCTAACACATGTCACATTCCAAGTTATTCCATCTACATTTAGTTCTGACTTTACTACAGATTGATCTCTATTTGAAGGTAATTTTGTAGGAACATCGGATGCCTTCAGTATGGGTTCACCCATGTCAACTTTAACCTGAACATGCAACAAGCAAATATGATCAAGTTACAAACTTGTAACAAATAGTTAACGTGGTTTAATACGATGAAGGAAATTTTATTTATTTATTTATTTTACCCACGGTCATGGTTTGGAAAAATTCAGAACACCAAAACCATCACCAAATAACACAGCAGTGTAGGACTAAATTGTGTAAATTATGCCACAGGCCCACAAGTCTGACAAAAGGACCAACGAGAGAGAGAGAGAGAGAGAGAGAGAGAGAGAGAGAGAGAGAGAGAGAGAGAGGGCTGGTTTTCTGAGTTTCTGAGTTTCAACTGTAAGTGGGATTGCCTCTTTATGGATATAGAGGCAATACTGAAAATCTAGTAAGCATAGATACAATTAGAAGTCCTACACGTATCGGACGCCGACATGCAGATGGCAATCCTTGAAAACTATCACAGACTCCAAACCCCGAGTCCTACTTCGGTATATATTAAAAAAAAAAAATTGAAGACTCAGCTCACACATGTAAGAGTAAGACACATGACGGAAAGTAAGATATGTTGACACCCTGTGTAACTTCGTAGAAATTCTGAAAAGTGGTGGAAGTAAAATAAAGCAGAAGTTGAGAGTTGCTAAGGTTTTTAAATATGAGAACAATTGAAGTCCTTTAAACTCAAACTTTGGATATTTGATAATACGAATAAATAGCATCTATTGGAGCAACAAGAGGACTTTTACAAATTGAGAATGAGATATGAAATCACAATAGGTATTTTTAAAACTAGGAACCAGGATCTTTGAAACGAAAGACAATTAGACATATTAATTCTACTACAGGTCATAATATTTTCTTATCACAGGCGAGCATATATACGTGTTTATTAGTTGCCATGAGCTCGCCAACGTTTGTATCCTAATTTTTCAGGTCGTATCGCGTATATGTACTCGTCTGCGTATCTGTGCCCGTTTACTGAAAATATGTCATACAAGAGTGATGCAGTCGTCAGGGTACTGATCACATCTGGAATCAGGGCTATGAACAATTGAAAAGAAAGGACTTTAACTTAATCTACAAGATTTATACCTATAAAGCATCTCACAAGTCACAAGTCAAAACTTGTATAAGCTACAACCTAATCACTTATATAAGTCACAACAGATTAGGTTGAGAAGAAATTACCTTTCCGTCATCTTGAATTTCAGGAACAATTAAACCAGCACCTGTATGTATTGTGAAACTGAAACATATTGGGACAAAATAAGAAAAACTTATGCACATAATTTAAATATTCCTCTAAGAACCAATAAAAAACATGGAACATGGAAACAAATGTTGAAGAGAGTGCCTGGCATGCTTCGGAAAACACTGCAAGGCAAGGAGAAATCCAATTTCAAGGGCTAATATTGTTATTTAACAAATTTCAAACTTACTTAATTAAAGAAAAAATCTAATTTGCACATCCGAGAGTATTCATGACCTCAAAGTTTATTGGTTGCTCTTTATGTTAGGCATATTTGTAATCAAGGCGCTGGGTTCTAGATTGGGCAGATAGGAGGGCTTTTGATTTTAGGCTTACACATATGTAAGCTGGGTCATGTTTGGTGAATTAGTGAGCTTAAAAAAGTCCAGTCTTTGATCTCAGGTATTAAACTCGCCAGTTGCCACCAAGATCTTCAAATCAAAACTTTCCACCAAGATCCTTATGCTTTGTTTGTTTCTTGGATTTCGTGAGGGAAAAGAAAAGTGGAGGGATTTTGAATCCCTCCACTTTTCTTTTCTATCATGAAATCTAAGAACCAAACAAAGCCTTAATCTCCAAGTTTTAGTCCTCTAGTATTAGGTGCATGGAATGACAATGGCTAAAAAAACCTGCATTCAAAATTTATTAACCACTGCAAGCAAATCAAGAAAAAGTAACAAATATCAAAGTTTGAAGGCATTGAACAAAAATGCAACTAATGAGGAGCTGCATTCTAACAAGAACACTGATGAGGGATACACCTATAACATGAAAATAGTTAATAACCATACCTTTGCCTCCCATTTAAGTTTTCAAGCTCTGCAATAAATCTGGCAAAGCACCGCACTCCATTACCACACATCTGTATTCCAGAAAGAATATAGGGTAATGCTATGTGCACATAAAGTGTGCAGATAAAGATCTGGGCATTCATTTTGGTGGGGTCCATCCCTGCACACATGAGACCCATCAAAATGAATGACCTAGATTTTTATGTGCACACTTTATGTGCACGAATCATTACTCCTGCAGTAAAAGGCTCAATAAGAGGATGAAAAAATGTTATTGAGCTCAACCTCCAAGTTCCAAGTACTAAACGGAAAAATGCATGTAATTATCTTATATATATATATATATATATAATTGACGAATTTACGAAGAACTTGGATACAATTGATGCATATGTAAAATTCTATTCAGCTTAATTTTTTGAAGCGAAACAACATTGGAAGGTGTTGCAGAAATTACCTCGGGTTCGCTACCATCAGAATTGAAGATCCTCATGGTGTAATCAGTGCCATTGATCCCCGGCATTGCAAAGATCACCCCGTCGGCACCAATCCCAAAGTTTCGATCACATAGCTTCACTGCTTGCTCAGGAGTGACCCTAGGCTCCATTGAATCTCGATTATCGACCTAACAATATAAATATTCACTTATCAAAAAAGTTCAGAAAGATTAAAAAAATCGAATTTCTATTGTCAATTGTTCGTATAATTAGCTTCCAAAAACAAGACAAATGGATTCACAGATCCATTTTAGCAACCAAGCAGAGCAGTTCAAGATTTTGTTTTTTTTTTTTTTTGTTTTACCAAAATGAAGTCGTTGCCGAGCCCATGGTACTTGACGAAGTGAAGGAATCCACTTTCCTTCCGATCGAGAAAAGATGTCTGGGATGTCTTCTCCTGAGCTTCAATGCTCATTGACGAAGCTGATATGCGGAGATTAGGGTTTCGGTGAGTGATGATTGGTCTGAGAGTGTTGAGTGGGAGAGAGAAAGAAGATGAAGACCGAAAGGAGTAGAGGGAGGAGTTGAGAGAGCGGCGAGTGGGCGATGAGAGAGAAAACGAGATGGTGGAAGCTATGGTCATGGCGTCGTCTGTTACAGCTCTCTCTCTCTCTCTCTCTCTCTACAATCAAATTAGAAACTCTGGTTTGATGTTTTTGGGGTCCAAAAGAAGAGTTCGAATCTGACTTGAATACGGGAAGAAAGTTAATTACAGGGTAAATTAAATGCTAAAAAACACTTTGGTACCCTGTGCTTATAGCGAAATTTCACTTTGGGCCTTACATTTTTAATTGCAACACTTTGGACCCTCAATTTACAAATTTGTTTCAATCAAGGACAATCCTTAACGGTGCTAAAAAAGACTAACAGAATGGACTTCATTGAGTTTCAATTAGGCCATGTACTTATAGCAGAGTTTCACTTTGGGCCCTGTACTTTTAGCGAAGTTTCACTTTGGGCCCTCTATATAGTCCATTTTGTTATACTTTTTTAATGCCGTTAACGATTGTCCTTGATTGAAACAAGTTTGTAAATTGAGGGCCCAAAGTGTTGCAATTAAAAATGTAGGGCCTAAAGTAAAATTTCGCTATAAGTACAGGGTGCCAAAGTGTTTTTTAGCCTAAATTAAAATAACACTGATCGTTTTTCACTAACATTCCTTAAACTTTAAAATTGAACAAATTTATTCCATAAACTATTATTTGTTGACACTAAAACCCTCTTTTAGGGGTGAGTTTGTGCAATTTGAATACTTCACAGGGTAAGTCTGTTCAGTTTTAAAATTTAAGAAACATTAATAAAAAAAGGTCATAATTTAGGGTGTGGTGCTGCAATTTCCCCTTAAATATATTCATAATGGACTGGTGCTACAATTGCTTAAAAGGTATTGGGCCCTCTACCTTAACAAACCTATGTAATGAAATCAGTCTTCTTGCAAATCCACATATCATGGGTCTTAAAGCCCACGTAAAAAAAAAAGGAATTAGACGAAGTGGTGGTGTGAGTCGCATTTCATTACATTTATCATACATGATAATGTGATGCGATATGCATTTGTGGTTCACATGTGTGAGTGAGTTGTAATTTACGAGTCGATTTAGGTGTCTGTGCAAGAAATCCTTCTAAGACTCTGTAAAATAAATGTTTTGATGTTGTGACGCCTCTCCGAGATTAAGACGGTCATTGTAGAATATGATAACTTTTATCTTATTCAGCGTTTGGTGGCGTCATTGAACATGATAAAATAGTCCTGAATTAAGTTTTTATCCCATGGAGAGTGGGATACCTCTAACTTATGGGGGTGGTGGGATTAGAAGTTTGGGATAATTTCTTGGGACAAAAAAACTTTTTCTTTTCTTTTTTCTTTTTCATTTTCATCATATATGCTATTTTTTCCTCTCTTTTCATTTTTCGATTTGCTTTTTTTTTATTTATTTATTTTTCAGATCCGGTGTTTTTCAGATCTTTTTTTCTTTCTTTTCTTTTTCGTTTTCGGAGATGACTTCTTCTTCTTATTCTTCTTTTCTCATATTTTTCTTCTTTTTTTTTCAGCTCTCTCTCATTTTTTTTGTTAAGATTCTTTTTTTTTTTCGCCTTTTTCATTTTCATATCACTTTAGGTTTTTTTTTCAAATCTCTTTTTTTTTCAGATCTACTCTTTTTTCCTTTTTTCTTTTTTCTTTTTTCTTTTTTTTTCCCCTTTCTTCAGACCCCGTTTTGTGTTTTAAAAAAAAAAACAATAATTTAGCTATTATTCGAAAATTATATCCGGGCACGATCAAACACATGATTAAGATATAACATTTTAATCCAATATATTCCAACTACAGGACAACATAACAACTTATTCGACAGGATTACTATCATATCCGATCTTTCCTTATCCTGTCCTATCCGACAGTTTTATCCAGTGTCACACCACAACCCGCTACACGCGGATTAAGACTGTGTAACAAAGAGTTGCCCAAAACAAAACACCCCTTATTAGCAATAAAGTAAGAGTTAAACATAGTAAAAGGAATTCGTTAGCTTAAACCGGCCCAAGGGTAAAATAAAAATTAAGAAAATATAGTCAAATTTTATATCAAAAGATAGCCCTTCGAGTCTCGATTCTAACGCGAAAAACGGTGCACGAATCCAAATTTCTAGAAAGAGTTATGTCTATTTCCGTAAAAGTCATCAGACTGGAAATATACTGCGGATTTTCTGTTTTCTAGCTACTAACTAAACAATAAAACAAGAATAAAGTTTTAAAATCGTCGAATGGTACTTGGACAGAGTTCTCCCTATTACAACATCATTCACCCTGTTAAACAAGAAATTAAAATACCAAAATATCACCAAAACACTTGAAAATACTTTCAAAACTTCAATCCACAATTCATATTACAAGGATTTAATATAAAACCAAAATATAAATTTATCTCCAAAAATCCAAACACTAGGAATATAATTATTCATCTAAACTCAATTACATATAAACATATTAAACATTAACCATTAATCTGGAGCTATCCCAGAATCCCCACAATTCAACGCTTCTCACTGTGATGCTCGTCTGAACCCGTGTGGCCATTAGTCACAAAAAAAAAAAAAAAAAAAAACGACTAAATTTTGGCTTAATGAGTACGCGGTAGTAATCATGCAATTGGAGTATTTAATGAATCATAACACCAATTATGCAATCACAACAATAAATGGTCGCAGGCGTGTCAAGTAATCAATCACCAACGTTCTGGACCCCTGATTCTGGGTCATTTTCACTTTTTCCGTCGCATATAGCGAAATCACACTCATTCATTTGTGACCGTAGTCAATTCGTTGTGGTCGTCACCACTATCTCATTTTCTCTAAGGATTTCACCATTTCTCGGTCCCTTATATATGGGCTAAATAATGGTAATTATCACTTGAGACTCTTTGACCCAAATAAGCATATAAGCAACTCAACATGTCAACATGACAATTTCATCATTTTGGACATGTTAAACAATAAATATTCACATACTTTTCTACTTAATCACAATTAAGCATTTTAAAGCATTTAATAGCAAATAAATAACATTAAATATCCAATTTTAGGATTAGGACACTCACCTCAACAATTTAAACAGCAAATTAATTGCCTAAAAGCTAATTCCTAGCAAGACCCAAGTCAAAGAATATTCAAAATGTGTTCCTACACATATTTGGTAAACTAAATGTTACCAATTCATTTGGGTCACGAAAAAAATCTATCGTTTAAACTAAAAATAAATTATACCAAAAGGTTAGACTTACCCTCACGAGTCCAAATATGGCTTCTGTTTTAGGAGTGAGTATCGTACAGTAAAGAAACGGCGTCGCAAAGTCGAACAGAACCGTCGTCACTTTTTTCCCTTCTCTCGACTAAACTCTCTGTTACTTTTTTTCCCTTTGTTTTGATGCCTACTAACTAACCGACTAACACATCCTCATATATTAGAGGATATGTTATAATTTTACTATATTTTTATTTATACCCCCATAAATTTTTAAAGTTCTATTATGAAACCCCCCCTAAACTTTATATTATTACCAAATATCTAACTGAGTATGTGTCTATATATTTCACGCATGGGTCCCAAAAGTGGTCCCAAATATTTTATGAAATTGCTAATTAGCCTACTTATTATGGACTATATTCTAATTCGCCCTCACACGGGTACCCATTTGGCACCATAAAAGGTCATAACTAGCAATAAAATATTCAAAATAATTAAACAATTATTCACTTAATCACATAAATGCAACTAAATGCAATTTATCTACTCTAGACCTCCCGTGGGTCCCATTTCACATCTGTCCAATGGTGCCCTTATCAAAGCACTTATCACATAGGGTAACTGGAACTTACCCAAATATCACATGCAATTAATTATACTAATTAATGCGTGAAAAATAAATATTACTTCCATTTTTTGCGTACGAGTATTACATCCGACCTGCCAAACGAGGCCTAAATATTTATCTAAAAATAAATGTTTACCTATGTATTTCACTATTTGTATTATTATCTGGTTCAAATTATGCTTTTGTTGTTAATTTTAGTATCCTGGTGAGGACGAATTAACACGTTATATAATTGGTAGGCTAATTAGTAACTTCGTAAAATCATGTGAAATAGCATTTTTATAACCAAATGTAAATTAGATGAAAACTTTTACAATTTTTAGTTTTCACTCGTTAAGCAATGAATTAGACGTGTAAGAAGTTTCGGAGAATAATTAGGAGTTTTGAGAACTCGCGGAGAGGTAAACACAATTTTCGAGAGTTGTGGCTATATATAGAAAGAGGTGAGATATTTTCATTTTTCATAAGTTTTATAACCTAAAAGCTAGAGAGGCCAAAAGGGAGATTTGAGAGCTTTGATCTTCGCGACGCCAAACGATGACCGTTCGTCCATTGGTTTTCAACCAAAATTTTATATTCGAACTTCTAGAGGTAAGAGCTCCGTTTTGATATCCACTAGGATTTGTTTGGATAAGTTTTTCGAAAACTCATTTTTTATAATTTTCCTAAAAAGTTGTTAATCGGACTTTTGATCGATAGGAATTGTACTAGGCGGACTTCTGCACAATCTTTGTGCTCGGGTTTTCTTTGGAACGAATTTTAGAAGCGTTAATCGGATGTGCGTGATTCAACTATGTGTTTTGGGATGATTTCTTAACATGTATTCATGTTTTGTAAGAAATGCATGGATTTGTTTATAGATATATATATATATATATATATTGTTTAGTTCATATTTGGCAACTCTATTGATAAGTAGACCCAATAGTACGATGAAATATTTTGATTATTTCGAAAAGCATGGTGAAATGTGATTTGAGCATGTTTAGTTGCTATTTGGGTCAAAGGAGCATGTGGTACCAATCCATTTTGTGGAGCCGATATAGGCATAAGGTCGCACATTTGAAGAAAATAAACATGGGTCTTACCTAGTCGCGTGGACTTATTGGTAAGGAGTTGCGGATTAGGAGTGTGGAACGTACATGTGAGACTCCGGAGATTAGTATGAAGTGTAGAGAATGTGAATGCGAGCATGTTTATCATTCATGTGCATTGTTGTTTAATTCACTAAGCGTTAGCTTAAACAAATCGAAATATGTGTGGTTATTCAAATAACCATTTTAGGTGTTAATGCAAGCGAGGAATCGGAGAAGTGATTATAGGGTTTCAGGAGTACAATTAGAAGACGAATGAGCATGATTACCCCATAGTTTTGGAAATAGAAATGTTGTAATTAGAAATTTCATGAGTTTCATCTATGTTTAAATTAGTATGTTAAAACTGATTCGTAATGTTGTAATAGACAGTAATCTATTGTAATTATGTTTCAGTAATGTTATAATTCAGTTAGGATCATTTTGGAAGGAGGGTGGAGTGTGTGTTTGGTCCCTGGTTGAATTCAGGAAGCTTTTAACTTGGAAATTTCAGAATGTGCTGCAACAAAGAAACCAATCGATTGGTTTATGAAAACAGTCGACCGGACCATTTTGTTAAGCAATTCACTGCATCATTTTATGAAAACCAGTCGACCAGGTCCCCTAACATAGTCGACAAGATTGTGTTCCAGAATCAGATCGTTTTACTTGGACTGGATCTCAATTGACCGGAACTTTGATCAGTTGACTGGATCTCTGTTTTCAAAAGAGGTGTTTCTTTAAGTGTTTTCAATTGGGCAAAACTTTTATAGTCTGAAATTGTGGATTTCTACTGTTGTTTATTTAGCTGCTGTTTAGTTAAATTGATTTAGGCGAGCCTCGGTGGCATGCCACTGGCTTCGGTTTTGCTATTATGGGACCGAGCTGTGACATTTAGTGGTATTAGAGCAATATGTTTAGAGCCTTGGGAATGAGTGACGTTATATGCTGAGTGATGTCGAGTGGAGTGTATGATTGTGACGATATTATTATTATCATTGTAGAAATGCCACATATGTTTGCAATTGTTGATTGTGATAATAATCAGTGCACCTATATATATTGTGGCATGGCATACATAACAGGGCGAATACTTAAGATGTCATGACTAGCCCGATAAGAGAGTTGTCACTGCATTCGCGTATGGATCAGATAGTGAATATGGTGGAAAATTTTGTTCAAGTCGTAAGTAACCGAGACCAGATGAATGTTCAGGCCCACCGGTTGAAGTTCGATATATCAATGCACCACCAGTACCCAGACCTCAACACACAATCATAGAACAATTCCACAAGCGAAAACTGACCTTGTACCGTGGACAAACTGACGTAGACTTAGCCGATCATTGGATAATGGACATAGAAAGATATTTCCGTACCCTGATATGCACTAATGAGGAGAAAGTTCTTTACGCATACGATACATTGATGGGAGAAGCATTGGATTGGTGGAATAATGTGCTCGAATAAGGGAAACCAACTACATGGGAGCATTCAAAGATGAATTCAATAAGCGTTTCTTTCCGCGATCAGCTCATACTCAGAAACATCAAGAGTTTGCGAGTCTGATTCAGGGTGATATGATTGTAGGTGAGTATGCCTCTCGTTATAATGCTTTGTTATGCTTTGGGAAAACTACCATTCCGACTGATGAAGATACGACGCAAAAATTTGAGGAAGGGCTTAGGGAGAATATCCGTAGCCGCGCTGACACTTTGCAACACCCGACCATTTCTGTAGTTGAAGAAGCTGCCCGCATAGCTGAGAAAGGTGTCGAACGATATCAGCAAGGGCAACAAGGGAAGAGATCAAATGACAATAGAAGCAAAGGTCAAGGGAATGCCAAGAAGCCATTCACGCAAAGTTCGGGATCATATGTGGGTAACCAAGGAGGAAGTATGTTCATCGGAGACTCAAGACCGTTGTGCCCAACTTGTAATACGCGTCACAAAGGGACTTGCTATCTATTGAGCAAGTGTTACCTTTGCAAGCAACTAGGGCACATATCCCGAAAATGTCCTTTAAACACAAATGTGACTACACCTAACACAACCTCGAACACCAAGAGCTACAATCCGAAGATGAGAAGGAAATGTTTTGAGTGTGGCCAACTAGGGCATATAGTGAAGAATTATCTGAGTAAGAGACAACCGGGAATGAGTATCGGGGCATCGAGCATGCCAAGTGGATCAAGGACAGAACCAAGAATGGATAAAAGGAAAGGAGTCAAGCAACAATAAAGGCGATATTTCCATCTTAGGTTGGTGAATACGGATGATACGGTCGTATCAAGTATCCTTCATATTTGTTCATATCCCGCACGTATACTCATGGATTCTGGTTTAACGCATTCATTTGTGTCCCGTGATTTTGTTAAGCATTTAACTATTAAGTAACGGCGAGTGGAATAGATGAAAAAGCTCTATTCTCTAGTGAGAAGAAGGATAACAAAGAGAGAAAGTCGAGAGATGCACAAGCACTTGTTACACAAGAGAGGCCAAGGCATGAAAAAAAGAACTCTAGTGGAGGTAGTAGTGGAGGAGCACGACATAGAACTCCTATGAAGGACAAGGAGTGTTACTATTGTGGAGAGAAGGGTCACTTTATATGAGATTGCCTGGCAAATAAGGATAATAGAGGTATCGCTGCAAACATGTTGGAACATTTGGATGAAGATGTCATAGAAGTCATAACAATTACAGAGAAGGAGAAGCAAACTACGGATTGGGTTCTTGATGCATCTTGTTTTGCTCATTTGTGTTTGCATGTAGATTGGTTCTCGTCCTACAAACCGATGGAGGTAAAAGTGCATTCACAATTGGAGAAATCAAGGGTGTTGAAACCGTTCGAATCAAGGCTTCAAATGGGTTGACAGGGCTTTTGACGGATTGCTTCATGTTCTGGGATTGAGGAGAAACGTAATTTCCTTGGGAATATTGGATTCCAAAGGATGCTCGTTTGTCGCAAAGAAAGGCTTCATGAAGGTGAAGCGAGATTCTCGTATAATGTTTTTGGGAAAGAATGTTGGAAATTTGTACATTTTGTTAGGAAGTACTGTCACAACCCATCCCGCTACGCGCGAAAATAGGACACGTAACACGCCATCAAGGCTTATCCAGTTTCATTAAAGTAAAATTAGCAGTGGAAACATAAGTCAAATCTATTTCAAATCAGAGCTATAAAAAAGTTTTGTCAGTTGGAACACTTCCCAAAAGAATCCAGTTGAGAAACAGAGGTCCAGTCAACTGTATCGGGAGTCCAGTCGATTAAAGACCTAAAGCAGTAAGTTAAAAAGTTCAAAACCCTGTCCAGTCGACTGTGTTGGGGACTCAGTCGACTAGGACACCAAATTATCAGTCGACTGACTCATGACCGGTCGACTGGGTTACTATTCAAGCAGGAAGTGATGCCCTGGGACACGATGTCACGCTCCGGAACATCATAAATAAAGAAAAATAAATTTCCTTTATGGGTCTATAGGGAATGACCGGTGAATGTCACTATCTCCCACACCACGCAGTACTAATCCAAACAAGAATAGTAACCAACTAAAATATAACAATAGTAATACTATTACAAACTATCAGAGTGTGGTCCACGGGATCACAACAGGTCTGGAGACAACATATGCCTAAGTACCCGCTAAACAAAACAAGTTCAACAGTAATAATAAGCTTAAACATAAACTAGATAAACTATCTTTAGATCTTCAGATCTTCAGCTGGCGTAAGGGTAGTCGTTAGTGTAGTAGCCTTCTATGGCATAATCGGCATCTGTGGGGCCACCCTCTGTGAAATCACCCTCAGTGTAGTAACTATCATCATAAGTGTCCTCACCTGCAGAATAAGGTACAGGATAGTCTGGACGGGGGAAAGTCCGGGCAATAAAAGGCCATCAGCTTACTGAGAGCTGAGTGAGTATAAACTAACGAGGTACCAGTTATCTGAAGTAAACACGAGCTTATGAAAACACGAATTAACAATCTTATTATAATGATAATCATAACTTGTTTCTTTATTAAACATCGTAGCCAACCCTTATTGTCCTGTTACTCAAAGACCGATGATTTACAATACTCTTTAGAAGAACAGACTTAATCGTTTCACATATGTATATATACCATCATTTTGTCCATTTGCTCGTTAAGGATATAAACCATCCACTGCATTCATGGACACCACGTCAGTCCATCCCCCGCTCGTTAAGAATATAAATCATCCACCGCATGTCAGGGATATAAGACTTTGAATAACAGCACATCAAATCTATTGCCACGACTTATCGTTGTATACCAGTGATCATCCATCCACCGCTCGTTAAGGATATAAACCATCCACCGCTCGTTAAGGATATATCGTAGATCATCTGGATACCTTAGGACTACATGGTCCCGCTCACTGCTCGTTAAGGATATAAACCATCCACCGTATGTGAACGCATATTATGACCAGACGTCTTCCCACGTACCATTCCAGAACTTATCAAACCTACCTGAGTTACGTTCTAATATCGACACATGACAATTCCCAATGTGGCCTGACTACTCAGATTAAAAGAAAATGAATATCGAACCATACAAGAATCAACGGGTTACACACGTTATTACTTATCCATTCTGTATAATTATACTTAACTTTGTTGTCACATTATCCCTGTCTAACCCAAAATCCCATAACGGAAGTCCAAATCGAGAAACAAACAACCGAACCCTTAATATAATAAACAGGCAAAGGAAACCATGTTTTGCCCATACCAATCGATTGGTATAAGGTCCAATCGATTGAGATAAAAACTATGTCAATCGATTGCTACTCATGGCAATCGATTGGGAATTAAATAATGTCAATCGATTAGAATTCTGTCCAATCGATTGGGATAAAAATAATGTCAATCGATTGGAATTTTGTGCAATCGATTGGGTCCAGACTGATGGCAATCGATTGGTAATTATGCCAATCGATTGGCACTTCGTCTTCACCAGCAGATTGCAAAAATAGCATATATAAACGTACACCTCATGCATATAACACGTCTAAGCTTCATACTAACTTGTGTATACATCCAATAAAGGGACCAAGGGAGTTAAAACTCACCAAGGGTGTGTTTGGGTGTGTGTGAGCTTAAATCCTCCAAGCTCTCTCTTTCCTCCTTCTCTTTCTCTCTTCTCTGTCTCTTCTTTCTTCTGCTTTCCTTCTTCTCTTCTTCTTCTCCCAGCTGCCAAGGCAGTGTGTGTGTATGTGGGTGTATATATATATGTGTATATATATCCACACATTCTCTCTCAATCTCAACTGGTCAAAACAGACCCAAGGCACAAATTGAGTTCATATATATAGAGTTGAGAGAGTACCACACGTTCAAAGTTAAAGAAAAGAAGAAAACTTGTCTCAGCTTATGTCAATCGATTGGGACACAAGTCAATCGATTGGCAATAGATATTAAAAGGTAATCGATTGGGAAGAATGTCAATCGATTGGTATGTTAACACGTAATCAATTTTAGTCGGTAAAATGACAATCGATTGGGAACATGTCAATCGATTGGTATCAAAAAGTGTCAATCGATTGGGATAAATGACAATCGATTGGTAACCAAATTTCACCAAAAGGAAAGAAAAGTTTATAGAATGAAGTTTTATTTATTCATACTCTCCAAAAATTCAGGATATTACATCATCCACCACTCAACAAAAGATTTCGTCCTCCAAATCAAAGACAACGAGGTCTAAAACAAAAACGGAAAGTTCTCACGCATCTCTGACTCTAGCTCCCACGAAGCTTCTCCTTCATCATGATGCTTCCACTGAACCTTGACTAGCGGAATTTCCTTGTTTCTGAGCTTCTTGATCCCTCGATCCAAAATACAAACTAGTCCTTCATTGAACGTAACATTGTCGTTGACTTCAATGTCCTTAAAGTTGATCTCGTGCGCTGGGTTGTTGGCACACTTCCTCAGCATACTAATGTGGAAAACGTTGTGCACTCCTGACATCTTCGGCGGTAATGCAAGGCGATAAGCAACTTTCCCAACGCGCTCTAGAATCTCGAATGGTCTGATGAATCGTGGCGATAACTTGCCTCTCTTCTGACCAAATCTGACGATGCCTCAAACAGGTGAGACCTTGAGTAGCACGTGATCTCCAATGGCAAACTCCAAGTCTTTGCGTCGCTTGTCAGCATAACTCTTGTGTCGGGTCTGAGCTGTCTTCATCTTCTCACGTACAATCTGGATCTTCTCACTGGTCTCTCATACCATCTCTGGCCCAAGAAGTTGAGTATCTCCGACTTCGGTCCAACAAAGCGGTGATCAGCAAGGTCTTCCGTACAAAGCTTCAAACGGCGCCATTCCTATGCTCGAATGATAACTGTTATTGTAGGCGAACTTGATCAAAGGTAGATGCGTCTCCCAAGAATTCTCAAAATCAATTACACAAGCATGTAACATATCCTCCATTACTTGATTTACCTGTTCAGTTTGCCCATCGGTCTGCGGATGAAATGCTGAACTCCAGTTTAATGTCGTTCCCATCGCTGTTTGGAGACTCTTGCAAAATTCTGCGGTAAAATGCGAATCTTGATCTAACACGATAGAAACAGGTACTCTATGTAACCGTACTACGTGTTGCAAATACATCCAGCTCAAACGTTCCACTGAATACGTCATAATGTAGGCGATAAAATGTGCCGTCTTTATAAGTCGATCCACGATTACCCAAATAGCATCATGGTTCTGCTATGACTTCGGCAATCCTACCACGAAATCCATGGTGATGTATTCCCATTTCCATTGAGGAATTGGTAACGGCTATAGGAGTCTAGGTGGTTTCTGATGTTCTGCCTTTACTTGCTTACAAGTAAGACATTGAGATACATACTCAGTTATTTCTCTCTTCATTCCTTCCCACCAGAAATTCCTCTTCAGATCCTTGTACATCTTCGTACCTCCTGGATGAATAGTCATCCGTGACTTATGAGCTTCATCCAATATTTCTGTCTGGATATTTTCTTCTTCAGGTACACAGAGTCTACCTTTACATCGTAAGGCTCCGTCCGTACTGATACTCCAGATTTCTGGTTCCTTAGCTGACATCTTCGCGAACCATAACTTTAAATCTTCAATTATTTGTTGTGCTTCTATGATACGACTGATCAAAGTTGGCAGTATAATAAGGCATCCAAAATATTGTCTTTCTATTGGTTTCACTGGCTAAAGCTCGAATTCAGCTAATAATTCTAATGCTCTCCATTCTTGAATAAGTAATATAGCGATCATTAGTCAAGGTTTATGACTCAAAGCATCTACTACTACATTCGCTTTACCTGGATGGTATTGCAATGAAAAGTCATAGTCTGTAAGTAACTCCATCCACCTTCGTCGTCGCATGTTCAACTCCTTCTAAGAGAACAAGTACTTCAAACTCTTATGATCGAAAAATAGATCAAACTTCTCTCCATAGAGATAGTGTCTCCAGATCTTTAATGCAAACATTATTGCTACTAATTCTAAATATGCGTCGGATAATTCTTCTCATGTACTTTCAACTGTCTTAATCCATATGCAATAACATTCCCATCGTGCATCAGTACACACCCAAGTCCTTGGTGCGATGCATCACTATAGATCACATACCTTTCTCCACTCTTAGGTATCGCAAGTACTGGTGCAGAAGTCAAATTTTCTTTTAACTCCTGGAATGCTCCCTCATGTTTGTCTGTCCATTCGTACTTTATTTCCTTCCTTGTTAAATTCGTTAAAGGTCCTGCTAACTTGGAAAATCCTTCCACAAATCTTCTGTAATATCCTGCTAAATCGAGGAAACTTCTAATCTCTGTCGCATTGGTTGGTCTGTTCCAGCTTAAGACTGCATCAATCTTAGATGAGTCCACTGAAATACCGTCCTGAGATATAACATGTACCAAGAATTTGACTTCCCGTAGCCAAAATTCACACTTGCTGAACTTTGCATACAACTTATTATCTCGAAGTGTCTGCAATGCAATCTGTAAGTGCTCTTTTTGGTCTTCTTCCGTCCTTGAGTAGATTAAAATATCATTGATAAATACTATAATGAATTTATCCAGATATGGTCTGAATACTCTATTCATTAAGTCCATGAATACTGCTGGAGAGTTTGTTAACCCAAAAGGCATAACCAGAAACTCGTAATGCCCGTACCTCGTCCTAAACGCAGTCTTTGATACATCCTCTGGTCGAACTAATAACTGGTGATATACCGAACGTAGATCGATCTTAGAGAAAATCCTTGATCCTTGTAATTGGTCGAATAGGTCGTCTATCCGAGGTAGTGGATATCTATTCTTGATTGTGACCTTATTTAACTCCCTGTAGTCCATACAGAGTCGAAGTGTCCCTTCTTTTTTCTTTACAAATATAACTGGTGCTCCCCAAGGTGACGTGCTAGGACGAACAAATCTTAGATCTTCAAGTTCCTGGACTTGCCTCTTTAATTCCAACATCACAGTTGGTGCCATCGTATACAGAGTCTTAGATATCGGTTATGTTCCAGGTATTAGTTCCACACAAAAGTCTATTTTCCTTTTCGGTAGAAGTCCCTTAATATCCTGGAATATATCCTGAAAGTTTTGTACAGTAGGAATCTGATCCATCTTGGGTTTCGAATTCGTGTTCCCTATTGTAGCTATCCCACTTGTTAATAACATATCGCTTGTCGGCTGACACTGAAATCTAATCGCCGGACACCCTGGTGTCAGAAATGCAATCGTCCTAGTAGGCCAATCCAGGTTGGCATTATACTTAGTCAACCAATCCATCTCTAGGATAAGGTCAAACTCTGACATTGACAGAACTACCAAGTCAGCTGAAAGATTCCTATTTTCCAAAGTTAATAGGCAATCCTTGCACACTTTACTCAGCTTAACAGTCACTCCCAAGGTAACACAGCCTTCAGTGCTGGCTCAAGTGTCTGGGGTTCTAAACCCAACTGACGCACAACCTTAACAGCAATAAAAGAACGTGCAGCTCCAGTATCGAATAAAACTTTAACTAGACTATGAAAGAGTACAAGCGTACCTTCCAAATACTGTTGCTTATCGGCATTAAATCCTGGTTTTTCTGGGATTATTGCATTCATCCTCGTCTGATCTGGAGGTCCTTGAATCCCTTGAACTGGTGCCCTGTAGTATCCTCCTCGTGGTGCACGACAATCCTCGCTCAAGTGTCTTGGTTTGTTGCAATTTCGACAGTTAGCACCATACGATGGTTAACCCTGGAAACTGTGTAGAACTTGGCAATGTGCCCTGGCTTTCCACAATTAAAACATCCTCCACTATTGCTTGGCGGGGCTATTTGTCATGCTCGTTCCAGAAGTTCATAGTTTAATCATGCATGATATGAAATTTTATGAATTATCATTGATATATGATAATTGAGGATAAGTGGTTGACTGTGGTCAACGGTAAGGTGTCAGTGAGGACACGGGAACATGGAAGTTCATATTGCATAATCATGAGTAAATGGCATTTATATGATTAAATGTTATTTGACTTTATCTGGTATTTCTGTGAATAGTAATTATACCTGTGTAGTATAATTCTGGTAATCTTTGATATTGTAATATTATTTTGAGAACTGTGGTGAGAACGTGAGAGATACGTTAATTAAAAAGGTAGGTTGTGTAGAGATTTCACAGAATATAGTTTTGGACGTTATTTTGGACCCAAACGAAACCTAGTCGAAAACTTTTGAAATTTATAGTTTTCACTCGTAAAGGCATAAAATGGACGTGTGCGAAGTTTCATGGGTTAGAGTAAAGTTTTGAGAAACTTGCGGGGAGGTAAACACAATTTCCGAGAAGTTTGCCTATATATAGATGAGGATGAGATTTCATTCTCATCCAAACTCAAAAATATCTAGAGAGAGGAGAGAGAAAGGAGATTTGGTTGCCACGAGCTTGCCGGCGACATATGACAACCGTTCGTCTGTCAGATTTTCTCCAGATTTCAGATTTGAACTCGTGGAGGTAAGATCTACGTTTTGATACTACTTAGGCCGTGTTTGGCCAAGTTTTGAAAAAATATTAATTCTAGACTTTTGGAAAAAATCAGGTAAAACTTGTAGGAATTTTCTCAAATTCGAAATCCAGCGTTTAATTAGCCTCCTAGTCAATCCTTCAAAGTTTGGGGGAAATCGCACGAGGTATGAAGTCTTAACTTATGAAATATAGAGAATTACATGTTTTATATTTCGACGACGAAATTGTGATCCGGACAAAATCCATGTGTTAATTGTAGGCCCGTTAATTATGCACGCGCTAAATTGTGAAAAGCATGTCTAAATTTATGCGAGCACGTTGAGTTGTCTATGTGGGTCAAAGGGGAGTCTTATACAAATTCATGCCGGAGTAAGCTTCTCGATGTTTGAGAATTTGAGTAGCGACGGCTACTGTGCATGGTTGTAGGCTTGGACTTGCCATGACACTTGTTGGGATGTAATGGTTGTAGGCTTGGACTTGCCATTGACATCGCGGTTTAAGGCTTGGACTTGCCGCTACCGGATGAATGCGTATTTTTCTCCCTAGAGACTATTGTATGATTTATGAGATTAAAACATGTTTTACCATACATTGCATATGTTAGAACTTGTACGCTCAGCATATAGCTGAGCAGTGGAGATGTACTCCATTGCAGGTAAGAAGAAAGACAAGAAGAAGCGCGATGAGTGAGGCCGATGAACGCCGGGGAAATTACACTTGTATATGTTTTTTGTTTTAAATCCTAAACTAATGTAAGGATTGGAATTTGTGATATGTTGTAATAGAACCATAGATTAGTTTCACAGTATTGTAATCTTGTAATTGAACGCCTATAGTTATGTTTTATATGTTGAATTATCAGTTGTGGTTGTATTGGTGTTGGAATTAAGAAGCATGGGTTGTTAGTATTTTCATCCCAGGGCTGCCAGCAGGGGAGCAGTCGACTGGACCCAGGGTCAGTCGACTGGACCCCGTGTATTTGAGGCACTGAAAGTGATTAGTGAGAGAAGCAGTCGACTGGACCCTTGATCAGTCGACTGAACCACTGTTGAATTTGGCTACTGCTTCTATTAATAGAAAAGCAGTCGACTGGGTCCCCATGTCAGTCGACTGGACCCCTTTTGAGTAAGTTGCATTTTGGGTTATGCTTAACCCAGTCGACTGGACAGTCGACTGGACCCCTGTGGAGGATTTAGGGTTTTAGTTTCTGCCAGGCACAGTCTACTGGACCCTAGTACAGTCGACTGGGCAGTCGACTGAACCTCTGTATTTTGAAATGGATTCTTGTGAATACTTTCAATTGTACAAATTTCTTTTATAACTCTGATGTCAATGGATTTTATAAACTCAGAGGGTAATGTTCCCTAAGTTTTAAATACCCAGGGTTGTTTTAAAGTTTTTTTTTTCCGCTGCGTATAGATATATAACGTTTGAATGAGCCTTGGTGGCGTGCCACGTGTCCTATTTCCACGCGTAGTGGAATGGGTCGTGACACTATTAGCAGTGCTTGAGGTTGTGATCCTAGCTGTGGATATTGCTGGGCTCGATTATAACCCTGTAGAGGTTTCCTGGTTCCCTTCTAAGTTCTCTTGTTACTTTGGAAAGTCCCCTGTGGTTTCCAACCTTGGGTATTCCTCGGTAGTTGTGATTGGAAATTCCTCTGCGGAAATCGTCTTGACGATTGAAGTCGATTCATCTGTGGTCGCTATACTGGATATGCATCCTTCTCTAGACTTCAGCAAGTCTGACTAGTCCTTCAAAACTCTGGTTCAAGTGACCAATCATCATATGGCGAAGATGGGGATTCAGTCCCTAGTGAAATCTTTTCACCTTCTTCTGCGGTGTATCGATCATATGATGGGCGAATCGAGACAGTAGTTCAAACTGTGTAGTATATTCCCTTACCGTCCATTCTCCTTGAACTAAGCTCAAGAAATTCTTCTCCTGTTGATCCTTTTCATCTTCCGAAAAATACTTCTCTAAAAATCTTCCCTTGAACGTCTCCCAAGGCATTGCTCTTGCAGCGTTTATTCCTATAGTGGCTCGTTCAGCTTCCCACCAATCTGCGGCGGCATAGGTGAGCTGGAATGTAGCAAGGCGACGCTTCTCTTGCTCGCTGCACTCCAATGCTTCAAAAATCAATTCCATTTCCCTTATCCATTGCTCGGCTTTCCATGGTTCCGTCACTCCATCAAACTTTTCAGGACGTAATCCACGAAAATTTGCTAGTAACTTGTCTCATGTTTGCCTTTGCTGGAACAGTGCAACTGGGGTTTGGACAGGTCGTTGATTGGTAGCATTGTTGTAGGTATCACCTACATGCTCCATTCTCTGCATGAATGCTTCAAAAACTCCAGATGGGTCCATTCCTTCTGGAATAAGTGCTCCAATACATGCTTGGTGATTTCTCAAGGGTCCTACCATAATGATAACGAGTATTGCCTACAAGAGACGTCGATTGGCTGAAAATCTTCCCGCAGAAACAAAACAAAATAGGGTGGAAAACAACAAGAATTAACAGTTCTACCAAATAACACATCAAAGCAACCACACGATCAATAACAACGTACTGCTCGTATAAATCAAAAGATGTACCGCATAGTACATACTAGTCAAACTGTGTACCACGTGGGATAAAGCGAAAACAGTACTAAGGTCAACTATTACAACGCTACAACTACTACTGCTAATATCTATACAAAGCTATGGTCAAATAGATATCTCTCAAGCTCCCAAAAATCTGGAGGACAACATATACTAATATAATCTAACAAAAACAAAAATCCGCTGCAGATCCTGACTCAAAGGTCGTCAGCATCTGATCCTACTGGTGGCGCCTCATCCTCTAAATCGATATCCATCTCCTCGAGTGGATCATCCTGAACTGGTGCAACAAGATCTCCAGCTACCACTCCAATATCCCAATCCTCTATCACCTCTGCATCAGGGTCCTCCATCGCATTTGCTATCACCTGGTTGGCGACCTCGACTGCCACTGCTGCGAATCCATCAGCGATGTCAAGAGCTCCTGCTATCGCAGCCTCTCCCATAGCAAAACTTGCTGGCTGGGCTACCATCCCGGCTATCCATCCTACTGCCATATCGACCATGGCTGCCATATGCATAATAGGTCCGGCTGGTATCTAAAGCATAACGGGTGCCTCTGGTACAACGATCTCCTCATCGGCCACGTCCTTAACTACTACATCGGTCTCTACCTCTATGTCTGCCTCCACGGCCTCTGGGTCTGGTGCTGGATCCTCTGGCTCAAACTCTGGCTCCTCGGGATCATCCTCTAGCTCATCATCATCTGCGTCGTCCATATGATCATCCTCTGTTGGGTCCTCGTCGTCTATTAGTTCCTCCTCTCCATCCCTATTAATATCCTCATCGGGATGCTCGTCCTCTGGCTCTGGATTTTCCTCATCCTGAATCGGCTCAGGCTCCTGAACGGGTACGTCGGGTACCGATGATGACGGGGCTGCCGGTGCTAGTACAGCTACAGGCTCTGGTAGAACAACTAAAATGGCTCTCAGCTCAATCTCATCCATCTCTGGCTTACTCTGAACTAACCGTAATATCTCCTGAAAAATATCTCTACCAACTCTCGCAGAAGATAAGCATCCATATGCATCTGTGTCGGGTGAGTACTCCCAGTCACATAAAGCTCCCTCCACATGTCCTCCTCCATGTGTCGACTAGCTATCTGGCACACTTGCTCACGATAAAACTCAGGGTCAGCTGGCTCCACGGTATCCCCATGGATGATGTGTCCTCCATAAGCATCGGTAATAAACTGATGAAACTCAGGATCCATGCTATCCTGCAAAGATACTATCTATCGTCAGATGGACGATCTTATCTCAACTCATATCTTATCTCAAAGAAATTTTAACATACTAGGACCAGATGCTATGGGATGATTAGTGAATGAAAGTATCACAAACCTAGGGCTCTGATACCAAAAATCCTGTCACGCCCCGCAGCATAAATAGAGATAAATAAATTTCCTTTATGGGTCCATAGGGAATGACCGGTGAATGTCACTATCTTTCACACCACGCAGTACTAGTCCAAACAAGAATAGTAACCAACTAAAATATAATAATAGTAATACTATTACAAACTATCAGAGTGTGGTTCATAGGATCACAACAGGTCTGGAGACAACATATGCCCAAGTACCCGCTAAACAAAACAAGTTTAACAGTAATAATAAGCTTAAACATAAACTAGATAAACTATATTTAGATCTTCAGATCTTCAGCTGGCGTAAGGGTAGTCGTTAGCGTAGTAGCCTTCTCTGGCATAAACGACATCTGTGGGGCCACCCTCTGTAAAATCACCCTCAGTGTAGTAACTATCATCATAAGTGTCCTCACCTGCAGAATAAGGTATAGCATAGTCTGGACGGGGAAAAGTCCAGGCAATAAAAGGCCATCAGCTTACTAAGAGCTGAGTGAGTATAAACTAACAAGGTACCAGTTATCTGAAGTAAACACGAGCTTATGAAAACACGAGTTAACAATCTTATTATAATGATAATCATAACTTGTTTCTTTATTAAACATCGTAACCAACCCTTATCGTCTTGTTATTGGAAGACCGATGATTTACAATACTCTTTAGAAGAACAGACTCAATCGTTTTATATATGTAGATATACCATCATTCTGTCAATTTGCTCATTAAGGAAATAAACCATCCACCACATTCATGGACAACACGTCAGTCCATCCCCCGCTCGTTAAGGATATAAACCATTCACCGCATGTCAGGGATATAACGCTTTGAATAACAGCACATCAAATCTATTGCCACGACTTATTGTTGTATACCAGTGATCACCCATCCACCGCTCGTTAAGGATATAAACTATCTACCACTCGTTAAGGATATATTGTAGATCATCTGGATACCTTAGGACTACATGGTTCCACTCACTGCTCGTTAAGGATATAAACCATCCACCGCATGTGAACGCATATTATGACCGAACGTCTTCCCACGTACCATTCCAGAACTTATCAAACCTACCTGAGTTATGTTCTAATATCGACACATGACAATTCCCAATGTAGTTTGACTACTCAGATTAAAAGAAAATGGATATCGAACTCATACAAGAATCAACGGGTTACCCACATTATTACTTTTATCCATTCTGTATAATTATACTTAACTTTATTGTCACATTATCCCTGTCTAACCCAAAATCGCATAACGGAAGTCCAAATCGAGAAACAAACAACCGAACCCTTAATATAATAAACAAGCAAAGGAAACCATGTTCTGCCCATACCAATCAATTGAGATAAAAACTATGTCAATCGATTGCTACTGTAATACCCGTACCCGGAGAAATGGGGTAATATCTGCTTAGCATGCATTAATTAGTATAATTAATAGCATGTGATAATTTGGGTAAGTTCTAATTACCCCGACGTGTCAATTGCTTGATAAAAGGGCACAGTTGGACATATATAAATTGGGACCCACGGGAGGTCCAGATTAAATAAATTGCATTTAGTTGCATTATATGCTTAATTGAGTATTTGTTTAATTGCTTTAATATTTTATTGTTATCTGTGGTCTTTTATGGTGCCAGTTTGAGTACCCGTGTGAGAGAGAATAGGAACCGGATTAATAACTAGTAGGTTAATTGGCAACTTTACAAAATATGTGGGACCACGTTTGGGACCCACACGTGACATAGACAAATACCCACATAGATATTGGATAGCTAATGAAATTGTTTAGGGGATGTTATAATAACCCTTAAAGAAATGTTGGGGGTGTAAAAGGAAATAAACTAAAATTTGGCTAGAAAGCCCAAGAGGTTGACACCTCTTGAGCACGAGTCATCTCCTTCTTCATATATCAAAACATAGAGATACAATACATGGAATGAAATTCAGCCATTGAAGACCTCCACCGTCTCTCGTCGTCTTGCCGTTTCATCGCCGTCGGTACACCGTTTCGCGAACCGAGACCGTATTCGGACTCGTGGAGGTGAGAGGATCGTCTCTATACATTTCATTTTCAGTTTCGTTGACGTTTTCCACGACCGTCTTTGACGTGCCGATATATATATATATATATATATGTGAAATTGATATGTAGGAATATCATTGGAGTTAATTAGAGCTAAAATTTGCAAGGAATTTGGAGATTTTAGGCTCAACTTGGAGCAATTTGTGAGGTGAGTACTCTAATCCGAAATTGGGTGTTAAATGGTGCTTATGTGATATTGGGTATGATTAAAATGCTTAGTTTTTGAAGTTGTAGTTAAAGCATGTGTTAATTAGAGCTTAACATGTCAAATTTTGTAGAAATTGCTCTGTGATATGTTTGATGTGCTTATGTGCTTAATTGGGTCAATGAATGTCAGTAATGATTACCATTATTTAGCCCGTAGTAACGGGACGATGTTTTTCTCAAGAAAAAGGGAACGGTGGTGACGACCACAACGATTTGACTACGGTCACGTGAGAGTGTGTGTTTCGCTATATGCGACGTTGAAGTGAGAAAAGGTCCAGAATCTTGGGTCCGTTGCGATGGTGATTAGTTACTTGACATACCGGCGACTACTTATATTGTTGTGTTGCTTAACATTGCATATGCGCATTTCATACTCCGTGGCACGGTTAAAGTATTCACTAAGCGTAAGCTTAAAACAAAATTAGTTTCTGTGTGGTTATTGAATAACCACTGCAGGTACGGATCGTGACGAGGAAAGGAAGTGATCGGAAATCCGGGGGAAGAGTTATGTTGTTTATATGTTCATAAGTTGTAATTATGTTTGTCTTGGTAGAGATGGAACTCATGTTTGTAATATAGTAGTTGTAAATACTTTTGTTGTAAGAACAAGATGTATTTTGGATTCCAAACTTCTTCTATAAGTTGTAAAATGTTAAGTACCAACTTTTAATGCTTTAGAATGTGATTTGGGAACTTGTTAATATGTCGGGTGTTCTCCCATTGAGTGTAAGTGTTGAGCTCTTGGACTCTTGTGTGTGATATGAACTTGAGATTGAGTTGGGAGTCATGTTGGAGAATGTTGTGCTTGTAAAATGGGACTTGTTTTCAACTTGAATTGCAAAAGAGTTGTATTTTGGTTTGAACAAGTGTTTTGATAGGGTATTGAATTCATTTGCAACTAGTTTCTATATGCTTATACTAGTTTTTGACAAAAGTAAGAATTTGGTTGCTTGATTTGTCCAAATGAGGTTGAGTTTATAATCTATAAGATGTTAATGGTGTTTTTACAGGTTTGGTTAATGTTGGAGGAGTTTTAGTAGGTGTTTGAAATGTGTTTCCAAAGTTCCAACAAGGTTGGTTTAAGTTTGGGTATGTTTAGACTTGAAAACAGGGGTTTTAGCAGCAGGGAAAACACTTCTGCAGAATCCGGATCGATCCGGGTCTCGTGCTGTAGACACCCCAATTTTGATCGACGTCGAATTTAGGAGAGCGTCACCTTCACGTCCAATGATGATAAGGACCGAAAAGATTCGAAGTATTCCAAGCTCTTCAGAAAGTTCTCCAAACACGATAAAATTTCACAGAAAGAAGAAAATACCAGGTATTTGGGAGAATTCAGGTATAAAACACCATTTTCGGAAATGATCTTCAAAATTAAGTTTCTTTAAGAAAAAAGAAGAAGGAAAAGACCTAAAAAGGGAAGTTCAACAGAAAACGGCGCACGGCAGTATGCCGCGGCACTCAGTGAGTACCGAACGATGTTCAGTGAGTGTCGGCCCGGCATTTACTGAGTGCCGCCGACATTTTCTGACTGTCGTTTGCTTTTAAAGTCCGTATTTTGTGGTACAATACGTATGTGTATGCGGATAAAAACAAAAAAACTGATAAAGTAAGGTTGACGAAAATACGGCAATCAATAATTTGGCGCGACACTCACTGAAAGCCGCGCGGCAGTCACGGAATGCCGCGACGGCAGTCACGGAGTGCCGCGGCGGCAGCCACGGACTGCCGCGAATAACTTTTGAATGCCGCCCTGAGCAGCAGTCTGTCTAATTTCAGGAAGTACGTATTGTACCACCAAATGGGATGATTACACCTGTCTTTTACTCCGAATTCACTGAAAATACTTGGTTATTTTTGTCTATAAAAGAGGGAGGATCTTCCTTGAAAAGGGATACAATATACAATATACAATATACAATATACAACATACAACATACAACATACAACACAATACATGAGAGATAACCACCACTACACCAATTTTTTTGAAAAGAGAGAGTTTAGAGAACTAGGGAGAAGAGCTTGGAAGATTTTCAAAGGAAAAGAACTTTGAGGATAGTTTGGAGGTGACCCTCTAATCTTAGTTGTATTTTCTTTCTTTTTGAGCTTCTAATCTTCAAGTCATTTTTAGTTTCTCTTGATTAAGTTTTAGAGTTTGTTAAGTAAACTTGGAAGTCCTTGTTTCTAATTCCTTGATCTTTCTTCTATTTCTTTTGTTTATATTTTTTTTTCTCTTGAGATTCTTGGAGATCTTCAATATCTCTCTTGACATCTCTTGAGTATGATCCTTTGAATCCCATGTAAGCTTATGCTTTACATGAGAGTCAAAATTTGATCATCACTTCACTTTATAAGCAAATAGATGGATCCAAGTCCATACTCATGACTTGAGTCCTCTAAACTTGATGTTTCATGGAATCCTTTCTATATTCCTTTGAGACTCATGAGTATAGTCATGTCTTCATCTCCAATGACCATCAAATGATAGGAGAAAGTGGTTTTGAGTCTAAGCCCATCCCCATGGTTTAGATTCCTTATCTTGAGATTTCATGAAGTCTATTCATACTTCACTTGAAATCTACAAATATAAAGGTCTTTAGTCTCCAATGACCATCAAATGGTAGGAGAAGGTGGCTTAGTTTAAGTCTAACTTCATGGTTCAATAGTTGGAATTAACAAATAAGAGTTGAACTTGACAAATGAAAATAGTGAGTTTACAAACTGTTTTTGATCAAAGATTTTTAGTTCGAAATCTAACCGTTGAAATCAAGTGAAATCAACCGGAAAGTGTCAACAACACAATATTCTACCACTGTAATTTTTGTTTTAAGGTGGTTTCATGTCTAAAGTAGTTTGGTTGTGAGTTTTGTCAGGACACAGATTGTGGATATCGCAGATTTTCTTTCTTTTACCCACAGCTTTTCTTTTAAAGTTCTTTTAAATTTCAAATTCAAAATAAATGAGTCGCCACTTAATTTTTAAAAGGAAAAATTAAGAAACCATTTTAAAAACAAACTGATCTTTTAGAAACCAGAGATTAACTAGGTCTGGGGATTATGGAATAAGAGAGGAAGGAGCCCGTCGGACTAAAACACCCTCTTTCATCCTATCTTGCGATAAGCATCTACTCAATATCCTTCTAATCGAATTATTAATTTAAACATGCCCTCAACTAATATATATGTATAGATATACGTTACAAAAAGCATGTCCAAAGGGGTGTAAAATTGCAATTGATAAAATATCATTCAAAAATTACATATTTCAAGTAACAAGCAACATGATATGCATTAGGGAACAAGAGAACTTACCCGGGATCCAGCAGCGATATTAAACGTGCAATGCATACAAACAAAAGAAAATCCTGAAAAAGAGTCTCTAATCACATATACATATAAGGCAAGATCCTAATTCTAATGTGTCGCGCATGAGGTTGAAAAATTAATAAAATCAAGAAATTAAAATAAATTAAAGAGGGTCCGAGAGATCATACCTTAACAGCGCTACAAAACAAAAGGTTAGTCCACATGATATACAAGATGTGAAGTTAGAAATAACAATCCTAAATTTCTAGCTTAAACCTATCAAGCATGAAATCCAACTTTATTCAATAGCTAGTTCTAATCATGAGCATTAAATGTGCATGAATGAATGAATGTGAACAAGAATAAGACATGGATTTATTCACTAATTTGGGTCACTTAGCCTCTGGATTTAAGCTAAATTACCATTATTCAAAGTATGATTTGGGTCTCAAGACATTAGGGGCCATTTGAGTTGAAATAAACAAGATTAGACAAAAACAGTAGCAGTTTTTTATGAATTACAGAGAGCAGATCATAACTTTAAAAAAATGAAAAAGCATGGTTCCCGAGGTTTGATCTTGATGAATTTTGGACACAAGATGCCTCTATGTGTCTAGTTTTTAACCCAAAAAAGAAATCAAAGTTTCAACGGTAGGATCTCCGGGAATTGGACAACAACCAGACATCACTCAGCATTCTACAACTTTCTGTCCAGAGTTCTTGCACGATTTTCTAAAAATAGCAAAAAATCATAAATGCTTTGTTCTTTTTAGGGTGACTTCCTAACACATTAACCTACTTAGAAAAAATTATTTTGGGTCACAAACACTTTATTAAATCATTGGTTTACTTATTTCAAAAGAGTGTTACTATGCTGAAGCTCTGGACAGATTGTTGTGTCCTGACAAAACTCACAACCAAACCACTTTAGACATGAAACCACCTTAAAACAAAAATTGCAGTGGTAGAATATTGTGTTGTTGACACTTTCCGGTTGATTTCACTTGATTTCGACGGTTAGATTTCGAACTAAAAATCTTTGATCAAAAACAGTTTGTAAACTCACTGTTTTCATTTGTCAAGTTCAACTCTTATTTGTTAATTCCAACTATTGAACCATGAAGTTGGACTTAAACTAAGTCATCTTCTCCTACCATTTGATGGTCATTGGAGACTAAAGACCTTTATATTTGTAGATTTCAAGTGAAGTATGAATAGACTTCATAAAATCTCAAGATAAGGAATCTAAACCATGAGGATGGGCTTAGACTCAAAACCACTTTCTCCTACCATTTGATGGTCATTGGAGATGAAGACATGACTATACTCATGAGTCTCAAAGGAATATAGAAAGGATTCCATGAACCATCAAGTTTAGAGGACTCAAGTCATGAGTATGGACTTGGATCCATCTATTTGCTTATAAAGTGAAGTGATGATCAAATTTTGACTCTCATGTAAAGCATAAGCTTACATGGGATTCAAATGATCATACTCAAGAGATGTCAAGAGAGATATTGAAGATCTCCAAGAATCTCAAGAGAAAAAAAAAATATAAACAAAATAAATAGAAGAAAGATCAAGGAATTAGAAACAAGGACTTCCAAGTTTACTTAACAAACTCTAAAACTTAATCAAGAGAAACTAAAAATGACTTGAAGATTAGAAGCTCAAAAAGAAAGAAAATACAACTAAGATTAGAGGGTCACCTCCAAACTATCCTCAAAGTTCTTTTCCTTTGAAAATCTTCCAAGCTCTTCTCCCTAGTTCTCTAAACTCTCTCTTTTCAAAAAAATTGGTGTAGTGGTGGTTATCTCTCATGTATTGTGTTGTATGTTGTATGTTGTATATTGTATATTGTATATTGTATCCCTTTTCAAGGAAGATCCTCCCTCTTTTATGGACAAAAATTACCAAGTATTTTCAGTGAATTCGGAGTAAAAGACAGGTGTAATCATCCCATTTGGTGGTACAATACGTACTTCCTGAAATTAGACAGACTGTTGCCCAGTGCGGCATTCAAAAGTTATTCGCAGCAGTCCGTGGCTGCCGCCGCGGGACTCCGCGACTGCCGTCGCGGCATTCCGTGACTGTCGCGCGGCTCTCAGTGAGTACCGCGCCAAATTATTGATTGCCGTATTTTCGTCAACCTTACTTTATCAGTTTTTTTATTTTATCCGCATACACATACGTATTGTACCACAAAATACGGACTTTAAAAGCAAACGGCAGTCAGAAAATGTCGGCGGCACTCAGTAAATGCCGAGCCGGCACTCACTGAACGCCGTTCGGCACTCACTGAGTGCCGCGGCATACTGCCGTGTGCCGTTTTCTGTTGAACTTCCCTTTTTAGGTCTTTTCCTTATTCTTTTTTCTTAAAGAAACTTATTTTTGAAGATCTTTTCTGAAAATGGTGTTTTATACCTGAATTCTCCCAAATACCTGGTATTTTCTTCTTTCTGTGAAATTTTATCGCGTTTGGAGAACTTTCTGAAGAGCTTGGAATACTTCGAATCTTTTCGGTCCTTATCATCATTGGACGTGAAGGTGACGCTCTCCTAAATTCGACGTCGGTCAAAATTGGGGTGTCTACACGTGCGGATCGATTCGGGGCATCCGGGGGAGCAAAAAATGAGATCTGCTAAATTCGGATCGATCCGGTTTTGGGGCGGATCGATCCGCTTTTCTGTTTTCAGCCCGTCGGCTTTTACGAAAACGGGCATAACTCTCTCCAGAAAATTCGGATTCGCGCGCCGTTTTTTGCATTGGAACCGAGACTCAAAGACCTATCTTTTGGTATAAAATTTTCTATACTTTATTAATGACCATTTTACCCTTGGGGGACTGTTTTGTCATAGTAAGGTTCTTATATGTCGTTTTAAGCTCGTGTTTCTTAGTAATCCACTTATTTTCTTTGCTAATTAGTATAAATGATCGCTTGTGGTATTGTTACACGTGTGCTAATCCACCGGGACGGGTTGGGGTATGACAGCTACTCATGGCAATCGATTGGGAATTAAATAATGTCAATCGATTAGAATTCTGTCCAATCGATTGGGATAAAAATAATGTCAATCGATTGGAATTCTGTGCAATCGATTAGGTCCAGACTGATGGCAATCGATTGGTAATTATGCCAATCGATTGGCACTTCGTCTTCACCAGCAGATTGCAAAAATAACATATATAAACGTACACCTCATGCATATAACACGTCTAAGCTTCATACTAACTTGTGTATACATCCAATAAAGGGACCAAGGGAGTTAAAACTCACCAAGGGTGTGTTTGGGTGTGTGTGAGCTTAAATCCTCCAAGCTCTCTCTTTTCTCCTTCTCTTTCTCTATTCTCTGTCTCTTCTTTCTTCTTTCTTCTGCTTCCCTTCTTCTCTTCTTCTTCTCCCAGCTGCCAAGGCAGTGTGTGTATATGGGTGTATATATATATGTGTGTGTATATATATCCACACTTTTTCTCTCAATCTCAACTGGTCAAAATAGACCCAAGGCACAAATTGAGTTCATATATATAGAGTTGAGAGAGTGCCACACGTTCAAAGCTAAAGAATAGAAGAAAACTTGTCTCAGCTTATGTCAATCGATTGGGACACAAGTCAATCGATTGGCAACATATATTAGAAGGCAATCGATTGGGAAGAATGTCAATCGATTAGTATGTTGACACGTAATCAATTTTAGTCAGTTAAATGGCAATCGATTGGGAACATGTCAATCAATTGGTATCAAAAAGTGTCAATCGATTGGGATAAATGACAATCGATTGGTAACCAAATTTCACCAAAAGGAAAGAAAGGTTTATAGAATGAAGTTTTATTTATTAATACTCTCTAGAAATTCAGGGTATTACACACGATCTAGTCGACTGTTTTCTCAACCCAGTCGACTGATCCCCAAACATAACAAAGCAGTAATCAGTTCCACACAGTGATCCAGTCGACTGAAACAGAAACCAGTCGACTGGTCGACATCAGCACACCATTATCCTACAGCATTCCCAGCTACACTTCTCCGATTCAAAACCAACACAACCACGATGATATTTCATAATTTTAAAACATACTTACAGGTGTCTGAATACAAGATTACAATATTACGAAACTAAACCATGATTCTATTACGATCTATTACAAAATTTCTAAATCTTCAACAAGTTTTAGGAAAAAGAGAACAAAAATATTAACAAGAGTGGTTCCTCGGCGTTCCTCGGCCTCACTCCTTACGCTTCTTCTTGTCTTTCTTCTTACCTGTAATGGAGTAAATCTCCACTACTCAGCTATATACTGAGTGCACAAGTTCTAACATATGCAATAAAATGACAAAACATGCTTTAACTTCATAAACCACATCAATAGTCTCTAGGGAGAAAAATACGCCTTCATCCGGTAGCGGCAAGTCCAAGCCTTAAATTGCGATGTCAATGGCTAGTCCGAGCCTACAACCATTACATCCCAAGTGCCCTGGCAAGTCCAAGCCTTAAACCATACACAGTAGCCATCGCTACTAAAATTCTCAAGCACCGAGAAGCTTACTCCGGCATGAATTTGTATAAGTCCCCCCTTTGACCCATATAGACAACTCAACGTGCTCGCGTAATTTAGACATGATTTTCACATTTAAGCGTGTGTATTAATAATTAACGGGCCTAAGATTAACACATGAATTTTGCCCGGATCACAATTTCGTCGTCAAAATTTAAAATATGTATATTCATAAATTTCACAAGTTAGAACTTCATACCTCGTGCGATTCTTTTCAAACTTTGAAGGATCGACTAGAGGGCCGCTTAAACGTCGGATATCAGATTTGAAGTGATTCCTACAAGATTTACAGGATTTTCCTCAAAAGTCTAGAAATTATATTTTTACAAAATTTGCCAACATGGCCTAAGTGGTATCAAAATGTAGATCTTACCTCCAAGAGTTCAAATCTCAAATTTGGAGAAAATATGACGGATGAAGGGTCGCCAATCGTCGTCGCCAAGTCCAAAGGATCAAATCTCATTTCTCTCTCCTCTCTCAAAATATTTTATAAAGTTTGTGAGAAATGAATTCTCACCCTCCTCTATTTATAGATAAACTCTTCGAAAATCGCGTTTACCTCCCCACGAGTTCTCAAAACTTCTAATTAACTCATGAAACATCGCACACGTCCATTTTATGCCTTTACCAGTGAAAGCTAAAATTTACAAAAGTTTTCGACTAAGTCTCGTTTGGGTCCAAAATTACGTTCAGAAACTGAATTTCGTGGAATCTCTACACAACCTACCTTTTAAATAACGTGACACTCACGTTCTCACCATAGTTCTCAAAATGCTCTACAGTGATATTAAAATTACCAGAAATTATACTACACAGGTATAATTTACTATTCAAAAAATACCAAAAAGTCAAATAACATTCAAATGACGTAATGCCATTTACCATGCCAAAGCAACATGAAGTACCACGTTCCCGTGTCTTCACTGACACCTCACCGTTGACCTACAATTAGGGTTGTACTCGAGCCGAGCTTTTCGAATTCGAGTCGAGCTTTAAGAGTTGGCATCCTGCTCAAGCTTGAGCTTGGCTTGTTTATTATCGAGCCGAGCCGAGCTATTATCGAGCTGAGCCTCAAGCCCTTGTTGAGCGGCTCAACTAGTGTACACCCCTAGTAGCAAGTTTAAGTTGTCAATCAAAATCCACGGACCAAGCTTAATGCTTGATAGTTGGCACATATATATGTGTATATATATATATATATATTACTTAAAATAATTACTTGGCACGTGAATTTAGGACTATGCATGTCAATTTTAAATACTTCATATTATACATATATTATGTTTTTATAATTATCATATATATATATATATAATACTCTTTCAATTTCAAATACTTTGTATTATACGTACATATATCATATATTTATAATTATCATATATATATATATATAAACAAGTCCTTATCAAACATATTAAAGAGATTTTTCACGAGCCTTAATCAAACGGTTCGCAAGCCTTATTGAGCTGAGTATCGTTTATTAAACTATTGTATTCAAACTCGAGCTTGGCTCGTTTATTATACGAGCCGAGCCGCGAACCCTTGTTGAATGGCTCAGTTCATGTACACTCCTAGTCGAGACATATATTATTAATATATAAGAGCTTCTTAACGAACACTTAAACGAGCCTCTTAACGAGCTTTTCACGAGCCTATTAAACGAGCCTTAACCGAGCTGTTCATGAGCCTTATCGAGTCGAGCCCAATTGTGCTCGAGCTTTGCTCATTTATTAAATGACCCTGCTATTCAAGCTCGAGCTTGGCTCATTTATTATATGAGCTGAGCTGAGCCAAGCTCTGGGCGAGCCGAGCCACGAGCCCTTGTTGAGTGGCTTGGCTCGTGTCCACCCCTACCTACAGTCAATCTCTTCCACCGTTATCAAATAACATTGATAATTCATAAAATTTCAAACATGCATGCTAAGACCATGAAATTCTAGAACGGGTATGACAAGTACAAATTTTGGAAATATCATGAAGATTAAGAAGGTGTGGAAGCCGATGGGAAAATCTATTGAGGGAATAGATGACGAGGCTTCAGCAACTTCAGTGATGACAACTTCTACTCAAGGTGAAGATGACCACAATAGCAAAGTGGAGCTTGTGTGTTTCATGTTTGATGATGTTAGTGATCTCAAGTTCATGAGGGATGTGAACTTGAGTAACGGTGTAACTGAATAGCTTGGGGGATGGCAAAGGTCAAGACTCTGAGGACTGATGGGAAGGAATTTGAGGCAAGGTGAAAATTATTAGGATTGTGCCTAAAATTCCATTAGTGGAATTGTTTCCTAGTTATGATTTGATTCCTTATTTGGTGGTTTCCTTATCAAATAATGATTCCTTTGATGGTGGAAGTTACCTAATTTATATAGGATGTTTGTGAGAGTATTCCTTGTATACAAGACTTACCATAGGGGTAAATCCTATTACAACTAGGATTGAGACTCTACAATCTATATAAATATTGGGCTTATTCAAGGGATTTGAAAAACTCACATTCTACATACACAAGAGAGGGCTGCAAACTAGTGAGGAATAGATTAGTTTCTAGCAATAGTGTGTGTCATATAACTTGGTTAGAGAGTTATACACGTGAGGTCTTGAGTGCTTGTCATCTTCATATTAGAATATTGCTACACTCACCGAACTTTGCCGAGAGAAGGCACCGAATAAGGTGGACCCCACCATTTAAATCAGCTTGCTTGTTTGACAAAGAAATGGGTCGGATCATGTTAAAAGCCCATGATCTTTTTAATTTGAAAAATCCGCCCATATGTATACAAATTAAATGCCCAAAATGTATAACCTATTTTCTCCACACCAAACACTGCTTGAACGGAGACCTGGTGCGATTTGGGCAAGAGAAAGGTAGACACCATAGCTCCATAGGTTTGAACTCACACTCTTTCTCTCTCAAAATCTTGACTCTTTTTCTCACAGACTTCACAGTCAGCATCTCTCTCTCTCTCTCTCTCTCTCTCTCTCTCTCTCTCTCTCTCTCTATCAGGGTTTGTGGGTTTCGAACTTGAGGTGGTTCTTGAAATAGAGGGTTTCAGAAATTGGGGTTCCAATTGAGGGTTTGAGATCAAAGTTGAGGGTTACAGAAATTGGGTGTTTTCCAATTCAAGGGTTTGAGGGTTCGATTTGAGGATGGGGTGGTTTTTTCGTGGTGGCATTGATAGCGTCGACCAGGTAAGCAAACTTTATTTTCTTTTTCAGTTTCTTTCTTTTTCTTTTTTGTTGGGAAATCGGGTAGCCATATCTCTCTAAAGCTTGTTCAGGTTAGTTTTTTTTTTTTCCAAAATATGCCCTGGTTAGTTGCTGTTGTGTTTTGACAAATCTGTCTGAATTTGATTATTCAGTTTTAGGTTAGATCGAAAACATAATTGTGGCTTTGATAGAAAAAAATATATTGGAGACATGAATGTTGTGGTCTGATACCTGCATTTTTAGCTTACACATTTCTCATTTTCAAGGCTTTTGTTGTGGTGGGCGAGGGAATCAAATCAGATGTAGATTAGTTGAACACTATTTTTCTGAGTGAGGAATATTGAGCTTGTACCTGTATTGCTCTATTACAAATCTAGAAGTTACACTTTGATTGCTGCACATAGGACTTGCTAAGCCCCCACTCATTTTGAGAGTAACATGTATTTTGGAGTTGAAGTGCTCTGTCTATGTAATTGTGTTACAAAGTTCTTTAAATTTTTTTTTCTTTTGCATAATTTTGTTGAAGTTTGTAGAACATACATTTTACTTCCTATAGGAACTAGTTTAACATCTCAAGTCTGCCAAGTCTTAACACAAATTTGTTTTTTGTTTTTTGTTTTTTTGTTTTTTTAATTTCTACAGCAAGTTCGTAAGGACTTAAATATTGTTAACGACAATAATGATGGTGCCCATAATCCAGAATAAAAGGTTTACATTAATCTTATGCCGCATATGTGCAACCTCGCATTGGAATCAAGAACAATGCTACAAAACAGGATGTAATGAATTTGTTCCAGGTCTAGAAAGAGGTGTGATCAAGCAGGGACAAAGGCACAAAGAATTGCAACTCCTTATGTCCCTGCATTAGAAGACAATTTTTTTTATTGCTGTTAAGCTTTGATTTTTTGTAGTCAAGATTTAAAGATACTGCTAAGTGTTCCATTTTCAATAAGAGTTGAATTGTTATGTCTTTTTTTTATTTATTTTTATAAATAGGAGTTATATCTTTAGCGGACAATATATATCTACTTTTCGGTATTTTAGAAGAGAAACCTTAGTTATACAACTTTGCTCATTTAAACTCTTTAGTGGTGAAAATTTCCCATTAGTGAGTTGGGTTCAAAATGTTGTGAGTAAGTCCCAAAATGTTGTAACTAAACCTACTTTGCTGCTAAAAACAAGTGTTTTTCTTCTTCTTCTTTTTTTTTCCCAGGTTAATAAGTTTTTTTTAGTAACACAAAGTTTTATTAAAAGGTGGAAGTCCACCAATGGATACAACCACTCAAAATCAATACTATCTGCTTCACAAACTCCTTCCAGTAACAAATCCAAAACCCAACAAGAACCAAGAAAACAAAAGCTCAAGCAAATATAGGAAGGGATAGAAAATACTATAAGTAGAGAACTAGAAATTTTGGATTTTGTCACTTCTCTTATTTTTTTTCCTTCTTGTTTTCCTTTCCCTTATTTTTTTTTCCTTCTAAAGTACCCATGAACCAAATGGAGCCTAAATTGATCCAGCCAATTGTTCAGACTTCTGAACAATGAGATAAAAATTATTCAGAATCAATGGAATTCGGTACATCCGCTAGCTAACTGGAAAAAAAGGTAATAATTTTGACAAAAGACTGATACAAACTTTGCAAGAAAATAAAGCAAATCACATTGAGAACAACAAAAAAATAAGTATGTTTTGTAAACAGTGGCCATTAGGAATTATTCAACCATCTAACCATGGTTGCTAGAATCGAATAATCACGATTCGATTCATATGAATCGATTAGATTCTTATACCGAACGATTTGAATCATCACCTGTGATGAGTTTCAGCAATACCCATCAAATTGAGATAATGATTGAATGCCCGAGCGAGAGTCAATGCTTCTTCCAGTGACATTTTTGACAACTCTGATGCAAGTTGCTTCCCGAGAAGCTCGGCCATATCTTCAATCCCAGCCATCCTCATATTACATGCACTCTGAAACCCAAAACCCCAACCAGAAATGTTTAATCAGACTCCTTGAAATTTAAAATATTGCCTATCCATATGTACACACACACACACACACACACACACACACACACACACACACACACACACACACACTAACACAAACAGATTGCAGAAACATATTTATGGACATGAATGTCTACATAACCAGTTCAAACCACCATGTCCCCCAGAAATTGAATCAAAATGTAGCAAAATTGACAAATAAGCAGAGAATGGACTGAATGGTCACCAAAACGTTTCAACAGATCATAATATCAATAAAACAAGTATCTGTACGTATAGGTACATTTATGTCATATGGCTATAACTACTATACACAAAAGCAAAACAAACGAAATCACCTTCATCCTCAAAATTTTTTTTTTTTTTGAAAAATTGCCTATATATCTACATAATCAGATTGCACAAACAAATTTATGGAACCCCAATTGTAAAACACCCAATTTCTGTAACCCTCAACTTTGATCTCAAACCCTCCATTGGAACCCCAATTTTTGAAAACCTCTATTTCAAGAACCTCAAACCCTCAAGTTCGAAACCCACAAACCCAGAGATTGAGAGACGATTGAGAGAGAGAGAGAGAGAGAGAGAGAGAGAGAGAGAGTTCAAACCAGTGGAGCTATGGCGTCTACCTTTCTCTCGCCCAAATCGCACCAGGTCTCTGTTCAAGCAGTGTTTGGTGTGGAGAAAATAGGTTATACATTTTGGGGATTTAATTTGTATACATATGGGCGGGTTTTTCAAATAAAAAAGATCATGGATTTTTAACATGATCCGACCCATTTCTTTGTCAAACAAGCAAGCTGTTTTAATCGAGGTGATTGCCTTTGCACGTGGACGTAAGAATTGTTAGGTCGAACCACATTTAAATCTTGTTGTGTTGGTTTGCTTGATTTTTCTTTCGTAGTTGTGTCGTTCTTATTCTATTTATCTTCATCTTTGTGGGTGTGATTTTTTTGTTATGTTTGTGGGCCCATTCCCAACACTCTGGTCATTTGTGAAGGCAAGTTGTCAATACTCATACCAAATTGGTATATGCCACATGAAAAATGTCCACAGACAATAATAAAGTCAACCCAGACCCACCTCCACCCCCACCCCAAACACAAAACACACACACCCACCCCCAACCAAAAAAAAAAATAGAAAACAAACTCATATTTCTTTGAATCTGACTCAGAAATTTGAAATGCACATACACTTATTGAATAATAATAGACAGCAATTAATGATATTTGACGAGTACACAAACATTTCAATTTATTGCACTCAATCAGAATGCTTTGAAATAATCGATGTTTAGAAACTTCCTGTTGTGTTATCCCTTCTTTTTTTTTTTTTTCCCTCTCATTTCTATCAACCTAATTGAGAAGTAGAAATGAGATTTCTAGAGGGAGGGTTGTGTAATCGCACATGAAGTTGATTTTGATACTTTAAAAAAAAAATTAATAAATAAATAAATGAAGATCGCAAATGAGAGTGGGAGTGAATTTATTCCTATTGCGTGCATTCCCAAATGCACCCGTATGAGTGAACATTTCAAGAAAAAATAGTTTTTGTATAACCAAAAACCTAACATTAGGTTATTTTAGGGACTTAAGAGTCCATTTGGGTGATTATTTATTAAGTGATGAAATATTAAGTTACTTTTTTAAACTTAATTTTTCACTAATTTGTTCAAGTGCTGAGATATTAAGTTAACTCAAACACTTTTAATTTATAGAATATGGTTTTGTTAACATTTGTCTTTAGGGCATATGTTAAGGTTCCAAAAGTAGAAATAAACAAGGGAGACAAACACTGAACCCCACATTGGACATTGAAACTCACATTGTACTCCTTGTTTATTTTCACTTTTAGAACCTTAACATATGCCTTAAGGACACATGTTAACAAAACTCTATAAAATAATTACTTTTTTTTCCCCTCAAAATGCACAATGCATCACTTAATTTTCCAGTAACCCAAATGGGCTTTTAGTGGGACAAAATTGAGAAAATAGATACAAATGCAAATATGCAATATAATATAATACGACCACCACCTAACCTAAACTTTGATATACTAATCCCCAAAGTCATGATTGAATTTGTCATTAAAAAAAAGTGGGCCTAGTGAAAGTGAATTGGCACCCTGTAGCAATCGACATGGCATCATTTTCTCATTCTGATGACTCCCTTTCAATGCATTCATGGATGGTACAATTCTTAAATTTGATGAAGTCCTCTTAAGCTTGATCCAAATAACAAGTTAGGTGAAACATCTAATATTAAACCAATTCAAACCAAATCAAGCCTTGTGTCTCAATTAATTGAGGTTGGCTGTATGAACTCCTTTTCTTCATTCTGCACGATCAGGAGCTATATGCTCATTTAAATTATATATATTAATATCTTGTTGCACTACATATTCCCAAGTCAGTCTAGGTCTACCTCTCCCTCTAACCATTCCAGGCACTACGATCTTATCACTCTTTCGCACAGGTGCATCTACAGGTCTTCGTTGCACATGGCCGAACTATCTAAGTCTATTCTCCCTCAACTTATCCTCAATATGTGTCACTCCTACAGTATCTCGAATGTACTCATTTCTAATTCTATATTTCCTAGTCTTACCATACATCCATCTTAGCATCCTCATCTCCGCTACACTCACTTTGCTAATGTGTTGTTTCTTAGTTGCCCAACACTCTGTCCCGTAGAGCATAGCTGACCTAATAGCTGTCCTATAAAATTTTCCTTTTAATTTTGCTGGTATTCTCCGATCACATAATACTCCAGAAGCACTCCTCTACTTAAGCCAGCCCACTTTAATTCTATGGGTCACGTCATCACCAATCTCTCCGTCTCTACTGATCATTGAACCTAGATAGCGAAAGTGTTCCCTCTTTGGGATCTCACGATTTACATTAAAATTTTGTTTCCCTTCTCTCATACCTCAATGAGAAGGAAAAGGATCTAAAAATGAGAACAATTGAAGTTTATATATATCTTCTCACATAAAGGAGGCTATCCCTCCTATGATTTTGTGCCCAATTTCCAAATTGATTTCTCCAATTTCGGTATTTCTCTGTTTGTTCTGTCATTTACGGTAATTGCATAGTTACTCAAATACTATAATATCTCTTTAATATACCATAATTACTCATTCGTGTGTACAACTATTTAAGGATATATTAATTTGGGTGAGGCTAATTCTGTCATTTGTACAATAATTACATTCAAGTCGACTATTAATTACATTCAGATCAACTTTTAAAATTATATTTAATATAATAATGAGGATTCAATCAATTTTGGCTTAAATATTTCAGGTTCAATCAACTTTTTCAAAAATAATTACACTTCACTTCAAAAATTAGTCAACAAAAGGGGCTGTTGACATTATATTTTCATATAGATCAATATTTGTAAGAAAAATTACAGAATGGTCATCTTTTGGTACAATATTTACACATAGGTCATTTTTTGTAAGAAAAGTTACATAATGATCATCTTTTGGCACAATATTTACACGCATGTCAATGTTTGTAAGAAAAATTACAAAATGATCATCTTTTGGCACTGCGACTTTTTACCTTTACAAAAATGGTTGTAAAAGCCAAAGAAGCAAATATAAGAACGATTAGTTCAAAATAAAGTTAACAACATCGTCTGCTTACATCATATTTACATATCGGTCAACTTTTGTAAGGAAAATTGCAGAATCGTTTGACCCAACTTGGTTTTTTTTTTGTTCCCCTTTACAAAATTAGTTGTAAAGGCCAAAGAAGCTAATATGAGGGGATAGCAGGTGCCTATAACATAGGTCAATTTTGGCCCAAATAGTTCAGGTTCAATCAACTTTTTCAACTGTTGACTTCATATTTATATATAGGCCAATTTTACAAGATCATTTTTTGACACAGCGGCTTTTTCCCTTTTTCCCTTCACAAAAATGGTTATAGAACCCAAAGAAGCTAATATAAGGGGATAGACACGTTCAATTTTGTAAGAAAAATTACAAAATGATCGTCTTTTGGCACGACGACTTTTTCCTTTTTTCCCTTTGTAAAAGCCAAAGAAGCTAATATGAGGGGACAAGCATGTGCGAAGCTAATATATATTTGTCACCTAGTATATATATATATATATATATACTTACCCGAATTATGGCTAGATACACACACCATTAACCCAATTCAACCCTAAAGCCCTACAATAACCTACAACAAAGTCCAACAAAGACCACTAGAATAATTAAAGTTGTTGAAAGTGGTTGGAACCTTTTAAAAATGAGAAATAAACTTGGAGATCAAACTATAGCATTTAGAAAAATTGTAGGGTCAATGAAACAAGCATAAACTTTTTGGAAAATTGAAAAAAAAAAAAAAAAAAAACTAAAGTTCTGATATCAAAGTCACGACTTTTGACAAATAAGCATGACCATTTAGGATCTTATTGTGATCATATTTAAAACAATGTTTACTTACATTTTTTCGTATCCTCTCTATGTCGATGTTTAGGATAAGTATTCGTGCTTCTTAGGTAAACCCCATTTGAAAATCATGTATCGGTCACGTTTACAAATTTTAAGTCCGAATTGATATAAATAAACCTACATAACGAACAAGTGGCCTTATCCGAATTAGATCTTACAATAAAAGCGTGACAAAAATATTTGATTGGGGATTTCAACGTTGTTATCATGTTGGAATGTGTAAATTAAACTTGAATGTTTATTTGGTGTGTTATTAAGGTCTCAGTGACACAGTCACGCAAGCAAGCATAAATAAAATATGCGTTAGGTTGATTATAATCGTGGAACAAAGGATTTCCTCAACCACGGTGATGCACCGTGCACTTTTTTCCTTCTGCCTTTTTTTTTATTAAAAAAAAATTAATAATATATATGGGGATTGCTACCCTACAACAAAAATATTTTTAGCGATAAAAAAAACTTTAGCGATAATTCTTTTTAAAATATCTCGTCGCTAAAAGAATTTTTTTCGTTGCTAAAAAGACAACATACTATAAGTTAGCATTCATATATTATCTACTCATTTACTCTGATATTAGCTAGATGGAAGGATTTAATTCAGTTTGGCTATATAATTGAAGTTTAATCCATGTAAAATATCAAAAAGTGGCAACTTTTTATTTTATTTTTATTATTATTATTTTTTTAAAAGTAACACTCAGTAATAATGACTGAAATCATCTCAGAGGTGTGTTATGACGTATAAAATTATGCATGTGCCGCAAATAAAAAAAAAAGGGTGCCTTTTTACTAAACGGAACATTAATTAACTCCACTGAAATTTGAAAAGAAGATTGTATGATTGTGGTTGAAAAAAGGGCTATGGAATTGTTTTTTCCTTCTTAAATTGACTCCACTGAAATAGGAGCTATAATTGAAAAGAAAATTTTAAACACAATAATACCAGATTTTTCTCTCAAAAAAAAAATAATACCAGATTCACACAAAATTTCACACAATACAATCATGTCTCTTAATTCCCGTGAGTCCATGTGGGGAACACATGGGTCCTGAACGGGACCCATAAGAATCAAGAGCCAAGATTATTTTGTGTAAAATTTTGTGTGAGTCACCAAGTGGGCTTTAGCCCATGTGATATCACTCCACCTCTGTCATGAATCAACAAAGAGAGATTGCCATTTTATCCTAGCCGTTAGATGCACGAGTTGATCAATCAATCTAGATCGTAGATTCACTTTAGTATGACGGTGTCGTTTGATTAAGTCGGTGGGTTACATTCTAATAGGACTTGTGTATAAATTATTGGCAGCTCTGTTTTGTGGTTATGAAATTGAATAATATGAGTTCTGTTTTCATTTTCTCTCTCCAAACTCTCTGTTTCTCTCTCTAAATTCTGCTCTCCATCTTCTCTGTTCTTCTCCTTCTTCTTCTATACTCTGCAATTGTTCTTAATTCTGGATTTCATCAGGTAAGATTCAGTAATTTCATAACTGATCCTTACAAGTGGTATCAAAGCACTTTTCTGGGCAAACCCTCCAGAATTTTCCGTTAATTCTTCATCCTCTTCTTCCCTAAATTCCTTCTTGAATCTCAACTTCTTTCATTTGCTGAATCTTTCTTCTTCTTCTGTAACTTTCTTCTCCTTTCTTAATGCATTTTGTAACTCTCCCTTTTCCCTAATTTCTCTCTATAATTTTCAGTAATTCATTCACATTTCAGTAAGGTAAGAGCACCGACTCTTACAATTGGTATCAACCGAAATAATTGGTTCCTTTTCTGGAAATAATTGACCATAAATGGTTAAAATTGTTCATAGCACTATGGATAATTCATCAACCGAAATCAGAAATGAAGAGGCTTTGGCATTTACAGGACATCATCATCACTCAGTAAATACACTTCAGACCCCAATGGTACATGCTTACAACAAAATTGTTGTTCTTAAGTCTAAATTTGATTCCAAATTTTCCAACCTTGAAGCCAAGATCGATGTCAAGATGGACCAATTGTTGTGGTGTCTTCAGAAAAGGGGTTATAGCATTGAAGGAAAAGGGTTTGACACTCCCAAATTTCTGTCACAAGGGAATGGTTCAATACATGAATATGTGGTCCAATTCCAGAATTGGAAGTATGTGATTTGGGGAAGAAATTCTGTAGCTTCGGAAGAGTATTTGATCTCAATCTTCATTAATGGACTCAAGACTGAAATCAAGAATTTGGTGCAAATGATGAGACCTTTGACCCTCGCACATGCTCAACCCATTGCTGGACTACAAGAGCAGTATCTGAAATCCATGGAAAAGAAATCAGAAAATGGGTTAATTTCTTCTTCAAGAGACAAGAATCTGTCCTCAATTTTTATGCAAAATAGAGACCAATTGAGGCAGAATCAGGAGAACGAAGTGGTGTCTAAAATTGAGGATCTTGCTATATGTGCTTTTGAAGAAAATGGTACCAACGATTCCTCCCAAGAAGGCCAAAAATCGGTTCAATATGAGTCAGAATTAGTGTCTGAAATTATTGAAACTGGACAAGATTCCCCAGGAAAAGCTGAAGAGATTGGGTCACCAGAGGACAAGGTATTGCAAAATGATGTTTGTAATAAAAGGATCTCAGAGTTTAGTCTTAGTGAAGGCAAAATTATGCCAAATATTATGAATATGGCTAAAAATGTTGCAAAGGATCTCTTAACAGATCATATGATAAAGCAATCGCAAATGATCTTCAAGATACAGAGGCTGCAAATGAGTCCACCCATGTTCAGAATTTTCAGAATTTTGGGTCAAAAACAGTACTTCACTGAAAAATTAAGGGTCAGCAGGTGTTCATTTTTGTTAATTGGGGTATTGAGAACTTCCTCAAGTACAGATCGACCAAAGAGACCCTGGTTTGGGTAAGGGGGCTAGACCCAGGTGGGACAAGATTGGACCTTTTTCCTTACCTTCCCATTTCATCCTTGAGGACAAGGATGTTTTTAACGGGTGGGTATTTGTCATGAATCAACAAAGAGAGATTGCTATTTTATCCTAGCCGTTAGATGCACGAGTTGATCAATCAATCTAGATCGTAGATTCACTTTAGTATGATGGTGTCGTTTGATTAAGTCGGTGGGTTATATTCTAATAGGACTTGTGTATAAATTCTTGGCAGCTCTGTTTTGTGGTTATGAAATTGAATAATATGAGTTCTGTTTTCATTTTCTCTCTCCAAACTCTCTGTTTCTCTCTCTAAATTCTGCTCTCCATCTTCTCTGTTCTTCTCCTTCTTCTTCTATACTCTGCAATTGTTCTTAATTCTGGATTTCATCAGGTAAGATTTAGTAATTTCATAACTGATCCTTACAACCTCTCCCAAGTGGGAGGTGGAGGGTTCGAATCTCCCCAGGGGGAGTGGGGAGGGGATTTTCTCCTCCTCTAACATTGTAGAACTGGCCCTGCTCCCTAGTCAGTAGAGATTTGTTGGGCTATGTCTTGCTTGGGTTGTGTGGGTGGGTGTGTGTGTGCGTGCGTCCCCCAGGTAAGTAAATAAAAAAAAAACAAAAAAATTGTGTGAGTCCAGCAAAACTCTTTTAAAGAAGTCATTTTTCGAATTTTTTCTAAATAGATCAAGAAATATATCATGCTCGACCTCTCTCAAATCAATCTTTCTTTCTTTATTTTTTTGGTGCGAATGAAAATACGAACAACCTGGAACCCTCTAAAAGGAGAGAAAATATTCGTTGCAACTATAACTGATGTGGTATCACAATATAATTAAAACTCTTTATCTATCCATCTACACCCTTATTTTCAGGAAAAATCTCATCCACATAAACACAAAGCTCAAATATATTAATATTACATTATATTTAGTGACGTGGTATCCCCATTGCATCCAATATTTACTCGAAAGAAAGGCAGTCCCATTACATCCATCCATTCTTCGCCTCTCATTGATCATGCTTTATCGTTGTAATCACATTGCCTCTTCCTCTATTATTGGTTTATTTGTTTCAATGATTTTGAAGTTTTAAAAGTATTTTTGTTATTTTTATGTTAGTGATGAATTATTGATTGACCCACGAAACGCTCTATTTGGTTAAGGATTTTGTGAGGGAAAGAAAAAGGGAATTAGGAAAATTAGTCCTCTTGTGTGTTTTTTTTCTGTATAATATATGAATGAAGGAATTAAGGAGAGTGACTCACAATATTCAAAATTTTTAATACATTTATTTATTTCTTTCTTTCTTACCTTATTCTCTTTTTTTTGTTCTTGTTTTCCTCATCGTTTTTCTTATTTATTAAACAAAGAAAAATATTTCCATTCATATTTTCTTTTCTTTTCCCTCACTAAAACCAAACAAAGCCTAACTCAATGGCTGAAAGTGTTAACCAAAATATATTGGGATGCGAATAATGTATAAATCTGAAATCTGAAATCTGAAATCAACAGTAAAAATTGTAAATAAAATAGAACCTGAAAATATACACGAATAGACTATAGATTGAGTCTAGTGTTTGACACTATGTCCTTAAGACAATTTATGCTCCGCATTGGTGCTCACGGATTTGCGGCATTTGTCTCCCAGGATACAACGATCTCCCCCTTACTATAGAAGCACTTCAAATAATAAGGTTCCAACGAACCATACTTGTGTTTGTACTCTCTCAGACACTTGACATACTCTATATGTAATATATGAACTAATATTAACTACTTCTATTAATTTCTTACTCTAAATGAATGAATAAGACCCATATATATAGATTGTAAGAGACTTTTCGTCAACAGTCCCAGCCTTTCGAAAGGAGACTATTCGTCAATAGTCATATCCATTCGACTAAGGGTCTGTTTGGCATTACCAAATAATCCATTCAACTAAAAGCTAATTTATCATTCAAAATTTTCGACAATCCCCCACATGAATGACAAATTGACTGCATAACATGCAAAAACAAATGCAGACACACTAGAGAGAGTACAGTGGAAAGACACTACATCGGGATAGGAAGCTTTTGGCCTTGAACCTTCCGTAGTGAAGAACTATCGGATTTACTCGGCTAAACAGTGAGCGCGATGTCTTGAACTGTTCAGGCTTTGGTGTAAACCTAGATAATAGAACTCACACAGTATCTCTCCGAACACTTACGGTTCTCACAGTTGTGTTCATTTTGGCCTTGAACAACTCCTGGTATTCATGAGTGCTCTAAAGTATCTAAGCCTTTATAATTCTCATAGAAGCGGCCACATTTCACACTCATATAGGTGATTTCCTATTAAGAGCATCATGTTATACTCCACTAGTATTTTCATAGATATAGGAATCATTAAAAGCAAAGCTTATCCTAAGACTTGCTACATGCATCACTTTCTATTTATCATAGGAATGGGTAGAGAAATATCTTTCTAGTGATACGGTTAAGTCACGCACAATTCGGTTGTCCCGTTGAACCTAGATCTTGGGATCTCCAGTCAGCTAGGTTGGGTTGCCATTATGATGACTTTTAAAATATAGGCTTTAGTCTCATTAAAGAGAGGGCCTCAATTTTGGTACGAAGGATCGTATGTAAAAACTGTGAAATGACAAAACTGTCCTTAATGAAAAAACGATCCAACATTTAAAATAGAGGTCCTCTCTGTAATAAAGAGAAAAAAATGTCTTTTAGAGTCTGACTATATATATATATGTTCAAATATAGAAGTAATATATTTGTTTACGTATATATATATATATATATATACAGTCAGGCTCTAAAGAGGGCGCCCTCTCTTTATTAAAGAGAGGACTTCTATTTTAACCGTCGGATCGTGTTTTCATTAATGGCAGTTTTATCATTTCACAGTTTTTAAACACAATCTGACGGCCAAAATAGAGGTCCTCTCTTTAATAAAGAGAGGTGGCCCTCTTTAGAGAATCTTTGTATATATATATATATATATTTTTGGTAATCGAGGGTGTCCGGATCAGCTTGCGCGCACCTCAACTAATCCCTCGAGACCTAGAGGCGCCGGGTGTTGTTTCCGTATATTTCATAAGTCAAAGACTAAAATTTAGAAGTAGGTAAGTCCTGATGATAAGAGAAATCGCCAATTCAAAGGTTGTGAAAAGGTATAGGGTAATGATAGGGGCACTAACAAATTTCACTAATACTTATTAACACACTCTATCTCTCTTTTAGTGGTATTGTGGGTCCACTACGGGTCCCACAGTGCCACTAAAAAAAAAATAGAATGTGTTAGTAAATATTAATAGAAATTATTAGTACCTCAAATATTACTCAAAAGGTATAATTGTGTTAGTCATGGACTTTATTTTACAGTCTTTAATTCTTTATCTTACTAGTTGTGAACTTTGCTTCCAATTTCACAGATGTACACGATCAAATAGTAAAAATCAAATGGAAAGAATAAGAAGACAAGGAAGATGAATTGCTATTCTGACTTCAAAATTTAATTAATATACTGTAGATCTGTAGTATTACTACACATCCTACAATGCTATATAATTAATGCATTTTTTAAATCTATCTAAAATACTAAAAGCTAAGAGTGCTTGCTGACAAGTTCTGTGAGAATGCCACGTGGCAAATGAAATTAAAACCCCAGGCTCTGGAGAATTGTATAAATCTGTGTTGAAGAGAATTAAAAATTTTTTTGTCTCTTTCTACCACTCCCTCAAAATTAAAACCACACCTCTCTCTCCTACATAAAAACGTGTACCCTTCTCTCTCTACCTTGAAGAGTTTTTAACTCTCCTCTCTCTCTCCCTCTCTCTCTATCTAATATTATCAGCATTGAAGATACCTTTGTACATAGAATTCATCTCTCTAATTTGAAGACCTAGACAGCCAGCCTCTCACTGTGCGTCCAAAAGAAGTGTCCCCAATTTTTTAACTCTTCAAATGTCTACTCTTTTACGGGTTTTGGTTAACCCATGGGATTCCAACCGTTTTAACGTTTACAGGGAGATGAAGAGACTTTGCTTTAAGTGTTTGCTCCTTTGTAAACCCATTTCCTGCAGGTTCCACCATCGCATGCAACAGCGGCTATCAGTGTAGCAGGTATGATTTCAAAATTGATAAGAGATTTCTTCCTTGCTTTAGATGAACTATTGTTTGTATCTTTGATTATTACCCTGTATTTTTTGCCCTTTAGTGTTGTTGTTTGGGGGATTGCATTCAAGGTTGTTTTGCGTGTGTTTTTTTTTTTTGGGTGCACATTAATGTTTGGATCTATTGTGTGCAAGGTTTCGGGGTTGGGGTTTGATCCCGGCCAAATTGAGGGCTCCCATGAAAGTAATGAAATTAGGGCACTATGGAGTTCATGATTCGATCAATTTCTTCCCCCATATAATTAACTCATGTTGAAAAAATATAATCATATCATTCCAAATTCAATCTATACAGTGATTTGGTTTGGGTCAGATCCAAACTCAATTGAAGCCCTCATATTGGGTGTCTCCGCTGAAGAAATATTTCAAAAGAAATTCATACAATTTTGCTTCAATGCTTGGCTACGTGGTAATGGCTTTTGGGGATAATTTAGATTGAGGTGGTGGTTCATGTTTGATATTTTTCAATTCCAATGACTCAATCACTGATTAGTTGGGGAGTGAGTCGTGGTTTGATCTTGGACATGTGATTCATAGATCGGGCTAGGGATTGTTTTGTACTCCTACATTATTTTATGGAGTATGTGTCCTCTTCTTTGTGTAATTACCTTTTTTATTAATAAAGTTCTCCTTCAATGTTCCAAAAAAAAATGCAGAAAGTCATACAGACCCTGTAGTTTGTACATATTATACACACATGGTTGGATCCCTTAGGCCATGCTTGTTACGCGTGTTATACTAGGGGATAAGGGGGAATTGGACTATTTCGATTAAAATGGATTAACAGTCTAGCGTTTGGGTAATGGCGCTAGACTATTAGTCTATTTTAACAAAAGAGTGCAGAATATGGGCCACTAATTATACCAGGGACGTAGGGCTTACTAATCCCAGGTATAGTTTAATTGAAATGGACTAATTAACCCATCAGCCGCTTTACATCCAAACATGTTTAGGGGCCAACTTGGTCCTTGATGTATGACAAATTTGTCCAAATTTTCAGACTACTATTGATTTCCCATCTAGACATGGATGAAAGGCAAAGTTTCATTAATTTCTTTCATAATTAGTGATCTTAGTAAGTAGGACACTATTCGTTGATTTCGTATGTACTTTGGAGTTTCTTTTGTGAAGGCACGAAACATTGTACTTATAAAGTTGAACTTATTTTAATTAATTTCCCAACAAATATAAAATTCATTCCTAAAAACTTCAGTATCATGTTTATTGCACAATCTATCTATTTTTGTTGATTAAATTTCTTATTCTAAGATGTGTCTATAATATAATCATTATTTTAATACTTTTACATTCATACTATTTAATTTACTTCCTGCCTTTCAATTGTGGCTACTGGAAAGTGATTTTGTCAAGCAATCTTTATAAAGGAAAATACAAATCAATATTTTTGTAAGTATTTAGTAATGAATATGTCATAACACATTTAACCCACTAATTAATTCCTGCTATTGAACTAGATTAGTCATTTGTGTGTTGTGGTTCATTCCTTTGAAGAATTCTTCTTAATGAGAATGAGAATGATATGATATGGCTTAGAACACTAACTAGATCGCTAGCTAGGTCACTACAGAGATTTTATAATTAGGGTAAATTATATACACCCTCTCATGTATTTCACTTTTCACTAATACCCCATAAACTAAAAAAAAAAAAAACTCAACGAATTGACCCCTTCAACTATTTGTGAGGGTGGTATTTGAGGGGGTGAAATTGAGAAGAAAAGTAATAGTTGAGGGGGTCAGTTTGTTGAACTTTTAGTTTAGGGGGTGTTCGTGAAAAAGGACAATAAATGAAATGGTATCTATCTGATTTACCCCTAGAATTATAGGTTTGAAATTCGTGGTAGAAAGTGAGGCTAAGAGGCCATTTGATTTTTGAAAGTGATTAGAATAGGCAACATGGATGTGTTACTTAAACTATAAATGCTAAGAGGCCATTTGATTTTAGAAAGTGATTATAATAGACAACATGGATGTGTTACTTAACCTATAGATGCTAAGAGACCATTTGATTATGTTCAACAATTTTTCGGCCACAAGTTTGTACATGTTGCATTTAGGCTATGGTTCCTTAAAAGTATTAGGGGCATATTTATCCTCTCAATATTTGAATTCCAAATGCTATAATAGTTATATCACATTCTCTGGAAGTAATTGTGGCTTCCCAATGGGATATTTAGTGAGTTTTTCAAGTGGGTATGCATTCTTTAATTCAGTCTTAATTATATTTTTGGTATATATGAAATTCACATGAATTTTAGAATTTCAGCTTTAGGATGAAGTTCTGGTAGATCAGTGGCCTATTCTAGCTAGCAACTGGGCATATAAATTTGATTTCAAGAAATGTGATGATATATGAAGGCTAGATTGCTGAATTTGATGTATTTGAATTGATGCATCTTTTGAATTTGGTAATCCATTTGGAAATCAAAATTTGGACTAAAATTTGGGAAGCATAGGATTACTCTTTTAACGTATAGTTAAAATTTACAACTTCAGCGTGAAACATTGGTGTGTATGACCTAAAAAACACATGCTTTGCGATTTCACAACTGTAGGATTATAATGTTTGTGATTAAGTTGCTTAATATATAAAATCTAAATTTACTCTAATTAGGGAACATCTGGAAAAAAATACTATCGGGACGAAAACAAGTTTACCTACACATGGACTCAATGGGAATGGAGAAAAGAGGCGAGGAACTACAAGTCAAACAACTTCGATACTGGAAATGAAGATGAACCAACTTCCCTAGACTATTATCACGAAGATGGAGTGGTAAAGGCATCATCAAGTAAGGGAAAAAGAAGGAAACCGATCATATGAGGATCTCCGTAAATTTCATCATAGAAAGAGAGGTTTGGGAATAGTAGTATTGTAAGCAATAAAATAAACACAACTTAATCCTTTTCAAGGACCACATGTTTACTTTCACTTCCCATGGAAATAAAAACATTAATAACTATTGCAGTTTATTGAACTTTCTTCTCTTTCTAAGCTTCATTCCAAATCTTGATGTTACTGGATTGATGTGATAAAATAGATCATTTTGTGATATTATGCTTGCATTTCATTGGACAATGCTCAATGTTTTAATTTGCCATTGTTTTATAAATTTATCTTTGAGTTATTGTATAGTTAAAATTTGGAAAAAATTATCATTGTGGGATACCTTGAACATCTCTGTTAAGTTAACAACTACTCCAAAAGCTTAAGCTGTTAGAGAATGAGCCTAAATATGTATATCGAGCTTCAACACCCTCCCTCACGTGTGACCCTGTATCAGATATGGAGAGCCAACAAACTAAACTCTATCAAAGTGGAGCCAGATAACAAAGTGCAAATATGCATATCAAAGCGGGCACAGAGACTCGAACCCGAGACCTCCCAAAAATAAGGCTCTGATACCATGTTAAGTTACCAACTACTCTAAAAGCTTAAACTGTTAAAGAATGGGCCCAACAATGTATATCGACCTTCAACAATCTCTACCCTTCAATCTCCTTTTTCCTCTTTGCAAATCTAATTACATTAAAATAAATAAATAAAAAATAACATCCCTTTGTGATACCTAAACTTCAACTAATTGTACAAATTCCCATACTTCACAAAAACCACAAATCAAAAGCAGAGTATCCGCGCATCGCGCGGGTTACATGCTAGTTACAATAATTCTTGAAGTGTCAAATATCAATTCCCATAAGATAATGGTTGTATGGTTCAAAATGAGGTACTTCTTGCTTGTAACCCTCTATATATGCATAAATGCTTTGAATCTCATGCAGTTTTTGCTTGTACATGCACCATAAGCTTGTGCCATAATTTCCATTCTCAGTAGACTTGACTGACAAATGACAGTGATATTGACATGAAGATGACTTTACAACCACCATTTGACATATGGTTTAGTGGTATTTAAGTTTTTTTTTTGGTATTTTCTTCTTGGTTCTTGCTCCGATCAACATGATTATTACAGTATATATTAGTAACAAATCTAATCCAATCTTTTTTTTTTTTTTTTTGCTAGAAAAAATCTAATCCAATCGTAGTTTAGTCTTTTCAGCAATATTAGAAAGTTGGCCCGTGCATTGTGCATTGAATTTTGTAAAAAAGACACAATGTATATATTTTTTTTAGCGTGGACAAGAAAAAGAATATGTTTTATTAATTCTGAAAAAGATGTTAGAAAAATATGATTTAACAACTATAATAATTGATGTTAACCTACAATTTAAGACTCTTTTCTTTATCTTATAGATAACATATATACAAAAAGAGTAATATAAAAAAGGCAAAAGCGTTATTTGGTAACTCGATTTAATAAAAGAGTAATTTGCAAAAAATCAAGGGTAATTTGATTATTCAATTTATAATTGTACATACTTTAAATTTTTAGGCTCTTTTCTTTAAAGTACATATAAACTATATATATATATATATAAATACACACACTCGTATATATTATATACAAAAGGGTAATTTGGTAATTCGATTTAACGAAATTGTAATTTGTAAAAGTTATAAGGGTAATTGGATTATTCAATATAAATATATATATATATATATAGTGAGGATCAGGTGCGGGTGTTAAGGGGCAGATTTTGGGGCGGACCACTTTTAGCGACGAAAATGTCGCTTTTAGCGACGAAATTTTTCGTAGCAAAAAATCATTGTTTTAGGGACGAAAAATTTCGTCGCTAAAAGCGATATTTTCGTCGCTAAAAGTGATCCGTCCCAAAGTCCGTCTTTTGACACCCGCTTAAGATCCGGACTGTATATATATATATATATCATAATATAATAAAAGAATTTTTGGTAATTTAATTTAACAAACAGAAATTTATAATTGTAAACACTTTAAACTTTAAGCTATTTTCTTTAAGGTATAGAAACAAATGGTAATTTGCATAAGACATAAGAGTTATTTGGCTATTCAATTTATAATTGTACACATTTTTATTCAATTTTGGTATATAATATTTTCAATATATAATAATAATAATAATAATAATAATAATAATAATAATAATAATAATAATAATAATAGCAATTTTTTTAAGGCATGTGTGTAGTTAATGTCTAAGCATGTATGTAAATTAAATTTAACAAACAGAAATTTATAATTGTAAACACTTTAAACTTTAAGCTATTTTCTTTAAGGTATAGAAACAAATGGTAATTTGCATAAGACATAAGAGTTATTTGGCTATTCAATTTATAATTGTACACATTTTTATTCAATTTTGGTATATAATATTTTCAATATATAATAATAATAATAATAATAATAATAGCAATTTTTTAAGGCATGTGTGTGTAGTTAATGTCTAAGCATGTATGTAAATTAAATTTATAGGCACACATCACTTGTTCAAGGAAAAAAAAAACCAAAATCGTTGTAAATAAATAACCAAAAAAGAGTGTGGAGATGCATGTAATTGTATAGGATTTCAAAGGGGAAATGGTAAAAATGAACAATTTAAAAAATAACAAATAAGGATAAAATTGAAATTGGAAATCACATTTAAAAATAAGAACAAAATTAAAATTGAAAATCACATTTAGCCTCTTTTATATAGGGTATATATAGATATAGAAATATATTTCTATAGCGTATATGAAACAAATGTTAGTGCTTTGTTTGGGAAAACAAAACAAAATAAAAATAAAACAAAACCAAACAAGGCATAGCCCAATTTGGGTTATGTTGTGCCTTGTTTGTGTTAGTAGTTTGTTTGGAAAAATCCAAAAAAAAAAAAAACCAAACAAAACACCAAAAAAAACAAAACAAAACCAAACAAGCTAGTGACTTGTTTGGGAAGAATGAAAAAACATACAAACCACAAAACCAAAAAACAGTTGTGCCAGACAAGGCACAACCTACAATTGTTGACTTTTGGGTTTGTTGAACCAAATTGTAAATATTTATAATTATTGATTGAAAAGTTGATTGAATCATTATTAGTGGATTAAATATTTTTAAAAGTTGAATGAAATTATAAACATTTGTAATTATTATTTTAAAAGTTGATTGAATCATCATTTCTAAAATAATTTAATTTTAAAAGTTGACCTAATAGTAATAAGGGTTGTTTTCCGGATGAAATAACCAACCTACCCTCACAAAATGACAAAAAATATGAAAATAATCATTAAAGGGAAATGGAACAAGAAAGAAAAGTAAAGGTAAAAATGTGATTTCATGTCACGACCCATCCCACTACGCGTGGAAATAAGACACGTGGCACGCCATCAAGGCTTATCCAGTTCCTTTAAAGTAAAATAGCAGCGGAAAAATAATAAGTACACTCTTTTAAAATCAGAGTTGCAAAAAGTTTTGCCCAATTGGAAAACCTGGAGAAACAATTCAGTTTTGGAAATAGAGGTCCAGTCGACTGGATCGGGGGTCCGGTCGATTGAAAACCAAAAGTAGTGAGATTTCAAAAATCAACAGCCCATCCAGTCGACTGTGACTCGGGTCCAGTCGACTGGGGTCCAAAATTTTCAGTCGACTGACCCCGTCCAGTCGACTGTGCCTTGAGCAGAAATAAAATCATCATTTTTCCTTCAATTCTCCAGTCGACTGAAACGTGGCCTAGTCGACCGGTTTTGCCACTCATAAAAGCAGTAACCAAAAATGTACAGTAATCCAGTCGACTGAAAAGCGGTCTAGTCGACTGATCTTGACACTATTCACTTTCAGTGTATAACCCACACGGGATTCAGTCGACTGATCTAGGGTCCAGTCGACTGCTTCCCTGCTAGGCAGCCCTGTTGTAACAATTCCTCAACTCAAGCTTTCCAAAACCAACGCCAACACAATCACAACTAAACATTAGTGATTTAAAACATCATTACAGGTATTCGAATACAAAATACAGTACCATCAGCTAACTCCCAAGGTTCTATTACAACGTATTTTATAATTCCCAAATCCTTAATACAAGTTTAGGATTAAAACAAAAGTATGAACAAGGTGATTCCCCCGACGATTCTCGACCTCACTCCTCACGCTTCTTCTTGTCTTTCTTCTTACCTGCAATGGAGCAAATCTCCACTGCTCAACTATATACTGAGTGCACAAGTTCTAACATATGCAATATATGATGAACATGTTTTAATCTCATAAATCACATAAATAGTCGCTAGGGAGAAATATACGCCTTCATCCGGTAACGGCAAGTCCAAGCCGGTAACGGCAAGTCCAAGCCTTAAACCGCGATGTTAATGGGTAGTCCAAGCCTACAACCATTACATCCCCAATGCCCTGGCAAGTCTAAGCCTTAAACTATGCACAGTAGCCGTCGCTACTAAAATTCTCAAACATCGAGAAGCTTACTCCGACATGAATTTGTATAAGACCCCCCTTTGACCCACATAGACAACTCAACGTGCCACGTAGATTTAGACATGCTTTTCACAATTTAACGCGTGCATAATTAACGGGCCTACAATTAACACATGGATATAAAACATGTATTTCTCTATATTTCACAAGTTAGAACTTCATATCTCGTGTGATTCTCTTCAAACTTTGAAGAATCGACTAGAGGGTCGATTAAAATTCGGATTTCAAATTTGAGATGATTCCTACCAGTTTATACTTGTTTTCCCCCAAAGTCTAGAAATTAGATTTTTATAAAAATTTGCCAAACATGGCCTAACTAGTATCCAAATGTAAATATTACCTCCATGAGTTCAAATCTCGAATTTGGTGAAAATCTGACGGACGAAAGGTCGCCGATATTATATGAGTTTTGCAAATAATGCAAACTCATCCTCAACTATTTATAGACGAATTCTTCGGGAATCGCGTTTACCTCCCCGCGAGTTTCTCAAACTTCTAATTAATCCACGAAACGTCGCACACATTCATTTTATGCCTTTACGAGTGAAAATTAAAATTTACAAAAGTTTTCGACTAAGTCTCGTTTGGGTCCGAAATTACGTCCGAAAACTAAATTCTGTGGAATCTCTACACAACCTACATTTTTATTTAACGTAACGCTCATGTTCTCACCACAGTTCTTAAAATGATATCTAACAGTATCAAAATTACCAGAAATCATACTACACAGGTATAATTACTATTCACAGGAATACCAGATATATCAAATAACATTTTAATCATATAAATGTCATTTAACCATGCCAATGCAACATGAAATGCCATGTTCCCGTGTCCTCATTGACACCTTACCGTTGAACCATAGTCAAGCTCATCACCATTATCAACTAACATTGATAAACTTACAATTTATATTCATGCAAGATAAAACTATGAAATTTTGGAAAGGGTGTGACATTTCAAACAAATCAAAAAATGACAAATTAGGACAAAATTGAAATTGCCTCCGACCCGACATACATATTTTTTTGGGGATAGAAATAGCATAGTTCCGTGGGGTGTGTGTGTGGGGTTTTTTTTTTTTTTTTTTTTTTTTTTTTTTTTTTGTACAGACAAATCTATCTCATAATTTTTTCACGAAAATTTTGTATTATAAGCTTAATTTTTTATTTATTTTTATCAATTTCACTTTGATATTTGTGTGGCAGTGCGTGTCCAACTTTAAGTGTATCAGATTGTTTAAAAAATTATAAGATATTAGCACGGTAGTTTAAAGATTATAAGATATAACCAGATTATTATAAGCTTTAAGTATATTAGATTGTTTAAAAGATTATCAGTTATTTATGGGATAAATTAGTTTGTACAAAAAAATCACATAAAATTATACTATTTTTACCCAAAAAAATCCAGTAGGAGCACTGCCCAAAAACCCCAGTATAAGCTTCTGGTCCCATTGAACTACACTCCTAGGTCTATGAACACATAGTGTCATTTTGGGCTGGAAATAATATGATATTCCCATTATGCCCTTGCTTATTTTGTAATTGAGTGAATTTTGCACAATTTTCAAACTAAAGGGTATAAATTGCAAAATTAAAACTATAGGGACCAAATTGTCACAACCCTTAAACTACAGGGGTGTAATTTACAATTTACCCTAATAGTATCAAAGAAGAAGTAAAATTACAGTGAAGGAGAAACAAATTAGAGAAATACCAAATAAGGACAATCAATTGGAATTTTATTGTTCATGAGCCTTAAGGCTCTTTTATATAATGATGTAGATAAATTAGTTTGTACAAAAAATCACATAAAATTATACTATTTTTACTCAAAATCTTCCAGTAGGGGCACTGTCCCAAAACCCACGTATAAGCTTCTGGTCCCATTGAACTACACTCCTGGGTCTATGGACACATAGTGTCATTTTGGGTTGAAAATAATATGATATTCCCATTATGCCCTTGCTTATTTTGTAATTGGGTGGATTTTGCACAATTTTCAAACTATAAGGTGTAAATTGTCAAAATTAAAATCATAGGGACCAAATTGTCACAACTCTTCAACTATAGGGGTGTAATTTACAATTTACCTAATAGTATCAAAGAAGAAGTAAAATTACATTGAAGGAGAAACAAATTAGGGAAATACCGAATAAGGACAAGCAATTAGAATTTTACTGTTCATGAGCCTTAAGGCTCTTTTATATAATGGTGTAGATAAAATGAGGGCTCGCATGGTAAAGTTGTGGTTTTGGTTTTCAATTTTTGTTTTTATTTTTTGTATTGAATTAGAGGCATGCATCAATACAAAAAATGAAAATCGAAAACCACAACGTTACCATGCGAGACTTGAATTTATGCGCGGTTTGGTTTTGTTGGGATTATATCACATGTGGGATAATCCCATTAATTTAGGGATTGTGATTTTGCTAGATTCCTATTGTGATTTGGTTTCCTTTATGATAGAGTTGTATTACTTGTCCAATAAGTAATGGGTTTCAAACTCTATATATATGGATGTTGTATAGGAATTTAGGAAAGCTCTTGGTGTACCAAGTTGGGGGTCTTCCCTCATGGGGGTGCATGGTCTAGGATGAGAGAGATTAATCATTGAGATTTTCTGTGAGGGGTGTTCACAGCGTTATAGGGATGTGAGGTAGGGATGGGTATTTCTTTATCTCTGTGATTTCTCTATGTTACAGTGATTAATTGTGTCAGGTTCTTTGGGGTATTGAGTGGGGAGAGTACAAGGGTTTTGTATTTGGGTTATGAGATTTAATTCATGTAACTTGTACTATATTTTACTCAATAGTGAAAGAATGGATCTCTCGGGTGTGGATGTAGGCAGGTGTTTGACCGAACCACGTAGAAATCTGTGTGTCTTTTCTTTGGTGTGCATGTTTAATTACTGCTCATGTGTGTGAGTTTATTTGGGGGAATTTGGTTCCGCGTGTTAAATTCCCAACAAGTGGTATCAAAGCCATGGTAGTGAAATACATGGAGGGCAAAGCACATGATGACAGTGGAGTAGGGGCATGGTGTAAAAGAAAAAGCAGAAGGAAAAAAATCTGATGAGCAGCGTGATGATGCGTGACGTGGGCTGATGCGATGGACATGGTTGGTGGATGAAGACCTGCACTTGAGATTCCTGGTGGATTTATAATCATTGGATAAGGGATGATATGGTGTGGCAAGGTGGACGAATCAAAGGGTTGTGATTGGACCGGATTGGCTTGGTAGAGACGTGATGGTCAACCTTGGGTATTGCTTTGCTGGAGTATACAGAAGGCAAGGTAGGAAGGTTGGGATGTTATCCTATGTGGTACGGTTCATGAAACAAAAGTTTTTTGATTTATTAGAATTTCAAGTATTTAGTGAATTATCTATGTTGTTTGAAATTCGGGTCGGGGATATCCTAAGGTTTTTGGGCGCTGCGGATTCATCGGTGGGTGCAGTTTTGAGAGATTCTGCATGAATTGGAATTTATTTTTCTTGGTGATAGATCCTATATATATAGAGCAGCAGGTTGGGATCTAGGGACAAAAAAAATAATTTTGATGCTACTGTGATTGTAGCAGGTTGCGTGTGGTGGAGAGGTTCTCACATTCCACTCATACGGCCATTTCTCTTGGGTTGTTGGATTCCGGATACGGTAAGTATGTGCTTCTGGAGAAAATAATTTGATGGGTTCCAAGAAGACGGGAGCAGACACAGGCGCAATTATCCGACAGAGGTAATTGTTAGGATACTGCACGTAGGAACGTTGATCAAATATTTTTAGAGCATGTTCGCAATTTGGGTGGTGTGATATTGATCCCAAAGTTGCGGAGGAATCTAATATTGTTGCTGAAATCACACACGGCAGTTGAGAGAAGTGTGGATGGTTTATGTCGTCTGGTTGGTAGAGTTGTACTCCCAAGTCCTCGATGAAAAATTATTATATAAGTGAGTGCGTGGATGGTTTGTTCACGGTTCAGACGATGGTGAGGGGAAATCCTGTTGGGGAGAAAGAGGGATCGAGGCTCTTCTCTAATGGAGTTAATGCTTAAAATTAACTTGGGGCAGCTGCATATGTATTGGCCGCGGTTTGACGAATCGGAGGTGTTGAGACCATATTGATTCGAGGTGTGCACGCTGGTACGGAAGACGGTCAATAGCAAACGGTTACAAAGTCGTCAGCTTTGTGGGTGCTCCAGTTGAGGGGGTGCTGATCATGTGTGATAAATTGATTGGACAGTTTCCCCACAAGTGATAGAGGGGGTGATTGTTGGGATTATATCACATGTGGGATAATCCCATTAATTTAGGGATTGTGATTTGCATGGCTAGATTCCTATTGTGATTTGGTTTCCTTTATGATATAGTTGTATTACTTGTCCAATAAGTAATGGGTTTCAAACTCTATATATATAGATGTTGTATAGGAATTTAGGAAAGCCCTTGGTGTACCAAGTTGGGGGTCTTCCCTCATGGGGGTGCATGGTCTAGGGTGAGAGAGATTAATTATTGGGGTTTTCTGTGAGGGGTGTTCACAACGTTATAGGGATGTGAGGTAGGGATGGGTATTTCTTTATCTCTGTAATTTCTCTATGTTACAGTGATTAATTGTGTCAGGTTCTTTGGGGTATTGAGTGGGGAGAGTACAAGGGTTTTGTATTTGGGTTATGAGATTTAATTCATGTAACTTGTACTATATTTTACTCAATAGTGACAGAATAGATCTCTCGGGTGTGGATGTAGGCAGGTGTTTGACCGAACCACGTAGAAATCTGTGTGTCTTTTCTTTAGTGTGCATGTTTAATTACTGCTCTCATGTGTGTGTGTTTATTTGGGAGAATTTGATTCCGCGTGTTAAATTCCCACCAGGCTTGCATATCAGAGAAGGGAAAGAAAAATGAAAGAAAGAATGAGAAAACAAAATTTTTATCTTCTTTCATACTTAAATTATTTAAGAAACTAAAAAAAAAAAAAAATCCATATATGACAAAATCAAGAAACGAAATTATTTAAGAAACTAAAAAAAAAAAATCCATTTATGTTCTTTTATTTTTCTAATAATCAAATGAAGAAAAAAAAAATTCCTTGGTGTTTCCTTTTTTTTTTTTTATTTCAATTACCAAATTTATGTACCCAATAATAGAAGCTTACATTAGCATTTAGCCATCAGAAACAATCAACTCTAGGATGAACTTCTACACAAGTTGTGGGATTTAATTGAAGCAAAAAAAGAAGAAGAAGAAGAAGAATAAGTACAAAAAATTGGGCTTTCTAATTCTACAAACACTGAGCATTTAGATCATGGTTGTTATATTCTACTAATCCAAAAAAGCAATCCTTGATTGGATATGAAAATCCAATCTGCTTTGCATAGCTTCTCGATGTCTGCTTTAACTGACTTTGTGGGATCTTAGAAACGCACCATGTTTCATTCTCAGGTGAGATTACAATCATCAACTTGAGAAAAAATGCCTTATAGAATAAAAGATCCATTAATAGCAATTGATCTTCTTCATCTGTAAAACCAACCAACTTAACCGTTTTGAGATGTTGGAGTACTTGTGAAGTATCGTTACATGTCACAGTTGTATGGTCCATCCACAAGTGAGGCTCGTGCCAGAAGAGGTGGAAAAATGGAGGAGGAATGGAGGTGCAGCTTTGGTCAATCTGTGTTTATTTTTAGAGAGAGAAAAAGAGAAGCATTTTAGAGGGGGACAATGGAAATTTGAGAAATTGTCAAAAGATGGATATGTTCCCGTTACGAGACATATTGCCCATTGGCAATTTTTGATAGAAAAATACTTAGGTATTTTTTCTACTATTTTAAGATTGATTGGCCAACTTATATAAACGTGTATATGTAGCACATATGTGGAGCAATGAATCTTAGAAAAAAAACATAGAAGGAAAAGCATTGAAGTCTTGTCCTTTCTGATGTTTTAATATATATATATAAAATTACAAAATATATTAGGAGTATTCTAGTCATTTTTTGGGAGTATTAATAGTAGTATGGGCTCGTTTGAGGAACACAATGGCGGATGTTTTAGCTATATTACACCACAAAACCGCAAATGGTGTTAATTTTACAAAGGATGATTAGAGAGGCAATCGTGAGACTAGCCCTTGAGCATGGTCCCAAAAAGGGCCTATATTGTCTGTGGAGTGAGCTTTAACATAATTACAAGAAAATGGAGGTTAATGAGATTATGTCAAATGTTTTGGGCTACTGATATTAAGACAAACCTCGGGAAGTTCATTGATTTTTAACTCAAAATATTTGAAATGATTCTGTTTGAATAGAAGCGATATAAGTCTATAACCAAACGGTTTATATAACTTACGTTGACAAACAATTTTTCCAAGAAAGGCGATACGTTTAAGAAGCATGCCAAGGAGTCCCTCTTTGTTCTATCCGTTGAAGAAACAATCCAACATAGCTCCTTTAAATTGTTGAGTTTGAATTCAAGTTTTCCAAAGATCACCCCTGCCATACACAACCACTATAAAACAGAGCAAATAACCCTTGTTAGAAATGAAAATTTGATAATAAGAGAACTCAAGGAAAAAAAAATGATTTCCTTGTATACTATAACGTGAAAAGTTAGTTCAAGCTAGCACTCAATTGCTGTAATTCAATCGCAAAAAGTTGTAATTGGCCAATTCTGGCCAATTATATTTTTCAAAATTAAAGAATAGAAGCAGAAATTGAGCTAGTCATAGTTTTCTAGATTAAACAACAGAAGCAGAAATTGTTGTCAAACGAGTCCATGGTTGATAAAGGGGGAAAAGTAAAGCAAAGAATTGACAAATGTGCAAGAAAGTTTCAGGAACGCCTCAGACAGAAATTGATGTAGAGCGTTGAGCTAAAATCCTTTAAAAGCCCAACTCAATACATTCTAATCAAAGTCATAAGCAATTTACAAAACAACAAAAGACATATTAATGTTCCCAAGCACCTACCTCAAGAAGCCATCCACTAATTGTGAGTGTCTCAATGTCCTTGAGAGAGGCTAGAAGGGATAAAATGTCTTCACAATCAAACTCATTGAGGCCTAAACCTTGTCCAAAATTGAGTATTACATCCACCAAGTCTTGACAATCTTTCATATCAATTAGGGGAAGAACTCCTTGATACCAAAAGAGTTTCAGTTTAGGTGCCCAAACTTTGATACTAATCATGTCTGGACAGTCCACCACTATGAAGCTATGAAGAAAGTTGTTTCCGTTGATGTCAATAAATTGAAGTCCATTGCATTTCTCAAGCTTCAAGCTTTCAAGAAGTTCACAATTTGTGAACAAAGTTGAAACCAAGTTCTTGGAAAGGTTGTTCACTGATCTAAAATGCAGTGTCTTGACAGAAGAAAAGGTATAATTAGCCTCTATACAATGCTTGCAAGTGCTTGGAATATCAAAAACCAAGTTGAAATTTTCTATCACTTGCTTAGTTCTTCTTGAGGAGAAGTCCATAAAAATCTCTTTTTCTTTTCCTTTCATAGCCGAGAAAACTAAATCATCTCTTTCCTTCACATGGGCGCGGCGAAGAGTGAACTTCCATAATTCAAGAATGCGGCAAGAATTCAAGAAAGTAGACATGGCTTTGGCTTGTGTAGTTAGCTCTTCATTGATGTCCATTTGATTTGAGTCAAAGTTCAAGTTGATTTGAATTGGTGTCCAAAGGCTTTTCCATGAAGTCGAAAGAACGCAAGTTCTTATCGCCTCTTTCATTGGGACTCGTGACACGATATCTTTGAGAATTTCATGTGGTAAGTTGCTGAGGAAATCAACCCTTTTTACCTCCATGATTTTCCTCTGTGCTTCAAACCAAACTGTTAGGCCAAAGGAAAAAACACACACACACAAAATAATGGAAGCTTAATTGAGGAGTATTGGTTTATGTAGCTTCAAAACCAAAAATTAAGATAAGAACCAAGAAGAAAGAGTTCAAATACTTGATATCTATTCAACACCCTCTGCTTGGTTGGTAGATAAAGCTACACACACACACAATCGCATATGTATATATATATATATATATATTATACGCACACAACAAAAGACTTGGGCAATTTCCAAGAATGCAATATTAATTCAATAGCCATGTGCTGACTCTTGTGAGCAATTGGGTGTTTTGTTGACATCTTCAAACAGATAATTATATAAAGTAATATGTGATATACACAAAACAGGATTTATAATTTCCTCTTGAATAGAAAGGACACCAATCACACCATAAAATAAAAAATAAAGTAAATGAGTTGATCCTATGGTCAAGTCTAAACCATATTATGCCCATAAAAAAAAATGTTATGGGTCAGATGGTCAATTTGACTATTGAGATTCAATGTGTAGATAGACAGACACATATGTTTCTTGGCTTTTTTTGTTGTTATTGTTGTTTTTTTTTTTTCCGGATTAATTCTGGTTATTACAGATTAGAACACATGTTTTGATTCAAAGCACAAGACAAGTAGTAGATTACAAAATTTAGGATAAAACTTGGTTCAAGAAAAGTAAGGCGGATTGCTCAATACTGTGAAAATATCAAGTCATTAACTTGATTAGCATATGGAAAATAATAGAGCCGTTTTGACTTCTCATTAACTTGCTAATAATAACCTCAAAATTAAGAATTTACCTCAACCACCAAGATGGAAATTCTTAGAATCGATACACTGTCTAATAGAAGAAAATGTTCTTTACGATTTCAAAAAATAGAAATTATATATATATATATATATACACGATTAGCCTCTAGAGTAAACATGGTAGAGTGAACAGATCTAGTGAACATTTTTTTTTTGCCTGAAAAAACCCGTGGATCAGTCGGGTGGGCGCGGATCAGCGGGTCATGGGGCAGCCCGTGGATTTTTTCAGGCAAAAAAATATATTCACTGAGTATATTCACTTTAGAGCATGGCCGTATATATATAAATATATATATATACATATTTAATTATTTTGATGACATGGTATAACAAGTCAATCAAATATCATTATTCATACACATGTAAAGGAAATATGCAGCACCGCCATTGAATATTTATATCCATCTATACATACAGCTTATATATTTGTATAATGTAAGTGTGTGTATCTAGTCCGCATCCAGATAAGTATCAACAACAACAAAAAAGTGTTTGTGCATACATATATATATATATATATATATTAGGGAGTCTCTAAAGAGGGTACCCTCCCTATAATAAAGGGAACACCTTTGTTTTGGCCGTCAGATCTGACGGCCAAAACAGAGGTCCTCCCTTTATTATAGGGTAGTGACATCCTAACATTGAAGAGCATCCACTAGTCAAATTAACTTCTATCGAGTAAATATTTAATACAACGGGGATACCACGTCAGCAATATAATATACTCACAGAGTTGGGATTTATGCTTATGTGAATGAGATTTTCTCTAGAAATAGGGGGTGTAGATGGATAAATGAAGGATTCAGATTTGATTATTATACCACGTCAGCAAAATGACCGTTGCAATGAATATTTTCTCCCTTCTATCAGTGTTATTTGGGTTTTTTAAACACATTGCTCTAAGAAATAAGATTACTAAACTAAAAATCATTCAATCGATTGAGTGTATTAAATTTGTAATCAAAACTTCAAATTTCTCTTATGATAATTAACATAATGTTACAATAAGAACGCATATTTAATTAAGACAGATCTTACCGTATGTTAGACCCTGCTTAGTGCAAGTTATAACTTTTAGCTTTTCAGAGTATATAGTCATTAGGATTCAGAATAACTTGTGAACTCGTTTGATGCAACTTTTTAGAAGTGATCAAGTTCTAGTGGCATTTAGTAGCATAAACTGTCAAATAGTTTATTTGGTGTATAATTATTCAAAATGCTCAAGGAAATTGTCTAAGAATATGAAAACCAATATGCTCAACCTAAGAGAGAGAGAGAGAGAGAGAGGGAGAAATAATCTTGGGTGGTGCATGTATTGAGAGAGAGAGTAATAGTCAATCGGATTTAGTCAAAAATTAAAAATAAATAAATAAATGTCTTCGTTGTCCAATAAAAGATACACTAAATAGCTAAATATGTGATAAGTTGAAGAAAAGTTATAAGCTGGCTTTTGGGCATTAAATAAATTGAGAAAAGTTGTAAGTTCTTTTAAATTTATAAACCAAAACAAACAATTCATTTTAACTCTTTCGAAGCTATAAATTGCAATTTGCAATTTATAAACTGTAGTAAAACAACACCTTTAATTAGTCAGATGAATAAAAATGCATCTATGTAAATATGAATGCAAATATATTAATTGCATAAACAGCTAATAACCTGCCAACATTAGAGAGAATCTACAAGCTAGTTAATTAGGACCAGAACAATGTGGCTCATTGTTCCAAACTGGTACTTAATCACACATTGTTGTGGCCCAAAAATAGAAGACTTTAGTACATATAGACCATTAGGAGAGCTAAATATATATATAAGGCCAAGGCCTAGGATCTAGGAAGAAGTATTGGACAAAAATTCTCCCAATTAAACATGTCCTTATCTGTGTTTGGGGTGACAAGTTCAATGGACCTCTGGACTATGAGAAAGTGATTGGTTAACCATAAAAATGCTCAAAAGAAGTTTCATAGGATGATCATGATGACATTGGAAATAAGCAAGCAGATTATTTTTCAAAAAAAAAAAAAAAAAAAACCAAGCAGATTATCAGGGGGGGAATATGCACTTGGGCTGAGTTTTTAATTAAACCACTTAAGAGATCTGCAGTGGTGTAGACGAATTTAGGACAAACTTTAGTTAAGTTGTGGTACGAGAAAGTGAAAGTTATCAGTGATATAGTGTTGGAAAATAATACAAAATATAGTCTTTAAAAGAATATTTTCAGTATAATAGAATCACCGTCAATTCCACCGTTTATAGAATCAATAAGAGAGTGATTGGGATGAGACACGAAACACTCTCTTAAGATGATATGCGCCCTTTACGGGTAATACCCGGTGCAGTAGGAAATAGCACGCCGTCTCCAAGATACAACAGCCCGACCACCCTTGCCGTATGCCTATCAAGTTTGCACAACATAATATAGCAAGAAGTTTACCTACTAGTGTCTTCTTTACCCAAACAAAACTCAATAAGAAAAGAATAAAAAATATATTATTTTTTATAGATGGTCGACCAAAACAAAGAAGATTAATCTTTTGAGAAATGTAAAAGGTGAACTCATTGTACCTTTCACATATACGTATGTATATATATTTGTATAGTTGGTTCAATTCAATCATCCATGAAAGAATTACTGTACAAACAAATGCACTTCAGTGTGCCATCAAAATCTGACCGTTGGCTAATAAAAATGAAACTAAAATGGGTTTCGTAAAACATTTGAGTCATTACATAATGAGCCTGTTTCTCTATGCTTATGCTTATGCGATTTTGATCGTGATTGGTATATCTACTTAATAGTAGAACTGCTTATTATAGTTGGGTGTTTGGTTGATAGGTTGTACAACTGATTATATTGTCAGAACAGCTTGTGAATGTGTTTGATTCAAAAAGAATAGAACGTGGTTTTGAATGTACAAAAGTTAATTGTGTCCTTAGGTTATAATTTGTATGTTAGTGGTAAATTTAGCATTACTATCTATTAATTAACTATTAATTCTTAAATACTTTAATTAATAATTTAAATATTCTACATTTTTATGTTTATATTGAGAAATTAAAATTTTATAAGTTAATTAACAGTTAATATACCACTAAATTACTCAGCTACTTAATCAAAAATTACCACATTCAGTAATAATTAACAGTACAAACAATTAATATATAATTAATTTATTATTACTAAAATGGAGTTACATCTTCAAAATTATTACAACTTCAAGTGAATCTGCTTGATCGTTCACCTAAAAATTAGCAATTCTCCTAGCGAGGTCATTCCGAAATATATCCATTGCTCTGTCATCATTGTCATATTGGGCAATGATGCTTGGTCCTACACCTTCATCATCTTCAGGTACAAAGTCAAGATCACGATGATATGCCTCAAATTGTTGATCGGCTAATGAATGTCTCCTGATAAAATTATGTATGCCCATTGAAGCTGATATAATTCCCTTTTGCGTTTCAATGTGGTACTGTGGCATATTTGCTAGGATCTTCCACCTAGCTTTCCACACTCCAAAAGTTCTCTCAATAACATTTCTCAATGATGAGTGCACATGGTTGAATTGCTCTTGTACAGTTTGTAGTGGTACACCATTCCTAAACTCCGGTATATGATATCTCTCCCCTTTAAATGGTGAAAGATAACCGTTCAAGTTTGGATAGCCAGCATCAACCAAGTAAAATTCCGCTGCAACAATAAAAGAAATAAATAAACATAGTTACTAACATTATTGTGACATATTGACGAACTAATATAATAACTAAAATACTCACCATCCTTTGGAAGTGGAAACTTTAAAGCTGGATCACGAATCACTTCGTGAAATATTCGTGTGTCGTGCGCCGAACCTTCCCAGCCAGGCCATGCAAATGTAAAACACATGTCAAAACCACATGCTGCCATTATATTATGGGTTGGATATCCTTTCCTCCCGATATATGGTATCGTTTCAGATGTCGGGAGATATACTCGTACATGTGTCCCATTAATGGCCCCAATACAATTTTTGAAATGAGGCCAAAATTTTGGATTAGTTTTTGCACGCTGTGGGAGAGGAGCGTGTTGTTCTGGTACCTTTATGATATCCATTGACATTTTAACAGTGGCCTTTAGAACATAATGGAAACGCTTGCTTATTGTTTCACTTGAATGTTGAAATATTTCTTGAATCATTCTATTACTGAGTCCATGCCCAATTATGAGTAAAAAAAATTGCAACCTGTTCTTCTGTTCTGAGCTTCCTAGTGACCTTCAACTGGTAATCTTGTTTCAAAGTCCGGCAAAGACTTAAGAAAACCTCCTTTTCCATTCTGAACTACTCTTGACATCGTCTTGGATGACCACTTAAAATTTCTTTTACAAATATGTATCATGTATGTGGACTAGTCCTACATGGTTCTTTAGATATGTAAAGCTTGTGATATTCCAAAAACGTCGCTACCGTCGCAACAATAAGTGCATAATAAATGTCATCTTCTGTCCTCCAGGAGTCATTGTGACTGTAGCTCGCCATAAATATTCTGGATAACATGTAACAAAAACAATGAAAATTATAATAAAACAATGGTTGAAATCATTGTCAATACTACCAGAACATTAAATTCCAAACATTTAAAAAATAAAAAATAAAAAACAAACAAACAAACAATCAAACAACCCATAGTGAAAAAAAAAAACGTTATTCTCCAACCACATTATTAAAAATAAAAAAAACAAAAATAAAAACAGCAACAACAACAAAAAACTACTCCAAATTATAGCCCCCTTAGTTACCACCGTATGATCGTTGTTGTTGTTCATATTTCATGTGTTGCTCTCTACGCAGCCATTCCAAGCGCATTTCATTATTTTTTTGGCACTTGAATATTGCTCTATTATCCTGATTTTTAAACAATTCGCACGCCAACCACCACAGTTCATCGCCCATTTCCACGCCTGGAATTTGAAGGACTGTGTCCAAACAATTTTGGCGGTCCGATGCGAATGAACTGCTCCCACCTGGTGGTGAGATAGAGCTACGAGTCTCCACAGCAGAAACAAGACGATCAAGTTGACGAGATAGCTTTGAAGCTGAACTTTCTTTCCTTCCATCTCCAGATTTCTTTCTATCTTTTTTTTTGGATTGCTCAGGTAAAGTTGTATTATCCACTTAAAAACTCATTTGAATTTGATCATCATCATGCGACTCTGCGTCATCATCGTCATTAAGGTTTACCTCTTCATTAGATACCCTTTGGTCATTAAAGAATTCAGGCAGTACACCCGAGGTTGGTGCCCATGCTCTAGCTCCAGTTGCAGCTATTCCCATGAACAATTTATCAAGTTTCATTGGATGCTCAATACCTTTCTCCTTATATTTTGCCACCAAAGGATTTTTCTGTACATTTAAAAAGTTATCTTAATACCAAGTGTAAGTTAAACTACAATATTTATACAACAACAACAACAACAGTAGTAATAATAATAATAATAATAATAATAATAATAATAATAATGAGGACTCATCAAAAGTATTGTTCTATATACCTGAATTTTGCATTCCCACCAATGGTCCGATGCTGAGATAGTTCCTTTTATTGGATCCCATCCTACACCTGATATTTTCTCGCTGAATAGACTATTCCACGCCACCCAATCTTTCTTCGTCACATCCCAATGGTTTTTTAATTGTGACTTATCATAATCTTTTCCAGTAATCTTTGTAAACTCTGTCATTATATTGAGCCAACCCTTTCTATTAAAGTGACTACCTGGCCGATTCCCCCTATCCAGTTCCGTTACACATAAGTCCAAAAAGATGTCATGTAATATTGAATCCCATCTTGCAGTGGATTTTCCAACACCCTTCCCTTTCCTTTTTTCAGGCATCGGTTGAATCTGTTCGCTCGTTTCTCCAAAACTATCCATCTATAGTTTGTTGAATAATATAAAATAAACTATAACTCACAAAAATAATTCTACATTTCCATGTATGTTTGTACAATTGTGCTTGAATAAATCAAAATTGATTGATCTTGCAAAAAAAAAAAAAAAAATTCAAAATCGATTGATGATATGTGTTTAATCTCATAAACTGCAGCAAAGAGAAACAACAGATTAATCAAAAAATTAGTTGTTACCTGTAATCTCTAGTCTGTGAATTGTGAAATGCACTGTAAAACTCTTCTCTTAATGTATTCCGCCCACAGTTGCAATTAGAAATGTTGAGGAATGCACAAACTGTCTCTAACATTTGTGTATTTATAAAAACATACAATAATATTCATTGCTTTGAAATGCTAAAAGTTTTGTTATAAAAAAAAATAAAGAAATGCTAAAGTGCCTAGAGATGTGTGATACGCAACAGTGCCTTTGTTTGTTTGTATGCATATAATTTGTCTAGAGATGGTGAATATGTTGGCAGCATCTTTTCTCGCAAGGACCAAGATAAAGGCGTAATTAGAGCAAAGCTATAAACACAGTCCAAGCTTTGTTGACCGCGATGTTAAAATAAGCAGGCCCATGGCTGCTTTTTTCTTTCCACGTTTTCTGCCTAAACAAACGTGGTTTGGGCTTTTAACAAACACCTCAAAACCTCTGTTTTGTACCATAAACTGCGTTTTCTTCGGTCAAAACACAGTGACAAACAGGCTAAATGAATAAACAAGGAATCCGTTTGGATCACAATGTTACGAAGCAACAGTCATTTGTACCTTGAATAGCATTAAATAATTAAAAGTAAGGATTAATTACACTTACACTCCCTGTATTTTGGGTCAGTTTCACTTTGACCCCCCTGTAGTTCAAAAAGTGACACTAACACTCTCTATACTTTAATGTAAAGTGTCACCGTCAGAATTTCCGTTAAAGTTAACGGAAAAGTGACACTTACACCCCATGTACTTGTAAAAGACCAAAATGCTCTAAAATTTCTCCTTCTTCAGCATAGGAATTTTCTAGCAAGGCCCCAAGCAATGAAATCAAAACCAAAAACAAAAATCAAAATCCCAAATCAAAACCCAATCCGGCCACCACCAGAAAAGAAGAAGAAAGAGAGGTTGTTGACTTCGGCCATCACCACCAGCTACCATTTCTAACCACCTTCAAATCTGCGAACATGCGAGAGGTAGAGAAAAGGGTTTGAGAGATTGAGATAGAGAGAGAAGCTAAATTCTGGGACTGATTTTTGTGCAAAATGTATAGAGGGTGTTCTTGATTTTGGTATGTATGTTGGGTTGATCAATTTTTTTTGGGTTGATCGAATTTTTAAATACAACCCAAAACATACCAAAACATCAAACAACTTGAAAATTTTGATTAACCCAAAAAAAAATTGATCAACCCAACATACATACCAAAATCAAGAACACCCTCTATACATTCTGCACAAAAACCACTCCCAAAATTTAGCTTCTCTCTCTATCTCAATCTCTGAAATCCTCTTTTCTACCTCTCGAATGTTCACGGATTTGAAGGTGGTCAGAAATGGTCGCTGGTGGTGATGGCCGAAGTCAACGACCTCTCTTTCTTCTTCTTTTCTCGTGGTGGCCTGATTGAGTTTTGATTTGGGGTTTTGATTTTTGTTTTTGGTTTTGATTTCATTACTTGGGACCTTGCTGGAGAAATTTTAGGGCATTTTGGTCTTTTACAAGTACAGGGGGTGTAAGTGTCACTTTTCCATTATTTTTAACGGATTTCTGACGGTAATACTTTACATTAAAGTATAAGGGGTGTTAGTGTTACTTTTTGAACTACGGGGGGTTAAAGTGAAACTGACCCAAAGTATACGGGGTGTAAGTGTAATTAACCCAAAAAGTAATTTATTCAATATTTAATTAAAATAATTCAACAGTTAGTAGATGACAACTCCAACTGTCAACATTTTGACCGTTGGATGTCAAACGGTCAAATTGTGTCCGTTTGGCATCAATGGGTCATGCGTAATGTGTCAACGGCTTGGGACCAAACGGCTAACAGTTAACAACAGTGTGGTCACCAAATGGTTTGAGACTCATCTGTTTGGTCTCCAAACGGTTGAATGTTTTGTCATTTCTCTGTACCACATCTAAACATCCGTGTACCACAAATTTAAGTTCCACTATCATCGTTCTTCTCTTATTCAATATTTCAGTTTAAGGATTCTAGAAATCTATAGTAACTTCTTAGGATTGTGTTATCCGGGTAATAAAATTCTCGAACTTAATGCCTAATGTCAATATTAGGTAGCTTGCAAAAATTAATAGCTAAAGGTACTATCGAGCAATTCTAATATTGTATACCTTCGGCCAGTAACTTACTTCATGTGCCTTTGACACTAGATAACTTTGGGTGCTTTTTGGCACTTTCTGATAAATTATGACAAAATGTTTTTGTAATACAATTCGTAAGCGAAAAAACCAAACAGCCCTCAAACCAAAAATATGTTATTCCAAATAAAAATCTAAAAATTAATTCAGTTAGGATCTGTTTGACTTAGGTTTAGGAATTAGGGATTATTTGGGCTAGAGTTGAGCTTAGGGGTTGTTTGGCTATAGTTGGGGTTAGTGGTTGATTGGAGCAACACAAACACACACAAATTAAATCCCTCCCCCCCCCTCCCAAAAAAAAAAAAAAGTTTCCCAAATAAAGCTTTCCAAAATAGAAGTTGCCTAAAAAAAATTGCCAATTTTTTTTGGGGTTAGTGGTTGGTAGGAGCAACACAAAAAATCCAAAAAAAATAAGTTTCCCAAATAAAGTTTTCCAAAAAATAGAAGTTGTCTAAAAAAAAATTGTGCAAAATTTTTGCCATGGAAAAAATCATAATTGCATAAAAATCTAGGGAAAATTTGGTAATTAAAGACAAAATAAATTACAATGTCCTATTAATAAATACAATTTCTAAAGTCTCACGTAATTTACCATGGCTGTCACACCATTTATCCTTCTCATTCTCTAATCTTATTTTACCTTAATTCCTATTGTCTGACTCTTAACCAAGTAGGCTCATTTTCATTTGTATTTTCTCTCGTTATACTTTTTTTTTTTTCTTTACATGCATCCAAATAATTTCTTAATTGAAAAAATTAAGAAAAGCTTCTTGGCCACCAAATTTATTGAAGGGGGGGAAATATCGATTTAAAATCCTCACAATTTAGGAAACAAACAATTTCCACATTATCTGATATCTTTCCTATTGCAATAATTGTGATCAATGGGTGGAATATTTTGGAGATATTTTTGGGGAGAATATTAAAATCTAAAGAAATCTCAGCCATTAATTTTATTTATTTATTTTCTTGTTGATACTATCTCAGCCATTAAATTCACACAACCCTCCCCCCCCCCCCCCCCCCCCCCCCCCCCCCCCCCCCCCCCCACACACACACACACACACACACCAAAAAAAAGATAGTAGTGCTAGGTACACCTAAACGTGACACCCAAACTATCCACCTGCTGATGTGGACATTCAAAGTTATTCATCAATTACTAAACAAAGTTTGAATTAATTTCAAAACTGCCACAACACATCAGCAGGTGGATAGTTTAATTTTCCCGTTTAGGTGTACCTAACATTACTCAAAAAAAAAAAAATCTTAACCCACACAATTAATCTTGTTTATGTCACACATAAAAAAGGTCCACACCGTCCTCCCTTATTATATAGATATAGATATAAACATATATATATATATATATATGTTTTTTTTTCTCTGTCACATTCCTTATTTGCTTCGAATGCAGCTTTTTTTATTTGGATTATACAGCACAACCCAGCCTTTTATCTACTTATTTTCTCTCATGTTAGTGGGTTAAACACTTTTAATCATTTTTCTTATATTCAGAAAGAGAGAGAGAGAGAGAGAGAGAGAGAGAGAGAGAGAGAGAGAGATGGAAGAAACGGCTCCCCTTTGGGACTATCGAGAGGTGGGTGACTGACTTCATTCCCATTCTAGTACGATTTTTGCTTATTAACGTTTTCTTGTTATGCATGGGTGTCTAACTAAGAATTTCTTAATCTGATAATGCTAATTAATGTTTCATTGTAGTGCCAACAACTGTTGCAAATTTTTTTTTTTTTTTGCTTTTGGTGTTCTTTAATTTTTTGTTTGGCAAATTTTTTGCGATTTGTGAGTTCAATTTGTGGGTACTTAGGAACGAGTCCTAGCGTTTATTAATTAATTGACTAGTATTGGTTTTTGTCTCATTAAGAATTAAATGATTCTTTTGCATAACACTGATGTGACTAATCTTAGCTTCATGCACTATTGAAAGATCAAAAAATATTTATTGAACATTAAAAAAAAAGGCCAAACCAAAGGCCGGCACATGGCTTCCGTCACTGCAAAGTCTTAGTAAGATTAATTGTAAGTGGCCTTACCCTAACTGCGAAGACGTTATATTCGCATTTTGAACCTTGACACTAGGCATGCCCTCTCCTTTAATCCCACATACAAAGACTCTTTTTGTCCCAATTAAAAAGAGCTCAGAACCGATTATGTGATAAATCTGTGAGCTTTTTTTATATATTAATTCACTTGTTTGGTAAAGAAATGTCATTGCATAGGAGTTCGTGTCCAACCTAAAAGCAATCTCAAAGCAGATTTTTTCTCTGAACAATGTGGCACGCCGAGTATCTATAAATACCAAATAGATAATGAGAATGATATTGAATCTGATCCTTTTTTATGCACAGTCAAACATCGCCAATAAACTTGATATCCATTATGACTTGCTTTTGTAGCTATTTTTCAATTGTATTCCTGAGTTTGAGATCAGTCTAAGAGGTGCTAATGAATTAATATGTTCTTTTTGAACCTTTGATTACCAATGGCAGTGCTTGCAAATAGAAATGACTCAAACATTAACTCATCTCCTCCAACTAATTTTCCTCTATACTTGTAGCAGAGCATACTTGAGCTCAAACACAAGCTTCTCTGCACCATGTTCGAACTTGAATCTTTCAGAACTGAGGCACGAGAAGCCATGAAAAGGGACGAGGAGACCGTAAAATATTTACTTGACCTCTTGAAGACGGTTTGTCAAGAAAGAGACGAAGCAAGAAATCAACTTCAAGAACTACTGAACAATATATCACCAAAAACTCACAACTACTACGTCAATGCCATTTCTTCTACAGACTTCAGCAATTTGGTAACACAAAAACTACATTTTCCTGAAGAACGTACCGATCCATATATGGATATAATAATTGATGATCTTGTGAAAGGAAAGACTTTGCCTGATAAAGGAAGACTCTTAGAGGCTGTAATAGAGGTTGGACCGTTGCTAGAGACACTTCTTGTTGGTGGGCCTCCTCTTCCTCAATGGCGGAAGCCTCCCTCGCTGCAAAGTTTTCTAGTTTCGTCTAAACCAAATGAAGAACGTGTTCGTGGTTCATTTGATCAGAAAATTGTCTTCGGTTCAAATTCTAAAATTTTAACTTCCTCGGGCTCTTCATCACGTGATGTGTCTCGTGGGTCTTCTGGGAGAAGTTTGTGATCAATAGCAAATCTTTGCAAGTGATTCTAACAATTGCTGTTGTTTGCAGGACAAAATCAGGGCTGGGAGATGAAGGGATGGTCGTAACAATTTTGTTTTCCTCTAGCATTAACATGAATAAGAAAAGTGATTGTTATGGTTAATCTACTAGGATTCGACTATTCATTTTGCTCACTTGACATGTTTATATGTTTTTCTTACCGGCCTAAATTTTAAAGTCTAGCTTAGGCTGACCAAGATCTCTCTTGGGAAATTATGCTGGGAAATGTAGTTTTATTCAAGCACAGACATAGCAAAATCAGTGTTCACCTGAGGTTCTGAGCATGTTTTGTGGAATTACTGATTATGTTTGGAGGTTGGTAAGTTATGGTTCCTCTTATCTTTGTTATCGTTTCTCTTGTAGTCGGTTTTAAGAGGCAATAGTTGATTTTCAGTAGCTTTGTTGCACATTGAGATTTGTACTCCGTAGTCAGTTTTGAGACGCAATGAGTAATGCTACACTCACACCCAAATGCTCACACTTGATGTGGCATCTAATGTGACAAATGGGACCCGTAAAAATTAAAGGCATTCTAATGCAACCTATCTTAACCTAGGTTAGAGCTACCCACCCAAACCCCAAAATACCCAAACCGTTTCTCTTTCTTCTCTCTCATCTCCATCTCCCCCACAGACGTCGCCGAACCCCCTCCTCGACAAACCTCCTTAGGTCACCTAAATCTGTCTCTCCAACGATCTGCAATCTTCTCTCTCTCACTCTCTTCTCTGTTCTCTCTCAATCCACTTCTCTCTCTGTCTTCTCTCTACTTTTCTCTCTCTTTAACTTGGTTGTAGTTCGAGAAACCAAAAAAAAATAGCGGACAAGCCAAGCAAAGCATTGCTGTTGTACAGAGATGATGGGTCATATTGGGTTTGAAAATTTGAAATGGGTTTGGATTGAATTTTTTTTTGGGGTAAGAATTTGGATTGAACTTGGAATTTGCAAAGCAAGTGAAATATATGTATATTTTGTGGGTTTTTGAATTGGTAGCAATTGAAGAAGATAACAAATTAAGTAATATGTATTGGGTTTAACTTCCAATTTGCTGACTGATCTATATCTGCATATGTATATTTGGTGAGCTTTTCAATTGGTGGCAATTAAAGAGAGAGAGAGAGAGAGAGAGAGAGAGAGAGAGAGAGAGAGAGAGAGATGTGAGGTGGATCATGGGTGAGGGGTTCGGAGAAGAGGTGGGTCATGGGTGGGTCATGTGAAATGATAAAGTTTCATTGTCCATCAAATTCCAATTCTATGAATTGATTGTAGCAAAACAACATATACTTCAATAAAAAAATAAGCTTTACAAGATGACAAAGAAGTTCCATTACACAGGTATCATATGTATAAAGGCAGAAAGAAAAAACAACACAATGAGATCGCACGATTTATGGAAATCAAAATGGAATATATCCCCCATATCTCAACTCAATTCTTACCAAAAAAAATGGTAAAAATTCTTATAAAGATGTTCTAATACAACTGGCGGCACTTGAAGCAAAAACTTACAAATCGAACCTAGAAGTTCTATCCCTCTCTTAGATTATGCCAATCTTGTTTGCCACGTCCAAAGCATCATAGTCTGGAGTCAACCTCACATAGGCTTTCTTTGTCCCATCAGGCCTGAAACAATAAGACATTGCTCAGTACACCATAATAAGAAACGATAGAACCACATCATTACCTGCACAACACTACTATGCTGGCTGCCACATAAACATCCAGAATTGAAAATCCTGAAGAAGGGACCTGAATGTATGTTTGCATGACTTACTCACAAGCATAGTGCAAATTCAAGAGTGTGTTATAGGTTGGTTCTTAGACATCAAATCCGAATAGAAAGTAATTTCTATTTCGCACAGCATTTTTAGGCTCCAATTCACATTCTCTAATAAAGCCAATTAGTATCGCACAAGTCACAACATGACCAAACCATGAAAAGAGCATTGCAATCAACTATAAGCGGCCAAACTTAGAAAGCCAAGAGAAAGACAACTTGTATTCTATACTATATCATGCTAATTATTGTGAATAAAATGTGAATGCTTTCATGTACATGAATGAACCACAATCAAAAACAAATCACCTTCAGTTTATGAAAAACAAAATTGTTGTTTGGATGTGAAAATTTCTTCCTTGCAAAAGATCTATCCAAAATAAGAAACACAACCTCAAAATGAAAAGACTGAAGGTGGTGCTTACCTGATTAAGGTATTAACTTTCTTTGTCTGAATGTCATACATCTTCTTCACTGCGTCCTTTATCTTCTTCTTGTCAGCACGGATATCAACAATGAAAACCAGTGTGTTGTTATCTTCAATCTTCTTCATTGCTGACTCAGTGGTGAGGGGATATTTTAGGATCTGGTAGTGATCAAGCTTGTTCCTCGGGGGAGCACTAATGCGAGGGTACTTTGGGTTTCTATCCTTCTTCAATGTCTTCGGCCGATGGAATGTAACTGTTGTTCGTATCTTCTTGGCCTTCTTCTTAAAGGCTGACTGTCCTGATTTCACAGCCTTTGCAGCTTTTATGGCCTGGGCCTTTGGGTCAGACTTTTTCGAAGGGTCAGCTGCATGGGAAAATTATGTCACTATGGCTCTGTTTGGTTTGCAGACTCATTGAAGGAAAATAAAAGGGAAAGGATAAGAAAATCCATTTCCTTAGGCTCTGATTGGTTCACAGATTTTATGAGGGAAAAGAAAACAAGAGGAAAAACTAGTTCCCTTGAGGTTTCCTTCATTCTTAAGTAACATTAAAAATTAAGAACTCCTAAAATATAATTGTAATATATGAATACAAGAAGGGAAACGACTCACAACATTCACAAGGGCGGAACCACTAGTAGGCTCCGTCAGGCTAAATCCCCCTCCAAAATCTGATTTTTTTTTTTTTTTTTTTTCAGCACATGTGATATTCTAGCCCCATTGTAGTTTTCCCCCCTTTGAGGGGAGAAAAAAAAAAGTACAGGTGATATTTTAACCCAAATGTAATCTAGCCCACCCCAAAATTTGAGAATTTTTTAGTACATGTGATATTTTAGCCCTAATGTAGTCTAGGCCACCCCAATTAAGGCGTTCCAAACTCAATTTGAAACTATACCTTGTTGATAAATAGACACCAAACTGTATATATATATATATATATATGTATATTAACCCAAAAGATAATATTGTCTTAAATAAACCCAATTTGACACCATATCTTATTATCAAATATGTATAAATAGACCCCCAAAAAAAAAATTCCTGCCTCCGCCCTTGAACATTCAAAATGTTCAATTTATTTCTATTTCCTTTCCTATTTTCATCCTTGTTTTCCTTATTAACCAAACAAAGGAAAATGAGGGATTGTATTGCACTGGAATGCGATTGAAGGAAACAGAAGGTTCAACACATTGTAGTTTGATCAAAACCAGGGACAACATAGTTATTTGACCATGCATGGGCCTATAATCTGTAACCATAACTATTTACAATATCACATGTATCCAATGCAACCAAATATGTGGCATGATTTCTCTGCCTATCTGCACTGAGTAAAGCTCTCCATCCTCCAATAATCTCAAAATTCCAATAAGAATTCTGATTAAAGAAAGCTTCTAAATGTAAATCATGAACCTCCTCGATGTCAAAACATATCAATATATAGTATGAAAATATAACGTTCTGTAATTTGTTCCCTTAAGTTAGAACTTTGGTGACTACTCCAAATGGGCTATAACAAACTTTTGTTGCCTTCTCAATTAAACTAAATGATAATCAATATCATATTAATAGGGATTTTGTCCAAATCATTGCAATATCATATTAGTTAGGATTTTGTTCAAATCATTTCATATCTCCCTGTCTACAATGAAATATGAATTCATCCAGGTGATACGTTACACACTTCCAATGTCCGATAGAGTAGAATTACATTGTGTCATTAAGTAATTGCTTTCCAATTTCCATCCTATTTGATACAGACCACAAAGTATAACATTTATCATTAAAAAGTTCTTTTTCAGATGCATGTCCAGAACACAGAAAAACCGAAGGGCAACCCACATACCCTAAATAGATCCACACCTTAAACAGTCACAGAGGAGTTTCATTGTCTCAAATAAGAATTTCTGTTAAAAATCCTAACAGAATTTTCATTTCACCAGAATTTCACATTTCATCAAAATTTATTGTTCACACGAAAAAAATAAATAAATCCCATGAAGTGTTTCCACTGAGAGTCTGAGACATAGCAAAATATTAACACACACACACACACATAAAATAAAAATAAAAAAAATAAAAAAAAGAAAAGAAAAGAAAAATAAGAAGAAGAAGAACCTACTGTTCTTTCTGGATCAGTATCAAAACTTCAAATGGTTTATAAGATAGTTAAGCTCATACCACTTATGCCAAGCATATGATTACAAACATACTCCAAATTCAGAAAATCACAGATGAGTATACTAAATACAATCAACAATATGACTCTGTACATACCTTTAGCAGGAGCCATTGGTGATGAAAGAAAACCTAAACCCTAACACAATCTTCCAACTTACCTGCACAAATGGAATTATAAAAAAAATAAATTTAAAAATTAATGTAAGCTCATATATGGGACTCCAAACTAGATCCAATCGTGTAATTATATAGAATTTTCCAACTCAATCAAGGCTACAAGCTTCTGTGTATATCTATAGTCTATACGTAGATGTACAGTTGATAGACATGTAGTGAGAGAGGGAGAGAGAGAGGACGAGCGAAGACCTGCAACACAACTGCCGTTCTAGGGTTTACGCACACAAAGGAAGAGAGAGTAGCCGGATAGGATAAGGAAAATACTTCGGGCAGTAATCTCAGTTCAGTTGTGTGCAAACTAGCGTTTTTTCAAAAGAGCAAAAGTAATACTTGGACACGGTCAAATGCACAATTTTTGGGACATAATTTAAGTGATGTGTCTATTTTGTCCTTATTGTGTCATTGTGGAATCAAGTGACATCATAGAAGAGATATAGATACATCTTTTAGGTTGTGTCTCTTTGAGTGTGCCTCAATCGTTACTCAATGAGTAATATTTGGAGCACTAACAAATCTTACTAATACTCACACTCATACTCTCTCTCCCAGGGGAGAATATTTTCTTCATCTTTTTTTTTTTTAATTGTGCAAATACTGTGCAAATTGTGTGAGGCACAGTTTGCACATGACTGAGCTTCCTGCACTGAAGCATGTTCTATAGGATAGGAAAATACTTCGATGCAGTAAGTTCAGTAAGCTCAATTTTGTGCAAACTGTGAGCGAACTGTGCCTCCCACAGTTTGCACAGTGTTTTTCCAAAAACTTTTTTTTTTAATTGTGCAAAAACTGTACAAATTGTGTTGGAGAATAATACAATATAATAGTCTTCAAAAGAATTCCACCGTCAATTCCATCACATGGAACAAATAAGAAGGTGACCGAGATGAGGCGCAAAGCTCTCTTGAGACGATACGCGCCCTCTACGGGTAATACCCGATGCAGTAGGAAATTGGCACGCCGTCTCCGGGATACAACAGCCCGGCCACCCTTGCCGTAGGCCCATCAAATCTGCACAACTTGATAAGCAAAAGCTTGCCCACTAATGCCTTCTTTACCCAATCAAAACTCAATAGAAATGAATAAAAAATATATTTTTATTGATGCTGGACCAAAACAAAGAAAATGCATCTTTTTAGAAACATAAAGACTGAACTCACTGTTCCTATCAAATATACGTATGCATATATATATTTGTATAGGACTTCAATCTTCCATGAATGACTCACTGTACAAACAAATGCACTTTTGTGTGCCATCAAAATATGCACGTTGGCTCATAAAAAATGAAACTGAAAAGGGTATCTTAAAACATTTGAGTCTTTACACAGTGAATAATCAAGAATCCGTTTGGCCCACAATGTTACAATGTAACAGTCACTTGTACCTTGAATAGCATTATATAATTAAAAGTAATTTACTTAATATTTAATTAAAATAATCCAACATTCCCCCACTTATTTTAATAAAATAATAAAAATACTCAAATATTGGGTAAAGATAAAAAATTATGCATAATGAGGGTGCCAATGGCTTGAACTCCCACTTAGTGTTTAACAAATCTTGCTCCAGAGTCAGTAGTGACAATGTCTTGAACTATAATTGCTTTGGGGAAACAAGATATTGCGTCACACACATAATTTCTCAGCACTCTATTCCAAGCTTCTAAGCTAGCACGTTTATGGCCATGTGCTATATCCCGGCTTCCTGAGCGCTCTAGAGAATTAGCCCTATTCTCATAGGAAGCGGCCCCACTTCCACACTCAAATAGGTGAGTCTATCAAGGATGTTCTCATGACTCTGACATCCCACCAATAATGGCTATAGAACTCATTAAGAATTGTAAACAACTCAACCTCATATCTGTCATGAGATCCATGCACTTACACCATAGGGATAGCCAATGAGCTAGTGCTCAAATTAGTGCATGTCAATCAAACCACTCAATGATTCGTTCTTCCCTTTGAACCTAGTTCTCAGGATCTCTGATCCCTAGGTAGGGTATCCTCATAGGCGATTTATCTTTCTTTGGGCTTAGGCCTATCCCCCTCGATGTAATCCAAATCTTAACTTTAGCTAAAGCTTTTATATATAATTATCTCCATAACTTGTCACTTCACTTGTAAAAGATTTTACAGTATTGTGTTTTTTTTTCATTGTAGTACTCATTCCTACTCTTCCAATCATTAAAGTACAATCACAATGGGTCAAAACAAGTGGTATTGATTTTCTCGAACATTATTGTGTCATACAGAAAATCATAAACCAACCCACTTCATCATTGGCATTTAACAAATAAACTCCACTTCCCAATATAATCACACAGCCAATGGTATACAACTAATCACCTCTTAGGGCGTTCAAAAAACTCATCACAATACTTTTCTAGTACAGTGGAAAACCTTTGGTTAAACAAACCATAATTCATATTTTTTTTCTTTAACTATCTCATTACACATGTAATGGTATTCAAAACTATCAAATTTTCAAGGAATCACTCATTTCACCTTGGTTAACTCCAAAGAATCCCTATAATTTCATATTGTGTACTTCTCGTGTCATCTTGAAACAAATTCAAGGTAGTCTGTCATTTTGGAAAATATCCAAAACTATCATCTTCAATTAAACCAAAACAAACACAAATTATCATCTTGGAAAATGTCCAAGGTATTCACAAATTAATCATCTTGAAAAAAAAATATTCAAGGCAGACAAACTTTAATTATCATCTTGAATAATATCCAAGGTAAACACATACTATCAAAACAATGTTTTTACTCATATCAATATACTTGTTCCATTGGATATCAATATCCAAGTAATTTTCGTCCAAGACAAAACAACAAGGACCAATGATCTCCATATAATCCATCAACTTATATCCAGGCAACATACAGTCAAATGCCCAAGAAAATAATCAATAAGCCAAATGACTTAATATACATTTTTTAAAGCCCCCACTATTAACAAATTTCACAATCTCATATATTTTCGTAGGCTAATCTCCAAAATTTAGAAGCAATATTTTTCTAAAAATTTGGAAATCAAAATAATATTCAAGCTTTATCAAATTTTTCAAAAAAAAAATTCCTTCACAACCTTTCCAAATAAAATTTCAAGCCTCGTGCATATCACAAAAAATAATATCTCCATTTAAAACAAAAATTCATATCCCTCAAAATTCCATGCGTACTCATGCATATAACCTCCAAATTACAATTTCTCACAATCTCAAATTCTCAAAAAGATGCATCGTCTAAAATTCTCAATATGGAGATGATTGTTTCAAATAATTTCTCCAACAGTTTTGTATTGTGGTAACCGAGGTTGATACTCATCTAATCAAGAGAAAACAACTTGTAACCTATTTTTCAAAATCCATACGGGCTTCTCATAAAATTCATAATCTCAAAATTATTATTATTAATTTTTTTTCAAATCTCATAGTCTCAATTCTCAAGATTGTTCAAAATATGTAAACACTCTAAGTCTCGATGCTTCAAACTTACTTTTTCTTTTCTCACAATAAATCTGACAGAGCTTTAATTCCAAAAACTCTTTTCTTTTCAATGTAACAAAGCATTGCAAAAGTTTGTCCACAAAGTCACAGCTTCAAAATATGTAAACACTCTAAGTCTCGATGCTTCAAACTTACTTTTTCTTTTCTCACAATAAATCTGACAGAGCTTTAATTCCAAAAACTCTTTTCTTTTCAATGTAACAAAGCATTGCAAAAGTTTGTCCACAAAGTCACAGCCATGTCACAATGGCAACTTTTTAGGGTAGTAATGTAGCAATGTTTTTCCAAACGTATGTGACATTGCTTTTATCCTATCACAAAACATCATGTATCCATATATCCGTTTGTACACAAGCGGAATAAACACAATAAACGCACTAATTTTTTCCTTATAAATAATATAGGTCAGATATCTATGTACATAATTCTTGTTTCTAACCCAACCACACAAATAAATTTTAATAACATACATATGGTAGATATACAAAAACAGTTTATATCTAATCCAATTTATGCAACCAATTTTCTTCTTTTCACGAGAATTAAAAACCATTGAGATAATCAAAATCTTATACCCCCACTATTTCCATCAAATATTATTTTATCTCAAAAAACAAAATTTAGAAATCATACCTTAGCCATAGAAATAATAGTATCTGCAAACAGAAAACCGAACTCTTACCAAATATTATTCCCCGTTCGTATCGTCTCAAATTGTTGGAGAATAATACAATATAATAGCCTTCAAAAGAATTCCACCGTCAATTCCATCACATGGAACAAATAAGAAGGTGACCGAGATGAGGCGCAAAGCTCTCTTGAGACGATACGCGCCCTCTACGGGTAATACCCGATGCAGTAGGAAATTGGCACGCCGTCTCCGGGATACAACAGCCCGGCCACCCTTGCCGTAGGCCCATCAAATCTGCACAACTTGATAAGCAAAAGCTTGCCCACTAGTACCTTCTTTACCCAATCAAAACTCAATAGAAATGAATAAAAAATATATTTTTATAGATGCTGGACCAAAACAAAGAAAATGCATCTTTTTAGAAAAATAAAGACTGAACTCACTGTTCCTATCAAATATACGTATGCATATATATATATATATTTGTATAGGACTTCAATCTTCCGTGAATGACTCACTGTACAAACAAATGCACTTTTGTGTGCCATCAAAATATGCACGTTGGCTCATAAAAAATGAAACTGAAAAGGGTATCTTAAAACATTTGAGTCTTTACACAGTGAATAATCAAGAATCCGTTTGGCCCACAATGTTACAATGTAACAGTCACTTGTACCTTGAATAGCATTATATAATTAAAAGTAATTTACTTAATATTTAATTAAAATAATCCAACAAATTGTGTAGGACTGAATGCTTTGGTGTAGTAAGCTCAGTGCTATGCAAACTCTGTCTCTCACAGTTTGCACAGTGTTTTTCCAAAAACTTTTTTTTTTTTTAATTGTGCAAACACTGCAAACTGTGAAAGACACAGTTTGCATAGAACTGAGCTTACTGCACCGAAGTATTTTCCACAGGATAAGACTCGGTCACAGACACTCCACAAAACAAATTATATTGACACCTGTGGGGAGACTGTCATCACATAGGGAATAAAAATGTATCAACTATTCTTTTACAATTTTTAGAGTATCATACTAAAATACACAATATTCTTTTCTTTCATTCCGCATATCGTTCTTAGTTTACCAAACACAAGAACGGAAGATCCACTTTCCTTTTCTAGTGATACCTCTTTCATCCCTCTTGTCTTTCCTTTCTTCCACTTTTTATCCCTTCTATTAAATAAAACATTTTTTCCCCATACCTAAGGAAAGGAATGAGATCTTACCTTCTCATATTTGATTAAACAATTTAGTAGGAGAAAAGAAAAATGTGATGAACACTCCAGGGAAAACTAAAAAGGAATGGAATAGGTGTCCCGTATCCCTAAGGAAAGGAATGAGATCTTACCTTCTCATATTTGATTAAACAATAATATTAGGCACACACTTTCAATCACAATCTAAATTATAACACACGCTTTAAATGCGTGTATCTTGTGCTTCCCTAAAAAGTGTGGACCTTGTGTGAAAAATCCAAACAGTCCCTAAAAAGTGTGGACCTTGTGTGAAAAATTCAAATAGCACAAGATACATGCATTTAAAGTATGATTGTTGTTTGAGATGTGATTAAAGGTGTGAACCTAGCATTGTTGTTGATTAAATAAAAAGTAGGTTAAGAATAATAGAAAGAAATATAGTGCATTTTGCTGATAAAGTATTTTTTTTTTGTTTTGTTTAGTAAATGGCGAGGGAAGTGTTTTCTCGATCCACTCCCACCATTTTTATACTGATTGAATTTTTTGGGCACAAAGTGGAGACGTTTATCCCATCTTCCTCTTATGTCTTACCAAATAAGTGATTCTACTCTCTTTCTGCATCTCTTCTCTCTAACCCTCTACTCTTTCCGCTCTTCCTTCTTATGAAAAATAGCATTATAGTATGATACTTACTATCATTGGAATATCACATCCTATGATAATCTAATATATATTATAAAGTGGAATCAGACCCTTGTTCCGTGGCAACTCTATAATTTTCAAATTTTTTAATACATACATATATATAGCATTAAATCAGAGTGTATGCTTGCTATTTTAAAAATAAAATCTAAACTAATTTATGTATCTTTTAACAAGAGTCTTAATCAAAAATGAAATTATTCATATTTAACTTTAACCACATCTTAATTTTTAAAATTAGTTTTGTTGGGCTTTTCATTTTTCGCTTCCACCACCTTTTTTTTTTATACATAAAACACTATTATCAAACAAGCCTCAAAATTTCACCGATGTTACTGAATTGTAACTATCAAATATTTAAATTATAGCAACTCTCCGGGCTACAAATCTACATATACCTAATAACTTCTTTTTTTTTTTTTGATAAAAAAAATAAAAATAAATGACTACATATATATAGCATTAAATCAGAGTGTATGCTTGCTATTTTAAAAATAAAATCTAAACTAATTTATGTATCTTTTAACAAGAGTCTTAATCAAAAATGAAATTATTCATATTTAACTTTAACCACATCTTAATTTTTAAAATTAGTTTTGTTGGGCTTTTCATTTTTCGCTTCCACACTTTTTTTTTTTTTGTTGATACATAAAACACTATTATCAAACAAGCCTCAAAATTTCACCGATGTTACAGAATTGCAACTATCAAATATTTAAATTATAGCAACTATACCTAATAACTTTTTTTTTTTTTTGATAAAAAAAAAAAAAACAAAGTCATTTATATGTCAGTATTTTTTTTTATTTTTTTATTTTTAAAGTATTGATTTCTGTCGTCCAACTCCAAAACAGAGCTTAACAATATTGGACAAAACAAAGTCATTTATATTTTTACCAGGCCAGAGCCCAAATTATAGGCCCATTTAATTTAGCAATCTTCACGGACCTCAAGAGAGCTCAACTACTTCAATTAAAGCTGTGACCCACATTCATCATGTTCTATTAGTATATAAGCTTCACACGCCCAAACGCCATCGCCGTTCAGTGGGCCCCACACATCTTAACCATAGTTTGAAGCCCCCAAAACTCATCCGATCAAAATTAACCGCAGTTGGCTTCGCACTCATGCTCACCTAGATCCGCTTATGAACTAGGGTTTCGATTTTGATTATTTTTCGTCGATTTTTTTGAAGAATTTTTTTTAAAATTTTTTTGTTAGCGTCGTTTGTTACAAATCATTGTTTCTCTACTGTAATCGATTTGTTTGTGTGGAAATTATAATAAATGGAGACGCAGAGGATCATGGAATTACCTCACAGGAACATGGATAAACGCCCCAAGAAGAAACCTCGATTGACATGGGACATTCCTCCTCCTGTCCCCCAACCTCCCAAGGTCCATTTTTTTTTTCACATACCTATATATATATATATATATATGTATATCTATACAATCATGCTTATGCCTGTAAGTATGCATTTAATTGTGCGCGTGTGTCTGCAATTATTGAGAAAATATATCAGGTATAACTAATTTATCCCGATCTTGTCAGAATATCAATCTGATTTATAGATATAGAGGATCTCTTCTGTATAATTTTGTTGTCAGAATATCAGTCTGGTCATTCAATTGTATTTGTTTGAGTCCTCTAATTTTTGTTCAATTGTTTTTTTTTTCTCTCTTTTGTGAGTGAAGTTTATTTAATTGCTGCTCAGATATTAATTAGAGTTTTCTGAATTTTGATTCACGCTATACTAGATTTCATCTTTCTAATTTTTGTGGTGCCTCATATGCGTACAACATTTATATAATACTATTAAAAGTGTACCCGAACTCTCATTCATGTGTTATTTCAAGATGATGCTTTTTAAGGATTTGTTTATTGGTCACATAGCTGAAAATGATATTCAATATCTTCTATAGTTCGATTAGTTGCGTGCTTTGATTCTCTTGATAAGGAGGAAAACATAAAAGCATGTGGGGGGGGGGTGGGGGGGGGGGGGGGGGGGGGGGGAAACCAATTTTGAGAGTTTTTGGTCGATTTGTTTTGTATTTCCTCTTCTCCTTGGAAATTAAACACAGCCTTTCTATAGATCTGTCCGGGTTTGACTCGAAAGTGTACTTTGTTGTTCCAGGTATATCAATTTGGACTCAACTCAATGAGCATTGACAAATTGTGTATACGGCTCAAGTTATATATAGTATATATGTAACTCAACTAATCTTTTTCCGAAATTATTTTAGAAATACCTGGAATAAACATTAAGATTGTTTGGTACTTTGGTTGTTTTGTTAACAAGTATGGTACCTCATGTCTTTTGGTTGCTAACACTACCACATGAGCGTAACTCATGCATTCATCACTGTTGGCAAAAGGCTAAATGTTATTTTGGTATGTAACTTCTAAATGTTATTGTTTTAGCTTTGGAAATTTTATGTTCAACTGTTCATTGGCATTGAAAAGCACATTTATCCTATTGTCTCCCTTGAATAATTTTAATTTGTCATGTAGATATTTCCGCCGATATATTGTGGGCAGGAGTTTGCAACTGGGGTTGGTCCCAATTATGCTTACTCTTCCATTTACTATAAAGGAGTGCCCCGCAATGGATCTCCTCCTTGGAGACCAGATGATAAGGATGGCCATTATGTTTTTGCCATTGGGGAGAATTTGACTCCTCGTTGTAAGTATACTTTGATTCCCCTTTGATTCCTTGAATTGTTATATCCTTGAGACTCCTTAGCTTTGGAATGCCTCTTTTAGTACTGGTTGAATGTTGTAGGTTGATCCTATAATATTCTTGGGCATTGATTCCTCATGTACTAGTTACAAGTAAGACGTGTTGGACTATCCTTGGTACTAAGTTATAACCACCAAATCTTGAAAATGTTATTCTCATGGACTAGTGAGGGAACTACAAATGGGAACGTGATGACGCTGTATTTGAGTAATATGTTTGCCGCTACATAATTACGAATTTAATGGAGTATGATTCAACTAAACTCCAAGTATTGGGAAATATTTTTTACCATTTATTACCATAATTCCTTCTTTTATTTATTTATTTTTTAAGCGTTTTGAGCTACACTGTGGGATTGATGTCTCTATGTAACATATTATCTTGAACCTGGAATATTTGTTGAGATTTGTTTTTCTTTTATGTTTTTAGAAACGTAGGGAAGAACTTTAGGATATATAGGAAGTTTGAGTAAATTAGAAGCAACTTTCTTTTTTCTTCCTTTGAACATGCTAGTGTCCTTTTGTGGGAATCTGTACAAATACTTGTTTCCTGTCCAGTTTCCTTTTGCCTGACAGTCTGACACCCATGCATCATTTTTCTGAAGCTTCCACATAATATAGCTTTTTTTTTCTCTATATGTATGTTAGTAGGTATGTATGTAATGTATACAATAGTATGTTTATATGTTTGTTTCTTAGAATCTAGAATGTGTATTTTGTGTAATCTAGAACTTTGAAATGTTCCATAAAGCAGTAATACGTGCAATTCTAGTATGTAGGGAGAATACTGTATTTCAGATTAAAGCGCTTGTGTAGCTGCGAGCCTGTAACTATGTCCTCATTATGCATCATTTTTCTGGAGCTTCCACATAATATAGCTTTTTTTCTCTATATGTATGTTAGTAGGTATGTATGTAATGTATACAATAGTATAGTTAAAATATGTTTGTTTCTTAGAATCTAGAATGTGTATTTTGTGTAATCTAGAACTTTGAATGTTCCATAAAGCATTAATACGTGCAATTCTAGTATGTAGGGAGAATACTGTATTTCAGATTAAAGCGCTTGTGTAGCTGCGAGCCTGCAACTATGTCATCATTAGTGTACAGTTTATACTTTTGCCAGGAAAAAAGAAAAAAGGAAACATGGACAATAGATTTGAGTGGCTAGCAAATCATGTTTCTTCAGCTTGTTATATTGGACTTATGTATGCACGCACACATATGGGAGGATATTTGTTTTAAACAAATAATGTTAATGTGTTTTGTTTTCCTGGTTCTATATGTTTGCATGTCATATATAGCTCTGTATTTGTTTAGAATAAAAGGTGTCATGTTTTATTTTTTCTTTGATCAAATAGCGATATGTCATAATTGGCTCATTATAATATTTCATCTTTTTCTTGGGCTTGCAGATAGGATACTGAGCAAAATGGGTGAAGGTTAGAGCTTCTGACTACCATTTCTTGGCTTCCTTTACTTTTGGAGTTTATGTATCTATTGTTTGTGTTGTTCTTAGTAATGCTGTCTTGAGTCTTGACATTACTCTTTGTTTTCCTTTTAACTTTTGGAGGCACCTGAGAGGTGGTATCTGATAACATTTATTTTTTATTTTAATCAAGAATGTGAAATATTTTGTAGGGACTTTTGGGCAAGTCTTGGAATGTCTGGACAATGACGAGAAAGAAATTGTGGCAATTAAAATTGTCCGTTCCATACACAAGTATCGAGAAGCTGCCATGATTGAAATTGATGTCCTACAAAAGCTTGCCAGACATGACGTTGGTGGCACCCGGTGAGCCATCCTATTCTCATTTTATCTTCTGTTATTGGTTCTAGAATTTAAAATTTGGTTTTAGTGTAAGTTGTTTTATTCTTTGCAGTTGTGTGCAAATACGGAATTGGTTTGACTATCGTAATCATATTTGTATTGTAAGTATTTATTAGTACTTGTGATTTGATTAATTTAAAAGGGCGATGATGTTCCTTCATGCTTGAAATATTCTGTGAGTTAAAAACTTGTGGAATGTCTTAAATGGTTGTAACAGGTATTTGAGAAGCTTGGACCAAGCTTATACGATTTTCTCCGCAAAAACAGCTATCGATCATTTCCAATTGATCTTGTTCGGGAGTTTGGCAGACAGCTTTTGGAGTCTGTAGCATGTGTGTGGACAAATCTTGCATTTACTAAATTGTGTTGCTTTTACTTGATTCCCAAATGCTTTAAGTAGAGTCAATGGCGGCTATATTTTACTCTATAATATATTTACTATTTGATTAGAACTTGTAGTAACTGTTTCTTGGCCAAGTGTAGGATTGATATATAACTCTTCTTCTGGATGACTTATTAAGTTTGCTTATTGATCTTTGCAGTCATGCATGATTTACGCCTAATTCACACTGATCTGAAACCAGAAAATGTTCTTCTTGTTTCCTCGGAGTATGTTAAAGTGCCAGATTATAAGGTATTGTCTCTCATAGCATGCCTCCCACACGTATTTGTTAATTTTTGGTAGATGGTTTTGCAGATGTATTCCAATTCACTAAGGATTTATGGTTGAATCTAGCAACAATGGTATTTTTGCCTATACAATTGTAAATGTTATTGTGTATCAACTCTACTCCACTCATACGAGCACTATATATGTCTTGTATTTGACGCAAAATAATTTTAGTAACGAAATACTTATACTGGCTGGTGTGCCCTCATTCAGACAGACAGAAATCATTTTCCACAATCTGTATAGTGGCATGCAACGTCCCAGTCCTAGACCTCATCATGATAGTCTTAGTCAGACAATTTGAAACATACAAAGATGCGTCCTAATCTAATCATGTTCTGTAGGGTATGTCTCAATTGCTTTTTTGTTAACTAGTAGATTTGAGTGAGTCTGATTTCCCAATGACATCCCAGAGGAACATACTTTCCGATGAGGGAGGATCACTGGCAGACGCACGTGAGGGCAAGAGGAGTCAGCTGCCCCCCAACACTTTTTGAATTCTTCTACTACACTTCATAGCTGATAGCACATACCCTAACTTACATTTACCATTTTGCCCTAAATGCCCCCTCTCTCTTTAATTGGATCCCATTCTCCTTTCTCTTACTCCAACCACCTGTATGGCACTGCCCCTTTACCGTAGAATTGTTGCTTCACCCGGTCATTTGTCCATAGAATATAAGCTTATATGTTCCTAAAATTTGATTGTTTCCTCAAACTTTTGTTACACCAATTATAAAAGTATGGCAATCAAATTTGATTCACATATGCTTTGTCAATTGCACCATACTTAATTGATAGTGGAGTCATTAAATTTTCATTGGAAGTTGTTTTGAGTGGGTATTGGGTATTTAAATTAAGTATTCAACTTTGGGAACCATATCATTATTCGAAATAATAAAGAATGTAATGGACAAAAACTGCAATTTAAGAATGTGAAGAGAATAGGTTGCGAAATCCAATGGAGATGACTGGATGTGTGACAGTTTAATCGTTTTTATTGAGAAAGATGTTTTCAATATCATTGGTAAGGAGTCTATCATTGAACGATTTTAATGTATGAACATGTCTAGTCGATTATAAATGTATGAGTTGAGATATATCAATGAGAATTTAGGTTTTTATATCTTGTTGATTAATTTGAAGCTCTTCCCTATCCTTAATGCTAAACGTAAAAATAAAAAAATAAAAAATAAAAAAAATAAAAAAAATTGTATCTTCTTTCATTGTCTATTACAGATATGTTGGTGAAACCTTAGATAAGTTCGCCCCTCTGAACTAAAATCCTGGATCCGCCCCTGGGGAGGATGTCTTTTGGCGAAAGGCGTCTGTTTTGAGAAGTCTGTGAACTATAAGAATCTAATTGTGCCTAATGAATCTGGTCAACTAAATTCCCAACTTCATGTTTACCTCTTGGTAGCATACAATAAATCAGTCCAATTGCATTGTAGGATTCCAAGCGCTATGTCTAAATGGTATTCACATTCACAGGAAGATTCCAATCTTAATAGTACCTGTGTTTTTTTTTTTTTTTTCCCTTCTTAATATTACATGTGTTAAAATGTTCCTTGTTTGTGGCACATGAATGCAAACGAAGCCTCTATTTGTGGTTTGTTGATTATAAATTTAATAAGCTGATTACGACTTGTGGTGGCTGATTTGTTTCGTTTTCTTTGGCTGCAATCAAGTTTCTGACACGTTCCGCCAAAGAAAATTCCTATTTCAAGAATTTACCAAAGTCAAGTGCTATTAAGCTTATTGATTTTGGGAGTACTACTTTCGACCATCAAGATCATAGTTATGTGGTGTCAACGCGTCATTACCGTGCACCGGAGGTTATTTTGGGTAGTTACTGTTTCTTGTTAATTTTTGCTGTCTGTAAGTTTTATATGCATAACTTTTGTTTAATGTCTGAGGTCTGACTTTGTTTTGTGGTTTGCTTTTCTACAGGTCTTGGATGGAACTATCCTTGTGATTTATGGAGTGTAGGCTGCATACTTGTTGAACTATGCTCTGTAAGTACTAGTTAAATCCCCGTCTCTACTTTACCTTTCCCCTTTACTTCTACTGTATATTCACATTGATGGAGCATTTGCTCTACTTTTTATTTCAATCGTTGTTTTATTTTCCCAAAATGGATATTCTATATTTGGTTTAAGTCCCAATTATTTTGCTAATTACTTGACTAATTCTCCCAGTCATATGCAGTCTTCCCCAAGACTGTCCAGTGTCTACATGTTGCATTAGTTCGTTGGCCCCTTAAGTTTTGAGAGTCCTGATTCTGTTGTGACAACTTGTTGCTTATTAGATAAGAACGCCATTGAATAGTGAATTCTTCATTATTTTTTGTCTTCCTTAGCAATGTAATTACCCATAGTTATGGCTATTTGCAGTTAGCTAATTGTCTTATAGAATGTTTATTGAGGGTAATGTACAAGATCAAGATTTCTGTTGTAGCCTGTAGCGATGGAATTTATTGATTAGCTACTTGATACTTGGTAGGAACTAGGAACTTATTGAGTAGCTACTTGATACTTGGTAGGAACATCTGTTGCCTCCTTGCATGGATTCTAAATGAAAATTCTTATTCGGAGCTGTTTCATTAGTAAAAAATGGTGCCTAAATTATATTCTAATTCCATATGATTTATCTGGTTGAGTTTACTAGAGGAGGTTCTTTCTTCTATCTAGTTGTTGACTGCTATAATTCCTGATTCTGAAATTTGGGTAATGGTTGCCGTCGTTGACTACTACTATAATGCCTGATTCTGCAATTTGAGTAATGGTTGCCGTATTTACCTCCTACTTTCTTAATGGACAGGGTGAGGCCCTTTTCCAAACACATGAGAACTTGGAACATCTCGCTATGATGGAGAGGGTGTTAGGGCCGCTGCCCCAACATATGATCATCAGAGCTGAGTAAGATGAAATGTGTATATTGTTCATAATTTTCTGCTTCAATACGTTTTGAAGCTCTTACAGTACGCTTTAATGCTTTCTGCAGCCGCCGGGCTGAGAAATATTTCAAGAGGAGTGTAATGTTGGATTGGCCGGAGGGTGCAACTTCAAGAGAAAGTATGAGGGCAGTTTGGAAATTGCCCCGCCTTCAGGTGATTGTTTTAGGGAGTCACCAAATTTCTCTCTATACCCACGAGTACAACAGGAGATGCTGCATGTACTCCTTACTCATGATGTGGGAGTAGAGAGAAATTGGGTGGGTGTATTTAGCAGCCCCTGATTTTATTTTCCTGCTTTTGCACTGTTTGCAACTTTTGCCACCAGATATTGTCAAATCTATTAATTGCCTTCTGTTTAACTGGGAAAGGTTTGTAAGAGGTCAGATATGTTGACTGTCTCTCATGGTATAAAAAAATTAACTAAAATGATTGGCGGAGATAAGCAACCAGATATAATGAGAAGCTTCAAATTTACTTTACTTAGCCTTGGCACTTGAGGCTTCTAATAGGCTTTATCTTTTCAGTTAAAAATTAAAGAGAACAGCTCATTTGAAGCAGGAGTGGCTACTGGAGTCGTGAAAGATTTACATGGTGACAACATGTCAAACGAATGTCCACATATGTTTCCAAAATTTGTTCTCTTGGATTTATGATGAATAAAGTAGCTCATTTCTTTTACATAGCTTTATGTGCCTGTGTGACTGCCTTCGTTTTTGGTTCATAATTTCCTCACTGCTTTACACATTTTATTTATAATGCATGTTATTTACGGGTGGGTTTCTAGTTGTGTAATGTAGGGGCCCGTTTGGGAGTACTTAAAATTGGATCTTGTTCAGTATACTGGTATAATAATAATTTGACATAGAACTTGTAAGATAGATCTTAGATCGAGCACAGACTCCAGTGCAAGTATAGAGCATCTACTGAACACTTAATTCCTAAACTGGTTCACTTTAGAACCACATACCCGGTTAACTTATGAACCACACTTCCAACATGCTGCCCCTAGCTAATGCTTGAATTTCAGAACAGGGGCTGGTTCAATTGTCAGAGTATTAGCATTTTTCTTTGGTCATATGCAGGGTGGTACGAGAGTTCTTTTGTCTCTCATTGTTAGAAGCACAATCAGTATTCGATACATTAGGGTGTCTTTTATAATCTTTTTGTCCTGATTGTATTTTCTAAGTTTACTTCCAGCATTTTTATATGATGGACCCTGGAAATGGCAGGAATTTTGTGGACGTGGTTGCTTAATTCTTATGTTGTTTTCTTCTTCTTTCTGTTTTTTTTTTTTGGTTAGTTATCAACAAGAATTCTAAAATGAAGAAATGTGGAATAACTGTGGTTTTTTTGGGGGGAAAGTTAAGTTTTTGAGATAGATTTCCAAATGAGGCTTGTTTTCCAGAACTGGCTACAATATTGTTTCCTACGTTGTTTTCATTAGTTTGGCTATTAGTGTTAGGAATGACACCTGAATCCTGATTGTGTATGTACCTTTTCTTTTTGTTAATCAAATGGGATAATAGTGTATGGTTTCAATATGTATGACCATGTAATATTCATTCCATGCCTTTTAACTGCTTTCTGCTTACTATTATTTTTCTCTTCGTCTTTTATATGCATGTACATGTATGGATTTATTCTCCGGCATTAAGCTACGTATTGATCTCTCTCTCTCTCTCTCTCTCTCTCTCTCTCTCTCTCTGGTGTATTGCAGAACCTGGTAATGCAGCATGTGGATCACTCTGCTGGTGATCTCATTGATCTCTTGCAAGGGCTCCTACGTTATGACCCAGGAGAGCGGCTCAAAGCAAGGGAAGCTCTTAGACATCCCTTCTTCACGAGAGATTTAAGAAGGTGCGGATATCCCTTGTAACTGGAAAATCTCCTCTTTGCTTTCATTTGTGTAAGCATGAGTGTTTAAGCAAAAAGTTGCGAAATGAAGCTATTATGATTATTTCACTGTGATCATTATTGTATCACATTGTACTAAATTAGTAGGATGTGTCCTTAGTCTCACCTCCCCAGTTTTCCCTTATACGGTTATACTCTTTTTTCTTTTAGATTAGAAACAATGGTTGTATGTGAACTGAATTATCAGTGTGAGAAATTCTTAAATTCGTTATTTGTTTATAGCAGTTTTGCTATTACTTGTCATTTTTCCCCCTCTGTATGTTGCGGTACAAGCCGGTCATTTGAACTGAAATCTTAAAACCGTGGTCCTATTTCGAACAACCATATCAGCAAACGAGCTAAAGATGTGGTTTGGCCATATCAGAGGTATGTTGAATTAAACTTGTAATAATGGCTAACAGCAGAAGGTATAAACTAATTTTTGCACAAATTGAGTGATATTTATTGGTTTTGGTGTTCCATGTATAGTGGTTGAAATAAATTACTACTATTCTGTTTGTGCATCATCCCCAACCCACCTTCTCCGAGGAAGCAGGTTTCTGACTCGAGGTAATTCAAAGAAGCTTTGATCTGTTTGTGTTGTACTGATTCTAATGCCTTCTACAATGCAGGGTAAGGGTGGCGGATTCACGATAAAGTGGAGGATTGTTGAAACAGGTTCACATTTGTCGCCTTTGTTCATTACCTAGAGCGAAAGCTGATAAGGTATAACCTTGACCTTGGAAAAGATGTGTGTGTGTGTGTGTGTGTGTGTGTCTTAGAAGCAGAACCTTCCAAAGTGGTCCCACTCCCCGCCCCCGCCCCCGCCCGCTCATGAAGACACCTTTGAACATCATTAAGGGCTCGTTTGGTAACGTGCGGTTTTCTGTTCACTTTTTCAGAAAACGAAAATTGGAAACATGTTTGGTAGCATTTCTGTTTATTTTTTACCAAAAAAAAAAAAAAAAAACGTTTACAAATTTTGGGACAAAATTGAAAACGGCAATAAGTAGTTTTCATTGTTTAAAAACCAAAAACATGTCACGCCTAAGGCTAGACGCAGCCCCTTCAAGTAGGCACGCCTTTTAGGGCTTTTCCGTGAGGCGCATGAGGCTATCACCCCGTTCAAGTGAGGCACACACACACTTATAACCCAACAGTTTAGCCAAAAAAAGAAGATGAAGAAGAAGAAGAAGAAAGGAGAGCAGCCTCATCCTCGTAGGAGAAGAAGGTACGTTTTTTTTTCCCTCTCTTTCTTCTTCCCCCTTCTTCCTCTTCCTCTTCCTCCTTCCCAGTCGCAGACTTACAGCCCTAAATATCAGTCGGTTTTTTTTCTCTTTTTCTTCTTCTTCCCAGTCGCAGACTCGCAGCCCTAAAAATCAGTCGGTTTTTTTTTTCCCTCTTTTTCTTCTTCTTCCCAGTCGCAGACTCGCAGCCCTAAAAATCAGTCTTTTTTTTCTTGTTCTTTCTTCTCCTTTCTTCTTCATCTTCTTCTTCTTCTTCTTCTTCTTCTTTACCGTCGCTTGAAAGGGCTGCAACTGGTTTTTTTTTTTTTTTTTTTTCTTTTCTTCTTCTTCTTCTTCTTTCTTCTTCCTCTTCGCCATATAAGTATTTTCAAACAGTTATTTTTTTTTCCTTCTTGTCTCTTTTGTATTGTACTCTTGTGCTGTAATTTCTTAATTTTTCCCACACAAAAACACATAAAAATAGATTTTATAAGTTAGACATAGCTTAGCTTAAGCTATCATGAAATTGAAAATTTGAAATATATTATAATAAATTAATGAATTTCTTAGCTTAGCTAATTCTGTTTATAATAAATTTAGAAAATGGAACAAATTTTAGGAGTAAAATAATAACAAATTAGGTTCAAAAGTGCGCCTTGCTTCACTCGGGTGTGCGTTTAGTCTTCAGGAGGCTGTTGCGCCTCAGTGTGCCTTGTGTCTTAAATAACCTTGCACGTCACTCAACTTGAAGTCGATCACGACTTCACAGGTAGAAAAGCATTTAGACAATTTTGAACCCTTTCACATCATAGCCAACCTCTATCAGATCAGACCAAAACTCGGTCTCCTCTCTCTCTCTCTCTCTCTCTCAAATGTCTAAAACTGGGTATATATACACCTTCTATATGCATACATACATACATACATACATACATATATATATATGTATATAAAACCCTTGCCTCCAATGGACCCTATGCTCGGAGATCGAAATGGGCCATTTCAACACTGTATATAATACACTCTCTAGTGCCAAAAAAAAAAAGTATATACATATACATATATATATATATATATATGGCGGCCAAGATCTTAAGTGAACTGGGTCTAGTGAACTTACCCAGTGAACTGGCTTTTAAGCCTAAAAAGAACCCGCAGGCTGCTCCGCTGACCCGCGGGTTCTTTTGGGCTTAAAAGTCAATTCACTGGGTAAGTTCACTCGACCCGGTTCACATAATATTCTCTCCGCATATATATACACCGACACATGCCCTTACTGCAATTGCTATTGTGACATTTTTCAATTTCTTCCCTCTTGTGGTTTTTATTTTTTTATATAGAAACGGATTGCAATAGTTTTCTATGTACTAATATGCATTTTGTGTGATCACAAATATAGTTTTGAATAATATTAGCATGATATGTGTTATATATATTGGCCATGTTTAAAAAAAAATCCTAATCAAAACATTTTGGGTTGAAAATGTATTTTGGTAAGTTGTATTTAGGAAATTAGATTTGACATAAATATCGTTACCAAATATGTTTTCTGTTTTTGTTTTTGTTTTTTGTTTTCTTTAAATCAACAATGTTAACAAATACATTTTCTGTTTTCACTTATTAAAAGAAAAATCATAAAGGTTTTTGTTTTAAAAAAATTGAAACTAAAAATAGGAAACATTATCATGTGAGCCCTAAATTAACGCTTTTCCGCCCTCTCCCGTTTCGTGCAAAACTTAGGGGTGTGTGTGTGTGGACACGGTTATGGTTATCCGGGATGGCGTTTGCAGGGGAGGTAAAGAGGTGGAGAGTTTTCATGGCTCTTGGTATATGAAGGGAATAGCCAGTCATACTAGTTGTTCGGAGTGAAGGCTGTAGATTCTCGTTGGCATGAGAGTAAAGTTAGCTTGGGAAGGTCCAAGTTGCATTTGGGATAAACTGGATGATAGAATATTTGAAGGTGAGCATGATGGATGACGATGACAGGGATGATATTATGTACCACACCAGAGGGTGGTTTTCTTTTCTCTTCCATTTAAGGCCCTGTTTGGCACGTGTGGAGTCCACAAGTGGACATTAAAATTTTAAAGTAGTTTGGCAAACCAGCTTCTCTGATCCACTCGCAGAAAGATGTGCAGAAGTTGGTCAAAAGCTACTTTGGATAGCTTTTGGATGCACATCCTCTCTCTTGTTCTTTGATCCTCAATGCGTTTGGGTAGTCTTCCTGCGGACGGGAAGGCTTTACCATAGTTCCAATTAATGCCCAGTTTTGTCCACTATTAATGATGTTGGAATGGATGCTCTTTAAATTTTTTGAATTAAATGAAAATTGGAAAAGGGTGATGAGTGAAACCAGCAAATAGTCCTGTTTCGGACTTTCTGTAAATATGCCATTGATTTTGATGGTAGTGGTTTTTTGATTTGCAAGAAAAAACTTTCAGGGAAGTCTAAAGGTGGCTTCTTCTTCTTTTTTTTTTTTTTTTGTTGGCCGTGACCCAAACATACTAGCAAATAAGTATAAGAATAATGTTATGCTTCTCAAATGGAGTAAGAGTTGTACCACATGTGATTCGCGTAATCCTATGCCAGTAACCATTTGGGGCACTAATAAATTATTCTTACACTTACTAACACATTATCTCTCTCCTAGTGGCACTCTGGGTTTTGCAGTGGATCCCGCAGTACCACTAGGAGAGAGAGTGTGTTAGTAAGTATTAGTGGAATTTGTTAGTACCCATAGCATTGCCCTATATATATATATATATATAAAAGCAAATGAAGCCTTCACAATAAGTCACATCATCTTCCAAAAAATTCTCAGCATCATGATTTCACTCAACTTTACTAGCATTCATTCAACCTATGTGGTCAAAGTAATCCCACTTCAATAAGCATATTCACATCAACTACTCTCAAAATCCTATGTGGCAAATCTAGCATTTTTCCTTCTTTTGTTTTCTCTTTCCTTTTCTTCTTCTTCCGCCCACCCCCTTCCATATTTTGTATTTTTAATGTATACTATATTAAATCTTAATAGTGACATTGGGATGGAACATGAGTGGGAATCCTGAAATCCTAAAAATAGTGTGCTTTCTTGGAACAATAACAAAGTTGTTTAACACTTGAAAATTTTCATATTTTTAACCTTATATACATTTTTCCTTTTTTTCTTCTTCCCCTTTTTTGTATATATATATATATATATATTTTTATGTATATTATATTAAAGTTTAATAGAGACATTGGGATGGAACATTAGTGGGAATCCCAAAAATAGTGTGCTTTCTTGGAACAATAACAAATTTGTTTAATACTTGAAAATTCCCATGTTTTTAACCTTATATATCTATAAAAATATATCAGAGACAAAATTTTTACCCTCTTCTAAGATATGCCGCATGACACCTTCTTAATTTTTTTTCCTTATTTATGTTTTAATGGCTCTACAACTCTCTCTCTCTCTCTCTTTTGTTTTGTAATCATTTACTTTTAATTTAATAATAAGCATGATTTGGTCAAATGTATTTGGATAGATACATTTTGGTCAAATACATTAGACACATGTTTTTAGTATAATGCATGTATGTATCTAGGATTGTACATGAATGTATTTAGGAAGATTCATGTATAGAAGTTGGGAAGTTGTGGTAGGTTCTTGTGTGATGTGTATGAGATATATGAATGGATATAGCACGTAAGCATATTAGTACTATGATAACATAATATAGAAAGTGTAGTAGAATAATAATGTATAAAAATGCAGTAGAGAAATGGGACTCGGAGAGGACATGGCTCAAGTGAGAACCAAGGTAATCCCAAATGAGAGAGAGAGAGAGAGAGAGAGAGAGAGAGAGAGAGTAGTAAGTGTCGTGGTCTTAGATGGAGGTGGTAGTATGTGGTAAGTCTCTAGTGGAGTCTTGGCGAGTTTAAGGTAGGTGGTGGAAGGTCTAAAGGCAGTTGGTGGAGACCAAGGGTCTTTTTGAAGAGTTTAAGGATGGGAGTAAATGTCTGAAGTATAGAATCAGATTGAGTTATTGTTTGGTTAGAGCGATTTGGATTGGGATAAAGCTTCAGATTGGGCTTTTTTGATATATCGAATGGGGTTGGTATTTATACAGGGTTTGTGAGGCTCTTGGCACAGTTGGGAGTAGTTGAGTTGGCATCTTTGGAGTGGTTCGCCTGTTTGAGGTAGATAGGGGACTTAAATGCGTATGTTTAAGGTAGTTGGGGCATTAAATGGGATTTTGACTAAGCGGGACGTCAACTAGCGATGAGTTCAAAGTGTTGTCTATTTATACTGTAGGTGAGTCGACGAGAGCTGCCTTAACATTGGTGCAGTGGTTTAAATGAGGGAATGTATCGAGGCCTTGCTATTGGTGCCGGGGTTTAAGCGAGGGAGAATATCAAGGCTTTGTTATTGGTGCAGTAGATTCAGCAAGGGAGGGAATCGAGGTTCTTCTTTTATTGGTTCTAAGGTTTAAGCGAGGGGGAAATTTCAAGGCTTTTCTATTGGTTTGGCAAAATGCATTGTCGCTTGGAGTGACGATTCGGTATTGCGTAGCGATGGTTTCCATTGGTGCAAAAGGTTAAGCATTGGGATTCTTCAAGATCATGCTATTGGTTTGTAGAATACTCAGCGATGTTGAAGTGACTAGACAGTGTGAGAGTCAAAGGTTTCAGTTGGTGTTGTGGATGTGGGCCTCTGTAATTGGTTGTGAGGCTGGAGGGGCAGGGCACATGATCGATGGTCACGTGTCTCTCTTTCTCTTTGAGACTAACCCTAGCTTTGCCTGTGAGGCGTTCAGGTAGGGGAGGGGGGGGGGGGGGGGGGGGGGGGGGGGGTGTGCCCCTGATTCCAGCCACCGAGCCATGAGCTCTCGAGTTCCCAGTGGATTTGGCCACCCTTGGTACTGCTTCATGACCAAGGGTGGAAAATCCACGTATAAGTGTATTGTACAATGTTTATGGGGAGTATCAAGGAGAGATCTGTTGTGGCGCGTGAGGATCGTAAGCGACACGTTTAAGAGCGAGTGGTTATTCCAAGCGATGGAATTGGTCATTCAAAGCGATGGCCAGTCTCGACGAGTGATCGAGGGAGTGACCACCTAAGGTTTAGGTCCACGAGTCAAGTGAGTGGTGGTGGATCGAGTTGAGAGGGCAGCAGGTGAGAATGGGGCCACTTTGCTTTGGGGTAGGCTCCTTCATAGTGGGCTTTGTTTGTGGGTATTCTGAAGTGGGTCTTCCGAGTGATAACTCTAAAGTGGGCTTCGGAATGGGTACTCTAGGGTCGGGCTTCGGAGTGGGTACTCTAGAGTCAGTACTCGGGAGTGTGCTTCGGAGTGGGTACTCTGGGTGAGGCTTTGGAGTTGGCTCATTCGAACTGAGGCTTCAGAGTGGGCTACTTGAGGTGGGCCTCGGGGGCGAGTTTCTCTGTCGTGGAGTTTCACAGTGGGCTTTGTGCGGTAGGCCTTGTTTGTAGCGGTTGTTATTGGTGGAGCCCATAATCAGTGGTGATATTTGCACATGTGGAGTCGTTGGTGAGATGTACTGGTCAAGCTGTATGAGTTGTCAACTACTATCTACATTAGCCCCCCTGTCCGTATTCTAGGCGTGAAGCGGTTAACATGCGGGCATAATCCTTCGGGCATCTCATCTTTTACAGGTGGCATTGATCTTTCGGTGACTTTTCTGATGATGGATGGATATTTCATCTTTTGCAAGTGGTATTGATCTTTTGGTGACTTTTCTGATGATGGATAGACATCTCATCTTTAATTGATGGCGAATCTGGTTAATTTCTCGGTCCAGTAGATATTAGTGTTACTCAGCATCGGCTGTGCATTGTCTTTGGAGAACTACTGTAAAAAGGGGGGTTTATGGAAAATTCTTATATCCAACTCTTTGACTGTTTTTAACTCTTTTGGTGAAAGTGTGACATATGCTTCATTTTTCACTTCACGTTGTAGAGAGCTTCCTATCTGAGCTGTCACCATGTGAGTTCGCCCGAGTGATTTGGCGATGGCGTGGGGTCAAAACTTCTTGGGACCTCTGTCATGCTTTTCATCGTGGTTCTACACGAGATGGAATTCTGAGTTTCCCATACGCCTAATGTATTTCCAGGGATCGTTTCTATCAGTGCAAAAATGGGAAGAGATCGGTTCTAGCAGTGCACATGTTTCATTGGACAGTGCATGCTCTATCCAGGTGCTATGCTTCTTCGTGGTGCTTGGGGCGAGTGACTGCTTTATGCTTCCTTCCCCATATTTTAAGGATGAAGATTGCGACATTGGGATGAGTTGGTGATATCTTTGTTTTTCCATCCTCTTTCTTTACGGGGCCATCTTTCGCGAAAGCAGTGGGCTACTGCAGCTTGGGATTTTGGTTTTTAGGAGGCCTTGGCAGGATGTAAAATGATTGGACAAGTTCTCGTTGTAAGATCCTGAATTGAACTATATTTCTAGGTGACACGGGGGCTCCAACTTCGTTCCTGGTTACGGGTCTGAATGCAGTAGGTGAATGTGCGCACCCATTTATCATATATAGTGGGTTTGTATGTAGCGCACATGTTTATCCTTGTTACGTATTGATGTATGTATTGGGTCTGTAACTTGTACTCGTCGTAATGAGAATAAGACTTTTATTTGTTTTTCTTCTTGTATTTGTGATTGGTGATGGCGTGTTTTGGTCATTATTTCTTGGGAGAGGTATCGTGAGAAAGACAGTGGAGTAGTTTGCATTTTCTTTGTATGGAGATAATGATGTGGGAAACTCACAGAGGGAGGGGAGTTGCTCACACTGCCCGTTGATGCTGGTGCTAAGGAGGGAGTTGATGCTCGTCCTACTTTTAGGAGGGAGAAAGTGTGTTATTCATACTGTCCATATGATGGAGAGCATATTGCTCGTGCTAATATACCTACATGGATATATGGAGTAGAGTTGTGCTCTTTGGGGAGAGTGGGAGAGATCAATGCTCGCGTCGCTATGCAGATTTGGAGATAAGGAGGGGAGAGCGATACCCGTACCATCCTATGGATTCATAGAGATGAGTGTCATGCCCTTCTTTGGAGATATGAAGATTAGGGGGAGAACACGATGCTCACATCGCCCTATGGAGATAAGGGTCGTGCCCTTCTTTGGAGATATAGAGATGGGCAATGCTAGGGGCACTAACAACTTCCACTAACACTTACTAACACACTCTATCTCTCTCCTACTGGTATTGCGGGGCCCACTGCGGACCCCACAGTACCACTAGAAGAGAGATAGAGTGTGTTAGTAAGTGTTAGTGAAAGTTGTTAGTGCCCCAAATATTACTCTATAGAGATTAGGGGAGGAACGGGTGCACATACCTCTCCTTTGGTGGAAAGCGCGATGCTTGTGCCACCCTTCTCTAAAGGGGAAAGCGTGTTGCTTGTGCCGCCCTAGTGAGGCCTCTCAAATCAAAGTAGAGGGTGTTACACGTGCCACTCAAGTGAGATAGGGGAAGAGCGCGATGCTTGTGCTATCCTCTAGTACCTCTAGTGAGACTAGAGGGGGAGAGCGCGATGCTCGTGCCACCCTAGTGAGGCTAGAGGGGGAGAGCGCGATGCGTGTGCCACCTTATGGATAGTAGAGCTCGATCGTTATGGAGAGACGGAGAATAAAATCATAACAATACTGATAGTGATAGGGAGTTGATAGTGTGGAGTTATTAAGCGCTTATCGACAGTGTAGATTGTATGTTGGTGATTACTCATGCTTTGATGTATTGTTTCGAGGTATTAAAGTACTTGCACTGTTTGGAGAGGGTACAGGGTGAGAGTGGGGACGTGTTTGGTTGCCACAATTTTGAAAATATCATGCTTAGAGATGTAGAATGGTGAGTTTTGTGTCTTGTAGTACCAACAGGAAAACAATGCAATTACTTTCTCGAGGGATTTGGTGAGTGATCAAATGGAATATATCGTTGGGCAGTAAGTGGTGGTGGCATCATGTCACTGACTGTAGAGTGAATTTGCTGGCGAGAGATCAAATGGAGTATATCGCTGGCCATAAGTGGTGGTGGCATGTTGCTGACGAGAGAGTAAGTGGTGGCAGCATGTCGTGTGGCAAGCATGTTTGTGGGGACATTGTTTCACCATGGTCTTTGGGATAGTGAAGTTGAAAATTTTGTATCTTCAGAGGGCTCCATTTTTTCGTGGCTTCTATGTTGATGTGGTGATGGTGAGGACGAGCTAGGATTTGCCAGTCCTTTACATTTATTCCACCAACAACAAGTGTGTTGTGACTAGTTGCACATGATGGAGCCAGCCTTTTGTAAGCTCCCAGTCAGTGGAGCAAGATCGAGCGAGAGAAAGTGAAGCTGACCAACCGTTTGGTCTTAAATTATATGGAGAGAAGTTTTTTTGGAGAATGAGATGTCTGAAATTTGAGCAAAAAATTGGATGTGGCATGTAACCTGAATGGACCCTTTCGTCTGCCTATCAATGAATATGAACTCCCTGGGATGCAACTTTGGTGTGAGACTGTTTAGATCAACGGATCCCTTTTCCCCCCATTTGAAAAGAAACAAGAGCTCATAGTGGAGCATTTTCTTCTCCGCTCTTGGAAATGAGATAAGAGTTGATGAAACATTTTTCTTCCCCTTCTCGATAAAAAATTGGTGCATCGTTTTCCTTCTTGGAAAAAAAAAAAAAAAAAAAAACTAGTGGTGGCCTTGCTTTGGCTGTGATGTACTGAAGTATTATACTGGATGTTCTATATGTGGGTAATATAGAATTCCCTCTTGGTCGGTAATAGGTAGCCCTGGTAAGAGAATGAGGGTGATTGGTTATGCGGTAAAGCTGAGTTGTGGCAATTCTATGTTTGTATCTTGGGTTGTGACGGGTGGTGGTGGGAGGTGTTAAAGAGCGGCGATTGGGAGGTGGTAGCGGTGACAGATTTGGAGTGGTGGCATCTAGAGAAATAGTGACGGTGAGAGAGGGTGTAGGATCGACGTCGGGATGAAAGAGAGAGAGAGAGACAGATCTGGTGAGAGAAGAGGGATGGCGGCGGTTGACGGTTGGTGGTTTCGATAGCTTAGGGTAATGGAGGTAGCGACTGTATGGGGAGGTTGGTGTTTGGGCGATGGCTTTAGCGATAGCGAAAGGGGACTAAACTTGGTGTCGAGGAGGAGAAAACCCAGGGGCGGTGATAGGGGGTGGCGTTGGGTTGTGAGGTGGCGACAGCTGGGAGAGAGAGGGCTTAGCGACAGTGGTGGTAGAGGTGGGGTATTGGCGATGACACATGGTGGGTGGTGTTGGTGATGGGAGGTGGCGATGGATGGTAGGGATCGGAGAGGGGTGTCGACGACTTTAGGAGGTGAGAAGAAGATGTGGGTCCCGCCCTTTTAGGCGTCGGAGAGGTGTTTGTCAATGGTATTGGGTTGGCGATGGGAGGAGTGGGACCCGTGGGCGGGGCTACGTGTGAGAGGGGTAGTGTTGTCGATAAGGGGTATGGTTTGGCGATGGGAGGAGTGATGGTGTCGATGATGTTGGCGATGGGTGAGGAGAGAGAAAAATTGGCAAGAGGGTTGGTGTTGTCGCTGGGATATAATGTTGTCGATGGAGTTGGTGACGAAATTTTTTTTGTGTGCAGTCGTTGGTGATGGGTTTGGTGTGATTGTCGGTGGTGGGTGGGACTAACGATGGGAATAAGAGGGGCAGCTGGTAGCGATGGTAGGAGAGTGGTGGTGGGTCTTGACGATGGCCTTTTTTTTTTGGGCTATGGGTATGCCGTTGTCGATGGTGGTTGGGATTGGCGTAAGAGGGTTTGCGAATCGATGGGTTTGAGAATTGATCTAACAAGGTGCGCCCGGGACTGGCGACGAGCTTGATTGGTTGCGGTGGCGATGGTACATAGTTATTTTTTTTAAGGTAGCGATGGTTGGGAGAGAGAAATAAGGCGATGGGAGGGGTCCATCGATTGGTGAAGTGGGGGGCTCTAGCAATGGCAAGGGAGGTGGTGGCTACAGGAGGTTGGGTGAGTCCATGGCTGCGACGGCAAAAGAATTTTTTTTTCTATTCTTTTCTTTTTTTTTCCGCATTTGTCGATATAGTATATAGGTGTAGAGTGATAGGAGTGAGTGTTGGGAAAAATACGGTTTAAGTTCTAAGTTTAAACGCGCAGCGGAAAAATCAAGTTATAAAACTTAATTGGCATGCCCGGATCTACTACCCATCAACTCTATAGATGCGCACAAGAGGAGACAAGAATTATACCTTACTGTCTTGAACCCAATTCTGAAATCTATGACTTCCAGCAGCCTCCACTAGATGGTCTTCACTCTTATGACTCCTATGGATGCTCGCAGGAAGGGTTAGGGTTGGTGGGAACCCTAATGGAGAGGATACAGAAGGTTTTGGGGCTCCAAAACAGTTTCTGCAGCTTCTGACGTTCAAAACGACGAACAACTTCTTTTTTAGAACGCAGCTGCCCTATTTATAGATTCCCAGAACCGACCTAGCTCTCGAGCGATCGAAGTGGCTTCGATCTTCGATCGATCGAACCATCTTCAATCGATCGAACCTGTCTAGACTTCAATCGATCGATACAACTTCGATCGATCGAACCTGTCTTGACATCATCCTCATTTGCCTTTCCAAGCATCCCAGCGGAGCTAAGAGTGGGACCTCCTAGGCTCTTTATTGTTGGCTCAGATCAGTTGATTAACTCCCATGACCAAACTCTTTGATCAGCAAATTAATCGACTGATCAGTTAACGTTTACTCCACTATAAAACGATAACTGAACTCCAACGCAAAAGAACATATCTGAAGCGATAACTAGACTTGTATGTTGTACTAATGTCCCTCTACCGTCAGCATTCGCAATCATATTCAGGTAATCGGATAAACAGTTACTGTCAACCTGAATCATGATTACTTCTTATAATCCTTGAGTCACATTCACCTCTCATGATTACCAAACATGTTGATAACTCTTATCAACAAGACTGCAGTACTCAGTAATCGACTTGGTGACATTCTCAAGGGAATGCTTACTCTGAATCAGAGGGTAGATTCTATCTTGACAATATATGTTCACAACCCTATGAACATGACATACCCAAGATACCCAGGTGTTGATCTTCTATAGACCTCACTGATTGGTAAGTCAAAGCAGTCATATCCACAGTCTGTGTTCATAATCGTCTCAAGATTGAGAACACGTACCTTACACAAGTTATGAGTTCCTATCGACTGATTGACAGCCTTGAGCGTCAAAAGGAAACTCAGGTCCGTCAATGCACTATAAGCACTAGCATATTAACTAAGAGTTACACTCTAGTGATTTGAGATTGATCACTCCATCCAATGGTAGTTAATCATGCTACAGTGTAAACCTGATGAGATATCCTAGTCTCAACATCCACTGTGACATGTTCTAAGTAACAAAGAATAGCAATTCGTATCTCACTTGTATGTATCTCATACATACACGAATTACTTACTATGATACTTAAGGATAACAATCATCTCATGAAAGAAACATACATAACAAAATGTAAAGTTGATATCCATATATTAAAATGTCAATGTCTCCTATATAAAGTAATGGTTTGAGGGCACAAACCCAACAGTGAGATCTGGCAATGGGGTGTTGTATTGATGAGGTTGGGGTTGGCGATCGAAGGAGAGGTACCCGTGGCTGCGGTAGAGAGAGAGGGTGTGGGTCCCGCCTTTATGGCTTATGGCAATGGGTTGGGGGTTGGTGGTTAGTGGTGGTGATGGAGGCTGACGAGGAGAGAGAGGGGGTTTTGTCGATGTGGGGTGGGGTGGGGTCGGGGGTGAAGGAGTTGGCGATGAAAGGAGATGGGTGATCGATGGAACTGTCGCTGGGAAAGTTGGTGGCGTTTGGTGTTGGCGATGGGAATGGTGGATCCTGTCTATTTTGGCGATGAGTTGGAGTTTGTGGATCCGAGAGTGGCAATGAGGGGGGTGGTGATGGATTTTGGGTGTCGATGTGGGGTTTTGGGTTTTGTTGGTAGGGGTTGTCGATTGGAGAGGTGGGGTCCATGCTTGGCCGTCGAATGGGTTGTCGATTGGGGTTGTTTGTGCATGACCCAAAACTTTAGTAGGGGGTGGGGCCCTAGGGATTGTTATATATATATATATATATGTGTGTGTGTGTGTATGAGAAAGTGGAGAGAGAAAAGTGAGGGCCAGAGGGTGGAGAGAGAAAGCTGAGGAGGAGGTAAGGGGTGTGGGTAAAAAAAAAATTTGTTTTGTATTGGGTGTGGGCCCAAGGAGAGAAACTGAGTCGAGTGTTGGTGATGTAAGTCATAGAACTTAGATGAAAGCATGTGTTACATAATTTTATATTCATTTTCTTTGAATTGTATATGAGACCAATTAGTGAGACCGTGAGACAAAGATGACTTCCTCAGCATGTGTTAAAAGAAATTGAAAAATAATATGTTGTGACAAGATGTACGGTGCACATATCGACTTTTGATCCAAAAGCTTTGAATTATCATATCCTTTTCATCTGGAAGTCCGATGATAAGCTGTGGACTCGTGACGATGAGCACTTTATTTGAAAGTGATTTGGGACATGACTTTTGTAACTCAAAAAATGACAATTTAAATGACCCACTAGGTCCCAAAGTTTTGAAATGAAATTTTAGAAAGTTGATTTTCAATAGTTCAAGCTTGGTCAAAAAAAATGTGACTATCTACTTTGTAAATTTATTTGAATTTTTTTTTTGACTCGCATGCAAAATGCGCTCATGTAAAAGAGAAATGTGATGTTGTAGCACATCGAAGTGTCACTTTGATAAGTAAAATTGTCGCTGGATGACGAAAATTCTAACTTGATGTCGAGAGGGAAAAAAAAATGTGATGACCATGATAAAAATTGGAACTATGTGGTTTTCTAATAACCATGAGAAAAAAAAGAAAATAAATGCAATTACCATGGCAAAAATTGTAACTGTAACTTTTGACCAAAAAATTTGTAACATGATAAAAAAATAATAATATTAAAAAAGTATTATAAACAGGGGTAGGCTCTTGTTTGCCAATATTGTTTTTTTTGGTGTGATAGTGAGGCCCATGGAGAGAAAGAGAGACTGACAGGAGGGGGTCTCGGGTGATGTGTGCTTGGGTGATGTTTACTTGTGATATAAGGACAGTAAGTGCAAATCATTTCAAAAGATTTTGGCAAAAGTTATGACAAAGTCATAGTTTTTTGTCCAAAAAATTATGGTATGGTCATAATGTTTCTTAAAAATTATGCAAAGGTATTTTGAGCATGGGGATTTTTTTTTACTAAACAAACTTTGACTTGCCATGAATTCTTCATCCGATGTCCGTTTGGGATGATTCCAAAAATTGTGGGCTCGTGTAGGTGAGCACTTAGTTTTGAAATGATTTGGGGCATGTCATGTTTTTTTTTTTTCCCTTCTTCTTTCTTTTTTATTTAAGAAATTATCTATGTAAAAAAAAAAATTGAATGACTCACATCAAATTATGGAGATTAAATATATATATATATATATTGAAAAGTGATTTTCAATAAATTCAAATATGTCAAAAATTGTGATTTTGGTCGTTTGATACGGAGTAATAAATTTTGACATTCATGAGAAAAGAAAAATATAATGGTTTTGTAATTAAAAAAAAAGTGTTAAAACCATAAAATATATGAATATCATAGAGTTGGAGTAACGTCACAGAGTTGGAGTAGGGAGGGGAAGGAGTTGGGTCACATACAAATATATATATATATACATATAGGTGCAATGAAATAGAGAGACGAAGCAAAATAATAATAATAATAAGAGAGATGTTAAAACAATTGGCTTGCAAATGATGGTATTGAGCATTAGGCAAAAAATTGTTGTTCGTCAAACCAGTTCAAATATTGTAGTGGGGCCAAAAATGGAACAGTTGCCACTGATTTCTTTTTCTTTTTTTTTTTTAATTGAGACTTGGTAGTGCAGAGGCAAGGTGAAGACCAAAATATATATATATATATATATATATATATATTTTTGCTCTAAGAAAGGAGGGATGGAACCAGTGGACTCCCTTGGCTCGCAAAAATTAAGACGACGTTGAGCAATACCTAAAAATTAGTGTTCTATGTTCCCTAACCTGCATGCGAGTATACCTCCCACGGTGGTCGCCAAAAAGTGATAGGTTCTTGTGTGATGTGCATGAGATATATGGATGGCTATAGTACGTAAGCAGATTAGTACAAGTGAAACAACAAATAAAATATGATAAAATAATACAGAAAGTGTAGTAGAATAATACTCCCTCCGTCCCATATTAAGGGTCTCTTTTGGGAATTCCAACTTATTGAGGGAACAACCTTGATTTTGGTGGGATTTTTAACTTTCCAATATTGTCCTTTTTGAAATTCAAAATTATAGTATCACATAAAAAAAAAGAGGGAAAAGTTGGACATAATAAAGGGCAAATTTGGAAAGAGAGTATTAAAGTACTTTAACTTTTCAAAGACTCTTAAAATGGGACATCAAAAATGGCATCAAAGACTCTTAATATGGGACAGAGGGAATACTGTATAAAAATGCAGTAGAGAAATGGGAGTCGGAGAGGGCATGGCTCGAGTGAGAACCAAGGTAGCCCCAAATGAGAGAAAGAGAGAAAGCAGTAAGCGTCGTGGTCTTAGATGGATGTGGTAGTATGTGGTAAGTATCTACTAGAGTCTTGGCGAGTTTAAGGTAGGTGGTGGAAGGTCTAAAGGCAGTTGGTGGAGACCAAGTGATGACCAAGGGTCTTTTCGAAGAGTTTAAGGATGGGAGTAAATGTCTGAAGTGTAGATTCAAATTGAGTTATTGTTTGGTTAGACCGAGTTGGACTGGGATAAAGCTTCAGATCGGGCTTTTTTGATATATCGAATAGGGTTGGTATTTATGTAGGGTTTGTGAGGCTCTTGGCACAGCTGGGAGTAGCTGAGTTGGCACTTTTGGAGTGGTTCGTCTGTTTGAGGTAGATGGGGACTTAAATGCGTATGTTTAAGGTAGTTGAAGCATTAAATGGAATTTTGAATAAGCGGGAGGTCAAACAACGATGGGTTCAAAGTGTAGTCTTTTTATACTGTAGGTGAGTCGACGAGAGCTGGCTTAACATTGGTGTAGTGGTTTAAACGAGGGAAAGTATCGAGCCTTGCTATTGGTGCAAGGGTTTAAGCGAGGGAGAATATCAAGGCTTTGCTATTGGTGCAGTAGATTCAGCAAGGGAGGGAATCGAGGTTCTTCTTTTATAGGTTCTAAGGTTTAAGCAAGGGGGAAATATCAAGGCTTTTCTATTGGTTTGGCAAGATGTATTGTCGCTTGGAGCGACGATTTGGTATTGTATAGAGATGGTTTCCACTGGTGCAGAAGGTTAAGCATCGGGATTCTTCGAGATCATGCTATTGGTTTGTAGAATACTCAGCGAGGTTGAAGTGACTAGGCAGGGTAAGAGTCAAAGATTTCAGCTGGACTTGTGGATATGGGCCTCTCTAATTGGTTGTGAGGTTGGAGGAGCAGGGCACGTGATCGATGGTCACGTGTCTCTCTTTCACTTTGGGACCAACCCTAGCTTTGTCTGTGAGGCGTTCAGGTAGGGAGGTGCCCCTGGTTCTAGCCACCGAGCCATGAGTTCTCGAGTTCCCAGTGGATCTGGCCACCCTTGGTACTGATTCATGACCAAGGATGGAGAGTCCATGTATGAGTGTTTGCTTGTGTGTAGTACAATGTTTATGGGGCGTATCGAGGGGAGATCTGTTGCGGCGCGTGAGGATTGTAAGCGACGCTTTTGAGAGCAAGTGGTTATTCCAAGCGACGGCCAATTCCATAGTGAGTGGATATTCCAAGCGATGGCCAGTCTCGACAAGTGATCGAGGGAGTGACCACCTAAGGTTTTGGTCCACGTGTCAAGTGAGTGGTGGTGGATCGAGTAGAGAGGGCAGCAGGTGAGAATGGGGCCACTTTGCTTTGGGGTAGGCTCCTTCACAGTGGGCTTTGTTTGTGGGTATTCTGAAGTGGGTCTTTCGAGTGATTACTCTGAAGTGGGTTTCAGAGTGGGTACTCTAGAGTCGGGCTTCGGAGTGGGTACTATAGAGTCGGTACTTTGGAGTGTTCTTCGGAGTGGGTACTCTCTGGGGTGAGGCTTCGAAGTGGGCTCATTCGAAGTGAGACTTTAGAGTGGGCTACTTGAGATGGGCCTCGGGGAGAGTTTCTCAGTCGTGGAGTTTCACTGTGGGCTTCGTGGGGTGGGCCTTGTTTGTAGCGGCTATTGTTGGTGGAGCCCATAATCAGTGGTGATATTGGCACACATGGAGTCGTTGGTGATGTGTACTGGTCAACCTATATGAGTTGTGAACTACTATCTACAGAAGTGATACATGTATACATTAAGGGTTAGTTTGTTTGCCAGATAGGATAAAGAGGTATTGTAATAAAGTGTAGTTAGTTATCCTTATATAACTAACCATGAAATAAAACAGTGCAGTATTAGTTTTATACTGTGTTTGGTGCGTACAAGATAAAACTGGAGATAAAATTCAGATAGTCCAATACTGTATTTGGAGGATTGTGGTATAAACCTGAATAAATCTAAAATTTTCCAAAAATACCCTTTTATGAAAAAATAACCAAATTGCCAACATACCTTCAAATCAATTATTTTCTATAACATCAACTACAAAAATTTATCCGAAAGTATTAAAACACCATAGGGCCAATTCCAAACATAAACAAATTGAATAAAGTACTATCAACATTAATGAATTGCAACAAATAAGTTTATCAAAGTACAACAAATGTCAATAAATTACAACCACCAAATTTAATAAAATACAACTATTAAAAAAAAACTCTCATAGAACAAGTATCAATGAGCTTGTCCTCTGTTTTCCGTTTTTCAATTCTCTCTCCCATGTTAAATGTTTCAACGGCGTCAAGGTATCCATCACCAATCCCAATGGGTAGTTATCTTCATGAATATCTGCAACTCAAGTCATGAACAATTATTCAATTTCACTTGAAAAAAAATCAAGATGCTGCCAAGCAATTGAAAATAGCCACAAAACATCAACATTTGAGAACAACTCAGACCCCACTGTATTATAGGCCAAAAGAGAAGTGCCACAAAAATCCCAAAGAAATCCTCAACGCAAACCAAAGCCAGCAAAACAAACAATCAAACATACTGCAGAAAAACCTAAAGACAAATTCCAACTTTACAGAAAAACCCAATACATTGATCATATCAAACAAAAGAACAAAAAATGCAAACAATCAAAGAGTCTAACAAAATTGGTAACCCACCGGTTACCACATTCAATATTCTATTTTTTATTTCATTTTTCTAGAAAAAAAATGATCACTAGGATACTTGATCTTCATCCAAGTGTTGATTTTATAGCAACTAAGATGGTATAAAATAACAATAAGAAAACCCAAATCAATGAGATTTCTATTTCATTCCAAACTACATTTTCGGTAACATGCATCAATTAAGTTTGAATGTTTTGAAATCTAACATGCTCCTCCACAATCGATTCCTTTAGTTCCTCAAACGAGAAACAAAATTCTCAATAAACACAAACGAAAAACAAATAGAATGAATCTGATATAGAGATTACCACAAACAACTGGAGTGCAAAACAAAATTCCCCCAATAAACACAAACAAAAAACAAATGACAAAAAGATCACCCATGAAACTGTAATACAAAAACAATTAACAAACATACCATGTAATCAGGCCACATTAATATTTGATTGGTGATGTTTTTCAGACCACAAGTTCAGGCATGTAATGAGACCATTAATGTCTAGCTAGGATACTTGATCTTCATCCAAGTGTTATTGTTTTAAAAAATTAGTGTTTTTTTTATAATAAACTAGCCTCACTTAATTTATACAAAAAAAAAAAAATCAATATGTTTTGAATCTTTTGATCATCAGAAATTTTAGGATTGATGTCTGATATGGTTTACATCTTTTTGTACCCAAAAAAAAAAAAACATACATAAACCCCAAAGATTTGTGTGAAGATTTTGGTCATAGTAAGCACCAACTACAAAGCATGATTGGAAAATATCCAAATGGAATGTGAAGGACCTGGTGTGAAGATTTATACACACACACACACGCGCGCGCACATGTGTATATATGTATATTGACTCGTGTTCTGCCTAGTGCCTATACCAAGGTTATACACCAATCCCATTAGAACTAGTGTAGATTTTCAACAAATTTAACTTCAAAAATTGTATATCTATGTAGAATATCTCATATATAATATAAATTTCAGAATCCCAGCCAAGAAAACATTGGAAAATCAAGCAGCAGAAATTAAACTCTTGACAAAACCCAAAAACTAACCTAGATCTGTGATCTTAAGTTAGATCTAAGCCAAACCTTTTACATTTTTAACAAATTTAAGTTAAGAACTTATATATCTAAAGAAGAAATGTCATATATGCTTAGATCTACTTTTTTTTAGCGAATCTGCAAAACCCTAACAAAAAAAAAAACGAGATATGTTGTTAACGAACCCCAAATCTGAGAAGGTTACGAAGGTCGGTGATGAAGATGAATGAAGCTCGGCTCTGTCATCCCTTCGTCGTTTGGTCGTCCCTTCACAGCTCTATGCGTCTGTGTCGCCTCCTCGTCCCCTCTCTCTCTCTCTCTCTCTCTCTCTCTCTCTCTCTCTCTCTCTCTCTCTCTCTCTCTAAAAAATGTGAGACAAATACAGGAATAAGGATTGATTGGTCCCTTTTATATGACAGGGGCGGGTCAATCATTTTACATCACAATCCCACTTAACATTTATCCCCACATTTTTAGTACATTCCCTCGCCTGGTATTGTGTAATACCTCCTACATGGTACAATTTTAACCACATACTATTATACCTAGGGTTAACTTATACTTAAAATGACCAAACAATCAAGGTATTGACCCGGATTGAACTATTTATTGACCCGGATTGGACCAAAATAGTCCAATCCTCCCTAATTATCCGCCAAACAAACGAGCTCTAAGTACTTAAGTTCTAGAATTCTCTAACCTATATTATATAAACTCATGTAATCTAGCCATCTTTTATCAGTCTATATTTTTTGTTTCCCTCTCGATGAACAATCCCTACTGACCCTCAAATCGTCTCCACTTGATACTCCAAACTCATAAGGATTCGCTTAGGGCCAGTTTTGTAATATATCGATTTTGCAGATCATGTGAAAAACTTTTTTTTCCTATTTTTTTTGTTTTTTGGCCCAATTTCAGTTTTCATTTTCAAAATAAAAAAGGGAAACGATTACCAAACGCTTTCCTATTGTGCCATGTAACATTTTCTGGTTTTTTTTATATTAATATATATGATATGATTATTGTTGATGATGCCAAAATTTGGTTAAAGCAATTTAAGGAGAGAGAGAGAGTGAGTGAGAGAGAGAGAGAGAGAGAGAGAGAGAGACTGGTTTTTCGTATGTGATTCGGCCTTGTTAATGAAGGTACTGTGGACACACGGGCTTCCACCACTCGCTTGTTTTGTTTTCGTTTAAAATTGATTTGGATTAAAGAAAGAAAAGGAAAGGTCTGTTGAAAACAGATACAGAGTCGCCACTTGGTCTTTAAGGAACCAAGAAACCTAATTTTGACTCACCCAAACGGATAAAGGGCACCAGCCCTTCATAACCAAAGAACTTGGCTCGGGGTTTTGGTACGAGAGAGGAATGAGCCTTTGTCGCAACTAAAACACCCTCAACTCGCCCCGTCTTTTGACGGGCCTCAATTAGCATCCAAATAATCATCTTATACTATGTATAGTTCGACAATTAATACTATGATAGTATATTACATCACATAAGAATCTTGAAATAGGAAGATCAAAAGATAAGATATCATTCATAAGATCTAAGCCAAGTATCACACAATGCAAAGTGAAAGATCACACAAAACAAACCTAGGAAAAATCGTCTAATCACATATCAAGTAATAAAGTTTTCCTAATCTAAGGAGACATGAATTGTTCTTGAAACAAATAATTGAAGAAACCAAAATATGATTAGCAAGCTAGTATGATGCATGTTAATCTTTAAGAAAAGAAGGTCTCTCAATCCCCAGGACGGATGAGAAAGGAGGATTAGATCGAGGGGAAGCATGAACGTGTGATCATAATCATTCCTTATAATCTTCTTAGATTTGGAGTCACAAAAGTCCCAAATCTTGCATGAATGTAATGTAAGATCTTAAAATGTGCAAAGGTTGTAGTGTGTTTGTGTACATGAACTTGCTAAAGTGACTTAAAAGCCTAGAGAATGAATGAATGTATGAATGAAATCATCATGGGATATATACAAATGTAATATGAACTACTTCCTAAGATATGAACTAATTTGGAATGCATATAAGCATCAAATCAAAGAATGAAAGTTAAAATGTGCTTGCTGTGAATAGTGGACAGAATTGTAACTAGATCTTTTGAAAATTGAAAAGAAGGGTTAGGAATGTTTTCAGTGCATGATTTTTTATGGAGATCTTCCTTATTGTGTCTAGGACACTACCCAAAAAGCCAATCTTTAATAACTATCACAGATTGAGAGAAATCATATAAACAATGAAGGTCACTCAGAAACAGAGTCCGTATTGTCGACAGAAATGTTGAAAAATCTTAGAAAATGAAAACAAATGATCTGGAGGCCCATTTTATACAGAAAGTTCCTTAAGACATTGAAGTTTAAGGGAAAAATAATTTGGGACCACCCCTTTTGGAAAAGTTTTCTGAAAAAGAAGCTGGAAGTCAACCAAGCTGCTGTGACAGCAGAGGCAGAATGTCTGGAAGGAATGTTTGGGTTCAAATGGACCATTTTCAAGTATTTTCAAGTCAAACCAAAAATCATGGGTGTTCTCTAATGAGTTAGGAAGACTTTTCAAGTGGCCTTACATCCATACATTGAGTATTGAGTTCTAGAAAAATCTTTGAACTCAGATCACTCACTGTTTTGACTCACTGTTTTGAAGATTTTGGGAAAAACTAGAGTTTTCTTTCTTTCGATCAAAATGAGGGGTTTCAAGAGGGGTTTTGAAGTAGATGTTTTGAAAGCATATTTTCAATACCCAATAAAGATTATAGCCACTTAAAATGTCAACATCAAACTCATCATCAAGAACCCCCAAGATTGTTGGAGATATTTATTTTCATTTGAACATAACTTCAAAGATACCTTGGAGGTATTGAAGTTATGATCATCATCTATCAAACATGTTTTTGAGGTCAAGAGCTACTATCCATAAGGATTCACTCACCTCAAACTTCATGTCATCATCTAGATGATGATGAACTAGTAAGTAAATAAAGAAAAATAAAAAAGAAATGAGGTAAGAAGAGATGAACATTGTATAAACAAGCAAGTAGATAATGATTAATAGATTATATTCATGATGTATTGAACTTGTAGTTTGGTGTTTCACTCATATATGATGACATTGGACATAGAAGAAGCTTCCTCTCTCTTAAATGCTCACTAAAATGGTGGTTGGGTGTATTGAATGTTGAAGTAAATAGGAGTAATGAAGTAAAAAACAAAGTTTAGAACTCACTTTTGTTTTGAAAATCAAAGAAGAAAGCTTCTTTTCTCTCTATTCTAACATTATCTCTACAACTTTCTCTCTCAAACTTTTCAAAGCTTACATTTGACAACCCCAAAATGAAGAGCAATAGGGGGTTTATACAGGCCAATTTGAGGTGGTTTTGCGGTTTTAGAAGTGTTCCCATTGGCTCCAAACATCTGTGAACATAGAACTACGTCATTTTGGTTTTCAATTAATCAAAATGAACCCCCAAGAAAAATTACAAAAATACACTGTTCTGGAGGAGAGTGCCGCGGCGGCACTGGGCCAGTGCCGCGGCGGAAGTGGGCCAGTGCCGTGGCGGCACTGCTCCTCAATCGTCTGGATAATCCTGTTTAGGCCCCCAGAGGTTCCGATATTCGCGAAAAGGCCCTATTTCGTCCGAAATTCACAGAAAATGCATACGAACTCCAAATTGAGGTTGTGATATACCATTGGAAAGGTAATGGAGTCTATTTTACATAAAAAAAAAATAAACCGGGGATAGGTCACTTTGAAAAGTTTTGCGGTATTTGCGATAAAAGCCGATTTGATCGCCTTTTTCGCCTTCGGAAATTCATAATAAACTCGTTTTAAATCCAAAAATTATGTGCGATATACCGTTGGAAAGCTATTGACCTCTAGTATCCATGAAAAATATTTGAAAATTGTTATGGTGCTCCGGTTCTAAAGTCAAATTCTGGTCAAACTGGTCAAACTTGGAATTCCCGGGAAGTTTTGGAAACCTCCGAGAGTTCCCAAGAGCTGACGTTTTCGCTCGATTTTATTTTAAAACTCATTTTAATACTTTTCACATGATCTAGAATGATTCTGGCGAATTCGGACGATTTCGGTCAAACTTGGTCAAACCTGGTCAAACCTTGGTCAAACCGGTCAACGGGGACTTTTCGGGGGTCTCTGGGAGCTGACAATTTCATCCGACTGTACTTAGAAACTCATTATCTTACTTTTCTTACGACATAGCATTCTTCGAGATCTTTTGGTCTAAATCTGGGAGCTTTCGGGCTTTCAGGGGCATTTTGGTCATTCTGAGCATTTTGAGAGATATAACTGACTTCTAGGAGTCCTATTGAGTCTTTTACGATCATTGTGAACCACCAAGCTATGGGTCTCTTAAATCTGATAGTCGACAAAATGGGGTGTCTACAGGTACCTACGTCCACGTGTGTGTCTGAGCACGTTCACTATACTGTAAAAAGCCAGGGACCTGTGGTGAACCAACAATAGTTTGGAGCTACCGTAGGTCGGCTGGGCCTGTTGGTGACCACTATAGAGGTGCTGTAAAGACTGAAAAGTTGAACCCTTTCTATGGGGGTGAGTGGTCTCTTTTATAGATGCAAGAGACCTACTCGTACATGGATAAGAAAATGATGATCCAATTAGGATGTGATTGACATTAATCAAGTAAGTTTTCTAATTGTATTAGGATTGATTGGCATTAATTGTGGGGGTTTCCTAACTGGATTAGGAAACAATTTGCCCTTTCCATTAGTCTTCTAGTTTGAATAGGAAACTGTCTGGAATATTCTGGGGTGTGCCTTGCGGGCCTGGCTTGACTGCACCTGTATGGATCGTGCCAGTGTGGTCTTCCCGGCCTGTTGATCTGGTCATGAATGAACTGCTCGGGATGGTGAGTCACGAGTAGACTAGACCGCTTGGGCTGATGCTTGTCCGAGGAGCTGTGCATGATTTGACCGGGACATGGACTGGCTACTGATTTGAACCGCTCGGTAATGGGATAGAGCCAATTTTGGGTGTATCAGCTGCCCCCCATTTTCAAGGTTGGTTGGATGCCATATCGAGGCAAGTTTGGAAATCTATTTGATGCCACTTGCCATTGTCGGAGTGCTCAGGGAAGCTGCCTTGGAGCTTCTGAGTCTTGTGAGTGCTCGGGAATTGGCCAAGAGTTGAGACTCGGACTAATTCGAAATCTTTTGCTTGAGTTAGCTCCCAGGATGGTTATCTTCTACCCGTAAACCTTCGTCAAGGTTGTGGGCAAATGAATTTGACAATGTTGGAAAAACCGACCTAAAGCGTATTATTTTAGGGTCTTTTATGTTAACACCCTAGGATGGTTACCTTCCGCCCGGTCAGCCTTCGTCAAGACTGTTGGGAGAAGAGTTTGACCATGTTGGTGGAGCCAACTTAAATCACGTTGCTTTAGGGTCTTTTTGCTCCTCTATCGTCGGCCAACCTAAGAGATTTTAGTCACCTCTATCGTCGGTTTGGACCTAAGTGGAGTTATTGCCTCTGACTACTGTAGGCGCCCGGGTTATCTAAGAGTTGGATTTAGTTACCGCAAGGCCTGTAAGTACCCGGTGTGATTGCCTGTTTAGTCCATCGTGCCTTTCTGCCCCCCAAGCTTTCGCTAAGACGAGGGTCTTTTAGAGGCTAGGACTGTAGGTAACCGACCTAGAACATAGTGGTTGCAGGGTCTTTTGAAGCTTGCCATCATCAACCACCTAGGGGGACTTGCCCCCATTGTAGGTTAGACCTAAGCGAAGCCGATGCCTCGGGCGTGACCCCGAGGTCTTTTGCCTCGGGTGTGATCCCGAGGTCTTTGGTGCCTGGGTTCGGTGCTCGAGGTCTTTTTAGTGCCTGGGTTCGCAGCCCGAGGTCTTTTTAGTGCCAGGGTTCGGAGCCCGAGATCTTTTGTGCCTGGATTTGGAGCCCGAGGTCTTTTGTGCCTGGATTCGGAGCCCGAGGTCTTTTTAAGAGCTCTCTGACAGTTTACGGAGCCTCATCCGATGATCGGGCAAGTACCACTACAGTTGGATTGGTTGAGACTCTTAGAGACAGGAGGTTGGGTCGGGATTATCGGGCTCCCGATTACTCTGAGCTGGATTCAAGGTCGGGATCACTGAATCCTGACTGCTGCGAACTAGAGGTCGGGTCGGGGCTGCCGGACTCAGACCGCTGTGAACTAGAGGTCGGGTCGGGAGTGCTGGACCCTGCCTGCTATGAGCTGTCAGAACTGTCAGAACTCCCGGGCTGATATCGCTTTCACTTACTTCTGGAAGACTCGTTGATTACGTGCCCGGGATCTTTAGTCTTTAAAAATTCTTCAGTGCCAATGTATTCTCCAATCCTCTATGTGAGTTCAACTAAGCTTTCTGGTCGGTTTCTGTGAAACGGCGCGGCGCACTTGGTGTGTTGAACTCCCGAGCAGAATGCTTTAATAGCGACAGTTTCATCAAGATCATAGATTCTGAGCTTCTTTTGATTAAACCGTTCCGTGAATTCCTTGAGGGTCTCATTATCCCTTTGTCTGACTGTCAGTAGCTGTATGTCAAGCTTTGGCAGTTCGTGCATACCAATGAACTGGTTGATGAATTGCTTGTTGAGTTGCTTGAAACTACGGGCCGATCGGGGCTCCAAGGAGTAGAACCATTGCACAGCCGGGCCTTTCAAAGTGCTGGGGAAGGCCAGGCAATGTAGTTCATCGGAGTTGGTGGCTAGGGCCATCTTAGCCTTATAGGTTCGGACGTGGTTGACGGGGCTTCCCGAGCCGTTATAGGGATCAAGGCGAGGCTGCTTAAATTTACGCGGTATGGCAAATCTCGTGATCTGGCTAGAGAATGGTGACTCTGTCTCGGTATTGCCGTGATTCTGAGTAGGGTTCTGGCCCAACCTTTTGGCCACTCCATCAATCTATTTCTGCAAGTCCTTGATACATGCCACCACACCTTCCCGACCGATATCCGGGCCGTAGGTCGAGTAGATGGAGGAAGCTTCCTTCTCATAACGGTGTGCTATCCCCTGGGATCGGGCTTGGCTATGACTCCGGTTCATTGTGTGCCTACGGACAACTCGGCTCTTGACCGAGTGACCCTGGACTGATTCCCGGGCCATATGCTCTTGCCTTTCCTCTCGGGCAGTACACCTACTGTTGATGTCTCTAGCATCCTCAACGCAGGACGGGTTGGCTCGGGCACGTTGTCTGGTCAAGATTGGTTCGCGACCATGCGCAACATTCCCGGGTCGTTTCCCAGCCACTGGAGGACTATTTTGCTGGGCCAGCAGGGCTTCGATCTGTTGCTGGATTTGACGTTGGCCCTCCAAGAGTTGTGTGAGGATCGCGGTGATCTGCTCAGATGTCATGACTGCCGCAGCCAGTGCCGGGGTCGGCGGAACATCCCGGTTGGCCTGTTGTGCAGTCTTCTCACTCTTCTTCGGAGGCATGGCTATCAGCCAAGAGATTTGTTGATGAAGAACTTGTTGTTACCACAAACGGCGCCAAGCTGATGATACCAAAATTTGGTTAAAGCAATTTAAGGAGAGAGAGAGACTGGTTTTTCGTATGTGGTTCGGCCTTGTTAATGAATGTACCTACGTCCACGTGTGTGTCTGAGCACGTTCACTATACTGTAAAAAGACGGGGACCTATGGTGAACCAACAATAGTTTGGAGCTACCGTAGGTCGACCGGGCGTGTTGGTGACCGCTATAGAGGTGCTGTAGAGACTGAAAAGTTGAACCCTTTCTATGGGGGTGAGTGCTCTCTTTTATAGATGCAAGAGACCTACTCGTACATGAATAAGGAAATGATGATCCAATTAGGATATGATTGACATTAATCAAGTAAGTTTCCTAATTGTATTATGATTGATTGGCATTAATTGTGAGGGTTTCATAATTGGATTATGAAACAATTTGCCCTTTCCACTAGTCTTCTAGTTTGAATAGAAACTGCCTGGAATATTCTGGGGCGTGCCTTGCGAGCATGGCTTGACAGCGCGTGTATGGACCGTGCCAGTGTGATATTCCCGACTTGTTGGTCTGGTCGTGAATGAACCGCTCGGGATGGTGAGTCTCGAGTAGACTAGACCGCTCGGGCTGATGCTTGTCCGAGGAGTTGTGCATGATTTGACCGGGACATGAACTGGCTGCTAATTTGAACTGCTCAGTAATGGGATAGAGCCAATTTTGGGTGTATCAATGGTATTTTTTTTTTTTTAGGGAATTTGTTTGTTTCTATGATTTCCTCGCGTTGTTTCTTTAAGTCTTAGTTAAGTTAAACTTTTTTTTATATTTATGTTATGAGCTAATAGTAAAGAGTACCAAAAAATCATTAAATTAGACTCATGTACCTTGCGCAGGTTGTTGATGTTACTCTTAAGAATAAAAACTCCTTTCTATGCCATGCCCACATATGACCAGTCATGTGATGGCACTGTTACCATTGCAGATGAGAAGACTTATAATGTAAAGATAAAGAATACGGAACAGAAAATAAGGTTGTTAAGTAATAAAGTAGCTTTTTAAAATTAAACGTGATTCCTTCTTCTTCTTTTTTCTTTTTCTTTTTGTTTTGTTTTGTTTTTTTTTTTTTTGTGTTGTATTGATTCTAGGCTTTTTAATAATTTTTCTAGTTTTTACAAAAAGAAATGTGTAGTTTCTAACATTTTCTGAGCATAATAGACAGCTGGCAAGTCCCTTCTTTTTTTCCTGCCAATCCTCTTTTGCTTTCAATAAATACCCAAACTAAATTGGCCAATGGAATACTTGGGTGAGCATTGGTGAACCATTTTGGGTGAGCAAAAGTATTTTCAATATTTATTTAAGGTTAATTACTTTTTACCCCTTTTGGTTAGGCTAATTTACACTTTATTTTCTGTAGTTTAAAATTTGACACTTAATTTCCTAGTGATTTTGAACTAAAATGGAACTACTAAGGTTTCTCTCAGAACAAACACACATGGAGATTTAGTGTTAAAAATTAGCCCCACATAGGAGAGTTTAAGTGTCAAAGTTAACTCTCAGATAGGTAGACAGTGTCACGCCCCGACGTAGCATAATTCAGGAAAGCATTTAATTTCCTTTATGGACTCGTAGGTCGTGACAAGTGAGTATGACCAATTGTCCCTGCAACAAATAACTTAACAACATTTCTAAAGCAAAGGATACTAACAGAACATAAGCTCCGAAATAAAAAAAAAAACTTACTAAACTATTACAGCAGTCATAGTCTTAGGCACAAAACGCCTTATTCAAAAGTCTAAACTAGTTTATTACAAAACCCAAATAAAAGACAATAGAAATATAAAGCAGCTTTCTGGAAAGACTCCTGCCTCTAACTAGCATAGTCAACGAACTCTGGCTGCTCCTGACCCTGAAAATCTGGACATACAGTCCAGGACGCATCGACGCCGTCAGCTTTTGCAAGCTGGTGAGCAAAATAAACAAGTGCTCGCAATGTGTATATAAGCATATAAAACAAAAGTCCAATTAAACATTAACAGTAATATATTCAAGGTTCCAATTCCAACATAAGCCATGGGGGAAACATAGTAAGCAAGAAATTATGCGACCGTGTATGAACAATGTAACATCTCATCTTTCTGACTCTTTTCTCTCAACAAGACTCGACTCAACCAAACCATTACCTCAGATACCAGGAATACTATCCGATCGATATCTAAGTCGAACACAACACTATCGCCTCCAATACCAGGAATAATATCCATCGATATCCGAAAACAGCGCCTTAGATACCAGGAAAACTATCTGATCGATATCTAAGTCGTACTCAATACCATCGCTTCGGATACCAGGAATAATATCCATCGATATCCGAAACGAGCGCCTTAAATACCAGGAAAACTATCCGATCGATATCTAAGTCGTACACTAGACCGCCACCCCTTTACTCTTTTCACGCTTTCTCACACACATGCATGTTGACACAACCTCAACCCGAATATGTATATACATGTTTCATAAATAACATCGTTAATAAATCACAAAACCGGATAATCGTACGAGCATAAATTTCGACCTTAGTTGTGCTTGTTCGTACAATTCTTAAAACATAAGCCTTTAAAAACAATACATTAGCCAAACAGTTCTTTAAAAACTTTTAAAACATTTTCCAAACAGTCCCTAATAAGAAAATACAAAAACTGCTCAAACTGCCAGGTCGCGCGAGCGGGCCGCGCGAGCGAGGGAGAGGGCATATCGCGCGAGCGGATCGCGCGCGCGAGGGGAAGGCCAGATCGCGCGAGCGGATCGCGCGCGCGAGGGGCTGGACAGGTCGCGCGAGCGGATCGCGCGCGCGAGGGGCTGGACAGGTCGCGCGAGCGGATCGCGCGCGCGAGGGGGGGGAAAGGTCCGCGCGAGCGAGCCTCGCGCGCGCGAGTTTTTGCAGAATGTTGTCTTCTTCGTCTTCTCCCCTGTTTCTGGTTTTGGACTGAAATTTACCCATTTCTGTTTTCTGTTTCAATTATGTCATATGATATACGGTTTTCTTCGGTTTTCCGCGTAGATTACGAATACGCGATCAATTTTAACTAATACGGATTGTATCTCTTGATTTTCGTGATTAAAGTTAAAGTGACAAAACTTAAAATCATCAATACGTCGCCATACGGAAGAATTACTCCGTAGGATTCGAACCGTAGCCTATTGGGATCAATATCTTCCATTCCCAATTTACAGAATCGATTTTGGTTACGATTTTTAAAACTCCAATTCTCAAGCTTTAATGGTGTTTTGATATATATACACATATACACACATATATATACTGAAATTTACATATATAGACATTGAGAGTGAGTTTAAATTACTCACAGAGATGATTATACAGAAATTTAAAGGCCGAGAACTTCCGCCGTAATAATCCGTAGTTGAGAATTTCCTCCTCCGTTCTTGATTTTGGTAACCCAATATGTGTATATATATATATGTGTATCCTGTATGTGTGTTATGTGTGTTATCTGTGTGTGTGTGTTATCTGCCGAGAGAGAGAGAAAGAGCTGCAGAGAGATAAATGAGAGATAGAGAGTCTGAGAGATTGAGTGATTGATGAGAGATAGTGAAATGGGGGGGATTAGTATACCTAAATAGCCTCTAATGGGTCCCCATAAACACTACAAATCCCACTCACTCCAACACAAACACCACACACTCCACTCACAAACACCACACACTCCACTCACAAAGCACTCCAGCACAAAGTTAACGCACACACTGCACTAATGTGTACACAAGATACCCTTGTGTGTGTTGAGCTCACGCAATGATACACACACACAGGTAAAAATTATACTGCCCATTCCCAAAACTAGTATTTTACGGTTGAGATAAAAATACAGAAAATTATATTAATGTAGGAATTCAATTCCCGGTTATACAAAAATATAGATATCGATTTTGAAACCATAGAAAATGTTTTGAAAATTACAGTTTGACCCCAGATAATTATTACAAAGAGAAATTAAATTAAAATACTCATGGAAATAAAATGCAATATTTATTTATTAATGATAATAAAATACAGGGCGTTACAGACAGCCCCAAAATTAGCCCCCAAAAGGAGTAGGAGTAAAAAACCTAGTGTCACTTGGCTGGGTCAAATGGCAGTATTATCTCCACATAGGGGATTGACCCCAAAATTATCCTCACGGAGGGGGCTAAGTTAAGTATTTTTGGCCAATTATAGAATTTTCATCAATTTTGTGAAAAAAGTTAGCAGTTTCATTTTAGTCCAAAACCATAAGGGTTAGTGGCCACTTTTGAAGCAGGGGGTAAAGTGAAATTGAGTCTAACCATAGGGGATAAATTGTATTTGACACATTTATTTATCTGTATGTGCCACATAATACATATCCCATATGTATTGAGTTTAAATGGTAGTATGTTTCCAATTTAAACTTTTATCTTATAGGTCAAATAAGAGTAAGTTATTTCCTAAAACATTCCTACTTTGATGGCTCAGTGGAATTATGGTAATACTAAGAATCAAAACTCGTGCGATGCATAGGAAAATATTTTTAAATTTTATGTACGTATTTTTATTGTGGTATTTTGTATATTATATAGTTATATTATTTTTATGGGTTAATTACATTTTACCTCTCTGTGGTTAGACCCATTTCCACTTTATCCCCTGTGGTTCAAAAGTAGACACTTAACCCCCTTGTATTTTGGACAAAAGTAAAATACTACTCCCCTCCGTTCCAAAATAAGTGTCCACTATAAGTTTGCACATTGTTTAAGAAATATATATTGTATTTATTTTTGTGGTTCATTAGATAAAAACTTTTCTATTTTATCCTTAATGTGATAGGTGTTTAACTTTTGTAGTCATTTTTTGACCACACATGAATGTGATTTGTCTTTATTGTAAGGATATTATAGGACGTTTATGTAAAAGTTGTACTTGACTTTTGTCACGCCCCGACGTAGCATAATTCAGGAAAGCATTTAATTTCCTTTATGGACTCGTAGGTCGTGACAAGTGAGTATGACCAATTGTCCCTGCAACAAATAACTTAACAACATTTCTAAAAGAAAGGATACTAATAAACATAAGCTCCGAAATTTAAAACTTGCTAAACTATTACATAAGTCAATGTCTTAGGCGCAAAACGCCCTTATTCAAAAGCTATTCTCCAGTCTATTACAACTTCAGAAATAAAAGACATAGGAAAATAATAAGCAGCCTCCTGGAAAGTTCCCTGCCTCTAACTAGCATAGTCGAAGTACCCTGGCTGCTCCTGCCCCTGAAAATCTGGACATACAGTCCAGGACGCATCAACGCCGTCAGCTTATGAAAGCTGGTGAGTAAAATAAACAAGTGCTCGCAATGTATATATAAGCAAATAAACAACGGTACCATTTAACTTTAACAGTAATATATTCAAGGTTCCAATTCCAACATGAATCACGGGGGAATATAGTAAGAATTAAAATACGAAATTGTACATGAATTGTGAAACATCTTATTTTGCCAATTCTTTCCTTTAGAACAATCCAATTCAATCAACACATCATTTCAGCTACCAGGAGTAATAAGTATTCAGTCATCCAATTCATACGCTGCACTATCGCCTCCAATACCAGGAAAACTATCCGATCGGTATTGAAGTCACACACCACACTACTGCCTCAGATACCAGGAATACTATCCGATCGATATCTAGACCAATCACAACCAACCATCGCTCCGGATATCAGGAATACTATCCGATCAATATCCGAAACGCGCGCCTTAGATACCAGGAATACTATCCGATCGATATCTAAGTCGTACACAACACTATCACCATCGCTTCGGATATCAGGAATACTATCCGATCAATATCCGAAACGCGCGCCTTAGATACCAGGAATACTATCCGATCGATATCTAAGTCGTAAACAACACTGTCGCCTCCAATACCAGGAATACTATCCGATCGATATTGAGGTCGCACACCAAACCGCCACCCTTTACTCTCTTTACACTTCCTCACACACAGGCATGTTGACACAACCTCAACCCTAATATGTATGTCAATGTTTCACAAATAACACCATTACTTAATCACAAAGCCGGATAATCGTACGAGCATAAATTTCAGCCTAAGTTGTTCTTGTTCGTACAATTCTTAAAACATAGACCTTTAAAACAATATTTTTGCCTAACTGTTCTTTAAAAATTTTTAAAACATTTTCCAAACAGTCCCTAATAAGAAAACATAGAACTGCTCAAACTGCCAGGTCGCGCGAGCGGGTCGCGCGAGCGAAGGGGAGAACAAATCGCGCGAGCGGATCGCGCGCGCGAAGGGGAAAAACAGGTCGCGCGAGCGGATCGCGCGCGCGAAGGGGGGGAATGGTCCGCGCGAGCGAGCCTCGCGCGAGCGGGTCGCGCGCGCGAGTTCTTGCAGAATGCCATCTTCTTCGTTTTTCCTCTGTTTTCAATTTCAAAACTGCATTTTACCCATTTTCAGAATCTGTTTCAACCGAGACATGTAATATATGAATCTCTTCGGTTTTCCGCGTAGATTAAGAATACACGATCAATTTTAACTAATACGGATTATATCTCTAGATATTCGCGATAAAAGTGAGGGTGTCAAAACTTTAAATCAACCGTTCGTCGCGATATGGATGAATTACTGCGTAGGATTCGAACCGTAATCTATTGGGACAAAGATCTTCCAAAATCAATTCACGGAATTGAATTTGGTTGAGTTTGACAAAACTCCAATTTTAAGCTTTAGTGGTGATTTCATATATATACATATATACATACATATACATACTGCAATACACATATATATACATTGGGAGTGAGTTTATAATACTCACAGAGGTTAATTACAAAGAGAATTTGAGACCGAGAGTTTCCGCCGTCGAATTCCGTCGTCCAACTCTACTCCTCCGTTCTTGATATTGATATATCAATATATATATATAACTATGAATGTGTGTATGAGTATGTATATACTGTGTTGTGTGTGTGTGTTTGTATCTTGAGAGATTAAGAGAGGTTGAGAGAATTTGGGAGAGATTTAGACACTGTGAGAGTTATGGAGAGAATGAGAGGTATACACACATATATATATAAACCCACTGATTGGGCTCCAAGCAAGGCCATAAGAAACGCACGGTGTGGTCGAGCTCACGTGCTCCCACACCCAAAACGCGCTATATCGCAGACTTAAAACATAAAACTGGTATTTTACGGTTGAGAATAAAATGCAGAAAATTATATTAACATAGGAATTAAATTCCCGGTTATACAAAAATATAGATATCGATTTTTTTTTTGAAACCATAGAAAATATTTTCTATATTTTCAAATAATACGGTTTGGCCCCAGATAATTATTTATAAATAGAAATTAAATCAACTACTCATGGAAATAAAATGCAATATTTATTTATTAATGATAATAAAATACAGGGCGTTACAACTTTTAAAAGTGGATGCTTATTTTAGAACATCCAAAAATGAAAGGTGGACACGTATTTTGGAATGAGGGGAGCAATATCCTCTCAAAATAGACTCACATGAGGATTAAGTATTAAAATAAGCCCCACATAGGAGAGTTCAAGTGTCAAAATTAACTTCACATAGGCAGTTAACCACAAAATTAGCCCACCGAAGGGGTTAAGTATTAAAAATTAGGTCTAGTATAGCAAAGCACATTACAATAGTGTAACTTAATTTTTTTTTTTCCAAATATGGGAAGTCTTGTTCCTTCATCATAAATATTTATTCCATAATTACTAAGTTTTGTTCCTAAAATGAAAAGTCTTGTTTCTTCTATGTTTTGCTGCAATCACGACCTGAATCCATGATGTGTCCCTATCCCAATCGATTGCCCTCCTATCCAATCTTTTGCCATAAAGTATCTTAAGCCAATCGATTGCCACTGGTCCCAATCAATTGCCGTCTGCAGAGACTTAGTTTCAAGTTTGCTCGTGGTCTGACGCGTGGCACTCTATTCTTTATATATATGAGTTCATTCTTGGCCTTGTGCCTTGTTTGACAATTTGTTTGAGAGTGAGAGAGAGAGAGAGAGTGATATATATCTATATACATACATATACATTCACATATATACATATATACATATATACACCACACATACACATACACTTTCTGGACAGAGCAAAAGAGAAGAGAAAAAGAATAAGGAAAGAAGAACAGAAGAAGAGAGAAAGACACAGAGGAGACAAAGAAAGAAAGAGAAAGAGAAGAAGAGAGAAAAAGCTTGGAAGCGGTAGCCAAGCACACCCTCCACACACACTAGGTGAGTCCTAACTCACTTGATGTCACACCCCATTCCGCCACGCGTGGATTAGGACTGTGTAACAAAGGATTATCCACCCTAAAAGATAAATTATTAACGTGTGTTTCAAGAAAAATTCCATTAAACACATAATAAAACATTTTCATTTGAACAGCCAGATCTAGTCAACATTTTCATTTAAACACATAATAAAACATTTTTCCCAAGTGCCATGACAAGTCCAAGTCTATCAACCGTGCACAGTAGCTGTCGCTACTAAGTTCTCAAATATCGAGAAGCTTATTCTGGCATGAAATTGCATAAATCTCCCATTTGATCCATATAGACAACTCAACGTACTCACGTAAAAGTAGACATGTTTTTCACATTTAATCGCGTGCATAATTAACGGGCCTAAGATTAACACATGTATTTTGCTCGGATCTCAATTTTGTTATCAAAATCTAAAACATGTATATTCCTGTAATACCCTGTATTTTTGTAATATATTATATAACTAGACCTTGTATGTTTCTTTTAATACTTGTATGAGCTTGGCCTTACCCTTGGTATATTTTGTATACCAGTCGATTGGCAAGTATACCAATCGATTGCTTATACCAATCGATTGACTTTTATACCAATCGATTGCTTTTGTCAATCGATTGACACTTATGTCAATCGATTGGAGGCAGCTGGGCAGATTCTTTTGCTCTGGCTGGGGAGAAGCCACGTGAACACTTTCCCTCTATTTATATGCAACCCAAATCTCGCCATTTTCTGTTTTCAGAAACTAGAGAGTAAGAGGGAGAGTTTTGTGTGTGTTTATATATATATACACTCATATATATATACTCACATATATACACCTATTCATACACACACACACAGATGGAGTGAGAGAAGAAGAGAAGAAGAGAAGAAGATCAGAGAAGAAAGGAGAAGAAGAAAGAAGAGAAGAAGAAAGAAGAAGACAGAGCAGAGGAGAGAGAGAGGAGCCACCATTGAAGCTCAAGCTTCAAAACACAACCAAACACGCCCTTAACGTCTAAGGTGAGTTCTAAACTCACTTGGTAGCCTTACATTGATGTTATGACATGTTTGAATGAAGAAATGGAAGAGAAACCATGTATTCCCGTTTATATGTTGCTGGGCAGTCTTCTCTGTGAAGAAGACGAAGTGTCAATCGATTGACACTTTATCAATCGATTGACATCTTTCATGTTCCAATCGATTGACACTTTATCAATCGATTGACATCTTTCATGTTCCAATCGATTGAATCTTTATCAATCGATTGACATGGATTGTGATCCAATCGATTGAACTTTTATCAATCGATTGACACTACTTTTATACCAATCGATTGACATTTATACCAATCGATTGGCAGTTACTGTTTACTGTTTTACTTGTTTAGATAATGTAATAACTGTTTAGTTGTTTATTTACTGTTCAGTATTTCCCAGCATGCTTTATTATTGTAATACAGACCTGATAATGAGTTAATGCGGCGTAGGATCGTGGTAATAACGAGATTAACGGATAATGTTTATAATGTTAGATAACGGAATAGTCGTGAATCCTTTGGAGTTAACGTTCATTTCATTCAGAGTAGTCGGGCCACATTGGGATTGTCATGTATCGGTAATAGAGTTGAACTTAAGTAGGTTTGCTAAGATTCGGGAACCTTGCGTGGGCGGGCTTTGGTCGATCATATGTTCTTAAAAGCGGTAGACAGACGAAGGTGTCTATGACTTGCGGTGAACTGGACCATTTGCCCTAAGATAGCCAGATGATCTAATCATATGTTCTTAAAAGCGGTAGACAGACGAAGGTGTCTATGACATGCGGTGGACCGTGATCACTGGTAGACGTCGCTAAGTCGTGGCATAGAATGGTGTACTGTTGTTTAAAGCGTTATATCCCTGACATGCGGTGGACTGTGCATATGTTCTTAAAAGCGGGGGATGGACTAACGTGGTATCCATGACATGCGGTGAACTGTGCATATGTTCTTAAAAGCGGTGGACAGAGCAATGGTGTGTTATAGAGTTGAACTACTGTCGAGTCTGTTTCCCCTGTCAAGACGTGTTATCGGTCTTAAAATGAGTAAGACGTTAGTAATCGGATGATCGGTTTGATGTAAAGAAGTTACCCTCACAGAACTCTAACTTGTTACGGTTTATAACTTGTAATAACTTCAATAGTTGATACCCTGTTAGTATCTAACTCACTCAGCTTTCATTAAGCTGACGGCGTTTATGCCGCTGGACATTTCTACGTTCCAGCGCACCCTGGTTATGACTATACAGGTGAAGGGCCTGCAGGAGAGGACCACTATGCCAGTGACGGAGACCCTGTGGAGGATTTCCCCGACGGAGGTCAGACCGAAGAAGACTACTACGCCGAGGACTACCTTTACGCCAACTGAAGACTAGACTAGAATTGTAGCTAATTGTCTTTACCGTTTTAGAACCCTTTTTGTAGTCAGGCATATGTTGCCTTGACATTTGTACTTCCACTGCCTTATATTTGATTCGAGACTCTGATATGTAATAGTTAGTAACTTCTGTTGACTTTATGTTATGTTGTGATCAGAACCTAGACTTCATTCTTGTTACACTATTACTTCTTGTTGTTTAGTACTGCGTGGTGTGGACAATCATGTGACTTCACCCGTCGCTGCCTTTGGACCCAAAAAGGAAATTTATTTTTCTCTATTTTTGCCGTTCCGGGGCGTAACAGGATTTTTGGTATCAGAGCCAGGTTGTATACCTTTTCGCTCACGGATTGTCCCACACCATCTGGTCCTAGAACCTTGAGATTCTATAGATAAGTATTAAGATTAGTTCTGACTTAAGGTAGTCCCTTTTCAGGTAGCATGGCACCGCCGCTGTTCGTTCCAGACGAGTTCGGAGGACACTATGTGTATGAGAGTAGTATTGCGCCAGCAGATCCAGAGTACTATGCTTGGAAGGTTAGACAGAGAGCTATTGCAGAGACAGAGCGAGACATGCAGATTGAGCAGTAGAGATTTGGGACCCAGGACCCAGAAGTGATACGTCAGGAGATGATCTACCGCAAGGAGACCTTCAAACGCATCGAGGAGGACTCTCTACTGATGTTACGAGACCGTTCTTCGTACCAGGTCCTACTTACAGAGGTTAGAGCAGCACCTCCACCCCCACCAGAAGAGGACATGGCTGATGCACCCCCAGTAGATGAGGATCCGGAGGATGATGATGAGAGCGATGACGACGAGGAGATGGAGGATGAGGAGGACGAGGACACCGATGACGAGGAGCCGGAGTATGATCCGGAGGAGGAGGACCCCGTGGACCCAGTCGGTATGGACGTGCCAGTTGGCGTAGATATTGTGGTTGCAGAGGGTTATCCGATAGAGGAAGAGGAGGTAGCCGCAGACGATGATGCAGTAGTACCAGTCTTACCAGGAGGAGTTATAGCACAGCAGCTGACTGGGCCGCAGAGATGGCTGCACATCCCCATGGATTTGAGATCGGAGCACCGGAGTGGGCACAGGCTATGGTACAGGCTGAGGCACTTGCAGCCGCATTTGATGCAGCCCAGGCTGACATGGCCGCTGATGCAGGGGATTTGGGAGCTGTTGTGGAGCATGATGGACCCGAGCTGATCGAGGATGTTGTGATAGAGGATGAGGACATGATGGATGACGATGACATGGATGAGGATGATGTTTTGTCTGAGGTTGCCCCAGAGGACGAGGCTTCCATCTATGGATCCGATGTGGACAACTTTTGAGTCCAGTACCTTTAGGGCTCAGACTTTTACGTTTGACTTTAGGACATGTTGTCCACTTACTTTTGACGCTTACATAGACAGCTATGGATCGTAGCCTTTTTGTATAGGTAGCCACCAGTAGTGGTTTTGTATATATCTTTCTTTTGTTTAGATCTTGTATAGGATCATGTACTACGCGGTACACAGATGATCTGTTGTGTACTCCGCTGTACATCTTTTGGGTATATATATATATATGGCAGATCGTTTCCCTTGGTTATTTCTGTTATCGTCTCATTATTATGTTATGGTTGTGATTTTGATTCATGTTATGCTTTCTGTTATTTAAGTATGATCTTTTCCCCGAGAAGATTGTCAGCTAATCGTTAGATCCTTCATAGGTACACCTCACACGGATCACTATGGTGGGACCCACAAGGAACCAAGCACGACTGGGAGCACCCATTCACGAGGGTATGGACCCAACTGGAGTCTTCGAAGCTTTCATGCAACGGATGGAACACATCGGCGATACCTACAATCATGTCACCAACAACAATGGCAACAACCACTTTGTCCCTCCAAGGCAGACAGGCGATAAACTGTTGGAACGATTTCGTGGCCTGCGACCCGAAAAGTTCGACGGCATGGCAGAGTCCTGGAAAGCAGAGCAATGGATACGAGAGTTGGAGCTAATCTTTGAAGCCCTGGAGTGCAGTGAGCTTGACAAGAGACGTCTAGCCGCATTTCAACTAACTTACTCCGCCGCGGACTGGTGGGAGGCCGAGAGAGCCACGATTGGGATTGACGCTGCAAGGAGAATGCCTTGGGAAGCATTCAAGACTCGATTTCTCGAGAAGTATTTCCCTGAGGACGAAAGAGACCAACAAGAGAGGAATTTCCTGAGTCTAACCCAAGGAAACTGGACAGTCAGGGAGTATACTACACAATTCGAGCGACTTTCCCGCTTCGCTCCGCATATGATAGACACCTCCGCCAAGAAGGTCAAGCGATTTCACCAAGGACTCAACCCCCACCTCCGGCACATGATGATAGGCCATCTGGGCCAGTCGTTTGAAGGGATTGTCCGTCTTGCTTCAAGTTTGGAAAAGGATGCTTACCCTGTGCAAGGACCACAAGTGAATCGACCTCCACCCAGGACCTTCCAACCAAGGAACTTTCCCGCGCAATCATCAAGGAACAATCAGGGATGGAAACCCCAGACCAACAACTATCAGGGAACCAAGCGCACATGGGATGGGACAAGGAAGCCCCAAGCTAATTTTCCTCGACAACAGAATCAACAGCGAGGACCACCTCAGGCACAGCCCGTCGCCCAGCGACAGAACACTGATGGATGTTTCAACTGTGGAGTTCCCGGACATATTGCAAGGTATTGCACAGCCCCCAAGACCAACCGCCGTAATGACCTCGTCTGCCGCAACTGTAACAAGCCTGGTCACATAAGCAAGGATTGTCGAGCACCACGTGGAGGCTACTATGGAGCGCCTGCTCAAGGACAGCAAGGACAGGTTAGGGTGAATGCCATCATCCCTGACAATGCAGGGTATAATGCGGAGGAACAGCAAAATTTGGAAGGTACACTCATTTTATTTCACTGTCAAGTTAGAGCTTTGTTTGATACCGGTGCCGCCCGTTCTTTCATAGCTATTAAGATGGTACGTGATTTTGGATTGTTACCCCTAGCACTTGAGCCGACCCTTAATTCCGTTTCGCCCTTGGGAGTATCCGTTAAGTTAGGTAAGGTGTGCAAGGATTGTCCCTTGACACTAGAGGATAGGAATCTCCCAGCAGACTTGATGGTCTTGTCAATGTCTGAGTTCGACGTAATCCTGGGAATGGATTGGCTTACTAAGTATGGCGCTAACCTGGATTGTGTTAGTCGGACCATTGTCTTTTCGACGCCTGGTTGCCCGCAGATCAGATTTCAGTGCCAACCATTGAGCGACATGTTTATCACGAGCTGCCTAGCCACGATTAAGACTTCAAGCACGGAGCTTACTATCAACCAGATCCCCATTATTCAAGACTTTGAAGATGTGTTCCGAAGTATCTCAGGACTTCCGCCAAAGAGAGAGATAGACTTCTGCATTGAGTTATCACCCGGAACGTTGCCGATTTCCAAGACCCCGTATCGGATGGCGCCAATAGAAATGCTAGAATTGAAGAAGCAAGTTCAGGAACTCGAAGATTTAGGTTTTGTTCGCCCGAGTACATCACCTTGGGGAGCACCAGTTTTATTTGTGAAAAAGAAGGACAGAGAGCTACGACTCTGTATCGACTACAGGGAGCTGAATAAGGTCACGATCAAGAATAGGTATCTACTTCCCCGGATAGACGACCTGTTCGATCAACTACAAGGATCAAGGATATTCTCGAAAATTGATTTGCGTTCAGGATACCATCAATTACTAGTTCGGCCGAAAGATATACCGAAAACTGCCTTCAGAACGAGATATGGACACTACGAATTTCTAGTGATGTCTTTTGGATTGACTAATGCCCCGGCAGTATTCATGGACCTAATGAATAGAGTATTCAGACCCTATCTGGATCAATTCATTATAGTATTCATCGACGACATTCTAATTTATTCAAGGACGGAAGAGGAACATAAGAAGCATCTACGAATTGCTCTACAGACTCTCAGAGACAATAGTCTGTATGCGAAATTCAGGAAATGTGAATTCTGGCTTCAGGAAGTTAAATTCCTGGGACATGTGATATCACAGGATGGGATTTCCGTAGACTCATCTAAGATCGATGCAGTCTTGAGCTGGAACAGACCAACCAACGCGACCGAAGTTAGGAGTTTTCTTGGATTGGCTGGGTATTACCGGAAATTTGTGGAAGGATTCTCTAGAATCGCAGGACCGTTGACAAGCCTGACTAGGAAGGAGACGGAGTACGAATGGACTGATAAACATGAGGATGCATTTCGGGAATTGAAAGAGAGACTAACCTCAGCACCCGTACTTGCGATACCTAAGAGTGGTGAACAATTCATAATCTATAGTGATGCATCACACCAAGGACTTGGTTGTGTGCTAATGCAAGAGGGGAATGTCATCGCATACGGATCAAGATAATTGAAGCCACATGAGAAGAACTATCCGACGCACGACTTAGAACTAGCCGCAATCGTGTTCGCCCTGAAGATTTGGAGACACTATTTGTATGGAGAAAAGTTCGACTTGTTCTCAGATCACAAGAGTTTAAGGTACCTGTTCTCTCAAAAGGAGTTGAACATGCGACAACGGAGATGGATGGAACTACTCAAGGACTACGATTTCTCTTTGCAATACCACCCGGGTAAAGCAAATGTTGTAGCCGACGCTCTGAGCCGGAGACCACGCCTTTTGGTTTCTTCGATTTTGATTAGGGAATGGCGAGCATTGGAGACGTTAGTCGAATTCGACCTTCAACCAGTGGAATCAGGAGAAGGACAACACTTTGGATGTCTTGTCGTGCAACCAACCCTCATCAGCCGCATCTTGGAAGCTCAACAGTCGAACGAGGATTTAAAGTTATGGTTTGCCAAGATGTCCGCAAAGGAACCCGAGATATAGAGTATTAGTACGGACGGAGCACTAAGATGTAAAGGTAGACTCTGTGTGCCAAATGACGATGGACTCAGGAAGAACATTCTGGACGAAGCACACAAGTCAAGGATGACTATCCACCCAGGAGGAAACAAGATGTATAAGGACTTGAAGAGAAACTTCTGGTGGCAAGGAATGAAGCGAGAAGTGGGCGAGTATGTATCGCAATGTCTTATTTGCAAACAAGTGAAGGCAGAGCATCAGAAACCACCTGGACTCCTACAACCGCTACCGATTCCCCAATGGAAATGGGAGCACATCACCATGGATTTTGTGGTTGGATTGCCGAAATCTCAACAAAACCACGACGCTATTTGGGTAATAGTGGATCGACTCACCAAGTCAGCACATTTTATCGCCTACAGCATGACGCACCCTGTTGAAAGATTGAGCCGGATGTATCTACAGCAAGTAGTGCGACTGCACGGTGTACCCGTCTCAATAGTTTCAGATCGAGATTCACGCTTCACCGCAGAATTTTGGAAGAGCCTTCAGACAGCAATGGGAACTTCATTGAATTTGAGTTCAGCCTTTCATCCACAAACAGACGGTCAGACAGAACGAGTCAATCAAGTGATGGAAGATATGTTGCGAGCCTGTGTCATTGAATTCGAGAGTTCATGGGAGACGCATCTACCTTTGATCGAGTTTGCCTACAACAACAGCTACCACACGAGCATATGGATGGCACCGTTTGAAGCTTTGTATGGAAGACCTTGCCGATCGCCGCTGTGTTGGGCCGAAGTCGGAGATACTCAACTACTTGGACCCGAGATGATTCGAGAAACCAACGAGAAAATCCATATTGTGCGAGAGAAGATGAAGACAGCGCAATCCAGACACAAGAGCTATGCCGACAAGCGACGGAAAGATCTAGAGTTTGCAGTTGGAGATCATGTACTACTTAAAGTCTCGCCAGTTCGAGGTATCGTCAGATTCGGACAGAAGAAAGGCAAGCTATCGCCGCGATTCATCGGACCATTCGAGATCCTAGAACGTGTTGGGGAGGTTGCTTATCGACTTGCGTTGCCGCCAAAGATGTCAGGAGTACACAACGTTTTCCACATCAGCATGTTGAGGACGTGTGCCCACAACCCAGCGCACGAGATCAGTTTTGAAGATATCGAAGTGAACAAGAACGTGACCTACAACGAAGGACCAGTGCGTATTCTAGACCGAGGAGTGAAGAAGCTCAGAAACAAGGAGATTCCGCTAGTGAAGGTTCAATGGAAGCACCACGACGAAGGAGAAGCTTCATGGGAATTGGAGTCGGAGATGCAAGAGAAGTTTCCATTTTTGTTTTAACTCGGTTTATTTTGGATTTCGGGGACGAAATCTTTTATGAGTGGTGGATGATGTAATACCCTGTATTTTTGTAATATATTATATAACTAAACCTTGTATGTTTCTTTTAATACTTGTATGAGCTTGGCCTTACCCTTGGTATATTTTGTATACCAATCGATTGGCAAGTATACCAATCAATTGCTTATACCAATCGATTGACTTTTATACCAATCGATTGCTTTTGTCAATCGATTGACACTTATGTCAATCGATTGGAGGTAGCTGGGCAGATTCTTTTGCTCTGGCTGGGGAGAAGCCACGTGAACACTTTCCCTCTATTTATATACAACCCAAATCTCGCCATTTTCTGTTTTCAGAAACTAGAGAGTGAGAGGGAGAGTTTTGTGTGTGTTTATATATATATATATATACTCATATATATATACTCACATCTATACACCTATTCATACACACACACAGATGGAGTGAGAGAAAAAGAGAAGAAGAGAAGAAGATCAGAGAAGAAAGGAGAAGAAGAAAGAAGAGAAGAAGAAAGAAGAAGACAGAGCAGAGGAGAGAGAGAGGAGCCACCATTGAAGCTCAAGCTTCAAAACACAACCAAACACGCCCTTAACGTCTAAGGTGAGTTCTAAACTCACTTGGTAGCCTTACATTGATGTTATGACATGTTTGAATGAAGAAATGGAAGAGAAACCATGTATTCCTGTTTATATGTTGCTGGGCAGTCTTCTCTGTGAAGAAGACGAAGTGTCAATCGATTGACACTTTATCAATCGATTGACATCTTTCATGTTCCAATCGATTGACACTTTATCAATCGATTGACATCTTTCATGTTCCAATCGATTGAATCTTTATCAATCGATTGACATGGATTGTGATCCAATCGATTGAACTTTTATCAATCGATTGACACTACTTTTATACCAATCGATTGACATTTATACCAATCGATTGGCAGTTACAGTTTACTGTTTTACTTGTTTAGATAATGTAATAACTGTTTAGTTGTTTATTTACTGTTCAGTATTTCCCAGCATGCTTTATTATTGTAATACAGACCTGATAATGAGTTAATGCGGCGTAGGATCGTGGTAATAACGAGATTAATGGATAATGTTTATAATGTTAGATAACGGAATAGTCGTGAATCCTTTGGAGTTAACGTTCATTTCATTCAGAATAGTCGGGCCACATTGGGATTGTCATGTATCGGTAATAGAGTTGAACTTAAGTAGGTTTGCTAAGATTCGGGAACCTTGCGTGGGCGGGCTTTGGTCGATCATATGTTCTTAAAAGCGGTAGACAGACGAAGGTGTCTATGACTTGCGGTGAACCGGACCATTTGCCCTAAGATAGCCAGATGATCTAATCATATGTTCTTAAAAGCAGTAGACAGACGAAGGTGTCTATGACATGCGGTGGACCGTGATCACTGGTAGACGTCGCTAAGTCGTGGCATAGAATGATGTACTGTTGTTTAAAGCGTTATATCCCTGACATGCGGTGGACTGTGCATATGTTCTTAAAAGCGGGGGATGGACTAACGTGGTATCCATGACATGCGGTGAACTGTGCATATGTTCTTAAAAGCGGTGGACAGAGCAATGGTGTGTTATAGAGTTGAACTACTGTCGAGTCTGTTTCCCCTGTCAAGACGTGTTATCGGTCTTAAAATGAGTAAGACGTTAGTAATCGGATGATCGGTTTGATGTAAAGAAGTTACCCTCACAGAACTCTAACTTGTTACGGTTTATAACTTGTAATAACTTCAATAGTTGATACCCTGTTAGTATCTAACTCACTCAGCTTTCATTAAGCTGACGGCGTTTATGCCGCTGGACATTTCTACGTTCCAGCGCACCCTGGTTATGACTATACAGGTGAAGGGCCTGCAGGAGAGGACCACTATGCCAGTGACGGAGACCCTGTGGAGGATTTCCCCGACGGAGGTCAGACCGAAGAAGACTACTACGCCGAGGACTACCTTTACGCCAACTGAAGACTAGACTAGAATTGTAGCTAATTGTCTTTACCGTTTTAGAACCCTTTTTGTAGTCAGGCATATGTTGCCTTGACATTTGTACTTCCACTGCCTTATATTTGATTCGAGACTCTGATATGTAATAGTTAGTAACTTCTGTTGACTTTATGTTATGTTGTGATCAGAACCTAGACTTCATTCTTGTTACACTATTACTTCTTGTTGTTTAGTACTGCGTGGTGTGGACAATCATGTGACTTCACCCGTCGCTGCCTTTGGACCCAAAAAGGAAATTTATTTTTCTCTATTTTTGCCGTTCCGGGGCGTGACAATTCCTATATTTCACAGGTTAGAACTTCATACCTCATGCAATTCCTCTCAAACTTTGAAGGATCGACTAGAGGGCCGATTAAACGTCGGATCTCAGATTTAGGGTGATTCCTACAAATTTACAAGGGTTTTCCTCAAATTCCTAGAATTTAGACTTTTACAAAAGTTAGCCAAACATGACCGAAGAGGTATTAAAACGTAGGTCTTACCTCCACGAGTCCAAATCTAGAATCTGGAGAAAAACTGACAAACGAAATATCATCGTATGTCATCGGCAAGCTCGTGGCAACAAATCTCCCTTTCTCTCTCCTCTCTCTAGATATTTTATAAAGTTTTGACAATTGAAATCCTCACCCTTACCTATTTATTGGAAAAATTCCTATAAATCGTGGTTACCATCCCGCGAGTTTCTCAAAGTTCTAATTAACCTCCGAAACGTAGCGCACATCTATTTTACGCCTTTACGAGTGAAAACTATAAATTACAAAGGTTTTCGACTAAGTCTCGTTTGGTTCCAAAATTACGTTTGAAAACTAATTTCTGTGGAATCTCTACACAACCTACCTTTTATATAACGTGACACTCACGTTCTCACCACAGTTCTCAAAATGCTCTACAGTGATGACAAAATTACCAGAAATTATACTACACAGGTATAATTTACTATTCATGAAATACCAGATAAATCAAATAACATTTAAATCACATAGCCATTTACTCATGCCAATGCAATCTCGATTATTGAATTCCCGTGTTCTTACTGACACCTTACTGTTGACTCACAGTCAATCTCAATCCAATTATCATATAATATTGATAATTCACAAAAAAAACTCAATTATGTATGATAAAACCATGAAATTCTGGAATGGGTGTGACACCAATCGACTGTACCCCCAATCCAGTCGATTAGTTTACACCAGCAGAACCTTCTGCAGCACTTTCAGCAAGCATTTCTAAGCAAATTTCAAGGCACCAACTTAAACCAAAACATGTCCAAACTTCATTAAAAACATCATAAGTCTATCTAAACATTCCCAAGTTATCAAACTAACCAATTTATTAGATCACAAGTCATAATTTACATAAACAACCATACCACTCGTTCTAAAAAAAACCCACATATTTCACAAGGTTTTAATTTTACAAAAGTTAACATATTACAACTTAAGTTCAGGAAGAACTTTCCTAAACAACAAGTACATGTTCAGCTAAGTTTAAAACATAACCAGCAACTCCCAAGCTTGCCCCCAATTAGGGGTGGTCAAATAGTTCAGTTAACCGAAATTCGAACCAAACCGAACTAAAATTTTCACTTCAATTCAGTTAATTCAGTTAAAATTTCATTTCAGTTTCAAACCGAACTATATATTTTTTTTCAGTTCGATTTTCAGTTGCACTGTCCCAAACCGAACCGAACCGAACCGAAAAACCGAATTTTTTTTTAGTTTATAAATTTTTATATACAACTCTATATATTACAAATCTATAAGTAAATTTTACATAAGTAAATATTAATATATGTTTTCTTTGTAATATGAAAGAAAAATAAGAAGAAAAAAAACATATAAAAAAGTTGTGAAAATGAAAATAAAAAGAAAAGAAAGTGTAGTTTTTTAAAAATTTAGTTAACCAAATCTCCAAACCGAACCGAATTGACCAAAATCGAACCGAACCGAAATATAATTCAGTTCAGTTTTAGTTCCTATTTCTCCAAACTGAACCGAACAAAATCGAACCGAATTTGTCCAAATCGAACCGAACCGACCGAATGCCTACCCCCAATCCCGACACACACATCGCCTCCTTCCCGAGCCTTGCTCCGAACCTGCAGTGGTTGTTATGTACCACAACAGAAATAGGAAAATGATTTTCGTAAGTATTACGCTTAGTGAATTTACTAACGTGCCTAAATGATATGGACATGTATAATGCAACAATTTTCAACAAATGTTGTTCCATGATTAGGAAATGTTGTTCTATTTTCATCAAATGTTGTTCCGTGCAAATCAAATATTGTTCCATGAATCGTCAATTTTCGTGCAAATCAAATGTTGTTCCATGATCAGAAAATGTTGTTCTATGTTTAACAAATGTTGTTCCGTGCAAATCAAATATTGTTCCGTGATTAGGAAATGTTGTTTCATTTTCATCAAATGTTGTTCCGTGCAAATCAACGTTGTTCCATAGAACGTCAAATATTATTCCGCGATCATCAAATGTTGTTCCGTGCAAATCAAATGTTGTTCCATGACCAGGAAATGTTGTTCTATTTTCAACAAATGTTCTTTCGTGCAAACTAAATGTTGTTCCATAATCAAGAAATGTTGTTCTATTTTCTTCAAATGTTGTTCCGTGCAAATCAAATGTTGTTCCATGGATCGTCAAATGTTGTTCCGTGATAATCAAATGTTGTTCCGTGGAAATCAAATGTTGTTCCATGATCAGGAAATGTTGTTCTATTTTCAACAAATATTGTTCCGTGCAAATCAAATGTTGTTCTATGATCAGGAAATGTTGTTCTATTTTTCATTAAATGTTATTCCGTACAAACCAAATGTTGTTCCATGGATCGTCAAATGTTGTTCCGTGATCATCATATATTGTTCCGTGCAAATCAAATGTTGTTCCATGATCAGGAAATATTGCTCTGTTTTCACCAAATATTGTTCCGTACAAATCAAATGTTGTTCCATGATCAGCAAATGTTGTTCTATTTCATCAAATGTTGTTCCATGCAAATCAAATGTTGTTCCATGGATCGTCAAATGTTGTTTCGTGATCATCGAATGTTGTTCCCTGCAAATTAAATGTTGTTCTATGATCAAGAAATGCTGTTTTTTTTTTCTTCAATAAATGTTGTTTCGTCGTGTTCCGTGATCAGAAAATATTGTTCCATTTTCATCAAATGTTGTTCCGTGATCATCAAATGTTATTCCATGCAAATCAAATGTTGTTCTATGGATCGTCAAATGTTGTTCTGTGATCATCAAATGTGTTCCGTGCAAATCAAATGTCGTTCCATGATCAGAAAATGTTGTTCTATTTTCAACAAATTTTGTTCCATACAAATCAAATATTGTTCCATGACTAGGAATTGTTATTCTATTTTCATTAAATATTGTTCCGTGCAAATCAAATATTGTTCTATGGATCGTCAAATGTTGTTCCGTGATAATCAAATGTTGTTCCATGCAAATCAAATGTTGTTCCATGATCAGGAAATATTGTTCTATTTTTAATAAATGTTGCTCCGCACAAATCAAATGTTGTTCCTTGATCAGAAAATATTTTTCTATTTTCATCAAATGTTGTTCTGTGTAAATCAAATGTTGTTCCATGGATAGTCAAATATTATTCCGTGATCATCAAATATTGTTTCGTGCAAATTAAATGTAATTCCGTGGATCGTCAAATGTTGTTCCGTGGAAATCAAATGTTCTTCCATGATCAGGAAATGTTGTTCTATTTTCAACAAATGTTGTTCTGTACAAATCAAATGTTGTTTCATGACCAGGAAATGTTGTTCTATTTTCATCAAATGTTGTTCCGTGATCGTCAAATGTTGTTCCATGATCATCAAATGTTGTTACATGCAAATCAAATGTTGTTCCATGATCAGGAAATGTTGTTTCGTGCAAATCAAATGTTGTTCTATGGATCGTCAAATGTTGTTCCGTGATCATCAAATGTTGTTCCGTGCAAATCAAATGTTGTTTCATGATCAGGAAATGTTGTTCTATTTTCAACAAATGTTGTTCCGTGGAAATCAAATGTTGTTCTATGAATACATAAAACTCCTGACAAAAACAATACACTAATTTTACCAATTAAAATTTCGGTTGTTGTTGAAGTGCCACGCATTACCCATACTCACCTGCAATATACATACGCTTGGACATTAATATGCATGCTAACATTGTTAAGAAATATTGGCAATGTATGGGAATAAAGCACCTTATTCACATTTGAAACTGTCTCAATAGTTTGCCGTATGCATACACCATCAGTGTTATTTAAGTCGAACTGGAATTGAGTTGGTGGGGGCATGGCAGTAGAACCACCAATATTTGAGAACGCTTGTGACAAGCTACTAGCATTCGCACTTGTTGCAGGTGTTGTATTGTACACAGGTGAATATGTATATCTTGTTGCATTTGATGAATTTTTTTTTCGAGCTTTCTGCTCGTGACTCGGGGTTGATAAATCCAGTTGTAAACTTGGGCACGTAGGTTTTGAGTGTCCGGCTTTCCTAGTCAATGTAATTGAATTTTGATAAGTTGATTATATTTCATGAATGCGATGTAATATGTATTTTGGTTGTACCTGTAGTGGCCACATCTCTTTCAAGTAGGTATACCAACTAAAAGTTTTCAACATTAATTTTCTGGAGGAGTAAGTTTCTTTATTGCTGGAACAAACTTAACATGCTTTTGGAACAACTTTTTATGGTCTTTGAAACAAATTTGTGTTGGAGAATTAATATGGTAGCAATTTAAAATAATTAATGCAACTACATACCCATAATAAATCACTCATACGTATACGTCAAAAATCAAATTTTATGATAGTGTACAAGATTTTATACATAAATGTAAATCTCTTACATGCTTGGCGCACAAATCAATCTACGGAGAACAACTATTTGTAATATGGAACATTTGTTTTCCACCACAGAACAAACATACAAAATGAAACAACATTTTATGAGATAGAACAATCGTTACTAATCAAGGAAAAACGATCACTTGAGAACCGGACATAGCAGATTTCCCTCACATTTATTGCGTGTCAGACAGCCATTACTACGTGTCAATCAGCCATCACTTTATCCCATTTTTTTTTCCTCCTCCATTCCAAGCTTAACAAATGGCAAAGTAATTTGTGGTATATACCCAAAACCACAAAAAGGTACCAAAGTTTGCTCCCGTTTGTAAATATACGTGAAGTTTTTCTGATGTGATCGCTTCAGCTACTGTAGTGGTTTTTACAACTGTAGATGTTTGGTTATCTATCTTTACTGTTATGGATCAATAGATTCGGAGAATCCCACAATTCTTGTCTTGATTTAGGATTGTACAGGCTGTAAATTAATAAAACTCTATTCATTGAACTGTGTGTAACTATACAGTCAGTACTATTATGGAAATTAAGGATTAATTGCAGATACACTCCCTTTGTACTTAGTTTATTTTTCACTTTGTCCCCCGTATTTTAAATCGTGTCACTAGTACCCTTTTACTTTTGACTAAACCTCAACAATTAACAATTCTATTAAAATTAATGGAATAGGTGCTTGTTTAGTGGAGTATTTGCCACATTGACCCTCTTATGGTGAGCAAAATTTTCAATTTGCCCCTTGTAGTTCCAAACACCTCACTAACCCACCTTGTGGACTATTTGGTAGCTTCTTTTTCTTATACAATAAAATTACAAAAAATTAATATTTGTATTAGTTGTCCAATGTAGCTTTGGTCCATTACAATTACATAGCTATTTCGCTAAATAATTTAATTTTTTGGTAAACTCCAACAGTTGTTGCTAAACATGATTTACGCCCGATAATTTTAACGGTATTGGTATTAATGACATGATTTGAAGTACATGGGACAAAGTGAAAAACGGGCTAACTACATGGGGTGTATATGTAATTGACCATTATGGAAAAAAACTTATATACACCAAGGTAGGCCTGTAAACGGATCGGATATGGACCGAATCGGCCAGATCCGGATCCGACAAGCATATTTTAGTCCGGATCCGATCCGTATATCCGACGGATCTACGAGGTTTATCCCATATCCGGATTTGTTAAGATCCGGATATCCGATCCGAATATCCGATCCGATCCGAATAGAAATCCTACTTGTAAAAAAGTAATATTACTCATTTGAAATGCCAATACAATCTAATTTCTTAGGGTTAGAGTTAGGGGTTTGTCCAAAATTATGTTATATATACACCCTTGGATTAAAATTTTGAATGGAAGAGATTTCTCTAACATATATTATATTATATATATATATATATAACATATACAAATTCGGATCGGGTCTTAGGCGGATCGGATCTATTAAATCCATATCCGGTCCGTTTTCATACAACTCTATTCGGATTCGGATCCGGATTTGGATCTTAAAAAAAGCTCAGATCCGTCTAACTGAGCCGGATCCGGACCGGATCCGGGCCTAGACCCGGTCCGTTGACAGGCCTACACCAAGGTGGTTTTGATGTATATACGCCAAAATAGTTTTGGGTAAAAAATTTTTATTCCATGATCGAAAATATTTGTTCTATCAAAACCACTCAGAACATTTTGAAACAATTGTTTTTTTATCATGGAACAAATATTACCTACTTGGGAACAATGGTGCGAAGTGGGACTCTACTGATATGACTATTATTTCGTTTACATTGTCTTCAACAACTCTCTCTGTACCCATGCTATATGTGGTAGAAAATAGTAAGTTAAAAAACTTAGGGCTCGTTTTTATTCTGAAAACTCATTTGGTAAGTTTTTTTTGTTTTTGTTTTTGTTATTTTTTTTTTCTTTTCAAAAACGTTTTTCAACTTTGGGCTAAAATTGAAAACGAGAAAAAGTCGTTTTCATAAGGGAGGCTTGGCTTAAGGTCCTTAAAGTTGGGCATAATTGGATTAAAAGACAGCCCATTAACAACAAACTCACTAAGGGTGTGTTTGATAACCCAATTAAGTGTTGAAAATGAAAGCTTTCAGCACTTAATTTTTTTCAGTGTGTTTGATAATAATCACTTAATTGAAAAAGCAGCCAAAAAATCACTGAAAACTTTAAGTAAAAAAATTCTGCTGAAAATAATCACTGAATGCAGTATATTTCAGTAGTTGAAACACTGTTCTTAGTATTACAAATTCAATCACTTAAAATTTTCAGTACTTAAAATTCAGCACTTAATTTTCAGTACTTAATTTTCAGTTTTATCAAACGGGCCCTAATTTTCAGTACTCTTTTCTTCAGACCAAACTACCTTTAAAGGAATTATAAATAACCAAGTCAAGCACGCACAACGCGCAAGAAATTCTTCCCAACGCGCCAACACATGCGCAAACCAGCCTAACCTGCCCCAACACGCGCACTAAACCTGGGGAAATGTCTCCCAAGTCGCTCACATGGTGTGAGTATAGTGCTGTATAATTTTTAATTTCGAAAAAATGTTTTTAAACTTTAAACCTCCATAACTTTTGTTCTACAACTCCATTTTTTGTAAATTTTATACCGTTGGAATCGTGTCGACGAGATCTACAAAACTAGTACCATTGTTGATATGTTTTGAGCAAAAAAAAAAATTTTAAAATTTTACATATATGAATAATAAGTGAAATTTCACTTAATAAATGAAATTTCACTAAGTACATGAAATATTAAGTGAAATTTCACTTAATATTTATGGAAGTTGGAATTTTCTCTATTGTAAGATTTCTTAGTTTAAAAAGGGGCAAATTAAATACTTTAATTTGAAGTTAGGAAGTTTGACATAATATTTCTCTATTGTGCGCATAAATTCGAAGTAAAGAAGTTTGACATAATATGCAGTGAAAAGCGGGACATAATAAGTGAAATTTCACTTAATATTTTATATAATAAGTGAAATTTCACTTAATATTTTATATATTAAGTGAAATTTCACTTATTATTCATATATGTAAAAATTTTAAAAAAAAATTTGCTCAAAACATATCAACAATGGTACTAGTTTTGTAGATCTCGTCGACACGATTCCAACGGTATAAAATTTACCAAAAATGGAGTTGTAGAACAAAAGTTATGGAGGTTTAAAGTTTAAAAACATTTTTTCGAAATTGAAAAGTATATGGTACAAAGCTCACATGGTACAAGCAGTCTTTTGGGAAAGCCATGCGCGTGAGGCGCTGAGGCGCGCCTAGGGAGGCGCAAATCCTGCACATGTGCGCATGTGGCGCAAGGGTAGATGCGATTTTTTTAAATTTATTTCTTTTGTCTTTTTCTGTTAGGACTTCTATCCAATGTGTATTTTAAATTGTCTTTAATTCAAATAAAACTCCTTTTAATACCCTTTTCACCAATTTTCCCTTTTCATAAATAGGAATACGAAAACGTCCTGTCGTGTCTCTGATGTCCCCGCCATTTTTGGTTCTTGTTTTCTTTAGGAAGGTTTTTTTTTTTTTTTCCTATGGGTTATTTTAGGAGACTTAAATGATAAGTTCTTTGTCACTTGCACTATGTCTTATTTGGTAGCATTACTCATTATTATATAGGCTTAGACTTTAAAAAATATTAAATTGTTATACTTTCTAAATTTGAATCAGGTTTACAAATGTTTTAACAATTTTATCATGTGCTACAGTAGTGGTCGATGGTACCACATATCATTGTAAGTGGTATAAATATTAAAACATTTGTGAGTTAGTCTAGAAATCAAATTTGTGAAGTAAAACATTATTACTTGACTTTTGGACACATGATCTGGTGTGATATAATTTCATTTTTGAATTGGTTATATGAATAGATTTATACATTTCGCAGTTATGATGTCATGGTATGATTTAGTTCACCTGAAAGTTGATTTTTGAAGCATGTGAATTGACCTTACTAAAAACTTTGATTTTCGATATTTACAACCCAAAAAAATAACAATAAATAAAAATAAGAGCTAGCTTAAAAAAACTTTTTTTTTTTTGCTAAAATTTTGATAAGGTATATTTTATAAATTAAATTTGACATTGATACCGTTACTAAATGTGTTTCCTATTTTATTTTCATTTTTTTTAAAGAAAAATAACATTGTTACCAAACAAGTTTTCTATTCTCATTTTTAAGAGAAAAAAAATAGAAACTGATTTTCGTATTTATAAAACTGAAAACAGGAAAAGTTTCAATGCGAGCCTTAAATTTTTATTTCCTGTTTTGAGTACTCATTCTTTTTAACTATTATTCTAGGAAAATAGCAAATGTAGAAGCATGAAGAATCTTTGGGGTCTAAATAGTAAATGTACAGATGGACTAATATGTGTGGAAGATAATAATAATAAAAATAAAAATAAATAATAAAAAAACTTGGGGTCTAAATAAATAAATAAAAATGTTTAAAGAGGGAACCCATAAATGTGAGGAAAGAAGAAATATAGGGTGTAAATAATAAATGTACCAAGTAAATACACCAAAAAAGGACCTATCACTATGAATTGAGAAAAATAATTAGAAAAATATTATGATGATGACACACATGACATCCAATTACTCTATTTTATAATATTAATTAATATGTGATATAATTTGATAGCATCAAAATGTAATAATTTTGGTGGGAAAAAAAATCGCTCACGATTGTACTAATTGAGTTTTAAGGATATTTTATTTTTAATTTTGGTCAAAAGTAATTGATTAGTGAAATTTAATCGATTTATGTTGCTAAATTCAGGAATAATTTTTTGTTGAGAGACTTAAAAAAATAACAAGTTGGATCTAAGATTAAAATAGCTTATTTTGGAGGACTTTTTGACTAGTATTCCCTGATAAATTTTTTTATTTTTTTGATACAAAATAGCTAAAATTAAATTAGTTCCTCGTAGGTGACAGGAACTTTCTGGCTCATTAAAATAAATAAAATTTGGTACAAAGATGAAACTCTCTCTCATACAAATGTGATGCACAGCACATACATATGTGCACATGTATGTGCTGTGCATCACATTTGTATGAGAGAGAGTTTCATCTTTGTATCAAATTTTACTACCAAATGAAAATGAAAATGAAAATTATGGAACTCCAGCAAAGCACTAAAGAGACACTGTCCTTTTATATTACCTTACTACCAATGAGCATGGGAAACGTAGACTTCAATGCAACTATCTCTATTAACCGTCCTTTATTGGAACGTGATAAATATCAAAAGAAAAAGACCTTTAGATAGAGAAAGAGTGCCCACGTTTTCCCTCAAAATTCAATTGAAAATATATACTTTTGAGTTTTGTGTATTTACAAACGAGTAAGGCTAGATGCACTCTCAAATATACAATTAAATATACAATGTTGCTTAAAAATGTTAGAACTTGTGCTGAAAAGTTTGTACACAAAAAAAGGGGTGTGCAGGGTGTCCAAGCTTTTCAGCATGAAATCCAATATTTTTAAGCAAGATTGTACATTTGGTTGTGCATTTAGGAGTGCATCTAACATTACTCTTTACAAATACAAACAGTGCCCAAGTGGGTTAGTAAGTACAAACTTGTGACAGTGAAATACATCAAAGATTGAAGTATGAAAGAGAGAAAGACAATAAGCCGTTTGAAAGAGTCCAAACCGACTACAAATTTGGTGGTGCATCAGAGATTGGAATCTCCTGTGGCACAGATCAGGAGAGTGAATCTAGCTGGATGTGCCTTCGTATAACCGTACAAAATTACATTCCTTTAAGGGCATTGTTTTGTGATATTTAATACGGAGTATAGTAGTCAATATGATACTTTCTGAAGTTAAAAAAGAAGAAGTTATTAACAATAAGTAAAATATTTAAAAAGTCATCCCCAAAACTAAAAAGAAATCAACTTTTGAAAAGTTGTTTTACGTTTTAGTCTATTTTACGTTTGCAGCGTTGTTTTATGATTGAGTCTATTTTACCTTTTGAAGAGTTGCTCCCGACCTTTTGAAGAGTTGCTTATGACGTTGTGAGAAATTTCTCCCAATTGTGTAAAGAGTTACTCAGGGCCGGTCCTAGGGGGAAGCAAAGTAAGCAACCGCTTGGGGCCCCCACCCTCAAAGGGTCCCCAATTCCAGTTGTAGATGTGACAAAAAATCAATTTTACATATAATTATGTATAAGTAGACCCAAAAAAATTTACTTCGGGGGTGCTACCTCCGAACCTCTGTATAGCTTTAGAGCCCATATTTTAGAGTTCGCTTGGGGCCCCCCAAAACTCAGGACTGGCACTGGAGTTACTCCCAATGTTGTGTAAAAATTGACGATACTTTCAATTCACGCAAAATATTGATTTTGATTTTGATTTTTTTTAACTATTATTTTGAAAAAGTAGTAGAATAGCTTATGAATTTGACAGATAAAGTTGACTGAAACGTAATTATCCATTATAATTACATTTTTAGTGTTCTAAATGTTTTTGGTCCATGTTTGTGGTACATAGACAAATTTGTACATGTGAAACAATCATTTTTCAAAATAATATAAATTGAAAAAGGTTTTGGTTGGGTTCACTTCATTATATGCGTTTTTCAACTGTTTTAAGGTATGATTGGACAGTGTGTATAAGTGTTTACGTAACATATAGGTATACTAATAACATCTTAGAACGGTACAAAAAAATACCTATAAAGTTGAACTTAATTGTTGTCCTATATAGTTTACCTCTCAATTTGTTTTGACAATAATTATAATTACTTTGACAATAGTAGCTGCCTTTAATAATCATGAATATTGTTGTTGTTATGTTAACGATCAATGTAAAGCCCACCGTGTAGTGTGAAACTATAGTTTTAAACTTCTCTCTAAAATTAGAAATGGGACTCATTGCAGCTTCATTTGGATGCCCAAACATAAGAGTGGAGTCATATAGTCCTTTTGTCTTTGCAATTTATGGGTGGGGTCAAAGTCATAGATCTGGACATTCAATGTAGTTCGAAGATGTTTGTTTTATAGGTAAAATAATTTTTTACATGCACTAAGCAGATTAGTGGTTCTATTTTTAGGCAGATCACTAATCACATAATCCTAAACACAGTCACATATCACTAATTAATGGGTGGTAACACCAAACTACTGTATCACTTTTGTTGCTTTCTATATAAAGCAAAAATGTAGTGGGTCCATGACATGAGCAAAAAAAAAGGATAATTCTTTGGTGACAACTTTCATATAACTTTCATACAACCTCTTAAAAGATGTGTCTATCTCTCTCCTGTGTCACTGTGGGGTCCAGTGACATCACAAGAGAGAGATAAACACATTTTTTTAAAAAGTTATATAAAAGATGTATGAAAGTTATCACAAAAGAATTACTCACAAAAAAAAAATGTGGCACTGTGGCGTCGTCTAATGGACTATTTGCATGGGCAGATCCACTGACAAAGGCCTAGGTGGAATTTGGCAATCAAAGAAATTATTATTCCATGTGGTCGAAGGACACAACATGGGATCACAAATACTGGAAAGTCTGTGATGGTCACAGATCATAATTTCTCCAAGGAACAGTGGCTGAAGACGCACGGAAGCTTTTGGGGCCGTCAGTTTTGGGCTTCAGGGTGGGCCCTATAACTTGCTTTGCAGGACTGGGAAGGGGGCCGCAACTTGCCTTGGGTTGGGTCCGTTAATTGGGGAGATGGTGGTAGTCCACAAGTCACGTGGAGGGTGACACGGTGGCCACGTCCCAACAAAGAACGGCTGCTGATAGAATCTCCTCTAATCCCCTCTCCACCAATCATATTCCACCTCCCACGTGGACCTTCTGACCCCACCACCATGACATCACTCAATCACTACCCCACTTACCCCTTTCTAATTACTCATTTGTTTTATAAACATACATTATATTAATTATTTTATGTCCAAATATATAGTAGTATTTTAATACCGACCCACCCGTCATCTTCAAACATGGTCATAGGACTCTTACAATTTGGATTTTTTGATCTAAACTATTTGTTTCCTACTCCTCTCCTCCCAAACTCTTTCTTGTTTCTCTTTTTCTTCCACTCTCTCATCCTTTCTCCGATCTTCATCTAGGAAATCTGTTCTGTCCCCTCAAAAAAAAAAAAAAAAAAGAAGGAAATCTGTTCTTGATTCTACTAATTTTTCTAGGATATAAAGGTTAATATATATAGAGTTGTACATATAGAGACATACATATACCCTCTAGAGAACATCATATATGGGTGACTCTTCTGCTTCATACATCCGTTTGGTAATTATTCTTTTTTGCGAGGTCTATTTTGCAATTGAAGAAATCTATCTGCTATATATCTATAAATATAAATATCTATATGTGTATGTATGATGTTGATGTAATGATGAAAAGATATATATATATATATATATATGGGCGCAGGTGCATCACCTGATAGAAGAGTGCATCATATTCAACATGAGTAAAGAAGAGTGCATGGAGGCTCTATCCAAGCATGCTAATATCAAGCCAGTCATCACTTCCACAGGTCAGTCTCCATTCCATCTAGGCCAGGCCCCGCTCGCGCGCACACACAGTTAATTGTCCATAATCCTATGTGTTTATTTACTTAGATCTATATATATATATGTTGTGTACTGTACATATATAATACATACATGTTAATTAGTGATCATCTGTTCATGACTTTTAAACCAACAAATCCCCACATTTCAACATCCAATTAAGATTGATGGTTCCACAAAGTACTCGATCTCTCTCCAAATATACATAATGGTTCATTTCCGTACACTTTTGTACATTTCTAGGTTACACATATGGATATGTATTACTTACATATGTGAATCAATTTAATTTAGAAACTTATGAACATAAAAAAAAATATTTGAATCTAAATCTTTTATATATATATATATAACTCTGTATATATATATACTTTATATATATATATATACTTACCATGGAGAGTACTGCCCTTTTTCCTATTTATTATTGTAATTTGCTAAGGGGTGATTTGACCATCTATATATCTTTCCGTCTAGATACCAATTTATATATATATATATATATATATACGGAACGCTTCTCACGTTAAGTTACGGGCTTCTGTTTTCAATTATTGAATCCTGTGAAATTACTACAAACACCCTTAATAAAAACTAGATCCAACGGTTGAAACAGAAATCCGCAACTTAATAAATTACAGATGTCCACACAAGAAGCGGACTGTATATATATATATATCCGTCTACAGCTACCATTTTAATTAAGGTGGCAACTTTTCTTTTTTACTAGCAAGATGACATTTACATGTACGCGGTGTGTGATTATGTAGTGGGGCTGCTATCTTACCAGTACCTTTGATAGCATTGTATTCAATCAGTTGGACAAAACAGTCCCCAATGAAGCACAGAAAATAATTTTATTATAACAGAGATTAAAGTAATTTATTGTTATATTTATTTTCTAAAAATTAGTTTATTAATACTACGTCCAATCCAATTTTTTCACTTTAGTAAAATCCCTCATGTGAAATTTCAAATTGGAAATTTTTACAAAACAATATAAGTTCAGCTAATCAGAGTTGTTCTTTTGACCAAAATTAAAAATGAATTACTAATAAATACATAATATATGTATATATATATATGTATGATGATTGATGTGATTGTACGTAGTGTGGAAGGAGCTAGAGAAAGAGAACAAGGAGTTCTTTGAGGCATATACAACAAGCAGAGAAGAAAAGGGTACCCATGAAATGGAGACTATGCAAAGAATTCAAAAGTTGCTTTTGGATTCTTCTTCCAAATATACTAACGACGGTGACGACTAAGTCCCCACTATTCAGATTCAGACGACGACGACAACAACAACGACGTCATCGTCGTCCCCCACATTATTGTTATTGTTAAATGTTAATGGGGACTATATATATTATATGTGCACCTGTAGCTGTAGGGTCTGGGTCCCCTGGTTCTTTTGTGTAATATCCTAGCCTTAGCCAAGGGTAGCTTTTTTTTTTTTGAGGAATAGCCAAGGGTAGCTTTGTTTAGTTTAATTGGTAGTATAATTCATATTGGAAAAGACTGCAACGTACACGTCGTCGTTTGTGATGGGTTGTCAACTTGTTTGTTGCTGTTGTTTTGGGAAGCGTGACAAATGTGTAAGACTCAAGAGAAGAGTAATGCTGGTTGCGTGGCAATTTGATGTTAGAAGTTCGTAGACACGTTGCTAGCACGTGGCTTTATTTCATTGTTTGCGTGTTCTTTGTTCTGTGCATATGTTTACACGCTTTTAGATTTTGGCCTTTTTTTTTTATTTTTTATTTTTTTCATTTTGACTAATGCTATTTTTTTTACTATCTCCAAATACATATATATATATATATATTTTGTATGTTATTCAAATTTGTATCTCGAATTTGGAAAAAATATTGAGTATTCCAAGGATACCACGTCACATCTAGAGGTGATATCACAATAAATGAGCGTGAATTGGGAGAAGGTAATTGGTTAGTAACAACACGTAGATTTGATGACGTGGTGCTACCTTTGCATATATTTAGTATTTTTTTCTTGCATGTGATTCTCAACAAATGTAATTGTGGGATCAATTTTATATGAACTAATTAAAATCAAATGGATTAACTATCCTAAGGGAATCACATGTCCGAGATACAAAATTTAAGAAACACATCATTAGTCAAGGATCCTCGGCAACCAAACTTGGTGGTGTTGTTTGTAATATAAAATAATATTTTTGGTATTATTGTAAGTATTAAGTTATTTTGGCTTCCGATGTAAGTTATTTAGAAGTTACTTGAAACAGACTTGGCAATGCAAGAGAGTGTCAAAATTGGTTAGTGGTAGTTTTCCTATAAGTTGAAGTTAGAAAGAAGTTAAGAGTATGTTGGAAGTTATTTGAAAGGACATTTGGTATCGGAGGAGAAGATCAAAAGTGATTACATGAATATCAATGCCAATTAATGTTCTAGGGTGGAAGTTATTAGTAATTATAGACTTGATCCATAAATAGATGTAACTAGTCGAAACTTTGTGCAAATACATGGAAATTTGTCAAAAATAAGAATGCATGTAAATCTAAATAGCAGAAATTCTTATCCGCAATTTTGCTTTTCTACTTTGGACTTACATATTAGAACCTAGTATAAAAGTTTTTTTCGGGAAAATGTAAGTTTTTTCTAGAAAAAGGAGGAAACATGAAACAAGGGGAACCCCTAGGAGAAGATCTAAATAAAGATCAAAATTAAAAAAAAAAAAAAAAAAACTAAATAAATAAATAAAAATAAAAAAATAAAATTCCAAAATCATAGAATAACAACTCAAAAAAAAAAAAAAGAGGCAAAAACAAAACCACCTCTCAAATCCCCCAAACCTTCAACAACATCATTGATTTTGTAGTTTTCTTATGATCCAATGAGATAAGTTGGTTTTTTATCACGTTAATGAGTGCCTTTAGTACAACTTGATGATCCTTACTCATTACGGAAAGTACGATGATTACTCTCCTGCCATATAGCATAAACAGTGGAAGATAGACAGATCTTGGTGATTGAATTCTCTAAACATTTGCCTTTCCAAACAGTTGCAACCCATTCAATGAAAACTTCCCAATCTTGATTTAGTTGATATTGCATTTACTAAGTACATACCGCCAGATATTCTGAGAAAAAGAGCATTGGAAAAATAAGTGAGCATGGGTTTCCAAGCACCCTCTGCAAAACACACATGAATAATTCTAATGTGTGTATCTCTGAACTCTATCCTGAGTTTGCAATTTCTTGAGGATTGCCATCCAAAGAATAAAACTATATCTTGGTACATGACCGTTAAACCATACTAAGCGATGCCATGGAACAAAAGCCTGATGTTGGCGAAGAACTTCCCAAGCAGAGGATACCGAGAATTCTCCAGTTGGGGATGGGGACCAATGGACTGAATCTAAAGTTCCAACTTGAAGAGGATATTCCCTGATGATTTCTTTCAATTCCTGCAAAGCTCTAGAATTTGCAAGAGGAAGGGCCCAAGCTCCATCTTCAATAATCATACTAACTTTAGCTTCTCTAGGAAGGCCAGAGTCATAGATAACTCTTTCCCCAAACACATCTTTGATCGAACCTATAGGTAACCAAAAATCAAGCCATAGAAAAGTATATGCCCCATTACCAATCTTATATTTGATTAGACCTTTAGCTTTATCTCTATTCTTAAAAATTTTCCTCCACACCCATGTACTATTTTGAGCAATCTTTAGATTCCAAAAGTTCTTTCTTTTTAGCAGATGCTTCTTAACCCATTCAGCCCACAAGGAATTTCCCTTATCATTAAGTATATTCCATATGTGTTTCAAAGTATTGGCAGAGTTCCAAATTTCCAAATCCCTTATACTCAATCCCCCTTCCTTAGTAGGTCTACAAATATATTTCCATGCTACTTTAGAACCATGCATGCCATCATATCCTGCCCATAAAATTCTTCTCAAAATTTGATTTATATCTTTAAGAACACTCTTCGGGAAGAAAAAAATATAAGACCAGAATAATTGGATACTACACAACAGAGACTTAATAAGTTGCACCCTTCCAGCATATGACAAAAACTTTGTAGTCCAACTCCTGATCCTTCCAACAATTTCCTCAATTAAAACCTTATAATCAGAAGCTCTAGGTCTAGTGGTGATTAATGGCACTCCCAAATAAAGCATGGGGAGGGTACCAATTTCAAATTCAAATATAGAAGCAAGATATGTACCTTCATCTAGCTCCATTCCAGAGAAAAAGAAGTTGCTTTTTGATTTATTGGCTTGGACGCCAGTAAAGCTGTGAAAATTTTGTAAAGCGTCACTTAAAATTTGAACTGATGTTGAATCTCCATAGCAAAATAACAATAGATCATCTGCAAAGCTCAATTGAAATAATTTACTCTTCTCAGCCTTTGGATGAAACTTGAAATCAGAGTTTTCTTGAATTTCCGTTCTCAAAATCTGATTCAATAAGTCCATAACCAAAACAAACAGATAAGGTGACATAGGGTTACCTTGTCGAAATCCTTTGGCTCCTGGGAAATACCCCACATTTATCAAAAATCTGGGTGAGGTAATACAAGCACTTATCCACCTTCTAACCTCATATGGAAAATTCAACAGCTCTAGCAAATCAATAATTACCTTCCAGTCCACACTGTCATAGGCTTTCATCAAGTCTACCTTTGCTGCACATCTGGGCTTTCCATGGGGCTTGTGATAATCCCTTAATATCTCTTGAGCAATAAATATATTGTCACTAATCTTCCGACCCTTTACAAAAGTTGACTGGGTATTATCAATTAGCTCCAGTAACACCTCTTTAATTCTATTGGCTATAATTTTCGAAATGCACTTATATAGAGTATTGAAACATGCAATGGGTCTAAAGTCACCCATTTTTTATGCATTCGGGATCTTCGGCACTAAGGTAATGATTGTAGCATTTAGCTCCTTTAAAAGCATACATGAGTTAAAAAAAATCATGAATGGCTTTAATAACTAATTCACCAGTTTTCTCCCATGTATTCTTAAAGAAATAAGCATTATACCCATCAAGGCCTGGAGCTTTGTTGCTATGAAGGGAGAACATAGCTTCTTGGATCTCATCGTCCGTGACACTTCTACACATCCTTAAGCATTGAGCATCAGAAAGGGACTTGGATACATATCTTTTAAGAGCCTCTTTCCTAGGATAAAGATTAGAAGAGGGAGACCCCAGTAACTGGTTATAAAAAGACTCGATTTCATTCTTCACTTGTCCCAAATTTGGAGTGGTTGATCCATCAGCGTTGATTAGCGAGACAATCTTCTTCCTATTAATTCTACTTGCAACAGATTTATGGAAAAAAGAAGTATTCTGGTCCCTAGATGAGAGCCATTGAATCCTGTCACGCCCCGGAACGGCAAAAATAGAGAAAAATAAATTTTCTTTTTGGGTCCAAAGGCAGCGACGGGTGAAGTCACATGATTGTCCACACCACGCAGTACTAAGCAATAAGAAGTAATAGTGTAACAACAATGAAGTCTAGGTTCTAATCACAAAGCAACATAAAGTCAACAGAAGTTACTAACTATTACATATCAGAGTCTCGAATCAAATATAAGGCAGCGGAAGTACAAATGCCAAGGCAACATATGCCTGACTACAAAAAGATTCTAAAACGGTAAAGACAACTAGCTACAATTCTAGTCTAGTCTTCAGTTGGCATATGGGTAGTCCTCGGCGTAGTAGTCTTCTTCGGTCTGACCTCCGTCGGGGAAATTCTCCACGGGAACTCCGTCACTGGCATAGTAGTCTTCTTCTGCAGGCCCTTCACCTGTATAGTCATAACCAGGATGCGCTGGAACGTAGAAATGTCCAGCGGCATAAACGCCGTCAGCTTAATGAAAGCCGAGTGAGTTAGATACTAACAAGGTATCAGCTATTGAAGTTATTACAAGTTATAAACCGTAACCAAATTAGAATTCAGTAAGGGTAACTCCTTTAATCAAACCAATGATCCGATTACTGACGTTTTACTCATTATAAGACCGATAACGCGTCTTGATAGGGGAACAGACTCGACAGTAGTTCAACTCTATAACGCACCATTGCTCATCCACCGCTTTTAAGAACATATGCATAGTTCACCGCATGTCATGGATACCACGTTAGTCCATCCCCCGCTTTTAAGAACATATGCACAGTCCACCGCATGTCAGGGATATAACGCTTTAAACAACAGTACATCATTCTATGCCACGACTTAGCGACGTCTACCAGTGATCACGGTCCACCGCATGTCATAGACACCTTCGTCTGTCTACCGCTTTTAAGAACATATGATTAGATCATCTGGCTATCTTAGGGCAAATGGTCCGGTTCACCGCAAGTCATAGACACCTTCGTCTGTCTACCGCTTTTAAGAACATATGATCGACCAAAGCCCGCCCACGCAAGGTTCCCGAATCTTAGCAAACCTACTTAAGTTCAACTCTATTACCGATACATGACAATCCCAATGTGGCCCGACTACTCTGAATGAAATGAACGTTAACTCCAAAGGATTCACGACTATTCCGTTATCTAACATTATAAACATTATCCGTTAATCTCGTTATTACCACGATCCTACGCCGCATTAACTCATTATCATGTCTGTATTACAATAATAAAGCATGCTGGGAAATACTGAACAGTGAATAAACAACTAAACAGTTATTACATTAACTAAACAAGTAAAACAGTAAACTGTAACTTCCAATCGATTGATATAGATGTCAATCGATTGGTATAAAAGTAGGGTCAATCGATTGGAATAAAGTTCAATCGATTGGATCATAATCCATGTCAATCGATTGCATAAAATGTCAATCGATTGAAACATGAAAGATGTCAATCGATTGATATAGTGTCAATCGATTGGAACATGAAAGATGTCAATCGATTGGTATAGTGTCAATCGATTGACACTTCGTCTTCTTCGCAGAGAAGACTGCTCAACACATATAAACGGGAAATACAAGGTTTCTCTTCCATTTCTTCATTCAAACATGTCATAACATCAATGTAAGGCTACCAAGTGAGTTTAGAACTCACCTTAGGCGTTAAGGCTTGTTTGGTTGTGTTTTGAAGCTTGAGCTTCAATGGTGGTCTTCCTCTCTCTCTCTCTAGTTCTCTGCCTTCTCTCTTCTCTTTCTTCTCCTTCTTCTCTTCTTCTTTCTGGTCTTCTTCTTCTCGTCTCAGTCCATCTCTGTGTGTGTGTGAGTGTATGTATGTATATATGTGAGTATATATATATATGAGTGTATATATATAACACACACACAAAACCCTCCCCTCTCACTCTCTCTGATTTCTGTAAACAGAAATACGCCCAAAATGGGCTGGTATATATAGAGAGGGAGTGTTCACGTGGCCTCTCCCCAGCCAGAGCAAAAGAATTTGCCCAGCTGCCTCCAATCGATTGACATAGTGTCAATCGATTGAAAGAATCAATCGATTGAGACAAAGTTCAATCGATTGGTATAAGCAATCGATTGATATACTTGCCAATCGATTGGTATACAAAATATACCAAGGGCAAGGCCAAGCTCATACAAGTATTAAAAGAAACATACAAGGTCTTAGTTATATAATATATTACAAAAATACAGGGTATTACAAATCCTGTCTAGCAGCTTCCTCTTCAAATCTCAGAGCATCAACATATCTTTTAAGACAATCCTTTTCAATTGTCTACAGATTGATATCATTTGGATAAACATCTAAAGCTTTTTGGACATCATCTAGAGCCTTTTTGGAATCAAAAACCCTAGCGTTCACATCCCCAACTTTTTCAAAATAAAATTCTTCATATCAGACTTCAAACTCCTCAATTTATGTACCAACCTAAACTACAACGTACCTTCAACTTCCTTGTCCCAACTGCTATTCACAACTGCTTAAAATACCTCAATAGTAGTTTATTCGTGTCCAATATTGCATTCTTAACTTCATGATTTTACCCTTATTGGACATGAATTATCACTTATACTGGAAGATTTAATGGATAAATTGTACTTGTGTTGTTCTTCTTGTTGTTCACTTTTTGTTAATAAAATCTCTTTCTTGTAGATTTTGGGAGCTTGGTTGATGTTGGAACTAAGTATTTTGGTTCTCACCTAAGAAAAAGGGCAATAATTACGTTTCAGCAAGACCGGATCGATCCAGGCGCAAAGGCAGATCGATCCGCTGCTTCCCCAAGACCTGGAGACGTCTTCTCGCAAAGTCGGATCGATCCGGCTCTTACATGCGGATCGATCTGTGATTTTGGACGAAGATTCTGCTTGCGTTTTGGAATAGCAGATCGATCCGGCGTTTTGCCTGGGATCGATCCGCCCCTGCAGTTTTTTCCCCTTTTGTATTTACAAGTTTGCTATTGAGTGTGGGTTGTATAAATGGAAATAGATGATTTTTGTTAGAGATATTATCTTGCATTTTTATTTTTATTCTTCTTGTTCTCTCATTTTTGGGAACCCACTTGGGTTCTCTTCCATTTCTTCTTCATTTGTATAAACTTGAAGCTTGGATTGAAGTTTTAATGGCTAGGTATATTTTCTATCTCTTCTCTTTTGATGATATTGCTATGTTTTTCATTATTAGTTAGATTTACTTAGGTTGTGGATCATGAACTCTTAGATTTAGTGTTGTAGCATTTCTAGGGTTCATTTGTGTAGGATTCAAAACTAGGAGCTTCATGTTCTTTGTATTGCATTTTTTATTGTCATAACTTAGACTTTGAATCCTACCCTATGTATTTTATATGGAATATTATGTAACCTTGTGTTTTTCATTCCATGTGTTTGATAAATGTTGTGTGTAGGATTTATAACTTGGGTCTTCATCTTTGATGTCAAGCATCTTTGATTGTTCAAACTCTTGGATTTTAAATACTATTTTTTGAAGGCTTCATAGGTGATTTGTCCACCAAGTAGATTAGTTAGTGTAGGGTGGACAAATTATTCGGATTAGAAGCCATAGAGGCTTTATCTTGTATGTCATGCATCCTTGATAGTCAAACGTTTGTTTCAAATCCGTTTATATGGAAATCTCAAAGCTTCCTTCATCTTTCACATAGATACACTCCTTGTGTTTGATAATATGCCACAATGAAGTGTTACCTTAGAATGTGCTTGAAACACTAGTCCATTTCATCTTGTTGTGACCCAAGATGGGGGGAATGATCCCAACCTATTGTTTTTTAGATTAGTATTTATTTATCCTTTTCTTCTCCAAAAACCAAACAAAAAGCCGCAAGACGCAAAGTCATTTTTATTCTTTTTTATCATCTTTTCTTACTTCTTTCTTTTTAGCATTATAATTAGTTTCTAAACTTCCCAAACGTTGTTCTTGTATCAATCCATGTGGACTCGACACCATATTTCCATTGTACTACCTTTTAATAGGGTTAAATAAGAACTTGATTTTGACCACATCAAAATGGCGCCATTGCCGGGTATTGGCGACAACGTTAAGTTGTTTAGTTTCTAATTATATGCGCTTTTGCATTTGATCTTTTTATTTTGTCTTTGTTTTGAAGGATTAGCTACTCTTGAAGAGCTAAACCTCCATCTAGGATGTTGATGACACATTGGTCTCGCATGGGGGAAGGTACTAGTATCTTCTATGGTGGTTGTTCTTTAAAATTTTGGCATATGTAATTGAGTTTTGTAATTTATTACATAGTTGGGCTTAATAGAAGTGGTGTATTGTTGCACGTGAGTCATCCTAAGAGAAAGTGATTCGTCTACCATGTAGCTTAGTTAATGTAGGGTGGATGTGTCATTCTAATCAAAGATGTTGTATAGTGTAGTAATTTACCACTTATTTGTTATTATGATAATTAGGCTTTGTGTTAAGATGCTTGACTCATATCCAAGAGAATGTGATGTGTTCCACCATGTAGTTTAGTTAACGTAGTTTAGTTAATGTAATTTAGTTGTAGGGTGGACAAATCATGTTAATCAACGTAGAGTCATAGTATAGTAATGCAAAGTTTGATTGGTTTGCCAAACTTTCTAGAACACTTCTTTTAAAGGAATATTATTTCTCTTTTGCATGTTGGGCTAGTGGTAGAATCAGCATTCTAACCTTCAAATTCATCCGCATCATCTCCTTATCATTCCATTCTCATTTGTTTTGTGTTTTGGTTTTTCTTTTTATTTTCTTCTTTTATTTGATTGATGTGCTCGGTAGTGATTCATGTGCAGGAATATCATTTTTGTGCTTATCGGGGATCGCTCCTTTTGTTGGTGATATCACTCTATCCCTACTCATTTTTGTCCTTATTTCGAATCATTTGCATTAGGGACAATGCACTGTTCTAGTTGGGTGGTGTGGGATATTCACCCATCATATTGATGTTCCATTTTCTTCTTGCCATCAATTCTCCAAGCATGTTTTGGTTGTTAAGAAAAAAAAAGATGATTTAAAAAAATTTAAATTAAATTTAAATTAAAAAAAATAGTTTCGAATAATTTTAGTATAATTGCCTCGTTCTAATGCTGAGCGATGACGCTTGTTTTAAGTTTTCATTCGATATTGGTATGTGTCACTTGTTGAATCCCATTAGTTCTATAATTATCTTGATTATAGTAAATTTCATGAAGTTCAAATCTTAGATTATCGAGCACGTTGTATGACTACTTGTGTTAGGATGATGTTTATTGTAATTATTACCCGAAAATCGTTTAAAACATATGTGGAGATTTTACCCTTATGAGCTTTAGACCCTTTTCTCCATTGTTAAGTGTTACATACTTCAATTCTCTCTTTTTGAAAAAACATACAAAAGTCGTAGATAATCTCATCTTCTTGCTTTGATTGTTCATTAGAGGAATTCTTTGGTGAAATGTAAAATTTTTGTTTGCTTGTCATTGTAGTGGAGAACAAAGAATTACATTGTCCGAGGAAATGATTTTAGGATCTTTTCACCATTTCTACCCTCAACCACATATACCCTTCCTTCACTTAACCATAAATCTTCCATATCCGCATTTGAATTCCATTTTTGGGATGTCTTTGCATGAGATCGTGTTTGTAACGTTGTAAAAGAGATTGAATCGTCTTGTTGTGAGAGTACAAAGAAAAGAAAAGAAGCTAAAAAATAGATGCAAAGTAAAATAATTTAAAAAGAAAAAGGAAAAAGAAAAAGAGCTTCATAGTCAATTGTACATCTCTTTTTGAGCTTCAAAGAAATATTTGTGGATGATTCATCTCTTGTGGTCATTTGTATCCATGCATTCCAATAAATCCCAAGTTGTACCCAAACATCTCACTTCATTTCCCCTTGTCCTTCACCTTATATCACTTTCCACGTTACAACCCCCTCAAGGTCCTAATTGATTCTCAAGTTTTGTGATTCGGAGTTTGAGACTGTCATGACAAGTAGTTAGAGTTATTTCACATCCTCTAGTGAATAGTATCTTTCATGAGATTAATTTTTACTCGTTTTCCATGCTTACGTTTTTCATCATTGGCATGTGTGTGGCTTTAGTATCCATTTCCATTACTCTTTTTTCCCGCATGCCCAGAGTGTATTGCCCATTTTGAGTGATTCATGTTTTGAGTGTAATACCAGTGAGAATTGAGTTGAAGTGCGTTTTAAAGGAAATTCAGATTATAAAAGCATTGCCATCTTCTTGATAGTTGTAGTTATGCACTTCACACCACACACGCATCCAAGATTGAGCTTAATGAAGTTTATCTAATAACCTTGATAGTTTGAGAACTTTTTGGATTTGCGTGTCATGTGCTAAGATCTTTTGAAAATTCTTAAGACTGTGTTGAGTGTCGGTGTTAGATAGTGGGTAACTATCATGAGGAAACAAAATGTTTGTGGGTATCATTCCAAGAACCCTCCGGAGACAAAACTCCGCCTCTACGGGTAACCTAGAGGTTGAACGGTTTGTTGCATATGCTCAATGCAATCGTGTTCCCCACGAAAACGGTTTATCTTTCATTTTAAATAAATTGTTGTGTAAGGTCATTCTTGAATGTCTTGGTATGTAGCTTTGTTGCTAAGAGACTAGCAGCATGTTAGTTGGGGGGTGTGATTCGTGTCCAATATTGCATTCTTAACTTCATGATTTTACCCTTATTGGACACGAATTATCACTTATACTGGGAGATTTAATGGATAAATTGTACTTTTGTTGTTCTTCTTGTTGTTCACTTTTTGTTAATATAATCTCTTTCTTGTAGATTTTGGGAGCTTGGTTGATATTGGAACTAAGTATTTTGGTTCTCACCTCATAAAAAGGGCAATAATTACGATTCAGCAAGACCGGATTGATCCAGGCGCAAAGGAAGATCGATCTGCTGCTTCCCCAAGACCTGGAGACGTCTTCTCGCAAAGTCGGATCGATCCGGCTTTTACATGCTGATCGATCCGCGATTTTGGATGAAGATTCTGCTTACGTTTTGGAATAGCAGATCGATCTGGCGTTTTGCCTGGGATCGATCCGCCCCTGCAGTTTTTCCCCCTTTTACATTTACAATTTTGCCATTGAGTGTATGTTGTATAAATAGAAAGAGATGATTTTTGTTAGAGATATTATCTTGCATTTTTATTTTTATTTTTCTTCTTCTCTCATTTTTGGGAACCCACTTGGGTTCCCTTCCATTTCTTCTTCATTTGTATAAACTTGAAGCTTGGATTGAAGTTTTAATGGCTAGGTATATTTTCTATCTCTTCTCTTTTGATGATATTGCTATATTTTTCATTATTAGTTAGATTTACTTAGGTTGTGGATCATGAACTCTTGGATTTAGTGTTGTAGCATTTCTAGGGTTCATTTGTGTAGGATTCAAAACTAGGAGCTTCATGTTCTTTGTATTGCATTTTTGATTGTCATAACTTAGACTTTGAATCCTACACTATGTATTTTATATGGAATATTATGTAACCTTATGTTTTGAACTCCATGTGTTTGATAAATGTTGTGTGTGGGATAACTTGAGGTCTTCATCTTTGATGTCAAGCATCTTTGATTGTTCAAACTCTTGGGTTTTAAATACTATTTTTTGAAGGCTTCATAGGTGATTTGTCCACCAAGTAGATTAGTTAGTGTAGGGTGGACAAATCATTCGGATTAGAAGTCATAGAGGCTTCATCTTGTATGTCATGCATCCTTGATAGTCAAACGTTAGTTTCAAATCCTTTTCTATGGAAATCTCAAAGCTTCTTTCATCTTTCACATGGATGCACTCCTTGTGTTTGATAATATGCCACAATGAAGTGCTACCTTAGAATGTGCTTGAAACACTAGTCCATTTCATCTTGTTGTGACCCAAGATGGGGGGAATGATCCCAACCTATTGCTTTTTAGATTAGTATTTATTTATCCTTCTCTCCTCTAAAAACCAAACAAAAAGCCGCAAGACGCAAAGTCTTTTTTATTCTTTTTTATCATATTTTCTTACTTCTTTCTTTTTAGCATTATAATTAGTTTCTAAACTTCCCAAACGTTGTTCTTGTATCAATCCCTGTGGACTCGACACACTATTTCCATTGTACTACATTTTAATAGTGTTAAATAAGAACTTGATTTTGACAACATCAGCAGTCCAGAAATTGTAAAATCTAAAAGGAGACTTCTTTTTCCGAACTTGAGGACCACACATCACATTAACAGGGGTGTGATCAGAGATTCCATACGGATGAAACTCTGCAAAAGAATCTGGGAAACTAAAATATGATTAACAAGAACTCTATCAAGCTTCCTTGTAATCTTAGCAGCACCAAACCTCTTATTCCACCAAGTTCTAAAAATTCCAACATATTTAAGATCATCAATACCCGTATTTCGGAGAGCATCTTCAAATTCATCCATTGATTTGTCTCGATTGTCATTTCCTCCCGAAACTTCAAACTGGTTACGAACAGCATTAAAATCTCCAAGGACCACCCATGCTTGGTCACCAATGGATTGAGCAGACAAAGATAGATCTCTCCATAAATGTCTCCTCTCAGTCCTTTCATTATCCCCATAAACAAAAGTAGCAAAGAAATTCCCAACATTGTTTGGGTTAACCACATAGACAAGGATCATTTGCTCCGTAACTGTAACAACTTGCAGTTGAACTACATTTGGGTCCCAACACAACCATATTTGCCCCATAGTAGAGGAAATATAAATTATATAATTGTTTGTAAAACTCCAATTCATAGCCACATTATTCTGAATAAGATATTTATTAACAACCTTCATCTTTGTTTCTAATAAACCAAAAAAACTAAGTTTATTAATACGAATAAACTTTTTTACTTCTTTCTGCTTTAAAGGGTCATTTAGACCCCTTATATTCCAAAACCCAAAGTTACTCATTTAGAAAGGGAGAGATTACCCTTCTCCTTAGGTAGGGCACCCTTCATCTTTTTGTTCTTTTTTTTCTTACCAGCTTTTGTAGATGGTGTAGAATTCCCAGAGTTACCATCATTTAACACATGAGGCTGAAGTTCCCGCACTTCACTTTTTATCTTCTTGATCTAATATCACTTCATCTGATTCAACCTCATCGTCTTCATCCACAAGAGCATTGAATTGATTAGTCATAGGTGTTTCAGGCTCAGGTAAAACAGGACAAACTTGCAGAACATGTACATCAGTGTCCAATTTTTCTTCCAGAATCTCACCAACCATATCAGAGTGCTGAACAACCTCAACTGCACCACCCATCTCAGATGAGCTGGCTATTGAATCCATAGGCATTATTTCATCAACCATTTTACCCTTTCGTTTAACAGCAAAATCATCACTAGCAACTTGCTGAGAAGCTTTCTTCATAGGATCCACCTCAATATTTTTCCTTTGTAATTAGGCACAATCATGCCCAAATACATTACACGTATGACAACAACCTGGTAACCACTGATATTCCACTTTAATTTTAATGTACTCACCAGTATCCGCATCCACTATCAAATCAAACTCATGAATAGGATCATCTGAAGCATTAATCTCCACACAAATTCTAGCATATGAAATACGTTTACGAGTTTCAGTCATTTTATCAACATATAATGGTTTAACAACCATACTTGCAACATAACTAAATCCTTCACTAGTCCAATACTCAAGAGGAACATTCATAAACCTAACCCATTGTTTGTGATGAAAGTATTCAGCCAATGCAGATTTGACACATAAGATGTGATGTGGCAGAATGATTGGTGGAAAATGATGGACCTTGAAACTGTTATAAGCGGTTGAAGATTGATTCATTTTGTTCAAATAATTAACTGATGGAATACACGTGTTGATCATCATGGAGTAATTAAAGGACAATTGTCAATATGAGAAAATGCCACGGATTAGAGCAGTTATCAGTTTGAAGTGAGGAGGGAAAAATTCAAATCAAGATGCTGAGGCTTCGACATCTATAAATAGAAGGATTATGTATTCGAAAGGGATCCTTCGATCAATCATCAACATATATCTCTCAATACATCTACTGTATTGTTATCTAGATACTTATATTTAGGAGTAGAACACCTTCGAAGTTATCTTCAAGGTTAGATTGTAGTTACTTTAATTTAATAAAAGTAGTTCATTACTTTTAGTCATTTTATTGTTCTTATTTAGGAGTAGATATTAATTTAGTCAGTTCAAAGTTCTTCAGTTAGTTACATCTTTACACAATTAAAGTCCTGTTCAAGGCATCGAACGTCACCACAATCTCCCTGGTGAGGCGCAGTTTGGAAAATCACACATACACATTGGCAATTTACTTGCCTGGCACGCTCGCACACACTTATAAATTTTCCAACCAAACGCCCATACATGAACTTTTGTCAGGCTCTCCTTCTCCAGCTTCATCTAGGGAGACCACTTCTTAAGGAAAATGGGCTTACCTCCAAAATACCACGGACCACCCTGCAAAATGTCAGCCAACACCTCTACATCGTTAAATCTGAAAAAATAAAATCCAGAATCCATAGCTAGAACTTCCTCCAATCCATGTTTGCTCCAATACTTCATAGCTGTATTACGAACCAGAGTATATGGCATCTTCTTCTCAATAAACTGGCCAACTAAGCAATCTTTCCATAATTTCTTCCAAGCTTCTGCAATTCGTTCAGGAATAAAAAGCTTTTGTACCCCTTTTCTCATCCCCATATCAAAATACTGCAATTTCATAGAAGTTTCATGCCCAGGTTTAACAATCTGAGCCCAACTAATAAAGGTTTGTTGAAGCTATTGAGGAGAAGAGACCCCCTCGTTAGCATCCATTCTCACGCCTACCCTGTATCTCTATGTGTAATAGGGAATCCCCCACCTTTTCTATCAGCGATTGAGATCCCATCCCCAATGGGATCCCCCTCCAGATATTCTGTCGCAGTAGCAACAAACCCTAAACATACCGGCATATCTGGAAGGGCTTGAGTAGAAATTTTAGTATTTCTGAGATCCAGTGAATTCTGAATCAATTTCCTCAATATGCGAGGCCCATGAGATAGTTCTCTCCTTCCTTGCCTTCAGATCCACTCCACCAACATCCTTACCTGCCGATTCAGTACAAATATGCAAAGATCCCGCAGATTTCCCTTACATCATATCACCTTGGACAGAATTTCACTTCTCTCCCACAAAATCACCAGTGAAAATGACTTTAGGAGGTCCCCTAGTATGTGTAGCTCGTTGTAAATTTTGCTGCTACATAAATCTAAACCAGAAATTGGAAGAAATTAGAAGAAAATTAGTAGAAACACAAACTATGACAATGCGCATGTTAACAGAAAGCTTCAAAGCTACCATGCGCCGAGACGTTCTCTCTTTAGAAGATAGAGAGAGCATTTTTTTTTTTTCTACAATCTTATGGGTCACAATAATCTAACCTAGTATAAAAGTTAACAGAAATTCAAGTGTAAGTTAACCTTATTCTGTTTTTACATTCCCAAGTAGGACAATAAAATTGGAAGGAAAAAAAATGCATTGTGAACACCTTAAAAATATACATCACAACGTGTATTCTGTACTATGAAATCCAAATATCAAGTCACCCCAAATATATATGCATTGAGTATAACTATCACCTATTCCGAGACCATATCATAACCAAATTATCTAGAAAACATCATAAGCAAGAAGATTAATTAGAACTACTTTTTATTATATACATCCTAAGTTTGTAATAAGTACAAAAGCATAAAGCTTGAAGAACACTAGATGATAGTAAATTCTACAAATTTCAATAAGAACACCGACTGATATCAAAGGCATGTAAACCGAAAATTTTCAAATAGTACTTCTAAGAGGAAAATAACAGAGGAGAGATGTGACGTACAAATTGTTTGCACACACAGATAGAGAGAAGTTAATGGGAAATACAACTTGTACATATATATACGAAAAATCTCCAGAGAAGGCACTCTCTCTCTATTAAAAAGTGGGCCTCTGTTTTGGCCGTCATATCATGTTTAAAAACTGTGAAATGACAAAACTACCCTTAATAAAAACACGACCCGACGGCTAAAATAGAAGCCCTCTCTTTAATAAATAGAGGGCGTCGTTTCTGGAGCCTAACTGATATACGAAAAATCTCCCATGCCCCGTCCCGCCGCCCGCTAACCCGCGGATTTTTTAGGCTTAAAAGCCCAGTACACTGGGTCTGTGCACTTAAACGATGAGGCTCTTAAGTGAACATGGTTTAGTGAACATACCCAGTGAACATGTTTTTTAGCCTAAAAAAATCCGCGAGTCAGCGGGGCAGTCTGCGGGTTTTTTTTTTGGGTAAGAAACATGTTCACTGGATATGTTCACTCAACCTTGTTCACTTACAAACCTGACCATGTATATATATATAGAGAGAGGGAGAAGTTAATTATGCATGTTTTATGGAATCATGTGTATGTAATTGAAGAGATTATATGGATCCGTGTAAAGCACAATAAAGTAGGAAGGTAATTAGGTTTTTAATAGAGAGTGTAAATATGTATATAGATGTAATAGGCAAGCTTTGAATATAGAGTAACTTAATATTTAGTTCTAATATAGACACTGACAAACACTGAATATTGCACATTCATGTGTCAATATAATAGACATTGTGCTCATTCAATCCCCCAAATCCCTAGTTTTACATGCATATTTGAATTAATATAAATTAACAGTGATGTCACTCAAATGCATGTAATTATTTGTTTTTACATATTTTATATATTTAGGCAAAAGTGAAGTGAAATAAAGGGAAGGAAAGAAGTAGCAACTATACTGAAGTATTTCACATGTTCACCAAAATTTACTACGTAAATGGTCAAAGAAACCAAATAAAAAAGAACAATAAATATATATATATATATATATAAAACAATCCTACAAAGCTAAGAGACAAAAGAACTAAAAAAACAAATAAAAAATAATAATAAAATTAAAAGCAACCAAAACCATTGAATTGGCAATCCCTCTTTTTCTCTCTTTGCAGATCAACTGTCAGAGCTGAAGAAAACTTAACAAAGCGTGGAGGAAAAAATGGGCACATGATGGAAGCAGTGACGAAGTATCTCTCAAATTTCGTCTATAAAAGAGGCTACAACACAGCAAGCTCAACACAATTCACAAGCAACAATCACAACACAATCACTGTTAGGGAGAGAATAGTTTAGGGGAGGTTATTATGTGAGCACTTTATATTGTCCCTAGAAATAGGAAACTTTAGTTTTTCTTAGCTTTTTCTAGTTCTAGTAGTTGTAAAATTTTACTTTTATGTAATTGATGATTTCATGTTAAAAAATATGTAGCAAAACTTTGTGTACTGTATTTCTTAAAATAAAATATTTGCTTTCTTGTACAACCTTTGTCACTTTGTAGTAGTAAAAATAGTCCTATTTAAATTTAGATTTAATATTTTTAGTCTAGTAGTACTTATAGTTGTCCCCTAAAATAGTTAGAAACTCCAAATTTTCAGTTTTTATAGCAATATTATTATCACTAGAAGACAGATTTTGCAAGTAAATATCATATTTCTTAGCCACGTAGTTGTTGTAATCACCTACCAAAGCCCCAAACACACCATATTCATATCTTACTCCAAAAGTAGATTAGGATTTGGTTTGGCCTTATTTGTGTTCTTGGAGTTCAACCACTGTGACCCCACAAGAATCCAAAGTCAAAGGTTTAGTATTTTATTATTAATCCAGTATTTCCATTTATGTATATTTTATTAGCATAGTTGTACTAAACTTTGCTATTTTGCAGATTCCACAAATTCAACCCTATCTCATGTTAAGTAAAGAAAATAATATAATAATATTATATTTTACCCTTATCTTGGTTTTATAGCTTTAGTTTTAATTGAGCAGTCACTGTTTACACCTATTTAATTTATCTTTAAATTTTATTTGGAAGACAAATTCAATTCCAAAATGGTAGGCTAAAACTTTAATTGGGGATATGCAATAAAAACTTATAAACCACAACTTCTGTGCACTAATCTTAAATTGGCAAATTTATCTGGATGGGTTGTTTTTCCATTTATGGCCAAAAATATTTATGTATCTATAGTTTATGACCATTTAACATGTTTATATACTATGGCTATATTGTGCTCAAAAGAGTACATATTTGAAATAAAAAGCCTAATTATGTGGATTGTCAAACTATGCCTTTTGTCATACAAAACACCTAGCATACTCAAACAACTCATATGACAAAGTTAATATTTCAAATATGTGTTTATATATATTTCTATCCAATAATTGATAGGCAATTGTGTAGTGGCAGAGTGGTGGGGATTGGACGCTGAATAACCCACGTTCGCGGCGGGGCACGGTTCGAACCTGGCTACTGCCCAATTGCCTTTTTATTTTTCTTTAAACCAAACGACGTCGTTTCATATCAAACCTGACACACTTGATATGACCCTGACTAGTGAAAGTTTATTTTTAAATAAAGAATGACTCTGCGGTCTTAAATGCCAAATGCTTTTCAAATGCACAAAAGTTGTGGGATCTAGTGTTGGTTTGCATATTCCCAATTCCTTTAAATCATTTCCCCCTAGTTAATTAATATTTCATGTTTTATAATAGTTTTGCTTAAATATCTGTATTATTTCCATCTTTTGCTATTATTAAATCTAAAAAGTTTATCTCACAAAAATTTAGCTTTTATTTTTTTTTTTTCATTTTCTTACTAGTATGTTAGTTAATTTATTTTGCACTGTTAAAATCTTTACCATAAACTGTTAAAAAAAATAGCTTTAATTACTTTTATTGCAAACTATAAAAATTAGTAGTTTAGTAAAACCCCACAAAAATCCATCATCTTTTATTTTCTTTTTAGTGACAAAATAGTTATCTGCTTAACTTTATAAAATTTTATTCCGTTCCCTGTGGGTTCGACCTGGACTTCCAGAACTTTATTACTTGTACGATCACCTACACTTGGGTGTGATAAGAAAACGCGCCAATAGGATGTCGTCAGACACCTAACTAGAAATATGTCATTTTTTAAAAATGAAACTAGAAATAGGTCCTTAATTTATTTAGAGGACCAAAATACCCTGTATCTATGCATATTGTTGACTTTTCTACATTATAGCATTTTCAAAAAAAGAAAATTAAAATCCCGTAAATCACATTCCTTCTAAAATCATGCTATTCAATGAGATGTTTGAAAAAAAAAAGGGGGAAAAAAGAAAAGAAAAGAAAAGAAAAAGTCTAAATCCACAGAGCTCCAACGATTTGGAGGCGATTGAAGGTAAGCGACGACGAATGAATACGGCTGGAGAAGATCGTCGATAATTAGGTGATTCGCAGAGATCAAAGTGGACTGAAGAAAATCAAACGATTCGTATATTTCTCACAAATCTGGTTGCAAAATTTCTCACGATTTGGTAGAAACTCAAGATTCGTTGTTCGTTTTATATTAGAGTTGTTATCGTAATTTTCTCATTTTTGGAGCTTCAACGAAGACGACAATGACAAGAAAATGTGATTTTCTCATCAATTTGATGGTTTGTATTTGTATGTCGAAGTGAGAAATTTTGAATCTACTCTCTGTGCGAATGGTTGAGTTTGTATAAAAATTGAGTATTTCTCACTTCTGTTTTTATTAGGTATACAGATTTGTGTATTTCTCATTTCTAATTTAACTGAGAAATTGTGCACGAAAAATATGACAAAGTGAGAAATTTCTCATCAAAGAAAATATTTGAAGTGAGAAATCTTTGATTTAATCTCTGTGTGAATGGTTGAGTTTGCATAAAAAATGAGTATTTCTCACTGCTGTTTTTGTTTGGTACAAGAATTTGCTTTTTTTCTCACTTCTAATTTAATTGAGAAATTGTACATGATCAATATGTTGAAGTGCAAATTTTCTATTTTTGTGTGGTGTAAAAATTTGCGTTTTTTTCACTTCTAATTTAAGTGAGAAATTGTACATGTTCAGTATGTTAAGGTGAGAAATTCTTAATTAATACTGAGAAATTCTCACTAATTATTACCAGAGCGAGAAATTCTCACTTAATGACTAAATCATATATAAAAAAAAATTCCACCGTAAGTTCACTACCTTTCTCACTTAATACACTTAATAGTGAGAAAATGCTCACTTTCAATTCCACTATATTATTTACCAGAGTGGGAAAATTCCTTGATTTTGGCAAACAAATTTGAAAGTTGAGTAAAAATAAGGAAACTTCTTGATTTTAGCAATATTTATTCTCTTATTCATGATCTCCATGGATTACACTTGTCATACCCATCATTCACACGCCTTATTTGTGTTGGTGGTACATATATACATATGTACATCTAATCATATAGGCAATTTTGAATATTCTAATAACAAATTTATCACCTTGTAATACAAATTTCTCACTTTCTAAATAGACAAAATGTGAAATTTCTCACTTTTTGAATGGATGTAATACGAAATTTTTCACAACTAAGTTACTTCTTCCAACAAGCTTCTCACCAATTTCTCAGATTATGAATTTTAGCATGATTTCACACTATATTGTGATTTACAGTTATGAATTTCGCACTATATTGTGAGAATTTCTCACCTTTTTATCAGCAACCTTCAATCTTTCACACAAAATTATTTATTATTTCTATGATTCAAATCAATAAAACATACAAATCTTTTTCTACAATAAACAAATTACATACAGATTTAAAATGCATTGTTCTGAACTACAGCATAATTTTTGGGATAAACCCCATTTATCCTTGATCTTCTAAAAATTCATTCTATGTTTCAAGTTAACTACCTAATTTAACTTTATTTGTAGTTCACATGTTTCATATATATATATATGTGTGTGTGTGTGTGTATGCAGTTATGTATAAATGTACATTAAGGGTATAATGGTCCGAATTTACACTAACCATTTAGGAATAGTGATTAATTATTGATTAACTTGTAAATTAAGGATTAACTTGTAAATTAAGGATTAATTTTTATACACCAGATCAAGTCAGGATCAATTCTTATTAATAGCCATAATTAGGGACCAAATCATATATTTCTATTTAATATATAGGATAAGGTAATTCTGTGTTTTAACAATTATAGGTAACTGGCTTTTAGTAGACTAAAAAGAAAAGAAAAGGTTTAGATAGAGAATGAGGAAACGGGGGTTTGAAAAGTGAAAAAGATGTAGATGGTTTTAAAAAGTTTTTGGAATTAGTAAACATAAATACAACTTAAATATGGTTCACATTCAGTACGTGCAAAAACCCAAAAAAAAAAATGAAGAAAACGGAAAAGAAAGAAGAAGAGATTGCCACCTTGGATTGTTTCTACAAAGGAAGGATGGTGATGTGGATAGCCTAATTGAAGGGCTTTTGCTTTGTAATTTATATATAACTAGTCGATACCCCGTGCTACACACGAGTTTGTACAGTATTTTTGGCCATTGCAACATAGTGTGACACCTAAAATAATTCCCAAACACATGTAACTTACATTGAGCCTAAATTGAGTTGTAAGAAATACGATGTTAGAGGTTGAAATTATAAGAATCAAGGTGGCATCACACCAAAGTTATAAGGGTGCAAAATGTCGTTTGTTCGTCTATAAAATTTTTAACACTAAATTATTTTACTTTCTAAAAAATTTTACGTCATGAAAAAATCTCCTCTGCATGGCTCGGGTACAAAATCTAGTATATCTTGGAAGAAGAAGTTCAAGGTACCATTGCTAGCATCAAAGGCTAGCATATATGCTGTCAATTGCATCCTGCACTTGGTTGACATGCTGTCAAATAAGAGCACCGAAAGGGAAGTTTGAGTTTATACTGTATAAGATCAGGGTTGTGAATGTGGCACCACACCTTGTATTGCTGATCTTGAGCTGATATGTTTTCATTGCTCAATCATTCAATATGGTTAGAACTACTAAAAGAATCCAATAGAAAGGCCGCTCTCTTTATGACTTCCTCTGGTACACCTGTATGGACAACATATGCTGTAGTATTAGGACAGTTACAGCTTTGGGAAATGAGACTCACAAACTACTGAAAGTGTATCATGGAAGTAAAGAACATGTATTAAATCTACAGGTTTACTACCAAACAAAGGTTATGAGCAATTTCAATGGCGATGGTGAGGACCAAATCCACATCGCAAATGATGCGGCAGTAGGACCATTGGATGTTGTTTGGAGACTACTATGGGGTCACTTTAACATCCTCCAATGAAAATCCAGTGGGCCACTGCGACATTAGTTGGGATGGGAAGCATAGCAACCCATCCATTTTCATAATTGTAGGTACACAAGCCTCTTTAGCAAACATCTCTACATGGCATACATACAAAAGGCACACACATACAAAGAGTTGTCTTTGTCAAAATGCATATAGACACCCACAAAGTACCTAAGAAAACGTGTATCAATCAAGGAAACAAAATCCTATCCAAAATTTTAAATAATGAAAGTTGTATCAGTCAGAAAGTAACATCAGTTTATTATTGGATCCAATCACAAACTTTTCAAATCTAGCCAATTCTAGTTAGTTTTAAGGCCACCTTCAAGCCACGAATATACTTTGTTGTTTAAATAAACACACAAAGAGTCCATAAAAACCCCATGTCCAAGTAGAATCCAACACTCTTTTAAAGTCTAGTTCTTACATAATCACTTAGACAATCCAAAAAATCATTCAAAAAGAAAAGGTATAAAACAATAAAAATAAAAACCTACACCCAAACAAAACCCTGCCAAGTAAGTTAAATCTGAAAACTTGTGACAAACAAATATTTCTATGCGAGAGTTAAGTTTTTAGACATGCCAAATTAAACCACACCAACAAACGAACATCTAGATCTAGTTGCATATCTGGTGGCGATAAAATGCAATAATCCAGTCCAACTTTATAAGTTACAAAGTTCTTGTTTGAACCCGCAAATCAAAAGAAAAAAGGGTGTTCGTTCTGGTTTTCCTAATAACCAAACAGAGAGTCATCAAAGAGACAACATGTATAAGAAATGATGAAAAGGGACTAAAATGAGATATAGTAGCATCACAAATCTGAAAAAAAAAAAAAATATGGTACTAAAAATCAGTATTAGAGAGAAAGAGAAAGAATCCGTTGCAAATTTCCTCAACCTTAATTCTAGACCCAAATTAAAGCTGAGAGAGAGAGATATACAAAAAAGTACTGCCACTTTCTTGCTTTTAGAAGCAAATTGTTCTGCTTTTTAGAAAGAGGTATGAAAGCTAAGGCAAGACTTTTCAAATATCAAATTTTAGTTTATTTCCCTGAAATTAACATTTTCTCCAAAGTATGCTAGGAGTGGCCTAGGACCATACAACTAACAATTGGTGTTTATTAATTATGGTGATAATCATCTTGGTCCTTAATCAAGGATAACTTTCTTAAATTCAAAGAATGTTTGCACTTCTTTTTTATTCTTCAGAAGCAACAGATCAATCAGAACAATAATACACCCAAGTTTAAACAATTTTAATACAAATAAACACAAACAAAGAACATAGCAAACAATATTTTTGCAATCAGTAACCAAGAAGGCAAGAACTGAAGTTGTCACATTCTAACTACAAACTAAAACTACATTTTCAAAATGCATGCGTCCCAAATGCTCCTAGCTTACAGTTTGGCAAAAGCGGGTCTTCTGCTGGGAGGTACTTAATCATACCACCATCTCATGAAACTCAAAGATAGAAACAAATTGATGAAATAATCGATACCCACTGCAGAACCAACCTGTCAGTGAAGAGCATCCTCTTAGAGGACTTGAAGCTCATTATTAATCACTCACCATCTCAGAAAAGAAGTATCTACTTTTTCTTTTTAGTTCTTTAACGAAGTAACTACTTTAAGTTTGGTAGACCATAATCCATATAAAGTTATACAACTACCAAACCTATGAGGCACCTGGAAAGGTTGAATTTTATTCCATGGCCTTTTGATTAGCTTTGTTATCATGCAAATCCAATTCCACGTACCATCACTTTCTGCAATTTCTAATAGAAGTATATAGATTAGTTAATTTTGAAAGAAGTGGTTAGGAATCATATGCTAATTTTGTTTATTGTAGAAAATTATCATTTTTTTTACTCAGGTCCATGAACAATCGACATCTCATGACCAATCGACATCTCATGAACCTTGAAATAAAATACAAAAAATCAAAGATTTAAGGGGGAAAAAATCCAAGCATGTCACTTCTTGTTAAACAAAATTAGTTGTATTGATCAGTGGGTTAGCCTGCAAAACTACACATTCATAATCAACCCTGAGATCAGAGCATTGGAAAAAAAATGTAAAGGTAGACTATGATTCCCCGTGGCAAAAGCCACTGCCGAAATTGACGTGCACAACACACACACACACACACACACACACACACATACACACACACACACACACAAAGGAGTTATTTAAGCTACAATAAATAGTTCAAGTTTATTCGCGAAAAACATATGAATAAATATGTCCCGTGAAGCTTTACGTGCCTTAATCTACACAGTTCAGGTCTTAGTTGTGTTCTTTCTTTCTGTATTTTTTTTTACCAATAATCTTTCAAAATTAGGTGTACTAAGCAAGAAGTTTCGGTGTAGAAAGTGCAGAGGTTAATTGTCACACCACAACCCACCTCGGCGAGTTGGGACACGTGTAACAAGCCCACACGTTCAAAACACCCTCAATTCATTAAGAAACACATGATTTGAACCTCATAAAATAGCTCCGTTGACACAAAACAGACCCAAGGGAAAAATGGTCATTAATAAAGTATAGCAAATTTTATACCAAAAGATAGGTCATTGATTCCCGGTTCCAACGCAAAAAATGGCACGCAAATCAAAATTTCCTACAGAGAGTTATGCTTGTTTCCGTAAAAGCTGTCGAGGCTGAACCCAGACTAGCGGATCGATCCGGCCCAAATCCGGATCGATCCGGATTTAGCAGAATGTTATTTTCTGCAGTTCCTGATGCCCCGGATCGATCCACACTTGACCTGGATGGATCCGGTTCCTGCAGAAGAGTTTTTCTACTGCAAAAACACTGCTAAAATAGTTCAAACTTTCCCCAAGTACCAAAATTGATTCCCAACATCATTAAAACTCTTGAGAACACCTCCCAAACACCCATGAACATATCAATAACGTTTGTAAATCTTTCCAAATCATTCAAAACATCATCCATGTTCATTTAAATGAGACACTAACCATAGAAACTCCAATTCCACCTACTAGTAAGGAAAAAGGATTGGTGTTTGCCAAGATGAGTTCAAAACACCATGGCCTTGAAAATTTCTCAGAAAAACATTTCCAAAACCATGTCAAACCCTTTGGAAAGTTGTTTTAACATCCAATACATTAATCCAAGTATAAGTTGACAACCAAGCACATAAATTTTGCTTATGGATCAAGTTTGGCATTAAACTCTACTTGTTCTCAACATTTGCAAGTCAATACAACAAGAAGTGTCCAAGTCCAAGTTTACAACTAAAACTATTTCGTTCCATTCAAATCCACTCCTAACATACATAACTTATAGCTTGCAAGTTCAACTCATAGTTTGATGTATAGGCCACCATCAATACCCAACTTTACATATGACAAGTTTCCAAAAAGACCCAAGATACATTTACATTGTCAACAAAAGATACATTCTAAGCATAAACTAGCTAGGCATATGAACACATATACACATGGACACTACTCCCACACCCACCCTTCGTGCGGATCATTTCCTCTCCTCGTCTCATTTGGTACCTGCAATAGTTATTCAATAACCACAACAGAAAACATATTTTTCGTTTAAGCTTTCGCTTAGTGAGGGAACTAATCATGCCATTGGAATGCAAAGTATGTAAATGAAACAATCATTATAAATGACAACAAATTGATCTCCGGGAAGTCAAGTCATTCCAGCCACCACCCCCGGGTCCTTCTCACCCCGGATCTTTCTCACTTTTGGCGCATATAGCGCAACACATACTCTCTTGTGACCCCGAAGGCGTCACCGGCATTTCATTGTGGTCGTCACCACGTCCTACTCATTGAGGACTTCATATCCCTTACATATGGGACCTATAAATGGTGACCACTACTTCACTTCCCTTTGATCCATATAAGCACATAGGCAATTTCAACACATAAGCATAGCAATTTCATAAATTTTGACATGCTTTTATCCAAATTCAACAACATATATATACATGAGCATGAGTTTAACAACTATGAACAACAATTATCACCTTAACATAGCTAAACATCCAATTGAAAGATTATGACACTCACCTCTTTGATTTATATGCAACTAAGCTTAGAATTTCCCCAATTCCTTCCCAAGTTTAGCTCAATTTCTAGTTGGTGATAATCCTACACAAGTTTGGTACCAAGAACATCGTTTATCAAAAATGATTGCCGTAAAAACGTTGTCGAAAACAAAAATAAATTACATGCATGTGATCCTCTTACCTCCACGAGTCCAAAAGTGGTCTCGGATCGTGAATCCGATGCCGGACGACGAAGAAACGGCGAGAAATGTCACGTGGATTTCTGTCGCCGACTCGAGAGCTCTCCGTTCTCTCTTTCCTAAGAATTTTCAGATGTGTTTAATGTGTAGAGACACATATGCCTCATGCATATGTGTTGTCTCCACTTTTCATTATTCCCATTTACACCCCCAAACTTTCTTTAAGCTTTATTCTAAAACCCCCTTGTTATTTACGTTAACTACCCATCTTTTCTAAAAGGATTTAATCTAAGTCTCGCGTGGGTCCCAAACGTGGTCCCACATAATTCATGAGGTTGCTATTAAACCTACCAATTATGAATTCTATTCAAATACGTCCTTACACGGGTACCAAAACTGGTCCCCTTATCTATCATAAGACATAATAATAACTTTAAGCATTTAAATAAATATGCACATAAACATATAATGACATCAAAATACAATTATTCTAATTAGACCCTCGTTGGGCCCCACTTTTATACCAGTCCCGCCTTTCACAAGACTTTCATCTGTGTCCGCATTTGAACACATTTTCACATGTGGGTTCATAACCACACCTTAATTCATCTCATGCATTAATTATCTTTAATTAACACACATTAACACTAAATTAATCTTCTTTTCCGGGTACGGGTGTTACATTAATGTTGTGATAATTCAAACTATAGTGGAGATTTTAATATCAAACTTAAGAAGTCTTTAATATCAATCTTTATGGCTCAAAAAACAGATGGGAAATACAAAGGGAAAATTATTGGAACCAAAAAAACATGTCTTTGGAGCTAGAAAGTACCTTGTTGCTGGAATGTATGAAATACATGACTTTGAAATATAATGAAATTCTATAACAATAAACTTTTTTTTTAGAGAACCATAATTAATAAGCATGTGTTTGGAGCTATAAAGTGCTTACTTTACCTACCAAAGACCCAAATAGATCAGAGAATCAAATAAACAAAGAGGAGAGAATAATAGTAAAGATTAGAGCAGAGAATGAAATAGAGTTCATTTTTTTGTGTTCAACTTGAGAGCTAGAAAGTGAAGTTTCAAAAAACATTTGCCTCAATTGAGTACCTAAATGGTTTTTTTTTTCTTCTTCTTCTTGTAAATTTTTTCTTAAAAAAGAATTCACAAATAAAAGTGTTGAAAACCTCAGTCAGTTAGCTTACCCAATACAATTTTTAGGTACGGATTCAGTTTCTTCTTGATCTTGAAGCTCTTGTGCGAAGGCATTTATTGGATTTGATGAGCTCGGCCACGGCTTGGAGTGAAAGCAGTCCCCTATGGTAGATGCTAGTTCTGGTAATTGCTTCAGATTTTGCAATTTCATATTTCCGACAGGACTGAAGCGATCTGGAAACAAAGATTTCAGTTTTCAATCTTTTGGCTTTTTGAAGTTATGATAGGTTAGATTGACCTTTGTTAGATTATTAAGGAGATGAGAAAATTTTGTAAATTCAACGCAATCAATTGCCATGGTTCTCAATCACAGTTCTTAACATCCCACTGAATATAAAACATGCAATACCTTTTAAGAATTTCCTAATAAGTCAAGCACTACCCACAGTATGGCACCCATAATTTTTTGCAAGACAAATTTGCACTGTCTTAAGTGTTTTACCAGCACTTTCATTAGTTTCATTTATTTCCACACCAACAAAACTAATAAACAGTAAACACCTTTGCAAATAGTACGTAATAGGCCCCAATGTTTATGTAGTTGTTTCCAATAAACAAAACAAAATCTTTAGGCGCTACTCTAAATAGCTATTAAATTATTTATAGGCTTAAAGAGTCCTGTAGTAGTTTAATTCCTTTCTTTTCCTACTTTTCCATTGCAACCAAACAGTTCCTTAGACAAAAAAAAGAATAGAGCAAAGTACTCTCATTACATGAATTAGATTCTTCAAAGATTTTGGAGCCTTTAAGGACATTCATTTCCCTGAGCAGGGAAAATTAAATCGTCTTAGCATAGATCATGCCACACAAATCCATTCTTATAGCTTCTGTAATACAAATAAACCACCAAAAGTTAGAATTAACAAACACACACACGCGCACACACACACACACATGTATATATATATATATACGGTGAGTATCTTAAGCAGACCCAAGGGACGGGTTTCATTTTCGTCGCTAAAAGTAGGTCAGTACCAAACCCGCCCCTAAGGTCCACTTAAGATCCGGATTGTATATATATATACATATGTATAATTATATATATTTGTATCATGATAAAATTAAAAGAAATGAAATAAAACTAAGCAATGTACCGATTTTACCCCTTGCAAGACCAAGAGTACATTGAAGCCATGCCTCTACCTCTCAAACATTATTTCAATCAATCACATCTACAAAACCCAAAAACAATTCAAAATTTCAAAATTCAAAGCCTGATAATTAATACTCATAAATTGTACACATTGCAAATATGTATAGATAGATACATATAAATACACAGAATCACGTGTATAAATGAGTGTGATTGATAGTTATATGTGCCTCTCTTAGGGATATATACTAAAAGTCATGCTTTATGTAGTTGATTTATTATTCATTTAATAAAATCAGTTAATCCATTTTTATGAGAATCTGTGTGGGCAATATTTGTATTATATTGTTTATTTAATATTATGCATGTGTGTCTTTCATTCTACATAGTAGGTGGTTTGGTGTGTAGAGTTCGGCTTACACACGGAAGATCAGACCATCAGATCTTGTAGAATGTACTCCCTCCGTCCCTTTTTTTGAGTCCTATATTCCATTTTGGAATGTCCCAAAATTAGTGTCCACTTTCCTAAATTGGCATACAATTTTTACTTACTTTCCAAAACTACCCTTCCTTGAAATCTACACCAAGACAAAACTAAAAAAGTTATTGCAATAATTAGGGGCAATTGTGAAAAGTAGGTGTAGATTCTTTTTGTCCTCTTAATAAGTTGAGTTCCCAAAGATGGACTCTAAAAAAGGGACGGAGGGAGTAAGATTTTTGTTTACAGTCTTAGATGGATTGGACATACCACCGGTTGGACTGTAGCATGGTGTTGTAGTAGGTTTGTCTTGACTACGGAAAATGGTATAGTTTCAACTCACCATACTGGTACACTTTGTGTATTAAACGGGACCGACTTAGGGTAATTATCTTTATACTGACTTATAAGATAATTAATACCTCATGACTATTATGAGTGCTTATGCTCTAAATCGTAAGTTAATTTATAAACACGTATATTTGATATTTACACTTTGATCCTTAAAAGGATGAGATTCTTAAATGGGTCAATATCTCATTGGATTGGGTGACAATATTAATTGTGTGGTGGATATTAATTAATGATGGAATCCATGTCTCAATTTTGGGATTGATGATATCCCCTTGAGAAAGCTTATAAGTTTTGATTATGTCAAACCCGGCCTGCAGGTAGATTTTGTATCCGACATATCAGATAAGTTAAGCAGAGGATCTCAAGGAATTTTAAGAGATTAATTAAATATGATTGCCAATAATTATATTTAATTAATGGATATCTGTAATCTTAACATGGGAAGATAATAAGCATTTAATAACATGGAGCTCGAAATATATTTTTGAGATAAGGATAGGAGTGTAATTATAATTCTTTAGTGGTATGAATTATAATTTATGAAAATAGGAATCTGATTCAGTTCGAATTAGGGTTTCCTAATTCCATAAGGAAGCATATTCCTTATTGACTTCTTATGGTCCCTGTCGTAGCCTATATATATGTTGTTTTGTCTCTCTCCTCAGTTTGCGTTTTTCCATCAAGAGCATTGTAACTTGGAATAGAAAATAGAGCGTAAAAAAGGAGAGCAGAAACATAAAGGATTTCGAAGGAGCCCACACTCAGTTCGATATTCTGGCAGCAAAGGAATACGATAGAAGATCGTGAGCTGTTATCGAGCTCGTGTTCTCGATTCGTCTACTACAGCTATCCGTTTTAGCAGTTTAAGGTAACCCTAATTCCGCTCTTATAGGGTTATTGTAGTTTTCACGTAATTTTTGCAGTACCAACTTATACGCGCTGTCAACGGATTCTGGGAAAGCAGTTTCCTAACACTTTCAAGTAGAGGCCATCTGGTTCAGAGAGAGAAACTTCAATGAAATGAGGATGCTCAAGTTGTCAATTTATACAGAGATAGTAAACCACCGGCACCTTCTGATTCTACTAATACTTCGTTGACTTCTCCGTCCAAACTTTTGCTCTCTCCGGACTCAGTTGCCGGTACTTCATACGCCCTTCCATTTTCACACCTCAAAGCCCAAAACAGCGATTACAAAACACGAATCGTCTCTGATCTTCACAAAAAGCCCTAAGAAGTGATGATTTCAACTTCAGGCATTGAATCAAACAGAAATTTTTAGGTTTCAGATACAGAATTTCAGAATTTATAATTATTGAAAATATCAAATCCGAAAATATTTGAATCTTGGAAAGATCATTTATGCGAGAGAATCAAGAAATTACATCATGAACAGTGTCGAGCCATTAGGAAAAATAAATAAAACCCAGCAAATCAAAACGAAAACTGCTATATATGCATACCCATGAATCTATATATCTATATATATACATATATATATGTATCCAGAGAGAGATGGGGTATAGGAAAACCTGCAATTTTTGTTGTGAAATGAAACGTTGTATTTTTTGTGAAAGTTTTGGAGACCTTTTAGCTTCATGAGAGAGGAAGGGCAGGCTTTTAGAATTCTGTATGTACATCCAGAGAGAGAGAGGGAGAGAGACAGAGAGAGAGGGGGGGGGGCTGTGAGGAAAGCTGTGGAAGAGGACGGGGGTTTGCTGCCACATAGGATTTTTGGATGAAAGAAAGAAATGCAGATGTGGATGAATGTGGAGTCTTTGTTTGCTTCTGTATTTTTATATATAGATATATATAATAGATTTATATAGGGAATTGCTATGTACACTCATGTATTTTCTATGTTCACCCAAATTCCTATATTCTAATAATTTTTCTTCTAAAAATTTTCACTTTTTTAAAGGTGAGCGGTGTACACAGCAAAATTAGCGCTGTACATAGCAGTTCCCTTTATATATTGAAGGGCTTTTGCTTTGTAATTTATATATATTTATATATATTCTATATAAATTACAAAGCAAAAGCCCTTTAATTATATATATATATATATAGATGTACTCCTTATAAATGGTCTTTGACCAATCCATCAATTAATACATCTACTTTACATTGTTCTTCCTTTCTTTCGGCTACTATAGCCACTTTAGTTTAGCTTAGTTTTATTATTTTTATTTTTAAATGTTTTAATTTAATTTGGTTTAATTTAATTACAAATCAAGTTCTTATTCTTAATGCAATTCCTTGATCTTATTCTTCCTTCGTTAATTAGCCATTGTAGTGTGAGTTTAATTAAGTCATTTTTTCCTTCTCTTTATTCTCTCATCTTTTTATTCATTTTCTTAATTTTACACGATGAGAAAGTCCTCTTAATTGAGGCAAGAAACCTATAACACATTTGCTCGTACCATCTTGTTTGTGTATATTTTCGAGAAAATAGCTGTCAATCCAACAGCACCTATTAATAAGGTTCTGACATAATAACAAATTTATGGTTTTCGATTTTTTGTAAAAAAAAATTGACAAGACACAAAGTGGGTCTACTGTCAAAAATCTTATTCCTGAAGTTTTGGCTGCGTCGGATCCATACCCCACATCATTACTCTTTTCCATTTATGTTTTTATATTTTATTAATGACTATCTGGATTTTTTTTTTTTGTTGTTGTATGGGACTAAGTGTCACACCCCAACCCGCCCCGACGGGCTAAAACACGTGTAACAAAAGACTACCAATAACAAAACACCCCTTAATAACAATAAAACAAGAGTTAAACATAGTAAAAGGAATTCGTTACCTTAAAACAACACAAGGGTAAAATTTTCATTAAGAAAATGTGCCAACATTTATATCAAAAGATAGCCATGCGAGTCTCGGTTCCAACGCAAAAAAGGGCGCACGTATCCGAATTTTCTAGAAAGATTTATATCTGTTTCCGTAAAAACCGACAGGCTGAAAATATACCTGCGGATTCCCTATTTCATAGCTACCAACTAAACAATAAAACAAAATTAAAGTTTTAAAATCGTCGAATGGTACTTGGACAGAGTTCCTTCTATTACAGCACCATTCACTCCGTTAAACACGAATTAAAATACCAAAATATCACCAAAACACTTGAAAATACTTTCAAAACTTCAAGAACATGTCCCTAATACATATTCAAACATATTCATGTTATAAAACTAGTAATAACTGGTGCACAAATAAATAATTACACAAAGGGACACAAATATTTTCAGGTGGTTCGGCAATTTGCCTACGTCCACTGCGGAGGGGGATCACCTTTGATTATTGATTGAACCTTTACAACCCAAGCACTAATTTCTCAAATACACAAGTGATATTTGTAACTCTCTTTTCTCTCTTTCTTTCCTTCTTCTTTCTTTCTCACTCTATGGATCTCTAAGTCTTCTCCCCTCATTCTTCATTGAGTTGATGCTCAATTTATAGATACATGACTTAGTGGCCATTAACCCCATTACAATCACCAAGCATTAAATGACTTAGTGGCCATTCACCCCATTACAATCACCAAGCATTAAATGACTTAGTGGCCATTCACCCCATTACAATCACCAAGCATTAAATGACTTAGTGGCCATTCACTTATTTTACAACACTCCCCCTTGAATGTCCATCTAAGAATAATACCATTACCCATCAATTACTCCCCCTCATTGTAATATGAGAAAATTCACAAGGAAACTTCTTTGAGTTTGCGCATTCCAATGTTGTGTACTAGCTTCTTGAATGTTGCAGTTGGTAGTGCTTTTGTGAATAAATCTGCGAGATTATCAATAGAACGTATTTGTTGAACATTGATTTCACCTTTCTTTTGGAGTTCATGTGTATAGAAGAATTTTGGTGAGATGTGCTTGGTTCTGTCTCCTTTGATGAATCCCCCTCTGATTTGTGCAATGCATGCAGCATTATCTTCATATAACGTTGTCGGTTTATCTTTGATCGAAGATAAGGCACAAGATTCCTGAATATGCTGGATCATTGATCTCAACCAAATGCATTCACGACTGGTTTCATGTAGTGCAAGAATTTCAGAATGATTTGAAGAAGTGGCTGTTAATGTCTGTTTTACAGATCGCCATGATATAGCAGTATCGCCACAAGTAAATACATAACCTGTTTGAGATCGAGCTTTGTGTGGATCAGAGAGATAACCAGCATCGGCATATCCAACTAATGGTGACTTGGATCCTTTAGGATAAAATAATCCCAAATCAATTGTACCACGAAGATAGCGAAAAATGTGCTTGATACCATTCCAATGTCTTCGAGTTGGTGCTGAGCTAAATCTTGCAAGCAGATTGACAGAAAAAGCGATATCTGGTCGGGTACAATTTGCCAAATACATAAGAGCACCAATAGCGCTCAGATATGGTACTTCAGGACCAAGTAACTCTTCATTATCATCACGAGGACGATAGGGATCCTTCTTTACATCAAGTGACCGGACTACCATAGGAGTACTCAATGGATGAGCATTATCCATATAGAAACGTTTCAAAATTTTCTCTGTATATGAGGATTGATGTAAGAGAATTCCTTCGGGGAAATGCTTGAGTTGTAATCCAAGACAAAATTTTGTCTTTCCAAGATCTTTCATCTCAAATTCCCTTTTCAGATAATCAGCTGTTCTTGTGAGCTCATCGGAAGTGCCAACAAGATTAAGATCATCAACATATACTGCAATGATTGCAAAACCGGATTCTGATCTCTTGATGAAGACGCATGGACATATAGCATTATTTATATATCCTTCTTTCAATAAATATTCGCTCAAGCGATTATACCACATGCGTCCGGATTGCTTTAATCCGTATAGAGATTTTTGCAATTTAATGGAGTACATATCTCGTGGTTTTGACTTACATGATTCAGGCATGTTGAATCCTTCGGGGATCCTCATATGTATATCATTATCTAGTGATCCATACAAATATGCTGTAACCACGTCCAGTAAGCGCATATCAAGTCCTTCAGACATTGATAGGCTTATCAAAAATTGAAATGTAATTGCATCCATTACCGGGGAATATGTTTCATCGTAATCGATGCCAGGTCTCTGTGAGAAACCTTGTGCTACAAGTCGGGCCTTGTATCGCACAATCTCATTTTGCTCATTACGTTTCCGTACAAATACCCATTTGTACCCAACGGGACTTACATCTTCAGGTGTAGGGACTACAGGCCCAAACACTTCCCGTTTTTCTAATGAGTTTAACTCAGTTTGTATGGCCTCTTCCCACTTTGGCCAATCAATTCTATGTCGACATTCTTCCACATTTTGTGGTTCAGGATCCTCATCACTTTGGGTGATGTCTAGTGCTACCGTAAAGGCAAATATGTGATCAATGACCGTGCCATTACGATCCCACATATTTCCAGTGGACATATAGTTTATCGAGATCTCTTTATTCTCAAATACTTGTGCCTCTTCATGGGCTACTTGTTCCTCTCCAGGGGAACCCTGTTGACCAACGTTGGATTTATCAAGTATTTCTATAGCGCCTTTTGAGATCTCTGTATGAGTTTCCACTTTGTTAATATGTCCTTTTATTTTCCTCTTCCGAGGAACCTTATCCTTTGCACCACTAGGTCTACCACGTTTCAATCGTGCCGTAGACTCATCTACCGCTGCACTACCAGATTGTCCTCTTGGGACTTCAATTCTTGCTGGAGTGTTTACAGCCGGTATATGTGATTTTATCACTTTCTTTGCATCAGTGAATGCATCAGGCAATTGATTTGCAACCTTTTGCAAATGAATGATCCTTTGAACTTCAAGTTCACATTGATTGGTGCGAGGATCAAGATGAGACATTGCCAATGTATTCCAAGAAATTTCATGCTGAGCTTCAGGTTTCAGCTTTTCTCCCCCTAATGGTGGGAATACGGTCTCATCAAAATGACAGTCTGCAAACCGTGCAGTAAAAAGATCACCAGTTAGGGGTTCAAGATATCTTATTATAGATGGTGAATCAAAACCAACGTAAACTCCAAGGCGTCTCTGAGGACCCATTTTTGTGCGTTGTGGGGGTGCAATAGGAACTTGCACAGCACAACCAAAAACTCGTAGATGGGAAACATTAGGTGGTTGTCCAAATACAAGTTGTTAAGGGGAGTATTCATGATAAGAAGTTGGTCTAATCCGAATTAATGATGCATCATGTAATATGGCATGACCCCAAGCAGATGTAGGCAGATTTGTTCTCAAAAGTAAGGGTCTAGCAACCAACTTGAGACGTTTGATAAACGACTCAGCTAAACCATTCTGTGTATGCACGTGAGCAACGGGATGTTCAACATGAATTCCTATTGACATGCAATAGTCATCAAATGCCTTGGATGTGAATTCCCCAGCATTATCAAGACGTATAGTTTTGATAGGAAAATCAGAAAATTGTGCTCGTAATCGAATTATCTGAGCAAGAAGTCTGGCAAATGCAGCATTACGAGATGAGAGTAAACAAACATGCGACCATCTAGTTGAAGCATCTAGTAAGACCATAAAGTAGAAAAATGGTCCAGACGGTGGATGAATAGGTCCACAAATATCCCCTTGGATACGTTCCAAAAATACTGGGGATTCAATTTTCACTTTTGTTGGAGATGGTCTCACAATCAATTTTCCTTGTGAACAAGCAGTACAAGGATTATCACGAGGTAAAAGGATTTTCTGATTTCTTAAAGGATGTCCATTTGAGGTTTCAATGATCCTACGCATCATAATAGCTCCAGGATGACCAAGACGATCATGCCAAAGTCCAAACACTTTTGGGTCAGAAAACTTTTGGTTCACCACAACATGTGATTCAATAGCACTTATCGTTGTCTGATACAATCCAGAGGAGTGTGCATGAAGTTTTTCCAAAATATGCTTTTTGTTTGAAACGACTTTAGTGATGCAAAGGTACTCAATATTACCCTCGTTAATGGTTTCAACGTGGAATCCATTTCGGCGGATATCTTTGAAACTGAGCAAATTTCTTCGGGATTTGCTAGAGTATAGAGCATTTTCTAAATGAATCGTTGTTCCTTTTGATAAAATAATGCTTGCTTTTCCAGAGCCTTCAATGAGACTGGTAGTACCAGATATTGTGCTCACATTAGCTTCTGCTAATTTCAAGTTCCAGAAATATCTCTGGTCTTGAAGAATGGTATGTGTAGTTGCACTATCAACCAGACATATATCTCCATCTTTCATCGTACAATCTATCAAGTAATAAGATGCATATATTATTATAACCAACAGAAACTGTTTATACATTATTAAGAAAACAAAGATACAGGCGGAGTACAATAAGGCAATCTAATACATAGCATAGTTGTTCAGCCCAGATTCGTTGTTGTTTAAGCAATCAATATTAGCATTAGGGTCGACCAAGAAATCAGCAACATCCAAGTGGGTTATATCCAATGGGTCATTATGGTCTGCAAAATGTGTCTCTATCTCTTTTTCTTTTCCTTTTAGTGATGCTTGATAGAGATCTACTAAGTGTTTTGGTATATGACATTTACGCGACCAATGCCCTTGCATGCCACATCTGTAGCAACCATCTTCGTCTTTCTTGACAGCTCTTTGTACACCTTTGCCTTTAGCATTTTTGTTCCACTTCGGGTGGTAAGGTGTGTTGTTCTTGTATGGATGATAACCCTCACGATGCCAATGGTTATTCTTTCCTTGGTTACGGCCACTACCATGATTACGACTATGATTATTTCCACGACCACGACCATATCCATGATTTCCCCCACGTCCATGCCTATGTTTATTGTGTGGAGTTGTATTCACTTCAGGGAATACGGTTCCATTTGCTTCGGGCAATGGTGTCGAGCCAGTGGGGCGCATATTATGATTTTTCATCAACAATTCATTATTTTGTTCCGCAACAAGAAGACATGAAATTAATGCGGAGTACTTTGTGAATCCTTGTGCTCGATATTGCTGTTGCAGGAGCACACTTGAGGCATGAAATGTTGACAATGTTTTTTCTATCATTTGAAGATCAATGATAGTTTCCCCACACAACATCAGTTGAGAACTAATTTGAAATAAAGCAGAGTTATAGTCTCTAACTGATTTGTAGTCCTGGAATCGCAGGTGGATCCAATCATATTTAGCTTTTGGCAAAATGATCAATCTTATGTGTTCAAATCTTTCTTTTAAATTAGTCCAAAGGATAAAAGGATCCTTGACCGTAAGATACTCATTTTGTAAACCTTCATGGATATGGTGGAGAAGGAAAATCATTGCCGTGGATTGATCTTCCTCTAACTTATCTTGATCTTGTACTAATCCATTATTTTCTTCTACAACAATTTTCCAAAGTTTCTTTGATTTTAGTCGGATTTCAGCTTGGTGAGCCCACAACAGATAATTGTTCCCAGAAATGTCCAAAGCCACAATATCAAGCTTGGCAAGATTTGACATATTGTAGAACACTATATATATAAAAATAATAATATTTAGAATCTAGTAAATGCATATGCATGTAAATAAACATGTTAATGTCAAGTAAATAATGCAATACTACAATATAAGAATTTCCTCTTCGGGAGGATAATTAGTTTGATTCTCCATAATCTCTTTAAGAGACTAACTCTTCAAGAGTATATGCATCTACAAGTAAAAATAGATATATCTGTATCTCTTCAGGAGTATAATAAGTACTTCTGCAGAAGTTTTATCTATTACCTCTTCAAGAGGTTCAATTTTTTTTTTTTTTTTTTTTTTTTTTTTTTTTTTTTAACTCTTCGGGAGCATTTAAAATATTGCCTCTTCAAGAGGACTGTCTAATTACTTCTTCAGGAAGTTTGTAATAAATTCCTTTGATCAAGAGGAGTTTAAATTATAACCACTTCAGGGGTGTATATATGTATACATATATATTATATATGAAGACAGTTAAGTATAAGTATAATCAATAAAAATGATATTCTTACCCTTTGATATGATCAACCCAGTTGGTACAGGCTCGTGCTGATAACGTGTTATAAAACTAGTAATAACTGGTGCACAAATAAATAATTACACAAAGGGACACAAATATTTTCAGGTGGTTCGGCAATTTGCCTACGTCCACTGCGGAGGGGGATCACCTTTGATTATTGATTGAACCTTTACAACCCAAGCACTAATTTCTCAAATACACAAGTGATATTTGTAACTCTCTTTTCTCTCTTTCTTTCCTTCTTCTTTCTTTCTCACTCTATGGATCTCTAAGTCTTCTCCCCTCATTCTTCATTGAGTTGATGCTCAATTTATAGATACATGACTTAGTGGCCATTAACCCCATTACAATCACCAAGCATTAAATGACTTAGTGGCCATTCACCCCATTACAATCACCAAGCATTAAATGACTTAGTGGCCATTCACCCCATTACAATCACCAAGCATTAAATGACTTAGTGGCCATTCACTTATTTTACAACAATTCAACCATTTAAAGATGATTATAACTCCACAATTCATGTTACAAGAATTTAATATAAAACCAAGGCTTAAAATTATCTCTAAAACTCCAAACACCAGAAATGTAACTACTCATCTAAACTCATTTACATATGAACATATTAAACATTAACCATTAATCTCAAGCTATCCCAGAATCCCTACAATTCAACGCTTCCCACTGTGATGCTCGCCCGAACCTGCATGGTCATTAGCCACAAAATCAACTAAGCTTTCGCTCAGTGAGTGTAATACTAATCATGCAATTGGAGTATTTAATGTATCATAAACACAAATTAAGCATTCACAACAATAAATGATCGCCGACGTGTCAAGTAATCAATCACCATCGTATTGGACCCCTGATTCCGGGCCTTTCTCACTTTATCGTCGCTTTAAAAAGCGATATCACACACTCTCATGTGACCGAAGTCAATTCACTATGGTCATCACCATCGTCCCCTTTTCTCTGAGGAATTCATCCCCTTTTCTCTGAGGAATGACGTCCTTTCAATATGGGCTAAATAATGGTGATCATCACTTGAGACCTTTTGACCCAAATAAGCACATAAGCAACTAAATATGTCAATATAGCAATTCAACATTTCAAACATGTTAATTGCTAATTAATAACATACTTTTCCACTTAATCACAATTAAGCATTTTAAAGCATTTAATAGCAATAAATCACATTAAACATCCAATTTTGAGATTAGGACACTCACGTCACGAATAAGTCCAAATAAGCCTTGAAATCCCGATTTTTTCCTAAATCCAGCCCAAATATGAACCTGTAGTTAATCCTACACAATTTTGGTAAACTATATGTTACCAACCCATTTGGGACACAAAAATTCTATCGATTAAACTCAAAATGAATTGTACCATAAGGTTTGGCTTAACCTCATGAGTCCAAATTTGACTTATGTTTTGGGAACGGACGTCGTACGGTGAAGAAACGTCGAGGAAACGGCGACAGAAGCTTTTTTTTTCCCTCTTCTTTTCTCGCAGACTCTCTGTCTATATCTAATTCTTTTGTTTCTTTTAAAACAAAGGATGAGATCGAGAGATGCTACGGTGCATCTCGGTTTATATGAGCTTAGCAACACTCACACTAATATCTCGAAAAGTTTCTAAAGTCTTATTATGAAACACCCTAAACTTTATATTAACTACCAAATATCTAAGGGGGTATGTGTCTATGTCACGTATGGGTCCCAAAGGTGGTCCCAAATATTTTATGAAGTTACTACTTAGCCTACTAATTATGAACCATATTCCAATTCGCCCTCACACGGGTACCCAAATTGGCACCATAAAAGGTCATAACTAGTAATAAAATATTCAAAACAATTACACAATTATTCATTTAATCACATAAATGTAACTAAATGCAATTTATCTAATCTGGACCTCCCCTGGGTCCCATTTAACACCTGTCCAACTGCGCCCTTATCAAAGCACTTATCACATCGGGGTAACTGGAACTTACCCAAGTGTCACATGTAATTAATTATACTAATTAATGCATGAAAAATAAATACTCCATTACTTCCATTTTCTGGTTTCGGATATTACACTAAGAGTGTAAACAAGCTGAGTCGCTCAATAGAGCTCGTGAACATAATTGATTGAGGCTCGTGAAAAAGCTTATTAATAGGCTCGATAAAAAGCTAAGTACTGACTTATATATATATATTACAAAACTATATAACTTTAGAGAGAAAATGAAAAACCTCATAAACAGTCTTGATACATGGCTTGTATACTGAACTCTCTCTATATATTTATTATTAAACTATAAAATTTTAAAAGGCTAGTGAAAAAACTCGCGATACCTTAAAAAGCTCATGAAATAACTCGCAATCAGCTTCGGTCGTACTCACCCCTAGATGGGACTTATACATGATATGAGAACTTCATCACCAGCCCTTCCCAATCACATGTATTTGACTCATAGAGTGTATTATTAATTGAAACACTACCGACCTTAATTTATTACGTGTTCCCCATTTCAATCGATTAAACCCCTCTTCAATCGATCGAGAATACTTCAATCGATCGAACTTCACTCTCTTCAATCTATTGAGATGACTTCAATCGATCAAACCAAACCAAACTTGGATGTTTCCTTTAAGTTTATAATTCATAATGCGTAGTTGTTTAATTGATGTTCCATATTATGGATTACGGAGGTAATGTGATATGATAATGAGACTGAGATAATATGGTGAGAAACGTAGTAGGGTTTGGAACGTTAGTAATGATACGACGCGATAACTAGATAAGGTTTGAGATATAACGTTGGGTAACATTTGATAACCTAGTGACTGAGTCAGTGGGGTGTTAGTTACTTTGAATGTTGTATTAGTCGAGCTGATGATTAGCTAAGGTTGAATGCGATAAGCGAGTAAGAAGGATTTGACTAGGATTGTGGAACCTATGGGTGCACAATACTAGCAAGCGTTCTTAAAAGCGATGAATTGTAAGAGTTCTTAAAAGTGGTGAACAAGAGTATGGTTACATCCATAGACCAGTTGTTATATTGGAACGATGTATAATGCTCGAAAGAGTTCTTAAAAGAGGTGAACAATAAGAATTCTTAAAAGCGGTAAACAAGAGTACTAGTATGTCGTGATGATATAATCAGTTCGGTATATTTAGTTGGGATTGGTACAGTCAATCTTAGATTTGAAGACGATGAGAATCGGATAATGATTGTTCTGAATAAAAGAGGTAAAGATATTATTAGTATCACTACTTTATATCGTTCATAACTGGTAATTACTTTATACCTGTGATACTGTGGGAGTTTCTTCACTCAGCTGAAGTACGCTAACGGCGTTTATGCCTGGACATTCCCCATCCAGACTACCCTGTCCCTATTAATGCATGTGATGGAGTCTACGATGATGACTACTACCCGAAGTTGGATTATGCCAAGGGTGGCCCCACTACTGATGATTACGCTAAGGAAGATTACTACGCAGACGATTACCCTTACGCCAACTGAAGACTTGAAGATAGATAGTAGTTTATAGTACTACTTTACATTACTGTTGGATTTTTATTAGTTTAACGGGTACTTAGGCATATGTTATCTCCAGACCTGTTGTGATCCTGAGGACCACTCTGATATTGTAATAGATAGAATTGTGATTATATATTCAGTTCTTTAATGGTGCTTTTAGTTGGACTAGTACTGTACAGTGAGGATAATTAGTGACATTCACCCGTCATTCCCTATGGACCCAAAAAGGAAATTTATTTTTCTCTATTTTTGCTGCTCGGGGCATGACAAACTTACTCCACTTGGAGTCATTTTTTAAACATGATTTTAGACTTAAATGTGCTTTTGAGATTTGAAAGTTGAAACAAGTATATTGTTGCGAGATTTGAATTGAATAATGCATTCATTCAAAATTGGATTAAGAGAAAAAAATTTGTACTAGTTTGTTAGATTATTTAGTGGTCGGCCTTAACTTTTATTTATTTATTTTATTTATACAAAGACAGAGTTTCATTCAAACAGAAATGTGAGGAGTTACCCACCACCAAGTGGTGACACTCAGAAGGGTGGGTATCAACCCAAACCTTACAATCTTTATAAACATTTGCTAACTTAGCAAGACAATGAGCAACAGAATTTCCTTCCCTATACGTGTGAACAAAATTCTGAATCCCTAATGAAACAGCGAAGGAATGGATTTCCCGAAGCAAGTGGCCAAAATAGCTTTATCAAAACCACCAAATTTCAATGCTTGGCCTAGCTTAATATGTTATGTTTTCGTTAGTATGATTAAAGTACTTTGGACCTTTGATGTGCATCATCATTTAAAGTGACATAAAATAGCGTTTTTCCTTGTAGTGTTCCAAAAAGACCCAAGATACATTTACATTGCCAACAAAAGATACATTCTAGGCATAAACTAGCTAGGCATATGAACACATATACACATGGACACTACTCCCACGCCCACCCGTCGTGCGGATCATTTCCTCTCCTCGTCTCGTTTGGTACCTGCAATAGTTATTCAATAACCACAACAGAAAACATATTTTTCGTTTAAGCTTTCGCTTAGTGAGGGAACTAATCATGCCATTGGAATGCAAAGTATGTAAATGAAACAATCATTATAAATGACAGCAAATTGATCTCCGGGAAGTCAAGTCATTCCAGCCACCACCCCCGGGTACTTCTCACCCCGGATCTTTCTCACTTTTGGCGCATATAACGCAACACACACTCTCTTGTGACCCCCGAAGGCGTCACCGACATTTCATTGTGGTCGTCACCACGTCCTACTCATTGAGGACTTCCTATCCCTTACATATGGGGCCTATAAATGGTGACCACTACTTGACTTCCCTTTGATCCATATAAGCACATAGGCAATTTCAACACATAAGCATAGCAATTTCATAAATTTTGACATGCTTTTATCCAAATTCAACAACATATATATACATGAGCATGAGTTTAACAACTATGAACAACAATTATCACCTTAACATAACTAAACATCCAATTGAAAGATTAGGACACTCACCTCTTTGATTCATATGCAACTAAACTTAGAATTTCCCCAATTCCTTCCCAAGTTTAGCTCAATTTCTAGTTGGTGATAATCCTACACAAGTTTGGTACCAATAACATCGTTTATCAAAAATGGTTGCCATAAAAACGTTGCCAGAAATGAAAATAAATTACATGCATGTGATCCTCTTACCTCCACGAGTCCAAAAGTGGTCTCGGATCGTGAATCCGATGCCGGACGACGAAGAAACGGCGAGAACGTCGCGTGGATTTCCGTCGCCGACTCGAGAGCTCTCCGTTCTCTCTTTCCTAAGAATTTTCAGATGTGTTTAATGTGTAGAGACACATATGCCTCATGCATATGTGTTGTCTCCACTTTTCATTATTCCCATTTACACCCCCAAACTTTCTTTAAGCTTTATTCTAAAACCCCCTTGTTATTTACGTCAACTACCCATCTTTTCTAAAAGGATTTAATCTAAGTCTCGCGTGGGTCCCAAATGTGGTCCCACATAATTCATGAGGTTGCTATTAAACCTACCAATTATGAATTCTATTCAAATATTTCCTCACACTGGTACCAAAACTAGTCCCCTTATCTATCATAAGACATAATAATAACTTTAAGCATTTAAATAAATATGCACATAAACATATAATGACATCAAAATACAATTATTCTAATTAGACCCTCGTTGGGCCCCACTTTTATACCAGTCCCGCCTTTCACAGGACTTTCATCTGTGTCCGCATTTGAACATCTTTTCACATGTGGGTTCACAACCCCACCTTAATTCATCTCATGCATTAATTATCTTTAATTAACACACATTAACACTAAATTAATCTTCTTTTCCGAGTACGGGTGTTACATTTTTTCCTCCCTTTTAAGAAGTTTGTCCCCAAACTTATTCTTACCTCATCAGTCGAACAAGTGCGGGTACTTCTCCCTGATCTCATCTTCCCGTTCCCAAGTTGCCTCTTCAACGCTATGATTACGCCAAAGGACCATGACCAACGGAGTTGTCTTCGTTCTTAACACTTGATCTTTCCTATTTAGAATCTGTACTGGGTGTTCAACATACGTCATATCTTCTCGGACTTCCAACAGTTTTGGTTCAAGAATATGACTCGAATCTGACACGTAACGTCTGGGCATAGACACATGGAACACGTTATGAACATGTGCCAATTCTTGTGGTAGTTCCAATCTGTAAGCTACCGGTCCCACTTTATTCAGAATCAGAAAAGATCCAACATGTCTTGGACTCAACTTACCTTTCTTACCAAACCGCGTAATGCCCTTCGAAAGCGAAACTTTCAAGAACACATAGTCACCAATTTTAAATTCTAACGGTTTTCTACCCGTATCAGCATAACTTTTGTAGCGACTTGTAACCGTTGCTTAATAAGCTTAGCTTTGTCGGTGGTAATTTGAACAATTTCCAGTCCTAGAAGCTGCTTTTCCCCAACCTCTGTCCAACACACGGGCGATCTACATTTCCTACCATAAAATGCCTCAAAAGGCGCCATTCCAATGCTTGTCTGGAAACTATTGTTATAAGAAAACTCAATTAATGGCAAGTTAGTTTTCCAGTCAGCCTTGAAATCCATAACACAAACTCTAAGCATATCCTCGAGAATCTGAATAACCCGTTCCGACTGGCCGTTAGTTTGCGGATGAAACGTTGTGCTAAAATGCAAAGCTATTCCCATTGCTCTTTGTAGCCCTTCCCAAAACCTGGATACAAAACGTGTATCACGATCTGATACTATAGATATCGGTGCCCCATGCAATCTTACAATCTCTTTAACATAAAGTTTCGCTAACTTTGTCGGTTCTGTGGTCTTAATCAGCAAGAAGTGGGCTGACTTAGTCAACCTGTCAACGATTACCCAAATGCTGTCATTAGATCTAGGAGACCTCGGCAATCCAGACACAAAATCCATTGTAATGTGCTCCCATTTCCATTCCGGTATTTCCAATGGTTGTATCTCCCCTGCGGGTCGTTGATGCTCAAGCTTTACTAATTGACATGCCATGCATTTAGCTACGTATTCAGCGACTTCACGTTTCATACCACTCCACCAATAGACTTCCCTCAAATCTCTATACATTTTCGTACTACCCGGATGCACGGAATACCGAGTACCATGAGCTTCTTCCAAAATTCTTTCTTTTAAATTACCAACATTAGGAACACATAATCGATTGATGTACCATAATATCCCATCATACAAACTGAACTCTGGTCTCTTACCCTCAGGTAGTTCATCCAAAACCTATTTCAAGTTTGGATCCAAAATTTGATTCATTTTAATTTCTCCAATCAAATCAGGTTGTGCTATGATTGCAGCCATTAACCCTCCTTCAACTCTAGGAATAACTTCCAATTCTAGTCGTTCAAACTCTTTCACTAATTCTTCCTGCACCGTCAATACACATGTCAAACTTTTCGATGATTTCCGACTTAAAGCATCGACGACCACATTCGCCTTACCCGGATGATATTGAATTTTCAGATCGTAGTCCTTCATTAACTCCAACCATCTTCGTTGGCGCATGTTTAAGTCCCTCTGGGTAAATAAGTACTTCAAGCTTTTATGGTCACTGAAAATTTCACAAGTTTCCCCGTACAAATAATGTCGCCAAATTTTTAAAGCAAAGATTACCGCGGCAAGTTCCAAATCGTGAGTTGGATAATTCTTCTCATGAGTTCTCAATTGCCTCGAAGCATACGCTATCACCTTGTCCCTTTGCATAAGGACACACCCCAAACCTTGATGAGAAGCATCGCTGTAAATACTAAATCCCCCGGTGCTTGTCAGAATTGCAAGGATCGGAGCAAAAGTTAACTTACTCTTCAATGTCTGGAAACATTCTTCACATTCTTTTCACCATTCAAACGGAACATCCTTTCGCATAAGTGTTGTCATCGGAGCAGCAATCTTTGAAAAATCCCGAACAAACCTTCTATAATACCCAGCCAATCCCAGAAAGCTACGAATTTCTGACACATTGATTGGTCTCGCCCAATTCATAATGACTTCTATTTTCTGTGGATCGACTGACACACCTTCTTTAAAAATCACATGGCCAAGAAAGGTAACACTTGACAACCAAAACTCACTTTTCTTCAGTTTTCCAAACAATTACTTTTCTCGAAGACGTTGCAACACCAATCTCAAATGTCTATCATTTTCTTACGGACTCTTTGAGTAAATAAGTATATCATCAATAAAAATGATAAAAAAAATTCATCTAAATATGTTTTAAAGACCCTATTCATTAAGTCCATGAATGCAGTCGGTGCATTGGTTACCCCAAATGGCATTACAAGAAACTCGTAGTGGCCGTATCGAGTTCTGAAGGCCGTCTTCTCAACATCCTCGGCCTTTACCTTCAGTTGATGATACCCCGACCTCAAATCAATCTTTGAAAACACCTGAGCTCTTTGTAGTTGATCAAATAAATCATCGATCCGTGGCAATGGGTACTTGTTTTTAATAGTTACCTTGTTAATCTCACGATAATCAATACACATCCTCATCGTTCTGTCTTTCTTTTTCACAAAAAGGACTGGTGCACCCCAGGGTGATACACTTGGCCGAATGAATCCCTTGTCTAACAACTCTTGTAACTGAGTCTTCAACTCTACTGGAGCCATTCTATATGGTGCTCGCGAAATGGGTTGTGTTCCCGGTATCACATCTATACCAAATTCAACCTCCCTCTCAATTAACACACTCGGCAAATCTTTTGGGAATACATCAGGAAATTCCCTAACAACTGGTATATCTTCTAATTTTTGCTCAGTGCTTCTAGTATCCAATATACTACAAAGGATACCTTTACACCCCTTTCTCAATAAATGACAAGCCTTGATGGCGGATACAAGATAAGGTGGTGACATGACACTTGTCCCTTGAAAAGAAAAGACCCTATGAGTTGGTATTTGGAATTCTACCCTTTTGTTTTCACAATCAATAACCGCGTGATTAACTGACAACCAATCCATCCCCAATATGACATCAAAATGTTGGATTACTAACGGTATTAGATTCGATGTTAACACTTCATCATTAATTTTAACTTCACAATTCCTATAAACTCCCAAACTCACCAAAGATCTTCCCAACGGAACATCAACAGACAAATCATATTCAAGAAGTTCTAAGGGTACATTCATGTTCCTAGCGAATTGATGTGATATAAATGAGTGTGTAGAACCAAAATCCATTAATACATTAGCAGGTGTTGAATAGATAGAAACTTTACCTGACACGACCGTGTTAGCAACGGTGGTCTCCCCTGGGTTAAGCTGGAAATAACGACCCTGACGTTGTTCTCTTCCTTGTGATTGTTGTTGTTGAGGTGGTCGCGGTGTTGGTGCACTACTCATGGTTGCACTGGAGCCTCCTTGCCTCGGCTTAGGACAATTACACATTCGATGTCCAAGCTTCCCACAGTTACGGCAAACCATCCCACTATCGTTGGTACGCCTCATCGGAGTATAAGTATTTGGCCTCACTCCCGGACAATTCTTTGCTACATGCCCCATTTGTCGACAATTGTTGCACAGTGTTGTCGGTAGATTGCACACACCCCAATGAAACTTACCACACGTGTTGCACCGCGGCTTATTACTTCCACCACCTGAGGAACCTCCAAAACTTTGTCTTTTTGAACTCCCTCGACCACTATATTGACTTGAACTCGTCCATTTATATTGTTGAGTTACCGGTGCTTGCGAACCTTGTTGATACTCCATATCTCTCTCAGCGATTGAAGCCACATCCAATGCCTCTGCTACTTTATCCAATCGTTGCACTGATACTTGACGTCGAATCTCGTCTCCCAGTTACAAACTTTCTAGTTCGATCCCCTTCGTTTGGTACTATGTTATCAGCAAATCGTGCCAAACTTGTAAATTTAGTGGAGTATTCCCGAACTGTCATCCCTCCTTGTTTCAATTCCATAAACTCTTAAGCTTTCACATCTTCGAACGATTTCGGAAAGTATTGCTTCTTGAAGAGTACTACGAACTCCCCCCAAGTGTTCGGCCTATCGGGTCCCAATTTTGTATGCCACCAGTACTGTGCTTCTTCTTTTAAAGTATCGGCGGCAAATAAAACCTGCTGAGCTTCGGAACATGGAAGAACCCTGAATATCCTCTCCATATCAGACAACCAAAAATCGGCTCTCATTGGATTAGTCTCCCCTCTGAATAATGTCAGTTTTTGCTTGTAGAATTGTGAAATTGTAGTCAACTCCTCCCTCGGATTAGGATTCAGTTGTTCTCGTCTCCCCTCTATCGCATGGGTTTCAACTACTTGTACTAAACTGGCTACAACTCTTTCCATTCTTTCCATTTGTGTAGGTGGTGTCGAACCAGACATTTTCTCTCTGGCATTCATAATACATTTTCACACACACGTTATGTTTATACTTTTTAATGCATGCTCAACATCATTCAACATGCTAAGTAAACGTGTATGCATGATTTACACATTCATTAATCATTTATGCTTATTACGCGTCGTAGTCGTCACTCGTCCCCAAGGCTCTAACCTATTGCTTTGATACCAAAAATTGTCACACCCCAACCCGCCTCGGCGAGTTGGGACACGTGTAACAAGCCCACACGTTCAAAACACCCTTAATTCATTAAAAAAACATATGAATTGGACCTCATAAAACAGCTCCGTTGACACAAAACAGACCCAAGGGCAAAATGGTCATTAATAAAGTATGGAAAATTTTATACCAAAAGATAGGTCTTTAAGTCCCGATTCCAACGCAAAAAATGGCACGCAAATCCAAATTTTCTACAGAGAGTTATGCTTGTTTCCGTAAAAGCTGTCGAGGCTGAACCCAGACTAGCGGATCGATCCGGCCCAAATCTGGATCGATCTGGATTTAGCAGAATGTTATTTTCTGCAGTTCTTGATGCCCCGAATCGATCCACACTTGACCCGGATCGATCCGGTTCCTGCAGAAGAGTTTTTCTGCTGCAAAAACACTGCTAAAACAATTCAAACTTTCCCCAAGTACCAAAATTGATTCCCAACATCATTAAAACTCTTGAGAACACCTCCCAAACACCCATGAACATATCAATGACATTTGTAAATTTTTCCAAATCATTCAAAACATCATCCATGTTCATTTAAATGAGACACAAACCATAGAAACTCCAATTCCACCAACTAGTAAGGAAAAATGATTGGTGTTTGCCAAGATGAGTTCAAAACACCATGGCCTTGAAGGATTTCTCAGAAAAACATTTCCAAAACCATGTCAAACCCTTTGGAAAGTTGTTTTAACATCCAATACATTAATCCAAGTATAAGTTGACAACCAAGCACATAAATTTTGCTTATGGATCAAGTTTGGCATTAAACTCTACTTGTTCTCAACATTTGCAAGTCAATACAACAAGGAGTGTCCAAGTCCAAGTTTACAACTAAAACTATTTAGTTCCATTCAAATCCACTCCTAACATACATAACTTATAGCTTGCAAGTTCAACTCATAGTTTGATGTATATGCCACCATCAACACCCAACTTTACATATGACAAGTTTCCACTACAAGGAAAAAGGCTTTTTATGTCACTTTAAAAGTGACATAAATAGGTATTTATGTCACTTTTTTTCCAGTAAAAAGTGACATAAATGTTTTATACAAGTGACATAAATGTTTCATAATACCAACACATATGTTAATAAAAAGTGACATAAATACTTAAAAGTGACATAAATACCATTTTATTTATGTCACTTTTAATCTAAAGTGACATAAAAGTAGAAAAGTGACATAAATGTCAAACAAAATTATTACATAAAAGTCTTAAAAGTGACATAAATACTGTAAAAGTGACATAAAAACTTTAAAAGTGACATAAATACTTTATAAAAGTAACATAAATACTTGATAAAAGTGACATAAATGTACAATTAGTTGTCAATTTTTTATAAAAACGACATAAATGTTTTAAATAATACTGATTAAATATCACCCTGTAAAAATAATATATATCACCCTGTACATATATACAATACCATCCTGTACAAATTAAATCCAACTCAATGATCTATTTAAACTACTAAATTTCATCGATTCGTCTCAATATCAACCAATTAATTGGAATGAACAAAAAAAATATGCAATCGATCCGAGTCAAGTGCTAAACTAATAACATATACATATTACATATTCATCAAAAAGTACTAACAAAACTATGAAAGTAACAAAAAAAATTAGCCCAACAAAAAAAGTGGTTCGCTTGTTCGAACTTTCCATCAATATGTGAAACTTTGTACCTACAAAAAAGAAAAAGTTTTCATTAATTAGTTGTATATATAAAATAATAAAAGAGAAACTTGTTTGGGGGTTTTGAGAGACCAAAATGTGTTTGGGGACTCGGAATGACACAGGACCGGAACCTAAACTTCATACTCACCTAAATAGACTTGTAGGAAGAAACGACACGCAATTTCGATTCACGGATTGCAAGTTAGACGTGAATACACAAATTCATAGACTTAAGGCTTCTAAAACTATGTTTTGGGGGTTTTGAGAGACCAAAATTGGTTTCAGCACTCGGAATAACACGGGAATGGAACCTAAACTTCATACTCGCCTAAATAGACTTGTAGGAAGAAACGGCACGTAATTTCGATTCACGGATTTCAAGTTAGACGCGAAATAAAACTTGAAGTGAAAGAATGATGTGACGATAAAATCTCAATAGCCTTATTGCAGTGCACATCATAGGACGATAAGAACTCCTGCTAAATTAGAAATTGCCGATTTTTGAAAAATTTAGTTTCACCTAGAACTCAAGTTAACCCTGGAACAACTATACAAGAATTGCTTCTAGTTGTGCCACTACGAATAGATGAAGTACACAAAACAACAAGTTCTATGAATAGCTGATCGAACAAGAATCCCATCTCCCTAAAGTTTTACTGTCGAGCTGTTTTTTTCCCGGCAAACGTAAAATGTTTTGAGATTTTTTCCCTTCGTTGATATCCTCTATAACATACCCAATTATTAATTTTTTTCCTTTTATCTGGGGAAGAGAGCTACAACCATTCATAACAACAATGAAATATGATAACATGTTAAAGAATTGAGTTTTTCTTTTCTTTTTGCCTTTCCCTTTCACTAAATCCTCATCCCAATTCTTTAGTCTTCTTGATGAATCCAACTGATTCAGCCTGTCTGTTTTGGTAATTTTTTTAACACTTAATGAAAAAACTAACTAATTGGTTCTCATATGAGTCATGACCATCAGTCTACAATAAAAGTAATGTATAAAAGGATAAGGAGCAACACATGAACCTCAATTTATTAATGTGTAATTTTTTTTAAAAGATATTTCTTGCTTACAATTTATTAAGCGGCTTCTTTCTATCTCTTCATTTGACTAGTTGGAAACCTTTCTTTACTTTCACTTTCTAGAAAATAATGTTAATGTGATTCAAAGTTCTGCTATTCTTTATTTTTATAGGATAAGAATTTGTCAAAGCAAGCTAGTACACAAAAACCGGCACATTTCTCATGGAAAATATAGCCTGTATTCACGTCATATCATGAGCTAAGGAAACATTCCAAAAAGAATTGAAGACAAGGATTTTTCTCATCGCCCTGACATCAGTGTGTTAATTATGTTCTTATGTGCTAAGGCAAAAATTTTTAAAAAATTTTAAAAATAAAATAATGATAATAAATAAATAAAGCCAAAGGGTACTCTCTCTCTCTCTCTCTCTCTCTCTCTCTCTCTCTCTCTCTCTCTCTCTCGTAATATAAACAAATTGCTTAAAAAAATTCAGGATGATAAAGGACAAACCAGAGTCCCTATACACCCTGTAATGGATTCATTGTTTCCAGTACATAACAGATTTACATAATCATGGGCAGTAAATTACCTGATCAAACCAATCCTTTAACCATATCTAATTTCTTATTCGTGAAAAAGAAATTAGTAAGTACATAGCTGCAGAGGTGTGTTCCCATGTTGTGTTCCTGATGAACTTATGCAGATTTAAGCACATAGCTGCACATAGCAGCAGCCCACAACCGTAGCACAGGCAAGGTAGCACACTGCCCAGTTGCACATGCAGCACACTGCCCAGCTGAACACGCAGCACAGGCAAGGCAGCACACTGTCCAATGCAGCACATGCTATATAAGCTAGCAGCTCAGGTACATCAGCCTAGCACACCAGCAGCACACTGCTACACGCACACCAAAGGAACTAGTTTCGCTCTCCCGACATTCTTATTTCATTCCAGGTTTAGAATAATGTAGTCCCCCATATTCTTACCCAACGAAAAATTGTTCATTACATATGCCTAGTAGGTATAAGTATCCCCTCTTATCCTTTCATTAATAGCTCTCACACATAGGATACTAGTTCTAGTTAAACATGGTTTTCCCAACTGGTAGCATATAGATAAACCAAAAAACTAAAAAGAGAAGAAAAGCATTTCCCTTGAAAGCGTCAAGCAATTCCATAATCATTTGGTATGAAACTCAACTAGTCTCCCAACATGAAAATCAACTCCTTTTTTTTAACTTTAATTTTGGATTATATGAATTTTGCTCTTAAGTTGATAAGTACTTAATCTAATCAACACAAAACATCGACATACACACAGAGGAGGGAGGAGGAGAGAGGGGAGAGGGAAATATTTGGTCACATGTGTTGAAACTTGAAATCATAAATTCATAATGGAAGACAAGATATGCTAACTTTGTTTTTTCATATCTCGATAGAAATCACTTCAACAACAACACTGAAATACCTTAATAGGATGATTGTGATCTTCAAAATCAATCCCATAGTCCTGCAATTGAAATCATTGGAATCAAAAACTACCTTAATAATTTTACAGTCCAGTTATGTTTACCACAACCCAATTCATGCTAGCAACATTTGTTACAAATAAATTACTACATATTTAAAATTTAGAATTAATTTTACCTGAATTGCTGCATAATTCTTTTTAAGGATGGAGTCATTTTCTTGTTTCATGCAATGAAAACTGTTCTTTCACTCCAGGTAGAATGTCCTTATAATAGTTTTCCTTCAAAACAAAAGGTTGCATCTATTTTCACTTCCATGTTATTGTTTTCATTTTCTTTTATCTTTTGCCTGGAAATTCCTATGCTATATCAAATTCAAAAAAGAAAAGGAAAGAACATAACCATGGGTAAGTTTTGTATATAATACCTAGTCGTTTATATATATTTTTTGTTGTGCTAAAGTTCCAAAGGTTTGTCCCGTCTTCAGTCAATCCCTGCAGCGTAAGTGGGGTCATCGCCGAATATTGGCCTTTATTTTTATTTTCCTATTGTTCAAGTGATATTTTAACTATCTCAGCGGAGAAATGCAGAATACTGATGCACCAATTAAAATAATATCGAGAAAACGTCAACTGATTTTTCATAAACCAATTTTAATCAAAAACTTGTCTTTCTTCTCAACAATAACTCCTTAAATAAGAATGCTACAAATTGCAAATCATGTGTCTTTATACCACGTCATTGCATTGAACCAATTCATACAAAGTCATCGCTAAGAAATTGTGTTTTAAGATCTAAAACTGCATACATAATTAACATGCTTCAGCCAAAATGTGGTTTAGGAGCTCTAGTGCTTCTTAAATTTATAAAAAAGAAAGGCGAATATGAGCATTTTGGACGCTGAGAAGTGATTCCAAATAGCAAAGTTGATGTATTTGTAGGTTAGAAAGAGTGCTTAATAGAGGTCAGTGGTTGGTAGGGAGAGAAAGGTGATGTTTTTCCTACCACTGTTATTAGAGAACAAAATTGTTTGCTATCATAACAACATGAAAGAAACACTTCCTCAAGCAAATATACATAATAGAATTACTAAAAGAAAGTTTTAGTCCACCTACCCATGTTAGTTCTTCAAAAGCACCCACTTTTCTTTTAGTGAAAAAAGCAAGCTGCATACAAAAGGAAAACAAAGTCACAAAATTGTTCACCATCATGCATATATAGAAATACTATACCAAATATATAAATGCAAGGAAATATGCAATTGGAGGAAGTCAATACATACATGGTAATAGTGGTGGTCAGGGGTTTCCACTTCGACTGGGATTTCGAGCAAGTTTGCATCAAAGCATCTATTTACCCAAAAAAAAAAAGAAGGAAAATTAGAATTGCATTGATTTAACTGGGAATAAAAAAAGAATAATTGTATATAATTGCTAATAAAAGAATACAACAATTAGAGACTTTGAATCAATACAATAGAAGTTATTTTCATACCTTTGTGGGGAACATTGAAATTTGAAATTGACTGCTATAAACTAGAAGAATGATGTGTGAATCAAGAAGCCAAAATTTCGCCCAATAATTGCTCAGCTAAATATAGCCCATAACACCCAATTTCTAAGAGGATATGTCTTGATTTCCAAGGACTTGCACTATAGCATACCCAAAATTTTAGTCACAACAAGACCTTTCTTATAGCAAATTATTTATGATGGAGGATAGCGACAAGAATAAGTTGAATTGTACGAAACAATGATGGTAGACTTCAGGGACACGGGTAAATTGGAGTTGTCTAGGTTATAAAAGTATCTTGTTGCTAAATTTCATACAAAACGTAGCTAAAATTTGCTTTAACAAAGTGTCTGGGAGAAGGCATTCAGGGGATGTGAACAAATCCAAGGAATTGTGAAACAAGTTGTTACACGGCATCAGCACTACCTATAACAAGGCATCTTGATTTATAATGTTTACCCAAAATTTTTGAAACAATAGAAATTAGATACATTTGAGTCATATTTAATGCAGATAAAGAGATTAGGTGCATCAATTATGGAGATTCAACAAACATAGTACAGTAGCTGATTTGTTTTTTGTTTTTTTTTAAAGAGACTACTTTTTTGAAGTAAATTTCTTACCTAAAGAGCTTTAATTGACTGAATTCACAATAGGTTAGATGGACAATTTGTGCAATTAATAGTACTAAATATCATTACTCATTTAAGGGTAAGAAGAAAACAATCCTAGCAATTAGAGCTACTTCAACATATTAAACACCCCACTACACCAATATTCTCGATAACATCGGATCGTTTAGAGTCATACCCAGCTGTCAAAGACTTGACAATATAAGCAAATGACTACACTAAGTGTCACGCCCCGACGTAGCATAATACAGGAAAGCATTAATTTCCTTTATGGACTCGTAGGTCGTGACAAGTGAGTATGACCAATTGTCCCTGCAACAAATAACTTAAACAGCATTTCTAAAGAAAGGTTACTAATAAAACATAAGCTCCAAAATTAAAACTTACTAAACTATTACATAAGTCCAGGTTTTAGGCACAAAACGCCCTTATTCGAATGTCTGAAGCTAGTCTATTACAACCCGAAATTAAAAAGACATAGGAAATATAAAGCAGCCTCCTGGGAAGTCCCCTACCTTTAACTAGCATAGTCGAAATACCCTGGCTGCTCCTGACCCTGAAAATCTGGACATATAGTCCAGGATGCATCAACGCCGTCAGCTTATGCAAGCTGGTGAGCAAAATAAAGAAATGCTCGTAATGTATATATAAGCAAATAAATAACGGTGCAATTTAATTTTAAAAGCAATAGATTCAAGGTTCCAATTCCAACATAAGTCACGGGGGAATAAAGTAAGCAATAAATATGCGACCGTGCATAAACAATGTAACATCTCATCTTTCTGACTCTTTTCTCTCAACAAAACCCGACTCAACCAAACCATTACCTCAAATACCAGGAATAATGTCCGATCGATATCTAAGTCGTACACAACACTATTGCCTCCAATACCAGGAATAATATCCGATCGATATTGAGGTTGCACACCACGCTATCGCCACAGATACCAGGAATAACATCCGATCAATATCTGGGTCGATCACGACCAACCATCGCTTCGGATACCAGGAATAATATCCGATCGATATCCGAAACGAGTGGCTTAGATACCAGGAATAATATCCGATCGATATCTAAGCCGTACTCAATACCATCGCTTCGGATACCAGGAATAATATCCGATGATATCTGAAACGAGCGCCTTGATACCAGGAATAATATCCGATCGATATTGAGGTCGCACACCAGACCGCCACTCTTTACTCTTTTCACGCTTTCTCATACACATGCATGTTGACACAACCTCGACCCTAATATGTATGTCATTGTTCACAATTTGTAGTAACAGTTATTAATCTCAAAGCGGGATGCTCGTTCAACATAGATCTCGGCCTTAATTGCTTCTTATAAGTCCAATTTCTAACAGTGAGCCTTTAAAACAGTATATTTGTCAAACAGTTCTTTACAAACTTTCAAAACCATTTCCAAACAGTCCCTTATATAAAAATACAAAAACTGCTTAAAATGCCCAGGTCGCCCGAGCGGACCGCGCGAGCGAGGGAGAGGGTGGTCGCGCGAGCGGGTCACGCGCGCGAGTTATCACAGTTTCATCATCTTCTTTGTTTTTCCCCTGTTTTTGATTTCAAACTGAAATTATACCCATTTCTGTTTTCTGTTTCAATTATGCCATGCCATATATGGATTTCTTCGTCTTTCCGCGTAGATTAAGAATATGCGATCAATTTAAACAAATATGGATTATATCTCTAGATATTTGCAATTAAAGTAAGGGTGTCAAAACTTTAAATCAACAGTACGTCGCGATACGAATAAATTACTCCGTAGGATTCGAACCGTAGCTTATTGGGACTCAGATCTTTCATTCCCAATTCACGGATTTCATTTTGGTTGAGTTTTGTAAAACTCCAATTCAAAGCCTTCATGGTATTCTTCACCTATATACATATATACACATCTATATATATTGAAATATACATATATAGACATGGCGAGTGAGTTTATAATACTCACTGAGGTGATTATTCAGAGAAATTTGAGACCGAGAATTCTGCCAAAAATTCCGTCGTTAGAATTTCTCCTCCGTTCTTAAACTATATATGTATGTATCTATGTAAATGTATGTGACTGAATATATATACATATATAATCTGTATGTGTGCGTGTAATTAGAGAGAGCAATAGAGAAATAGAGAGAGATTGAGAGTTTCAGAGAGTGAGAGATGAGAGACTGTGAGAAATTTAGAGATACACACACATATATAAACTGTGCCCAAATTTAGGCTCCAAGCAAGGGAAGGATTTTTCCCGGTGTGGTTGAGCTAACGTGCTCCCACATCCAAAACGCGGTATAAAAGCAGATCAAAACATAAAACTGGTATTTTACGGTTGATATAAAAATACAGAAAATTATATTAACGTAGAAAATAAATTCCGGTTTATACAAAAATATAGATATTGTTTTCAAAATCATAGAAAGTATTTTCTATATTTATGGAAATTACGGTTTGATCCCAGATAAATATTATAAATAGTAATCAAAATCAAATATTCATTGAAATGAAATGTAATAATTATTTATTAATGAAAAAGAAATTACAGGGTGTTACACTCTACCCACCTTAACAAAGATTTTGCCCCGAAATATGAGCTAACTAATCCTGAAATAACTCGGGGTATCTAGTCCTCATGTCAGACTCTAACTCCTACGACGCTTCTCCCTCGTCATGATGCATCCACTGAACCTTAACCAAAGGAACGTCCCTTCTTCTCAGCCTCTTGATACTCTGGTCAAGAATCCTCACAGGTCTATCCTTGTAGACAACATTCTGACTCGTCTCAATATCATCAAAATTAACCACATGTGAAGGGTCCCATATGTATTTCCTTAACATACTGATATGGAATACATTATGAACACCAGACATCTTTGGTGGCAACGCGAGTCGAAAAGCCACTTTCCCAACACGTTCAAGTATCTCGAATGGTCCGATGAAACGAGGTGCCAACTTTTCTCTTTTCTGACCAAAACGTACTACTCCCCGAACGGGTGAAACCTTAAGGAGTACATGATCTCCGACACCGAACTCCAAATCCTTTCATCGCCGATCCGCATAACTCTTGTGTTTACTCTGTGCAGTTTTCATTCTTTCCTTGACCAGTGAAATCTTCTCATTGGTCTCTCTCACCAACTCTGGTCCCAACAATTCTGTGTCTCCCACTTCAGCCCAACACAACAGAGATCGACATGGCCGTCCGTACAAGGCTTCGAATGGTGCCATCCCAATACTCGAGTGATAACTGTTATTATATGCAAATTCGACCAACTGTAAGTGCGTCTCCCAAGATCCTTCAAAATTGATTGCACAAGCTCTCAGCATATCTTCCATAATCTGATTAACACGCTCGGTCTGTCCATCAGTCTGAGGATGGAAAGCAGTACTCATCTTGAGCGAAGTTCCCATAGCCTTCTGTAAACTTTCCCAAAAACCTGAGGTAAAACGTGTATCGCGATCTGATACAATCGATACAGGCGCACCGTGTAGTCGCACCACTTGTTGTAGGTACATTCGACTCATCCTTTCTACTGGGTAAGTCATATTGTATGCGATGAAGTGTGCGGACTTCGTGAGACGATCCACAATTACCCAAATCGTGTCATGATTTTGTTGTGACCGGGGTAGTCCAACCACGAAATCCATAGTTATCTATTCCCACTTCCATCTTGGAATAGGTAAGGGTTGCAACAATCCCGAGGGTCTCTAATGTTCGGCCTTCACTTGTTGACAAGTCAAACATTTAGACACAAACTCGGCTACTTCTTGTTTCATCCCTTCCCACCAGAAGTTTCTCTTCAAATCTTTATACATCTTTGTTCCTCCTGGGTGTACTGTTAGTCTCGATTTATGTGTTTCTTCGAGAATATCTTTTCTCAAATCTCCTTAATCTGGCACACACAATCTGTCTCAACATCGGCATCCTCCATCGGTTCCAACCTTCCATTCTGCAGGGTCCTTTTCTGACATCTTGGCGAACCATACTTGAAATTTCTCATCTTCCTTCTGGGCCTCAATGATTCGACTCACAAGTGTTGGTTGAACCATGAGGCATCCAAGGTGATGTCCGACACTTCCCTCAGAAATCTGCATATCAAATTCTGCGATTGTCTCTAAAGCTATCCATTCCCTTAACATCAATGAAGCAATCATTCCTTGAGGTTTTCAACTTAAGGCGTCAGCGACTACATTAGCCTTACCAGGGTGATACTCTAATATAAAGTCGTAGTCCTTGATCAGTTCCATCCACCGGCGTTGCCTCATGTTCAGCTCTTTCTGAGTAAACAAATACTTGAGGCTCTTGTGGTCTGAGAATAAATCAAACTTCTCCCCATAGAGGTAGTGCCTCCATATCTTAAGCGCGAACACAACTGCTGCCAGTTCCAAATCATGAGTCGGGTAATTCAATTCATTCGGCTTCAACTGTCGTGAACCATAGGCGATAACCTTACCATCTTGCATAAGGACACATCCCAATCCTTGATAAGAAGCGTCACTAAAAATAGTGAACTTCTCACCATCCTTTGGTATCGCAAGTGCTGGAGCTGTTATCAATCTCTCTTTTAATTCCAGAAAAGCGCGTTCATGCTTATCAGTCCATTCAAACTTCAAATCTTTCTTAGTTAAACCAGTTAACGGGGTTGATATCTTTGAGAAACCCTCTACAAATCTCCGATAGTAACTAGCGAGTCCCAGAAAACTTTTGACTTCTGTAGCATTGGTTGGCCGAGTCCAATTCGCCACTGCATCGGTCTTTGATGAGTCAACCGCGATTCCTTGTTGTGAGATCACATGCCTGAGAAACTTAACTTTTTGAAGCCAAAATTCACACTTGCTGAATTTAGCATACAGGCGGTGATCCTTGAGAGTCTGCAACGCGATCCGTAGATGTTGTTCATGCTCTTCCTCTGACTTGGAATAGATCAAAATATCCTCTGACTTGGAATAGATCAAAATATCGTCGATCGTCTATCCGAGGTAAAGGATACTTATTCTTGATAGTAACCTTATTCAATTCCCGGTAGTCAATACACAACCGCATTGTCCCATCCTTCTTCTTCACAAATAACACTGGTGCTCCCCAAGGTGAAGTACTTGGATGAACAAGACCCAGCTTCTCAAGTTCTTGAACTTGTTCCTTCAGCTCCAATAACTCTGTAGGGGCCATCCTGTAGGGAACCTTGGTTATAGGTCGAGTACCTGGCACCAATTCCACACAAAATTATATGTCCCTCTCAGGTGATAATCCAGAAATATCTCGGAATACTTCCTCGAACTCTTTGATCACCGGTATTGATGACACTGTCACCTCTGCACTAACAACCTCGATGTTTGCTAGGCATCTGGTGAGGAACATATCACCCGAAGGGTTACATTGGAAATCGAAGAGTCGATTCCTATTGTCTGCGAATGTGATCCTCTTCCTTGCACAATCCAACTTCGCATGATTCTTCTCGAGCCAATCCATTCCCAGGATTATATCAAATTCTTTCATCGACAGAACCACCAATCTTGCCAAAAGTTTACGGTCTCCTAACCGTAGAGGACAATCCTTACATACATGTAATAACTTGATGGTGGTCCCTAAGGGTGAGATAGCACTCAAAGCTTCATCTAAACGTTGCGGTACTATACCCAACTTTCGAACCATCTTAATAGATATAAAGGAATGTGTAGCATCCGTGTTAAATAAAACTTTAACATGAGAGTTAAACAAGGTTAGAGTACCTTCCACTGTCTGTTGCTCGGGCAGTCCCTCCTCAGAAGTACCTTCTTCGTACTCTGTTTCTTCATAACCAGCAGTCTCGGGGATAACAGCATTCAGACGGGCCTGTCCTTGCTGACCATGATTACCTCTTCTAGGAGCCTTGTAGTCCGGACTTATGTGACCTGGCATGCCACAATTATAGCATACAACTCCCGGACGATCAGCACGCCTAGTTACTCTGCAATCTTTAGCTCGATGACCGGGATTACCACAATTAAAGCAGTTATCATTGTTGTTCCCCTCTGTTGCTCGAGGCGGATACTGTTGTACTGCTTGTGTCTGTTGAGGTTTCTTCCCTCCATCCCAGGTCCCTTTCTGTCCCTAAGGGTACCCTGGTTTCTGTCCAAAATAACCCTTCTGCGGAGGTCGATTTCCAAACGGCTTCGAATTCTAACAACCATCATTCTCCAACCCCGTAGCCAATCTCATCAGAGCTTCAAATGACTGGCCCAGATGTCCCATAGTCAGATGTCGGAGAGACAAGTTGAGACCCCGGTGATACTTCTTGATTTTTCTCTGGGGTGTATCCACCATATGTGGAGCAAAGCGAGACAGACGCTCAAATCGAGTAGTGTACTCACGGACAGTCAAATTCCCTTGAGTCAATTCCATAAACTCTTTCTCTCTCTTGTCCTTCTCTTCTTCAGGAAAATACTTTTTGAGAAATCTTTCCTTGAATACCACCCACGGCATTCTCCTTGCAGCTTCTTCCCCTATGGTCGCCTTTTCAGCATCCCACCAATCAGCCTTTGCATAAGACAACTGAAAGATAGCCAGACGCTTCTTCTCCAGATCCGTACACTCTATGGTCTCAAAGATACGCTCCATCTGGCATAGCCACTATTCCGCTTGCCAGGGTTCATCAGTCCCAGCAAAATACTCAGGTCGTAGAGCATGAAACTCCTTGAGAAGCTTATCTCCAGTCTAGTGGACTTGACTCCCATTCCTGTTATGACTCCCATTCTGATTATTGTTCCTTGTGTTCTGATCGCTAACCCTCTCCAATCTCCTTACAAAAGCCTCGAACATTCCGGTTGGATCTACTACCGGGGGTGCAGCTTCAATAGTGGGACGATTCCTGAGATTTCTTCTAGCCATATAATCAAGAGAACGGTACCTATCCATCGATCAACAGAATTCGGTCAATCTCCAGATGAAAAAGAAAGTTCTTGATGAGAGAAAGCAATTAAATGCGGAATGAAGTCGAACTATCTTATCTTAATTCTATCTTAACGGAAGGTCCTATGTGTTTCTGGATAATTGGTCGAGCCATAACCTGGCTCTGATACAAAAAAGCATGTCATGCCCCGACGTAGCATAATACAGGAAAGCATTTAATTTCCTTTATGGACTCGTAGGTCGTGACAAGTGAGTATGACCAATTGTCCCTGCAACAAATAACTTAAACATCATTTCTAAAGAAAGGTTACTAATAAAACATAAGCTCCAAAATTAAAACTTACTAAACTATTACATAAGTCCAGGTTTTAGGCACAAAACGCCCTTATTCGAATGTCTGAAGCTAGTCTATTACAACCCGAAATTAAAAAGACATAGGAAATATAAAGCAGCCTCCTGGGAAGTCCCCTACCTTTAACTAGCATAGTCAAAATACCCTGGCTGCTCCTGACCCTGAAAATCTGTACATACAGTCCAGGACGCATCAACGCCATCAGCTTATGCAAGCTAGTGAGCAAAATAAACAAATGCTCGTAATGTATATATAAGCAAATAAACAACGGTGCAATTTAATTTTAAAAGCAATAGATTCAAGGTTCCAATTCCAACATAAGTCACGGGGGAATAAAGTAAGCAATAAATATTCGACCGTGCATAAACAATGTAACATTTCATCTTTCTGACTCTTTTCTCTCAACAAAACCCGACTCAACCAAACCATTACCTCAGATACTAGGAATAATGTCCGATCGATATCTAAGTCGTACACAACACTATTGCCTCCAATACCAGGAATAATATCCGATCGATATTGAGGTCGCACACCACGCTATCGCCACAGATACCAGGAATAACATCCGATCAATATCTGGGTCGATCACGACCAACCATCGCTTCGGATACCAGGAATAATATCCGATCGATATTCGAAACGAGCGCCTTAGATACCAGGAATAATATCTGATCGAAATCTAAGCCATACTCAATACCATCGCTTCGGATACCAGGAATAATATCCGATCGATATCTGAAACGAGCGCCTTAGATACCAGGAATAATATCCGATCGATATTGATGTCGCACACCAGACCACCACTCTTTACTCTTTTCACGCTTTCTCACACACATGCATGTTGACACAACCTCGACCCTAATATGTATGTCAATGTTCACAATTTGTAGCAACAGTTATTAATCTCAAAGCGGGATGCTCGTTCAACATAGATCTCGGCCTTAATTGCTTCTTATAAGTCCAATTTCTAACAGTGAGCCTTTAAAATAGTATATTTGTCAAATAGTTCTTTAAAAACTTTCAAAACCATTTCCAAACAGTCCATTATATAAAAATACAAAAACTGCTTAAAATGCCCAGGTCGCGCAAGCGGACCGCGCGAGCGAGGGAGAGGGTGGTCGCGCGAGCAGGTCGCGCGCGCGAAGGGGGGAGGATGGTCGCGCGAGCAGGCCGCGCGCGCGAATGGGGAATGGGCCGCGCGAGCAAGCCTCGCGCGAGCGGGTCGCGCGCGCGAGTTATCACAGTTTCATCATCTTCTTCGTTTTTCTCCTGTTTTTGATTTTCAAACTGAAATTATACCCATTTTTGTTTTCTGTTTCAATTATGTCATGCCATATATGGATTTCTTCGTCTTTCCGCGTAGATTAAGAATATGCGATCAATTTAAACAAATATGGATTATATCTCTAGATATTTGCAATTAAAGTAAGGGTGTCAAAACTTTAAATCAATGGTACGTTGCGATACGAATAAATTACTCCGTAGGATTCGAACCGTAGCTTATTGGGACTAAGATCTTTCATTCCCAATTCACGGATTTCATTTTGGTTGAGTTTTGTAAAACTCTAATTCAAAGCCTTCATGGTGTTCTTCACCTATATACATATATACACATCTATATATATATATATTGAAATATACATATATAGACATGGCGAGTGAGTTTATAATACTCACTGAGGTGATTATTCTGAGAAATTTGAGACCGAGAATTCTGCCGAAAATTCCGTCGTTAGAATTTCTCCTCCGTTCTTGAACTATATATGTATGTATCTATGTAAATGTATATGACTGAATATATATATATAATCTGTATGTGTGTGTGTAATTAGAGAGAGCAATAGAGAAATAGAGAGAGATTGAGAGTTTCAGAGAGTGGGAGATGAGAGACTGTGGAAAATTTAGAGATACACACACATATATAAACTGTGCCCAAATTTGGGCTCCAAGCAAGGGAAGGATTTTGCCCGGTGTGGTTGAGCTCACGTGCTCCCACACCCAAAATGCGGTATAAAAGCAGATCAAAACATAAAACTGGTATTTTACGGTTGATATAAAAATACAGAAAATTATATTAACGTAGAAAATAAATTCCGGTTTATACAAAAATATAGATATTGTTTTCAAAATCATAGAAAGTATTTTCTATATTTATGAAAATTACGGTTTGATCCCAGATAAATATTATAAATAGTAATCAACATTAAATATTCATTGAAATAAAATGCAATAATTATTTATTAATGAAAAAGAAATTACAGGGTGTTACACTAAGGTAGATTGTTTTATATGGATCACAACATCTAGCAATCACTTATGCATGATTTGTGACCATTTCAATACAATACTAAAACCTTAAGCAAATCCCATCATGCTAATTAAATGTAAAAAGATTGCTCGAGATTCTACCTCAATTCAGCTACTCACTAGTGGTACCTGTGCTTCCAAACTATAAGATTGTATTATATTCAACTATAAGATTGTATTATATTGCTCTTCCAATCAACCCAAATATATATATATATATATACACACACATAATATAAGTTTGATTTGAAGAATTTGAATGATTAGTAGCAAAATTATGTGTTGAACTCCACAAACAATTGCAGAAATATTGAATCATGAACCATGTGCAGAATCTATGGTCTAAACGTGTACTGATTGGTAAAGCATCTAAAAGAACAGAGAGTAAGTTTTATACCCCGTCACCATTACGAGTGGGGGAAGATTGGCTGACTGAGTTTGAATCTTCTTCAGGCCGTTCTCCATTACCAAGACAATAAAAGTTTAGGTAGTCTTTTGGATGAGAGTTCTCAAGATGCGTCTCTTTCAGCTCTTTCGCTATAACTTCATACATCATCTACATTGTTTGACCCTGTAAAAGCAAAGATAGCAAGAAAAAAAGGGATTTACATTCCATTCTATTTTCCACACTCTTTTCCTTCTCAACCAAGCAAAGAAAAGAGCTTTCCCTAGTAATTTAGGGATAATACAACTATAAACTATCCAGTTCAATTAATGTCAATTCTTCCATTGTCGAAGAAAACCAGAACAACATCCAATTTTCTCAACAACCAAACAGATTCTAAATCGCAATAAAATGAACACAAACTAAAATAAAATCAGTTGAATCATCTTCAACAATCAAATTAGCGAAGAAAATACCGGATGTGAAAATTAAGGAAATAAACCAGATAAATTTTGCTACCAATGGTACGAGAGATAGATCTTCGACGGCTGAAACACAAAACCAAGAGCGGCGGCAGCAGCAATGAGCGAGCGATGGCGTGCGAGTATGATGGTGAACCTGGAGGTGGCCAGGGGTTGGGTGGTGGTGATGGGTGAGAGAGAGAACGCTTGGTGGTGGCGGCAGCTTGGTGGTGCGGACTGAGGAGTGAGAGACAGAGCTTTAGGGTTTTTTCCCTTTCTCGAGAGAGACCGCGCGGGATGTGTGGGAAGAAGGGTGTTGGTTTGAAGTTTTGATGTGTTTTATTTACAAAATTGCCACCGCCTTTTTATTTATGTCAATTTTTTAAAAAACGACATAAATATTGTAAGTATTTATGTCAACTTATAAAAAAGAGACATAAATACTTTATGATTTATGTTACTTTTTTAAAAACCGACATAAATAATAAAGTATTTATGTCACTTTTTTTAAAAAATCGACATAAATACTCAAAAAGTGACATAAAAAGCTCACCCGAGAACTAATTATGTCACTCGAAATAAAAGTGACATAAATACAATTTTAAAGTGACATAAATAGCGTTTTTCCTTGTAGTGTTCCAAAAAGACCCAAGATACATTTACATTGCCAACAAAAGATACATTCTAGGCATAAACTAGCTAGGCATATGAACACATATACACATGGACACTACTCCCACGCCCACCCGTCGTGCGGATCATTTCCTCTCCTCGTCTCGTTTGGTACCTGCAATAGTTATTCAATAACCACAACAGAAAACATATTTTTCGTTTAAGCTTTCGCTTAGTGAGGGAACTAATCATGCCATTGGAATGCAAAGTATGTAAATGCAACAATCATTATAAATGACAACAAATTGATCTCCGGGAAGTCAAGTCATTCCAGCCACCACCCCCGGGTACTTCTCACCCCGGATCTTTCTCACTTTTGGCGCATATAACGCAACACACACTCTCTAGTGACCCCCGAAGGCGTCACCGACATTTCATTGTGGTCGTCACCACGGCCTACTCATTGAGGACTTCCTATCCCTTACATATGGGACCTATAAATGGTGACCACTACTTGACTTCCCTTTGATCCATATAAGCACATAGGCAATTTCAACACATAAGCATAGCAATTTCATAAATTTTGACATGCTTTTATCCAAATTCAACAACATATATATACATGAGCATGAGTTTAACAACTATGAACAACAATTATCACCTTAACATAACTAAACATCCAATTGAAAGATTAGGACACTCACCTCTTTGATTCATATGCAACTAAACTTAGAATTTTCCCAATTCCTTCCCAAGTTTAGCTCAATTTCTAGTTGGTGATAATCCTACACAAGTTTGGTACCAAGAACATCGTTTATCAAAAATGGTTGCCATAAAAACGTTGCCAGAAATGAAAATAAATTACATGCATGTGATCCTCTTACCTCCACGAGTCCAAAAGTGGCCTCGGATCGTGAATCCGATGCCGGACGACGAAGAAACGGCGAGAAACGTCGCGTGGATTTCCGTCGCCGACTCGAGAGCTCTCCGTTCTCTCTTTCCTAAGAATTTTCAGATGTGTTTAATGTGTAGAGACACATATGCCTCATGCATATGTGTTGTCTCCACTTTTCATTATTCCCATTTACACCCCCAAACTTTCTTTAAGCTTTATTCTAAAACCCCCTTGTTACTTACGTTAACTACCCATCTTTTCTAAAAGGATTTAATCTAAGTCTTGCGTGGGTCCCAAACGTGGTCCCACATAATTCATGAGGTTGCTATTAAACCTACCAATTATGAATTCTATTCAAATACGTCCTCACACGGGTACCAAAACTGGTCCCATTATCTATCATAAGACATAATAATAACTTTAAGCATTTAAATAAATATGCACATAAACATATAATGACATCAAAATACAATTATTCTAATTAGACCCTCGTTGGGCCCCACTTTTATACCAGTCCCGCCTTTCACAAGACTTTCATCTGTGTCCGCATTTGAACACCTTTTCACATGTGGGTTCATAACCACACCTTAATTCATCTCATGCATTAATTATCTTTAATTAACACACATTAACACTAAATTAATCTTCTTTTCCGGGTACGGGTGTTACATTAATGTTGTGATAATTCAAACTGTAGTGGAAATTTTAATATCAAACTTAAGAAGTCTTTAATATCAATCTTTATGGCTCAAAAAACAGATGGGAAATACAAAGGGAAAATTATTGGAACCAAAAAAACATGTCTTTGGAGCTAGAAAGTACCTTGTTGCTGGAATGTATGAAATACATGACTTTGAAATATAATGAAATTCTATAACAATAAACTTTTTTTTTAGAGAACCATAATTAATAAGCATGTGTTTGGAGCTATAAAGTGCTTACTTTACCTGCCAAAGACCCAAATAGATCAGAGAATCAAATAAACAAAGAGGAGAGAATAATAGTAAAGATTAGAGCAGAGAATGAAATAGAGTTCATCTTTTTGTGTTCAACTTGAGAGCTAGAAAGTGAAGTTTCAAAAAACATTTGCCTCAATTGAGTACCTAAATGGTTTTTTTTTCTTCTTCTTGTTGTAAATTTTTTCTTAAAAAAGAATTCACAAATAAAAGTGTTGAAAACCTCAGTCAGTTAGCTTACCCAATACAGTTTTTAGGTACGGATTCAGTTTCTTCTTGATCTTGAAGCTCTTGTGCGAAGGCATTTCTTGGATTTGATGAGCTCGGCCACGGCTTGGAATGAAAGCAGTCCCCTATGGTAGATGCTAGTTCTGGTAATTGCTTCAGATTTTGCAATTTCATATTTCTGACAGGACTGAAGCGATCTGGAAACAAAGATTTCAGTTTTCAATCTTTTGGCTTTTTGAAGTTATGATAGGTTAGATTGACCTTTGTTAGATTATTAAGGAGATGAGAAAATTTTGTAAATTCAACGCAATCAATTGCCATGGTTCTCAATCACAGTTCTTAACATCCCACTGAATATAAAACATGCAATACCTTTTAAGAATTTCCTAATAAGTCAAGCACTACCCACAGTATGGCACCCATAATTTTTTGCAAGACAAATTTGCACTGCCTTAAGTGTTTTACCAGCACTTTCATTAGTTTCATTTATTTCCACACCAACAAAACTAATAAACAGTAAACACCTTTGCAAATAGTACGTAATAGGCCCCAATGTTTATGTAGTTGTTTCCAATAAACAAAACAAAATCTTTAGGCGCTACTCTAAATAGCTATTAAATTATTTATAGGCTTGAAGAGTCCTGTAGTAGTTTAATTCCTTTCTTTTCCTACTTTTCCATTGCAACCAAACAGTTCCTTAGACAAAAAAAAGAATAGAGCAAAGTACTCTCATTACATGAATTAGATTCATCAAAGATTTTGGAGCCTTTAAGGACATTCATTTCCCTGAGCAGGGAAAATTAAATCGTCTTAGCATAGATCATGCCACACAAATCCATTCTTATAGCTTCTGTAATACAAATAAACCACCAAAAGTTAGAATTAACAAACACACACACGCGCACACATGTATATATATATATATATACGGTGAGTATCTTAAGCAGACCCAAGGGACGGGTTTCATTTTGGTCGCTAAAAGTAGGTCAGTACCAAACCCGCCCCTAAGGTCCACTTAAGATCCGGATTGTATGTATATATATATACATATGTATAATTATATATATTTGTATCATGATAAAATTAAAAGAAATGAAAGAAAACTAAGCAATGTACCGATTTTACCTCTTGCAAGACCAAGAGTACATTGAAGCCATGCCTCTACCTCTCAAACATTATGTCAATCAATCACATCTACAAAACCCAAAAAAAATTCAAAATTTCAAAATTCAAAGCCTGATAATTAATACTCATAAATTGTACACATTGCAAATATGTATAGATAGATACATATAAATACACAGAATTACGTGTATAAATGAGTGTGATTGATAGTTATATGTGCCTCTCTTAGGGATATATACTAAAAGCCATGCTTTATGTAGTTGATTTATTATTCATTTAATAAAATCAGTTAATCCATTTTTATGAGAATCTGTGTGGACAATATTTGTATTATATTGTTTATTTAATATTATGCATGTGTGTCTTTCATTCTACATAGTAGGTGGTTTGGTGTGTAGAGTTCGGCTTACACACGGAAGATCAGACCATCAGATCTTGTAGAATGTAAGATTTTTGTTTACAGTCTTAGATGGATTGGACATACCACCGGTTGGACTGTAGCATGGTGTTGTAGTAGGTTTGTCTTGACTACGGAAAATGGTATAGTTTCAACTCACCATACTGGTACACTTTGTGTATGAAACGGGACCGACTTAGGGTAATTATCTTTATACTGACTTATAAGATAATTAATACCTCATGACTATTATGAGTGCTTATGCTCTAAATCCTAAGTTAATTTATAGACACGTATATTTGATATTTACACTTTGATCCTTAAAAGGATGAGATTCTTAAATGGGTCAATATCTCATTGGATTGGGTGACAATATTAATTGTGTGGTGGATATTAATTAATGATGGAATCCATGTCTCAATTTTGGGATTGATGATATCCCCTTGAGAAAGCTTATAAGTTTTGATTATGTCAAACCCGGCCTGCAGGTAGATTTTGTATCCGACATATCAGATAAGTTAAGCAGAGGATCTCAAGGAATTTTAAGAGATTAATTAAATATGATTGCCAATAATTATATTTAATTAATGGATATCTGTAATCTTAACATGGGAAGATAATAAGCATTTAATAACATGGAGCTCGAAATATATTTTTGAGATAAGGATAGGAGTGTAATTATAATTCTTTAGTGGTATGAATTATAATTTATGAAAATAGGAATCTGATTCAGTTCGAATTAGGGTTTCCTAATTCCATAAGGAAGCATATTCCTTATTGACTTCTTATGGTCCCTGTCGTAGCCTATATATATGTTGTTTTGTCTCTCTCCTCAGTTTGCGTTTTTCCATCAAGAGCATTGTAACTTGGAATAGAAAATAGAGCGTAGAAAAGGAGAGCAGAAACATAAAGGATTTCGAAGGAGCCCACACTCAGTTCGATATTCTGGCAGCAAAGGAATACGATAGAAGATCGTGAGCTGTTATCGAGCTCGTGCTCTCGATTCGTCTACTACAGCTATCCGTTTTAGCAGTTTAAGGTAACCCTAATTCCGCTCTTATAGGGTTATTGTAGTTTTCACGTAATTTTTGCAGTACCAACTTATACGCACTGTCAACGGATTCTGGGAAAGCAGTTTCCTAACACTCTCAAGTAGAGGCCATCTGGTTCAGAGAGAGAAACTTCAATGAAATGAGGATGCTCAAGTTGTCGATTTATACAGAGATAGTAAACCACCGGCACCTTCCGATTCTACTGATACTTCGTTGACTTCTCCGTCCAAACTTTTGCTCTCTCCGGACTCAGTTGCCGGTACTTCATACGCCCTTCCATTTTCATACCTCAAAGCCCAAAACAGTGATTACAAAACACGAATCATCTCTGATCTTCACAAAAAGCCCTAAGAAGTGATGATTTCAACTTCAGGCATTGAATCAAACAGAAATTTTTAGGTTTCAGATACAGAATTTCAGAATTTATAATTATTGAAAATATCAAATCCGAAAATATTCGAATCTTGGAAAGATCATTTATGCGAGAGAATCAAGAAATTACATCATGAACAGTGTCGAGCCATTAGGAAAAATAAATAAAACCCAGCAAATCAAAACGAAAACTGCTATATATGCATACCCATGAATCTATATATCTATATATATACACACATATATATATATATATATGTATCCAGAGAGAGATGGGGTATAGGAAAACCTGCAATTTTTGTTGTGAAAGGAAACGTTGTATTTTTTGTGAAAGTTTCGGAGACCTTTTAGCTTCATGAGAGAGGGAGGGCAGGCTTTTAGAATTCTGTATGTACATCCAGAGAGAGAGAGGGAGAGAGACAGAGAGAGACAGAGAGAGAGAGAGAGAGAGAGAGAGGGGGGGGGGGGGGGCTGTGAGGAAAGCTGTGGAAGAGGACGGGGGTTTGCTGCCACTTAGGATTTTTGGATGAAAGAAAGAAATGCAGATGTGGATGAATGTGGAGTCTTTGTTTGCTTCTGTATTTTTATATATAGATATATATAATAGATTTATATAGGGAATTGCTATGTACACTCATGTATTTTCTATGTTCACCCAAATTCCTATATTCTAATCATTTTTCTTCTAAAAATTTTCACTTTTTTAAAGGTGAGCGGTGTACACAGCAAAATTAGCGCTGTACATAGCAGTTCCCTTTATATATTGAAGGGCTTTTGCTTTGTAATTTATATATATTTATATATATTATATATAAATTACAAAGCAAAAGCCCTTTAATTATATATATATATATATATAGATGTACTCCTTATAAATGGTCTTTGACCAATCCATCAATTAATACATCTACTTTACATTGTTCTTCCTTTCTTTCGGCTACTATAGCCACTTTAGTTTAGCTTAGTTTTATTATTTTTATTTTTAAATGTTTTAATTTAATTTGGTTTAATTTAATTACAAATCAAGTTCTTATTCTTAATGCAATTCCTTGATCTTATTCTTCCTTCATTAATTAGCCATTGTAGTGTGAGTTTAATTAAGTCATTTTTTCCTTCTCTTTATTCTCTCATCTTTTTATTCATTTTCTTAATTTTACACGATGAGAAAGTCCTCTTAATTGAGGCAAGAAACCTATAACACATTTGCTCGTACCATCTTGTTTGTGTATATTTTCGAGAAAATAGCTGTCAATCCAACTGCACCTATTAATAAGGTTCTGACATAATAACAAATTTATGGTTTTCAATTTTTTGTAAAAAATAAATTGACAAGACACAAAGTGGGTCTATTGTCAAAAATCTTATTCCTGAAGTTTTGGCTGCGTCAGATCCATACCCCACATCATTACTCTTTTCCATTTATGTTTTTATATTTTATTAATGACTATCTGGATTTTTTTTTTTGTTGTATGGGACTAAGTGTCACACCCCAACCCGCCCCGACGGGCTAAAACACGTGTAACAAAAGACTACCAATAACAAAACACCCCTTAATAACAATAAAACAAGAGTTAAACATAGTAAAAGGAATTCGTTACCTTAAAACAACACAAGGGTAAAATTTTCATTAAGAAAATGTGCCAACATTTATATCAAAAGATAGTCATGCGAGTCTCGGTTCCAACGCAAAAAATGGCGCACGTATCCGAATTTTCTAGAAAGAGTTATATCTGTTTCCGTAAAAACCGACAGGCTGAGAATATACCTGCGGATTCCCTATTTCATAGCTACCAACTAAACAATAAAACAAAATTAAAGTTTTAAAATCGTCGAATGGTACTTGGACAGAGTTCCTTCTATTACAGCACCATTCACTCCGTTAAACACGAATTAAAATACCAAAATATCACCAAAACACTTGAAAATACTTTCAAAACTTCAAGAACATGTCCCTAATACATATTCAAACATATTCAACCATTTAAAGATGATTATAACTCCACAATTCATATTACAAGAATTTAATATAAAACCAAGGCATAAAATTATCTCTAAAACTCCAAACACCAGAAATGTAACTACTCATCTAAACTCATTTACATATGAACATATTAAACATTAACCATTAATCTCAAGCTATCCCAGAATCCCTACAATTCAACGCTTCCCACTGTGATGCTCGTCCGAACCTGCATGGTCATTAGCCACAAAATCAACTAAGCTTTCGCTCAGTGAGTGTAATACTAATCATGCAATTGGAGTATTTAATGTATCATAAACACAAATTAAGCATTCACAATAATAAATGATCGCCGACGTGTCAAGTAATCAATCACCATCGTATTGGACCCCTGATTCCGGGCCTTTCTCACTTTATCGTCGCTTTAAAAAGCGATATCACACACTCTCATGTGACCGAAGTCAATTCACTATGGTCATCACCATCGTCCCCTTTTCTCTGAGGAATTCATCCCCTTTTCTCTGAGGAATGACGTCCTTTCAATATGGGCTAAATAATGGTGATCATCACTTGAGACCTTTTGACCCAAATAAGCACATAAGCAACTAAACATGTCAATATAGCAATTCAACATTTCAAATATGTTAATTGCTAATTAATAACATACTTTTCCACTTAATCACAATTAAGCATTTTAAAGCATTTAATAGCAATAAATCACATTAAACATCCAATTTTGAGATTAGGACACTCACGTCACGAATAAGTCCAAATAAGCCTTGAAATCCCAATTTTTTCCTAAATCCAGCCCAAATATGAACCTGTAGTTAATCCTACACAATTTTGGTAAACTATATGTTACCAACCCATTTGGGTCACAAAAATTCTATCGATTAAACTCAAAATGAATTGTACCATAAGGTTTGGCTTAACCTCATGAGTCCAAATATGACTTATGTTTTGGGAACGGACGTCGTACGGTGAAGAAACGTCGAGGAAACGGCGACAGAAGCTTTTTTTTCCCTCTTCTTTTCTCGCAGACTCTCTGTCTATATCTAATTCTTTTGTTTCTTTTAAAACAAAGGATGAGATCGAGAGATGCTACGGTGCATCTCGGTTTATATGAGCTTAGCAACACTCACACTAATATCCCGAAAAGTTTCTAAAGTCTTATTATGAAACATCCTAAACTTTATATTAACTACCAAATATCTAAGGGGGTATGTGTCTATGTCACGTATGGGTCCCAAAGGTGGTCCCAAATATTTTATGAAGTTACTACTTAGCCTACTAATTATGAACCATATTCCAATTCGCCCTCACACGGGTACCCAAATTGGCACCATAAAAGGTCATAACTAGTAATAAAATATTCAAAACAATTACACAATTATTCATTTAATCACATAAATGTAACTAAATGCAATTTATCTAATCTAGACCTCCCCTGGGTCCCATTTAACATATGTCCAACTGTGCCCTTATCAAAGCACTTATCACATCGGGGTAACTGGAATTTACTCAAATGTCACATGTAATTAATTATACTAATTAATGCATGAAAAATAAATACTCCATTACTTCCATTTTCTGGGTACGGATATTACACTAAGAGTGTAAACAAGCTGAGTCGCTCAATAGAGCTCGTGAACATAATTGATTGAGGCTCGTGAAAAAGCTTATTAATAGGCTCGATAAAAAGCTAAGTACTGACTTATATATATATATTACAAAACTATATAACTTTAGAGAGAAAATGAAAAACCTCATAAACAGTCTTGATACATGGCTTGTATACTGAACTCTCTCTATATATTTATTATTAAACTATAAAATTTTAAAAGGCTAGTGAAAAAACTCGCGATACCTTAAAAAGCTCATGAAATAACTCGCAATCAGCTTCGGTCGTACTCACCCCTAGATGGGACTTATACATGATATGAGAACTTCATCACCAGCCCTTCCCAATCACATGTATTTGACTCATAGAGTGTATTATTAATTGAAACACTACCGACCTTAATTTATTACGTGTTCCCCATTTCAATCGATTAAACCCCTCTTCAATCGATCGAGAATACTTCAATCGATCGAACTTCACTCTCTTCAATCTATTGAGATGACTTCAATCGATCAAACCAAACCAAACTTGGATGTTTCCTTTAAGTTTATAATTCATAATGCGTAGTTGTTTAATTGATGTTCCATATTATGGATTACGGAGGTAATGTGATATGATAATGAGACTGAGATAATATGGTGAGAAACGTAGTAGGGTTTGGAACGTTAGTAATGATACGACGCGATAACTAGATAAGGTTTGAGATATAACGTTGGGTAACATTTGATAACCTAGTGACTGAGTCAGTGGGGTGTTAGTTACTTTGAATGTTGTATTAGTCGAGCTGATGATTGGCTAAGGTTGAATGCGATAAGCGAGTAAGAAGAATTTGACTAGGATTGTGGAACCTATGGGTGCACAATACTTGCAAGCGTTCTTAAAAGCGATGAACCGTAAGAGTTCTTAAAAGTGGTGAACAAGAGTATGGTTACATCCATAGACCAGTTGTTATATTGGAACGATGTATAATGCTCGAAAGAGTTCTTAAAAGAGGTGAACAGTAAGAATTCTTAAAAGCGGTAAACAAGAGTACTAGTATGTCGTGATGATATAATCAGTTCGGTATATTTAGTTGGGATTGGTACAATCAATCTTAGATTTGAAGACGATGAGAATCGGATAATGATTGTTCTGAATAAAAGAGGTAAAGATATTATTAGTATCACTACTTTATATCGTTCATAACTGGTAATTACTTTATACCTGTGATACTGTGGGAGTTTCTTCACTCAGCTGAAGTACGCTAACGGCGTTTATGCCTGGACATTCCCCATCCAGACTACCCTGTCCCTATTAATGCATGTGATGGAGTCTACGATGATGACTACTACCCGAAGTTGGATTATGCCAAGGGTGGCCCCACTACTGATGATTACGCTAGGGAAGATTACTACGCTAACGACTACCCTTACGCCAACTGAAGACTTGAAGATAGATAGTAGTTTATAGTACTACTTTACATTACTGTTGGATTTTTATTAGTTTAACGGGTACTTAGGCATATGTTATCTCCAGACCTGTTGTGATCCTGAGGACCACTCTGATATTGTAATAGATAGAATTGTGATTATATATTCAGTTATTTAATGGTGCTTTTAGTTGGACTAGTACTGTACAGTGAGGATAATTAGTGACATTCACCCGTCATTCCCTATGGATCCAAAAAGGAAATTTATTTTTCTCTATTTTTGCTGCTCGGGGCATGACAAACTTACTCCACTTGGAGTCATTTTTTAAACATGATTTTAGACTTAAATGTGCTTTTGAGATTTGAAAGTTGAAACAAGTATATTGTTGCGAGATTTGAATTGAATAATGCATTCATTCAAAATAATTATGTCACTCGAAATAAAAGTGACATAAATGCAATTTCAAAAGTGACATAAAAAGTATTTTTCCTTGTAGTGAGAGAAGAAAATTTGTACTAGTTTGTTAGATTATTTAGTGGTCGGCCTTAACTTTTATTTATTTATTTTATTTATACAAAGACAGAGTTTCATTCAAACAGAAATGTGAGGAGTTACCCACCACCAAGTGGTGACACTCAGAAGGGTGGGTATCAACCCAAACCTTACAATCTTTATAAACATTTGCTAACTTAGCAAGACAATGAGCAACAGAATTTCCTTCCCTATACGTGTGAACAAAATTCTGAATCCCTAATGAAACAGCGAAGGAATGGATTTCCCGAAGCAAGTGGCCAAAATAGCTTTATCAAAACCACCAAATTTCAATGCTTGGCCTAGCTTAATATGTTATGTTTTCGTTAGTATGATTAAAATACTTTGGACCTTTGATGTGCATCATCATTTAAGGTTTAAAATTTCTTTCACTCTTCATTGATTTTTTAAATTTAAAATTTTAAAAGTTTGCAACTTTCCACACTTTTTACACATTTTGTATTTTTCCCCCGCTCTATGCATCATTCATCATATCTCAACACACACTCCACACACACTCCACACACACACACACATACACACACTCTCTCTCTCTCTCTCTCTCTCTCTCTCTCTCTCTCTCTCTAATTTAAAATGTGTGTCTAAATACTAATATTGTTGAAATTATTTTGATAAATATATGATTAATTTAGGTTTGAATAAACTTTTTTTTAGGAAGACATTGCTTATGTGTTTATGTATTTTGACACGTCATGTTTAGCTTTTACTCTATATGCTAAGAGCTTGTTTGGGTTAGTTTGAAATATTAAGGGATGAAACATTAAGTACTTAAATTGTAAGTGATGAAATATGAAATTTTAAAATTTTCATATTTCATCACTTAATTTTCAGTTTTATCAAACGTATCCAACGAATTTGTATCAGTTTGAGATACAATGTCATCCTAATAACTGAGATAATTCCTTGCTTTTGAGAGTGGTTATTATTTGCCAATTTAGTACTTTGTAAGTTTTCAAATTGTTTAAATAGCAAAATCGTCTCTAAATTTGCTCATTCATTTCAAGAGAAATATGAGATAAAATTCAAATGTGAGTGGAAACATTGCAAGCGCAGCATAACCCAATTAAGTGTGTACTTATTTTTTTCTAGTGCATGTAATAATGTATCACTCAATTTTCCATTAAAAAAAATGGTAATGTATCATTCAATTGAAAATGCAACAATCTATTGCAAACTTTGTGTAAACTACTCTATTGAGTAAAATCACTAAATGCATTCTATTTCAATACTTGAATATTATGTCATGAACTAAGTCGGAGGGTGATAGGAAGTTGTCCCACATCGCTCAGTTATGGGCTGGATGGTGTGTTAATAAACTTGTGGGACATCCTCCCCTTGCAAGCCGGTTTTCAAGGACGAGTTTTTCCCATGGGTTTATGACATAGTTTAAAATTTTTAGCAGTTAATTTAAAAATAAAAGAGAATGTTAATATCACAAAAAAGCGTCTTCTAAGTGTTTGTACCATAAAATAAAAAATGAGGTGGGTCCACACAAATCTGAAGGGGGAATTACACATGGGATATTTATAAAACCAAACTAATGCGGGAAGCAGGCTGATGCGGCATAACAAGTGCTATAGCCCAGTGTGCATGTCATGTCAATGGCAGAACGGTTATTGGCGGTTATGTTGAGTCAGGAAAGCAACACGTGTAACCACAGGGATAGTGACATGTGCGGTTATGGTTAATTGAGACCCGTTATTCCTAATTCATGGAGATAATGGGTGGTTTCCCGATTGCTCAACAGGGATTATGATCACTGTGATCTATTTAAGGAAGAAGAAAAGAAGGAAAAGGGATCCAAAAGATCAATAACTCTAGCATTTTAATACTGTTTACTGTATCTTTTCTTTATCTTTCAATTTCAGTTCATGTTCTTGTTTTAGGAGATTCATAGTAAAATCCAATTAGAAGGCGTGATTACCACTTTTGATTGAACTCAGTTTATAAGATATTTAATGAAAATCGAGATCTATTATTTCTTTTACTAATCTTGGTGTTTCTCACATCTCAAATCTTTAATATTTGGTTAAAGTAATTTGAACCTATTAAAAGAGGTTACACAGATCAGTGGGCCTATCCCAATTGGTCTTACGACTCTTACCCCATCTCTCCCAAGTGGGAGGTGGGGGGTTCGATTCCCCTCGTGGGGAATCGGGGGTGTTGTTTACCCCTCAGCCGTCTATGGGGGGAAGTCCCTTTGAAGTGGGCCCGTGGCCCCCCCTGGCTGTTTGCAGTATGACTGCAAGTGTGTGTGTGGCGCCTGCGAGTGCTTTGACCACTAGCAAAAAAAAAAATTAAAAGAGGTTACACTCCTCTATCTCTTCACTCGTCTGATTCGTCAAGTTGTTAGTATTTCTAGAGAATTACAGATTTCAGCCATACACTAACTTTCATAGACTACCAGTACCACCAAACAATTTTGGTGAAAACACAACCCCCAGCTTCGGCAGCCAATAGAGCATCAATAGGCTACATCACTGGGGGGGCTTATTCTAGGACAATGGACAAAAATATCAGGACGCCCAAAAACCTAAGCATAGAAGGACATTGGACAATAAAAAAAAGGGGAAAATAACTTTTACCCCATCTGGTTACACTTATTTTCTCATAATCCATGTGATTCATTTTATAACACTTAACCCCCTGTACTATGGACTGAAGTGAGACTGATAACTTTTCTAACGGCAGTCCCACTTCAGTCATTAGTACATGGGGGTTAAGTGTTACAAAAATGAACCACAGGGGGTTATGAGAAAATGATTGTAACCACAGGGGGGTAAAAGGTATTTTTTTCTAAAGAGTATGTATATGGGCTTGGGGGTATTAACGTTGTAGGTAATGGTTAACAGCTCACGTAGTTTGACCAACACATGTTAACAACGACTCCAAGTGTATTCAATATCGTCACCAAGTAATGGGCCCACTCAGAATAACTATCCAAAGCCCACTCCGCAACAAAACAGGGCCCCACCTCCGCAGAGCCCACTATGAAACTCCACGACTGAAAAAGGGCAGCCTCGAGCAGCTCACTCCAAAGCCCACCCAGAGCAGTCACCCGAGGCCTACTACGGTAGAGCCCACCCAAACAAAGAGAAGGAAAGCAAAATGGGCCCATTCCACCTACTGCCCTCCCCGCTCGATACACCACCGCCCATTCGACACGTGGATGTTGTTTAAATCCATCTATCGCTAGTCTAAAGCCATGACGTCGAATGACCATCCGCGTCATCGATTAAGCCATGGCGTCGAATGACCACTCACCACAAATCAACCATCGCTTGTAGTCACCACTTGTTCTCAAGCCAGCTTACAAGGAATCTCTCCTCCGCACCCAATGAACACTTCATTACAACACAAACGCACATTCACAGGTGGATTTCTCACCCTTGGTCAGGAAGCAGTACCAAGGGTGGCTATGACCACTGGGAACTTGAGAGTTCATGGTTCGGTGGCTAGAACCAGGGGTAACTCCCTATCTCAACGCCTCACAGGCTGGATAGGGTTGGTCCCAAAGAGAAAGAGAGACACGTGGCCACCAATCACGTGCCCTACCCCTTTAACCTCCCAACCAATTAGAAAAGCCCATATCCTAGCAACCAGCTGAAACCTTTGACTCTCACCCTGCCCAGTCACTCCAACCTCGCTGAGTATTCTGCGAACCAATAGCAGGGTCTCGATATCCTCTCTGCTTAAGGGTCTGCACCAATGGCTTTAGCTTCTGTACTCACCCTTGCTTAGCCCTCTGGAAGCCACAGAAGTATGATCTCGAGAGCCTCCATGCTTAACCTTCTGCACCAATAAAACCATTTCGTTCCCAGTGACAATACATTTCGACGAACCAATAAGAAAAGCCTTGACACCTTGCCCCTTCGCTGCATCTTCTGCACCTATAGAACTCCTTCACTTTGTCTCCCTCCCTTTGACCAACCAATGACATCGGCTCACCCTCACAACGACAATACCTCGTCTCACCTCCCCAATACATCGACTTGTCCGCATCCCCATTTAATAATGTCAACTACCTTAAACATACGCATTTAAGTCCCTACCTACCTCAAACAGGGCAACCACTCCGAAGATGCCAACTCAGCCACCCCAGCTGTGCCAAGAACCTCACAAACCCTGTATAAATATCAACCTCATTCAATACATCCAACAACCGGAGCTCAACCTAGAGTTTAAGCCTTAACCCAGTCTTGAGCTGCAATCCTAAGCACTTAAGACCTTCACCATCCTCCTCAAAATCTTCGACAAGACATAATTCTCAGTCATTACTCAACTTTCCCCTACCTCTCCTCTAACCTCACGGAATAACTCCCTCCCATACACCAGTCTCCAACCAATAACCAACCCTCTACTGCTTTCTCTCTCTCTTATTTGGGACTACTCTGGTTCTCACTCGAGCCATACACTCTCCAAGTCTCACCATCTTTGTTTACATATATTTATTATTATTATTATTATTATTATTATTATTATCTTACCAAACTCTCACTCTTACTTTCCACCGCACATCACTTGTTGCTCCACTTGGCACTAACCAGCTTACGTGTTATACCATCCCTCATATATCATCCACATCGGATAAAGAACTCACACAAACGTCATTTCCTTTTTTTCCGTTAGAAAAGTTATCAGTCTCACTTTAGTCCGTAGTACAGGTGGTTAAGTGTTACAAAATAAACCACAGGAGTTATGAGAAAATGGGTATAACCACAGGGGGTTAAAGGTAATTTCCCCTAAAAAAAATATCAAGAAGCCCAAAAATTATTTTACTGGGCCGACATATTGAAACGATCTTTATTTTCCCTCCAAAGCCCAAAAAAAAAAAATTTGCGCCATTATCATTTTTCAGGGTTCGAAGCTTTTTTCTCACTTTACCACTGTCCTGTCCTCGTCAGGGTTTTTCATCTCTCTCTCTCTCTCTCTCTCTCTCTCTCTCTCACCACCGTAAGCCCTAAACTATGGAGGTTCTAGGTAAAGTAAATTACAGACACCAACCACTTCTTCTCTCAATCCACCACCGTCCTTCATTCTCAACACCCATTTCTTCTCTCTCCTTCAGAACCCCATTACTGTCACCGTCGCTCAAATACCCATTATCGTCATCAATCAAAGCTTCCTCATCTTCATCACAATCTGAACCACTCCCTCCAAACTCTAAACTCCCTAAACCCCAACTCTTCAAAACCCTAAACCCCTTTCCATTCTCTCTCCTCAAAACCACTTTCATCGCTGCCATCACCGCCACCGCACTCTTCTATGCCCGCTTCAACCTCAAACCCCTCATCGCCGGCCCCATTTCGCCTCCACCCACCACCGCCCCGACTGAACCCATTTCGGAGGAAGACAAAGACAAAGAGAAAACCCTGGAAGAGCAAGTAATTTCTCACCCCGACGATGTTCAATCGCTACGAAACCTAATGGAGGAGAAGATCAAGGCTAGAAAGATTCATGAAGCCGTCAGCATTATCGATCAGTTGATCAAACTCGAACCCAACGATAACGAGTGGCCTTTGTTGAAATCCCACATGTACTGTTACAGCGGAGAGCTTGAATTAGCCAAATTAGGGTTCACTGATATACTCTCGAAAGACCCTTTTCGCGTCGAAGCTTATCACGGGCTTGTAATGGCGGCATCGCAGGGGGAAAATGGCCGTGAGTTGAAGCAAATTGAGAAGAAGATTGAGGAGGCATTGGACTTGTGCAAGAGAGAGAAGAAGAAGGAGGATTTGAGGGACTTCAAGCTTTTGATTGGGCAAATTCGGGTTATTGAAGGGAATTACAATGAGGCATTGAAGGTTTATCAGGAGCTTGTGAACGATGAGCCGAGAGACTTTCGGCCGTATCTGTGCCAAGGGATTATATATACTCTGTTGAAGAAGAAAGATGAGGCTGATAAGCATTTTCAGAAGTATCAGAGCCTTGTTCCAAAGGGGCACCCATATGCGCAGTTTTTGGATGATAATATGATTGCTACAAAGGTCTTTGCACAGAAGGTGGAAAATGAGAGACTAGCAGCCTCAAGGAGATGAGACAACAAGGTCTTTTTTTGGTTACTCTACTCTTTTGGTTTTTCATTTATGCTTTTGGGTTGGTAATTTACCATATGAGTTTAGGGAGGTAGTTTAATATCTAAACAAACCAGAAAAGGTGATCAAAGAGTTTTTCTGCTTGAATGAAGGTTTGTCAAGTTGTCAAATTGTTATGAAGCTATATTGGGTGGTTATTTTATTATTTTTTTTTTAGAAGATATTGGGTGGTTATTGGTTATATATGATAGAATGCAGTTTTTATTTGAATTAAGCAAGTGTTAGTCTAATGGGCCCCTTTAAGTCCTTTTGTGTTATGCGCCTAACTCTGAGAGAGAGAGAGAGAGAGAGAGAGAGAGAGAGAGAGAGAGAGAGAGAGAGAGAGAGAGAGAGAGAGAGAGAGAGAGAGTGTGTGTGTGTGTGTGATAGATAATGGCAACAATTACAACAGGTGGTGGTTAAAATGTGAAATACCTGCATTACATAGTAACATGTGTTGTAGTCAATTTTTTTTTTAGTGAATGCTACATTATATGAATTCACTTGGTTAAAAACTTACAGAAAACTCCTATAAAGACGAGTATGGAACCCATACAATTTTCAGTTGAAGCCTTGTGAAAAAGGGGATGTAATATTCTATTGCAGTAGTTATATCTTTTTTGTCAATAGCCACTACAATTACAGGCGACTTACATGTTATTCGATTTTAGTTTTTGTACTACTTAACAAAAACTTTGCATTCAGGATCCTTTTGAGCCCACTCAGCTTGTAATTCATCAAAACTTGCTTCTCCTATTTGATTTGGCTTAAGTCATTGCATAAGTTCCTTAGTAACCACCTGGATTGAAACACCTACCCTTTGGATATCTGTTCCTTCTTAGAGAGTAGCCTGGCTGCACAGCAGCAGGAATGTATGCAGTTTGACTGTAGCTTCACGCATGTTGTTTCGCTCACGCCATCACTGCATGCTTTTTAAAGTCCATCTCCTTCATCCAAAGGTTATAACTTAAGACCTCTTTCTGTTATTTAACTCACATAGGACCATGGTAATTAACTATTTTTTGTTCGTAATGTCGCTGTGTAATATGGACCTAATGATTAGGGTTTGCATTATTGAGAGTTTGACATAGCTGATATGAAGGTTTATTAAATAATGGGTGAAAGGTTGCAGTAAAGTTTCTTCGCCATACATGAACAATTCTTGGAGACTCTATTAGGGGGGGGGGGGGGGTGATTGGTGTAGAGTTTGAAGTGATATTTTCAGGAGAATTTCGTAGCATTTTTGAACCTTGTAAGTTGTTTGGTTTAGATTGGTGAAGGGAATTACATTGTTAGGTGCTTGGAAACCAAAAAGTTAGTCACTATGCCATTAATTTGGAGTTTTTCTGCTTCCTTGTATAAGGCTAAAAGCCAACAGCACAAGTTTGTGCTGGGAAGAAAATGGGTTATGTGCTGAATGAGAAGTTTCAGGTAGTCTGGCAGGATTAAGGCGGTTCTTAATATGCAGAACTCCATATATATATATATATATATATTCCTATGTACTTCATTGTCTTCTTATTATGTTTGTTTAGTGTAGTAGTAAATGCAGCATTGCGGGTCATATCATTATCAAACGTTCATAGTATCATCATTAATGCTTGTTCAATTTATATTTTTTTCCTCAATGCTTTTGAAGAAACCTTATCCTCTTGTCTAGTACTGTATTTTTCTTCTTACTGATATTTGCCCCTAATATAATTAGCCTTTGATATCCTTGACCATGTTGGACATATAAAACAGTCTTCTATTGTGGAAACTTGAGTTTGGTAGTGAGACAAGGGAAGTGTACAAGTAATTGAGTGGTTTGATTTTGTATTCATCTTGTATTTGAAGCCAAATGGATGCAATAGAACTGAATATATGTCACATCTAGAAGTTTTATTTAGCCAATATTGCAAGTTAAATCATTCTATTCCTATAGCTAAAAGACATTGAGGTGATAAACTAGGAATTTAGAGGTTACTTGACTCTTGGTTGTCCTTGTTTTTTGTCAACTTGAAGGAAGCTTTGAATTTAAAATTATACCATCCTCTTTATACTATAGCTTTAAATACCTCATGTGCATGTCATTGTTGAACCAAGTACAGGGGTAAGAAAATATACCACTCATTTGTCAAGTTTCATGAATGTTCATTTGCTATCAGTTCATTTGTGACAATGGGTATATGCTAAAACTCGGCTAAGTGAATATGCCATTTGATCCACATCTCATATGCAGGTTGCTTTTGTTCTCTTTTTTTCTTGGTTATTTTCTCCAATCTTCTGATGTGTCTAACATCGTTTATTTTCTGTGTGAATTCGATGTGCTAGAGAACTCATTATGTTGGGGGCTTCCCATTTGTACCTTTAGTTATAAGAATACACCAGTTTTAGAATTGTTTTTGGATTGAGCAATAACTCCCACACATACAAAACGTTCTCTATCAAATACTCGAATTTGTAGAATCAGTTTACTTCTAAGTCACAGGATCGGTTCTACACCTTTCCAAACTCGGCATTCTTAGCTAAATCCCATCCCGAAATTTGACTAGACTGGCTTCAAGCTATTGGTAACCACAGGGCCTGTTGGGGAATGATGGAAATAGAGGATTAGGATCATAATCTCACTTTTGTTTGATTTTTATGAAAATCAATGTCATATTGGTCCGATAAAGAAGCAATTCTTGAGACATTTTTAAGCCAAAACAACTACACAAACGGAGAGCTATTAAAATTGGTTCATGGGTTACCCATCAACTTCAAACAAACAATGTTATGTTAGTCGGATAAAGAAGCAATTTCTCTGGTTGTTTGAAACCAGAGAAATTGACTCCGAGTTACCCAAACTACACAATGTGCATCATTGGATTCTATTTCGAGGTCAATGCTCTTTAATTGGATTCACATTTCACCTCTTGAGTGTAAGTCCAACCGATTGTTTAATCCGTCTCAGTTAGTAGATCAACTGTGTAACAGAAGACGAGATTGAATAACTATTTAATCTGAAATCTAATACTCCAGCCTCTGGGTGCGAGTTAGAACGGGAATTCCGATTCTTATTTTGGCAACATAAAAATAAAAGGGGAAATTACGTTTTAGTCCATTTTAGAATAGTTTTTAAACAGTAAGTCCAACAACAACAAAATTTTAGGTAAGGTCCCTCACATATAACACTACTTTTGACTGTCAAAAGTTGCTCAATATAACTTTTGGGGAATTGCAAATTTCTGTGATTGAATAAATATTTTGAAAATTGGACTGCCATGGAATCCTAAAAAATACCGAGTAACGGTTCTCTGTTTCAATCATTGATTCAATTGAAACTACACCGTAATTATGTAATGTCATATTTGCGTAACAAATTTTAATAGCAATCTAAAAAAAAAAACTAATGTTCACTGTTTTTTCTTTCCAATCACCGATTTTTTAAAAATATAATGGTTTAAAAAAATCTGGCTTCCGGTTCAAACAGCATCATTTCCTTGACCAGTTGAACTGATCTAAGTTTTAAAATGTTGAATTGAATCATAAAACTGGTTTTCCAAATCGTTTCGAATTAATTGTTGAAGTTTCATAACTACTTATGGACTTGAGAAAGTTTTTTACCAAGGGGCCTCTAGTGGATACAGGAAGGATCACCTGAATTAATGACCAGAAGGACAAGGGTGGTCCTGTGCACAATTGATGGATGTGAATCAATGAACTGTTTCTTCAGCTATTATTGGAGATTTTAATTTGATTTTGTACGCTCGGCTCACCCATCGTTGGAACTTGAAACTTGAGCCTTTGAATTTTTGTATGTACCTTCCTAAATTTGGGGCATTTTTGAAGGAGATTGGTATCAACTATCAAGTCTTTGGACTTCCATTAATGGTGTTAGTTTTTAGGACCTTAATCAAGAATCCAAACAACCTTAAATAGAATAATCCATTTAGCCCAAATTTTCTTATTTATAGCTGTTAGGCGTAGTCCTAGAGAGAATATTTATTGAGCACTATTAGATCCACACAGTGAACCACACACTTTTTCCACACATAGCTTTAAATATTTGTATATTGTGTTGTTTAAATTTTTTACACTTTTTTGTACTCCACTTATACAGCACATGTTACATACATTTAACGCTGTGTGTGAAAAAAGTGTGTAGTTCACTGTGTGGGTCTAACATTTTCCATATTTATTTATTAGGTCGGAACTAGAAGTTTGCAATTCGGGCCGAGTTACTAGGTCTAGGATATTCAATTCGGCAACAAGGGGGTTTGGGACAGTGTCCAGGAGGCAATATATATAATATATATATATTTAGATCTATTTCTACATATTTATGATTTCGGGTATAATTTTTTGAGTCAAAAATATTAGAGTTTTACCATAGGAAGTTTTTTTGCTCATTTTGAGAGTAAAGAGGTTTGGTGCAATCCTTATTGCATGTTGTAATACTTTGTCTTATGGTTTACAACAATGAGTATTATAATTGTATATACGCATGGACTATTTTATAAAAGTTAAAAATTTAGATGTGCCAAATATGTAAATTAATTTTAAAATTTCACAGACTACATAGATTTGGGGCCTTTTTAAAGGAGATTGGTATGGTGTTAAGTTGCAGGACCTTAATCAGGAAGCTCAAGTCAAGTCCAACAACCTTAATAGGATAAATCCCCAATTGTCACATTTATGGCTAACCTCAAAAGTTAACCCTAGTCTTAGATAGAATATTCGATGGGTTTATCATGCATTCATGGTGTCAATGTGTGATTCATGAATTTTGATTTAAAAAATAAATAAATATTACGAACACAAAATTTATTTATTTAATTTAATTAAAAAAAAATTTTGAAGTTTGGTTTTCGAGTAAAACAGTGAAAAAATTAGAAGAAAAACAAAAACAGGGTGCAAAATAGAATTAACTCCTTTCACTTCCTTAACTGCTCACTACTCAGATCTTTTTACACATCAAACTTTTCAATTATTAGGATTATTTGTAGGTAGACAAAGCACTATTAAAAATAAAAAATAAAAAATAAAAAAAAAGAAAGTTGTCCCTCTTTCTCTTATATTTCCTACATTTTTTTCTTCTCTAAGTTTGCGTATCAAACGTAGCATCGATCTATTCACTGTTAATTCATTTGAAATTTACGAACGTCATAAACATACTGGAAGTCACGTGAAATGATTTCTTCTAGATTTCATTAATTTAAGATCAACACGTTTCTAGCAAATTTTTGGTTAAGAGTGGGGAATTTGGACTGAAACTTGGCATGTGGTTTCTCTTAATTGGTTCTTATCAAAAGGTCTCAGGCTTAACCCCTCATAATTAGAGTTAAAGCCTACTATAGTTAGCTCAATGTTTAGGTGGCATTTCTTGTCTAAATTATGGCCATTCGAGAGGACATTATTGTGAGTTTGGACCTACAATTAACCCACTTTAATTTAAGACAATTTGCACTTTTACTTTTCCTTTAATTATTAGCTTTAGGTCAAAATTATTCAGTTAAACAGCTCCATCCTCTCCAAAGACTTACCTTTCTTTTTCTTCTGTTTGCCAAATATTAAATATTATCATCCATGAACTTTATTAATACCATATATCATGCTAACTTTAGGGTTAGGTTTTCTGGAAATTCAACCAGAATTTTGAAAATAATTTAGTTTATACCGATGATTGCACCTATCTCCGGTATGACTAGCAGTGTTAATTGTGACCTTTTTTTTTTTTTTTTTTTTTTTTTGGGGGGGGGGGGGGGGGGTTGGTATTAGTGGTGACAATATATGGGAAAGGGGAATGAGATTCAAACTCCGAATCTATGTATTAGAGGAGACTTAAATATGTCAAACTCTTTGCCACTTGAGCTATGCCAACCTATGTGGCATTTGTTAGAATTTTAATTGTTGCTAATTAATTGGTAGTTATTTTTTAAAAAGTGTTATTTGCTAGTAAAATGGTTAATTAAAATAGATAGTATTATAGTAATCAAGTCATATTTTTTTAGGAGACATTACATTTTACCTCCCTGGACTTTGGCCTTCTGGCACATTACCTCCTTGGACTTCAAAAAGCTACACTTAACCCCTTGTACTTGTGGGTTAAGTGTAATAGCTAGTTTGTTTTTTTTGTGTGTGTGGTTAAATCTAACTACAGAAGGCAAAAGACAAACATAACCCTTAATTAAATCTAAATCATACTTATTAGGGCCGAGTGTTTTTGCAAAAATGAAAAATTGGATCGTAGGCATTGAATTTTGACGGATATCTCTCTGTCTCTAAGCAACTTTATATATATATATATATATATATATGCATATACCATATGTCTTTATGTGAATGAAGAATTTACAGATATGAGTTGGATCATTACTCCTAGTAGCTAAAAGAAAGTTTGCAGCTTCAACGAACATATACATACCCACCTTTCTTGTAAACCAATATTGGGTTAGACCCTTTATAATTTCTAAATTCAATTAAGAACGGAATTCAATATCACCAAAGAGGATGAAGAGGACGAATGGTTTTTATTTGTGGGAGCGAACAATTTCGAATTGTAGACACGGAGAAGGGGTAATTACAAAATTGAAGCTAATACACGTAGATTGAGATACAGAGAGATCGGAAGTAATTTTCGGAAATGAGCCACCGGCGGTGGGCAGTGATGGTTATACACACACACACACACACACACATATATATGTACATATAGTGACGGCTATACACGGGCGCGGGCACACACACACACACATATATATATATATATATTTGTACTATATATTTATATGTGGAACTATTGTTGTACATGTACCTATAATGGTTAACAGATCTTGGCTTCACCACCATAAGAGTTAGACGGTGATACAGAACATTTTTTCTTTGGAGGTTCAGCCATTTTTGGAGAGACAGTAGTATTCAGTGGGTTGTGTTTTACGGAAGGGAAGATTTGAAGGCTTGGAACGTGGAAGTGTGTCTTCCAACCAAAGACACCAAGGAGGAAGATGAGGCCCGTGAGGGCATATATATAGGTCAACGTGGTTTTAATTTAGGTAGAAAATGTTTTCATAAACTCTAGATGCATTGATTGGCGCGCGTGTCACAAAAATTGTTAGATTTGACAAAGAAACTAACGGTTGCACTTTGACCACAGGAACAAGAGGGTCAAGTGTAGCTTTTTAAAGTTCAGCGAGGTAAAGTGCCACACAGTCCAAGTCCAGGGGGGTAAAGTGTAATTTCTCCTATTTTTTAGTAACTTGTTATGTGTGTATGTTAGAAAATAAAAATAATAATAATTTATGTGTGTATGATAAGACCAAATCACTTGGTCATATTATAGAACTAGCCACTAACCCATTCTATGTACGGGTTGTACGCCTGATGAACCTATTATTAAATAGCTTATAAAAATACAAAAACAATTTAACTAAACTGCTTTTAAGAAAAATAACATTATTCTTGAATCTTATTGAAGCAAAGAGATCATCAAACCATAACCATTGAAATAGCTTTTCAAGTAACAATGCAGAATTTCACTTTACACTAACAAAACCATACTGATGAACTTAAAACACAAACTTAAAATAGTGATAAAGCAAAAAATTATTCAAATATTTTAGCAAACACAACAATCATTATGGGGGAGAGAAGCATAAAACCTTGCATTAATTATTGTTGTGCTTGGGTATATGTTCTTGATGAGCTGTCAAGATTGAATTAGAGGCATATTAATTAAACCCTCTATACTGACGTCCAGTTCAGAACTGATCAATTGTGTATAATGGTGGCTTTGAGTGTAAATTTTTGTAAGCAGTCTATTGAGATTTTGTTTAGCATAGATTATTTTGAGTTTTGATTACTTTATAAAATATATGTTGGAATGATCATATATATATATATATATATATGTGTAAACTGTAGATGTCATTTAAGAGGAAAGAAGCGCAAGAGTCACATGTTTGATAAGCGTATTCAAACTTTTCATACCAAATTCAATGGAGGTAGATGAAGAGTTGTGCAATAAGTGAGAACATGCCATACCATTTGGGAAATTTAGAAAATGACATGACAAAAATAAAAAAATATATATAAAATGCCAAGTGGCATAGGTTAGAGAAGAGAATTTAGCTCTCTTTTTAAATACTAGTATAGATGACCCATGGTTCTATGAGGAATTTTGTTATTTAATTTGTGATCAATGGCTAATACGGCTACTTAATAATCAAGTATCAACCCATGTTTAGACCATCTCTATTGGATATGCTATATTTCATGATATTGCCAAATTATAGCATGATTTTGAAAAATTTTTCCAATGGTATGCCAAAGCTCATGCCAAATTATAGCAATTTTATATCTTGTACCAAATTTGGCATGACCTTTGGCATTGCTATAATTTGGCATAATATTTGACACATCATTGGAGATGTATTTTTGAAGGGTCATGCTATAATTTGGCGCGCCAGCAGGGCAATATCTTAACTTTTTCCAATACAAGGAAAGGAATAGCATTTCATTTAGCATGTACCATTGGAGCTAGGCTTGTAAACGGATCGCATATGGACAGGATCGGACAGATCCGGATCCATATCCGGCAAACATATTTTAGTCCGAATCCGATCCGAATATCCGACAGATCTGTGAGCTTTGTCCCGTATTCGAATTTGCTAAGATTCGGATATCCGGTCCGAATATCTGATTCGATCCGAATAGAAATCCTGCTTGTAAAAATGTAATATTACTCATTTTTCACAAATTTCATATAACAATACTAGTGTTATTTTCACATTCTCATTAGTACCATCTGTCTATCGTTGGATTAAAAGAATCAAGGGTAGAGATTTTTTCTAACATATATTATAATATATATATATATATATACAAATACAACACATTACATATCACAAATTCGGATCGGGTCTTAGACGGATCGGATATATTAAATCCATATCCGGACCGTTTTTATACAACTCTATTCCGATATGGATCCGGATCTGAATCTAAAAAAAGGCTCAGATCCGTCTAACTGAGCAGGATCCAGACCAAATCCAGGCCTAGACCCGATCCGTTGACAGGCCTAATTGAAGCACATATGCTAAAGCATAGCAATTTAGCACTATAGCAATGCCAAAATATAGGTTTGGCATGAAAAAAAATAGCATTTACTATTAGAGATGCTCTTAGTGGACTTTATTACAAAACCAGCTTAGCTCCCTTGTTAAAAAAAGCAATTATGAAAAAATAAAAGGAAAAAAAATGATAACATACAAACACACATCATTGTGATTCAATGGACAAAGTCACAAGTGAATTGACTTCTTTCTCTTTCTTTTTTTCTTTTTTTTTTCCCCACTTTATTGTAGGCATTGGATTACTCTAGGAGAAGACAATGATCTTCTTGTCATAATATGGCCATTTATTTTGGTACCACGCACACTGAAATGGAGGCACTAGCGCCAAGCTAGTCATCATAGAAAATGAGTTGTGGGGACTATGATCCAATGAGGATTAATTGATATAGATATGGTCCCATAATGTACCAAATGGAATTGTGAATGCCAAAACTTATTACCTTCGAATACTTCAAGTGGGTGAAGATTGGTTGTAGACGACAGTAAGATATTTTTGTCAAAATGTTGGTCCACAAAGCACAAATAAAACCCCTCATCCCATTATATTTAATGGTTAATTACAAAGACACCCCTTGTATTTAGACCATTTTTTACTTTCTCCTTATACTTCAATTTGTGTCATTAATACTCTATACTTTGGACTAACATGGAACATTTACCAATTCCAAATTAACGGAATAGAAACTTGTTTAGTGGAATATTTGTCACTCTGACACCCTAGAGTGAGCACATTTTTCAATTTGCCTCCTTGTAGACTTGTTGTCTCAAACATCTTGTGGACCGTTTGATAGTTTCTTTTCCTTACACCATAAAACACCAAAAAAAAAAAATTAATATAAAAAAAATTTGTGATTGTCCAAGACAGAAGCTTGTCCAAGATATTGAAAAACTTAAGTTGTTGCCAAACATGACTTATGTCCGTTAAATTTAACTGATTTACTAACGGTTCACTTTAATCCAAAGTACAGGGGATATTAGTGACACGATTTGAATTATAGCGGGCAAAGTGAAAAACGGGCTAAGTACAAAGGATTTTTTTTTTTTTTGGTAACCGTGGGTGTGCGGGCTAACTTGCGCGCACCTCGACTAATCCCACGAGGCCAGGGCGTCCGAGTGAATCACTTGTGGCCACACCCTTGAGATTCGAACTTGAGACCTCTGAGTATAACACCCAAAGACCTTGTCATCCGACCACAAGTGAAGTGGTTTAAGTACAAAGGATTGATATGTAATAAACCCTATATTTAATTAACCACTCAAATGTATATATAAGTACATATATACATATATTTATATACGAAGATTCTCTTAAGAGGGCACCCTCTCTTTATTAAAGAGAGGGCCTCTGTTTTGGCCGTCGGATCGTGTTTAAAAACTATAAAATGACAAAATTGCCCTTAATGAAAATATGATCCGATGGCCAAAACAGAAGTCCTCTCTTTAATAACGAGAGGGCGCCCTCTTTATAGCCTGACTGTATTTATATATATATGAAAAAGTATATATGACAAGTACATATATAAACAAAAATTCTATGAGGAGGGCGCCCTTTCTTTAATAAAGAGAGGACTTCTGTTTTGATTGTCGGATCGTATTTAAAATAGAAATATACATTTTGATCCCTCAAATTCCAGTCAACAGATAGTTAGTCACTTTGACTTTGTTAAAATTGAAATTCACCCTTAATCAATGAGATAAAACAGGAATTAGTCCTTCCAACAGATTTCAACCATTTTGTTTGGACTATTATACCCTTTTTAATATATTTACATTGATTTAGTTTAGAATTTAATTGGAATACTTCCAATAAATCCAATGTAACCGATGCTTTTTTATAGGGAATAGTTAAGTCATGATTTAGAAAATCATGGACTTTCCTTCAATTGTGGGTAAGTGGATTGATACACTTTTCTCATCAAAAATTTCAATTATCTTTCTCTCTCATTATATCACTATGTCAGTCTCACGGTCTCTCTCTCTCTCTCTCTCTCTCTCTCTCTCTCTCTCTCTCTCTCTCTCTCTCTCTTCTTCAAGCTTTGCTAAAGGAACCACTCTTCCCTATAATGATGGATCGGCTATGCTTCCCATGTGTATTCCTAGCGGCACCAAACAGAGCCAACACCAACACATTCACGGGTCTTGCTAAAGGAGAAATACTATATATGGCTAAAGGAGAAATACTATCATATTATGATGAGAATTTCTCATCAAAGATCATCCCTCTTCTTGGAGGTATTGCTAAAGGAACCACTCCGATTCTTCATATGCAAAAGAACCACGGAAAGATAATTTGGGCAATTTGTGGTTTAGAGGGCATTGGTAAAGTATTACTGTGACTTGATTTTGGAGGTGTTGGATTTGATCCTTTTGACCAGGAGTATCAGCTAGTGGTTTTGTGTGTAATAACCTGCATTTTCATTATCATATTTAAAATTTTCATTATCATTGGCATTATTATATTCAAAATTTAATATATATTGTCTGTTTATATGTTAATTTCGATTCTTATGTGAAAAGTTTAATTCTTGAATAATTGAAATTACTTTTGGGGTCAAAAAGCAATTTTCATAAAACTTGCAATACCTGTGTTAAAATTCAAAACTGTATTTCAAAACGGTGGAATTATTTCTTTTAAACTCAAACTGTATTTTTATGAAATCAGAAAACTATTTCTAACGTTAAAATGAATTCTCTGTATTTTTGTGATAAACACCGTATCACGAAAATACCAGTGTAAGTTAAAACTGACCGCGCAGTGTTAAACTTCCACAGAATTTTGGAAGTAAATGATTGAACAAATTTATTTATACCCAAATTATTATGCTGATGCTTTTCCTTAGGCCTTGTTTGGCAAATGTTGTAGTATGTGTGTTGCCCTTATGCCATAAGCTAGATTACCCAAACACACTTTGACAACACATCATCTCCACCAACCACCTACAATCTTCAGTGGAGCTTTATGTGTAGTGGATACACATCATTTTGCACATTCTTTGTAATTAATGAAAAAGTAATCTTTTGATTGTGCTTTGTTTGGCAATGAGTACCTTGCATGTGTAATTGTTAAGTTTATAGCTTAATTGCCAAACACCCACAAATTGACCCCTATATACTTGGCCCTTGGATCATCCGAGAGTGGTATAACTCCACTTATATGATGAAGAGTTAGTGGGTATCTACACATTATGCACAATCCTATTAATCTACTAATAGTTTAGAAATTAGTGGTTAATTATAAGATTTGTTAAACCAAAGTGGGTTATAAAGAAATCCTAAGAAATTCTTGGGCCCCAAGATCCTATAATTGCTGAGTTTATATATATACACACTTACAACACTCTCATACACACACTCTACACATTCTACAAATTGTAATAGAGAGAATTTTCAGAGAGAAAAGAGAAAGTTTGAGAGTTCAATTTGCTGAAAATTTCTAGAGAGAAGAGCTCCTCAATTTCCATAGCCAAGCTTGTATTGGATTTCTTGATTTGGTTATCTTTCTCAACAAATCTCTTTGCACTTAATCACAGTGAGTATTACTAACTCACTCCAAATGTAACTCATTCCTTATTTACTGATTTAGGTAGTTAATTTTAACAGTAGCAGAATTTTGTTTTCAGATTTTTGTTAGGAAAACGAATGAAATTTAAGGTTCTGCCCGCGTTGTCCCAAATAAAACTCGATTCTGCACACTTTTTGTCTAATGCAATTTTCTCAGATTTTGCACCGTTTGGGCAGAAAATGAGGATTACAGTAGCAGAAAAAGTATATTAGAAATTCAATCTAATATTTTCTCTTTTAATTTTAACAGTAGCAGAATTTTGTTTTCAGATTTTTGTTAGGAAAACGAATGAAATTTAAGGTTCTGCCCGCGTTATCCCAAGCAAAACTCGATTCTGCACACTTTTCGTCTAATGCAATTTTCTCAGATTCTGCACCGTTTGGACAGAAAACGAGGATTTCAGTAGCAGTTTTTAGAATGCTATTAGTTATGTTTAAAATGATTAAGGCAATGAATTACGAATTTTCAATCCCCGTACGCGTATTGTTTCTTTAATTCTGTGAATTCCTTTATGTTTAAAGTTTGATGACATTCATGTGGAGTCAGTTGTACATGCATGGTGAGTGTTGGTAGTGTGTAAAAGAGTAATGATAGTGTGGAAAAGAGTAATGATTGTGTGGAAAGAGTATGAGTTTGAGTTGTGTTTGTGGTTGTGGTTGTGGTTGTAATTGTGGCTGTGGTTATGGTTGTGGTTGTGGATGTGATTGTGGTTGGAGTTGAAAAAGAGGATGAGGGTGTCTTTGAAATGCGAAGGTGGCAAAAATGGACACTCCCTGACGCCCATGGAAGCGTTAAAGTGTGTGAAGCCGAACTTGGACACTCACTGGCACCCATGGAAGTGCTAAAGTGTGGCCTATAGACACTCCCTGAATGACTCGAGTCTGGATACCTGTGTGGGGGTTGCCCCGGTATTTGCATGGCGGTTAGGGTATTCAAAGTGTGAGGCATTGGACACTCCCTGGTACCCCGGACCAAAGTGTGAGGCAAACTGGACACTCCCTGGCGCCCCGTTGCTAAAGTGTGGCTATCTTAGTATTTCAAAGATACCAGGAGTAGGATAGAGGGTTGTTGGGTTTTTGTCGAGAGAAAAGAGTCGGTTAGATGAGATGGTGCATTGTTCTCATACACGGTCACATATGTGTGAATTTATCTTTTAATTATTGTTGTGGTTGTTTTCTAACAAGCTCTTTATCATAAATATAAACTTGTGGTATTTAAATGGAAATGGGAAAAAGGTAAATGGGCATGTTTTTACATTCAAAGCTATGTTTTTAATACTCACCAGCTTCTTGAAGCTGACGGCGTTGATGCGTCCTGGACATTCGTGTCCAGGCTTTGCAGGTAATAACCAAGAAGAACCTTATGATTATGCAAATTAAGATCTGTTGCTGAGAAGAGATGTTACTTTTATATGCTTTATGATTATGTGTTGATTTGGTTTTGAGGATGACTGTAATAGACTGTAAGTTATTGTTTTATTTTCAAGGCGGTCTGTGCCTTAGTAAACCCTGTACTATAGGATGTAATAAGTTAGAGATTTAATTTTTATAAGCCCAGGTTGCCCTACTCTGATTAATGGTTTTATGTTGTTCGACGTTTTGGGACGGAATCGATCCTTCAAACTGTCGCGACCTATGGGTCCATAAAGGAAATTAAACGCTTTCCATATTTATGCTACGTCGGGGCGTGACAGGATTTGGTGGTATCAGAGCCATAGGTTTTCTAGATTGACCAGGCTCAGTTATTCACGCCATAGATTAGTGACATAGGTTACCCTAAAGTTTTACTAAGCTATACAACCAAGTTCTAGTGTTAGTTTAGTTCGGATTACCCTTAGTTCAGAAACTAAAATTCTAAGTTGGTTTTATCATAGAAATGATTACCCGTTTGTCTTGTCACATCGACAAAAATAATAGCAATTTCCATATACCTTCAGACATATCCATTTAGGATTAGTCGAGATAACCATAACTTATGATACCCCTACAGAAAGATAGTAGCCGAGTTTCTAAGGAGTTAAAGCATACCATAGCCCTCATTAATAGCTTAGGCACTGACAAATTTCCTGAGTCAAATCTCGGAATAGTCAGTATGGCCCACAACCAGAGTCTAGAGGATAAGAATACAACCTCTTTACTATTAGACAGCTCTAGTTCGAATACGTGTTATATGTACTTAATATATATTTTATTGTATGCTTATGTGATAATACGAGTATGTGATATAGTGATATATACTATTTTGAAAATTTTTGTCATAGTACTGTTGCATGCATGTTTCTCATTCTACTACCCCTATCATGCATAGAATGGCTGGAAGACCAAGGAGGAACAGAAATCTGATTGAAGGAGCGCCCGAGGCTGCCGACCCCACGGGAATATTTGAAGCTTTTATCAGACGTCTCGAGAGGGTTAGTAATGCGAATGAAAACCAACGAGACCGCCAGACAGGAGATAAGCTGCTGGAGAGATTCCGTGCGCTCAGACCCGAGCAATTTGCGGGTACCACGGATCCCTGGAAGGCAGAACAATGGTTAAGACAGATGGACCGCATGTTTGAAGCTGTCCAATGCAACGAGATGGACAAAAGGAGATTGGCTACTTTTCAACTAACCGACGCCGCTGCAGATTGGTGGGACTCGGTCATAGCCACTATCGGAAACACCGCTGCTATGGGGATGACATGGACGGCGTTCAAAGGGAGATTCCTGGAGAAGTACTTTCCGGCTACGGAGAGGCACAGAAGAGAGAAGGAATTTATGGATCTGACGCAAGGAACCAAGACGGTGCAAGAGTATACCACACAGTTCGAGAGGCTGTCACGGTTTGCCCCGCACATGGTTGATACTGAGGAGAAGAAGATCCGGAAGTATAACCAAGGGTTGGCACCGCAGATTCGTCGCCTGACTCTCGGCCATCTAGACAAGACGTTTGAAGGACTAGTCGGCCTGGCTACCGATCTGGAAGAAGATGCTCGAGTATATCGCAAACAATTTGAATTCCGACCGCCTCAGAGGGGTAATTTTGGGAATAGACCACCAATGAATCGTACCCAAGGGCAGAAGAGGAACTTTGACGGAAGCAAGAAGGCACAAGCTATTACCTATCCGACTCAACCCCGAGTAGGAGAAGGAAGTAGTGGCGTAAAGTGCTTCAACTGTGGCAACCCTGGACATGTGGCTCGGGACTGCAAGGCACCAAGGCGTGCTGCTCAGCCAGGAATAGTCTGTTTCAACTGTGGTGAACCAGGTCACATCAGCAGGTTCTGCACTGCTCCTAAGCAAGCGACTTATGGGCAACAGGGTCAGACCCGCTTGAATGCTGTTATTCCTGATGCCGCTGGATATGATGGAGCTGTATATGAAGAAGGAGATCATGGAGAAGCTCAACCTGATCAGCAAGCAGTGGAAGGTACATTGACTCTATTTAACTCCCATGTTAGAGTATTATTTGATACGGGTGCTGCTCTCTCATTCATATCTGTTAATACAATTCGGAGATTGGGTATCTTACCTCATCGCTTAGAGAAAGCTTTGAAGGCTACATCACCAATAGGAGCTGCGGTCAGTTTAGGACATGTGTGCAAGGATTGTCCCTTAAGATTAGGAGACCGAGAAATCCCTGCAAGGTTGATCGTCCTATCGATGAAGGAGTTTGACATAATCCTAGGAATGGATTGGCTGTCTCAGAATCAAGTGAAGTTGGATTGTGCGAGGAAGAGAATTACATTCTCTGACAATGAGAATCAACCCTTTGATTTTCAATGTAACCCTTCGGGAGATATGTTCCTCACAAGATGTTTAGCCAACATTGAAGTCGTCAGTACAGAGGTGACAGCATCATCTATACCTGTAGTCAAGGACTTCGAAGAAGTATTTCAAGACATTTCTGGATTACCGCCCGAGAGAAGTATAGAGTTCTGTATTGAGCTTATACCGGGTACCGTACCAATTACTAAGGTTCCCTACAGAATGGCCCCCACAGAACTATTGGAATTGAAGGGACAAGTTCAAGAGCTCGAGAACCTAGGTTTTGTACGTCCTAGTACATCGCCTTGGGGAGCACCGGTATTATTTGTGAAGAAGAAGGACGGGACGCTCAGGCTGTGTATCGACTACAGAGAATTGAATCGAGTGACAATCGACGATTTATTTGATCAACTACAAGGAGCTACGATATTTTCTAAGATAGACCTAAGGTCGGGGTATCATCAGTTGAGGGTACGGAAGGAAGACATACCTAAGACTGCTTTCAGAACCCGATATGGTCATTATGAATTTCTGGTGATGCCGTTTGGATTGACGAACGCCCCGGCAGTGTTTATGGATCTGATGAACAGAGTATTCAAGCCTTATTTAGATCAGTTTGTCATCGTCTTTATTGATGATATTTTGATCTATTCTAAGTCAGGAGAAGAACACGAGCAACATCTACGGATTGCGATGCAGACGCTTAAGGACCACCACTTGTATGCCAAGTTCAGTAAGTGTGAGTTCTGGTTGCAAGAAGTGAAATTTTTGGGACACAAGGTGTCATCTCAAGGAATTTCTGTGGATTCGTCCAAGACCGATGCTGTATCCAACTGGGTTAGGCCAAGCAACCCTACAGAAGTTCGGAGTTTTCTTGGACTCGCAGGCTATTACAGGAGATTTGTTGAGGGATTCTCCAAGATAGCTGCACCATTGACTGGGTTGACGAAGAAGAATTTGAAATTCGAATGGACAGAGAAGCATGAGCGAGCCTTTCTAGAGTTGAAAGAGAGACTCACTACCGCACCAGTACTAGCAATACCCAAGCCTGGTGAGAAGTTCACTATCTTTAGTGACGCATCATATCAAGGACTAGGGTGTGTACTTATGCAAGATGACAGAGTTATAGCCTATGGATCCAGGCAGCTGAAGCCGAATGAGTTGAACTATCCTATTCATGATTTGGAGTTGGCAGCAGTGGTTTTTGCACTCAAGATTTGGAGACATTATCTCTACGGTGAGAAGTTTGATTTGTTCTCCGATCACAAGAGTCTGAAGTATTTGTTCACACAGAAAGAGTTGAACATGAGGCAGCGCAGATGGATGGAGTTGATCAAAGATTACGACTTCACATTGGAATACCACCCTGGTAAAGCTAATGTGGTCGCTGATGCTTTGAGTCGGCAGACTCGTGAGACGATCGCCTCCTTAATGGTTAGAGAATGGCGAGCATTGGAGACGTTGGCAGAGTTTGATATACAGAGTGCTGAAAGAGGAGAAGGACAACTTTTCGGATGTCTTATCCTACAGCCTGTTCTCATTGACCGCATTATCGGAGCTCAGAAAGAAGATGAAAAATTTCAATCATGGTTCAAGAAGGTGTCAGAAAAGGACTCGACAGAATGGAAAGTGGGAGTCGATGGAGGGTATCGGTGCAGGAATAGATTATGTGTGCCAGAGGTTGGGGAGCTTAGGAAGGATATCCTGGAAGAAGCACATAAATCAAGGTATACAGTTCACCCGGGAGGAACTAAGATGTATAAAGATTTGAAGAGAAATTTCTAGTGGGAAGGCATGAAGAAGGATGTGGCCGAGTTTGTATCCAAGTGTTTGACGTGTCAGCAAGTCAAGGCCGAACATCAGAGACCGTCAGGATTGTTGCAACCGCTACCTATTCCTGGTTGGAAGTGGGAGCACATTACGATGGATTTTGTAGTAGGATTGCCCCGGTCGCAACAGAATCATGACGCTATTTGGGTAATTGTGGATCGATTGACGAAGTCAGCTCATTTTATTGCTTACAGTATGACATACCCGGTGGAAAAGATGAGCCGGATGTACATACAACAAGTTGTGCGACTTCACGGTGCACCTGTATCGATTGTGTCAGACCGTGATGCACGTTTTACTTCTGGATTTTGGGAAAGTCTGCAAGAAGCTATGGGAACTTCGCTTAAGATGAGTACTGCTTTTCACCCTCAGACAGATGGACAAACTGAGCGTGTGAATCAGATCATGGAGGATATGCTTAGGGCTTGTGTGATCGATTTTGAAGAATCTTGGGAGACACACTTGCCTTTGGTTGAATTTGCCTATAACAATAGTTATCATGCGAGTATCGGTATGGCTCCGTTCGAAGCACTGTACGGACGACCATGTCGTTCTCCATTGTGTTGGGCAGAGGTTGGGGACACAGATTTGTTGGGACCAGATTTGGTTAGAGAAACCAACGAGAAGATTTCCTTGGTCAAAGAAAGGATGAGAACCGCTCAGAGCCAGTATAAGAGTTATGCTGATCGACGCCGAAAAGATTTGGAATTCAGTGTTGGAGATCACGTACTTCTTAAGGTTTCACCAACACGAGGAGTAGTACGCTTTGGTCTCAAGAGGGGGAAGTTAGCTCCGCGTTTTATTGGACCATTTGAGATTTTGGAACGTATCGGGAAAGTGGCCTATCAACTGGCGCTACCACCAAAGATGTCTGGGGTTCACAACGTGTTTCACGTGAGTATGTTGAGAAAGTACATACGAGATCCCTCGCACGTGGTTAGTTATGACGACATTGAGACGAGTCATAACGTTTCTTACAAGGAGAGACCTGTGAAGATTCTGGATCAGAGTATCAAGAAGTTAAGGAATAAGGATATCCCGTTGGTAAAGGTTCAGTGGAATCACCATGACGAGAATGAAGCCTCGTGGGAAGTTGAAGCTGATATGAGGAAGAAGTACCCGGAGTTGTTTCAGGACTAATTAGTCTTGATTTCGGGGACGAAATCCTGTTTAAGGGGGGAAGGGTGTAATAACCTGCATTTTCATTATCATATTTAAAATTTTCATTATCATTGGCATTATTATATTCAAAATTTAATATATATTGTCTGTTTATATGTTAATTTCGATTCTTATGTGAAAAGTTTAATTCTTGAATAATTGAAATTACTTTTGGGGTCAAAAAGCAATTTTCATAAAACTTGCAATACCTGTGTTAAAATTCAAAACTGTATTTCAAAACGGTGGAATTATTTCTTTTAAACTCAAACTGTATTTTTATGAAATCAGAAAACTATTTCTAACGTTAAAATGAATTCTCTGTATTTTTGTGATAAACACCGTATCACGAAAATACCAGTGTAAGTTAAAACTGACCGCGCAGTGTTAAACTTCCACAGAATTTTGGAAGTAAATGATTGAACAAATTTATTTATACCCAAATTATTATGCTGATGCTTTTCCTTAGGCCTTGTTTGGCAAATGTTGTAGTATGTGTGTTGCCCTTATGCCATAAGCTAGATTACCCAAACACACTTTGACAACACATCATCTCCACCAACCACCTACAATCTTCAGTGGAGCTTTATGTGTAGTGGATACACATCATTTTGCACATTCTTTGTAATTAATGAAAAAGTAATCTTTTGATTGTGCTTTGTTTGGCAATGAGTACCTTGCATGTGTAATTGTTAAGTTTATAGCTTAATTGCCAAACACCCACAAATTGACCCCTATATACTTGGCCCTTGGATCATCCGAGAGTGGTATAACTCCACTTATATGATGAAGAGTTAGTGGGTATCTACACATTATGCACAATCCTATTAATCTACTAATAGTTTAGAAATTAGTGGTTAATTATAAGATTTGTTAAACCAAAGTGGGTTATAAAGAAATCCTAAGAAATTCTTGGGCCCCAAGATCCTATAATTGCTGAGTTTATATATATACACACTTACAACACTCTCATACACACACTCTACACATTCTACAAATTGTAATAGAGAGAATTTTCAGAGAGAAAAGAGAAAGTTTGAGAGTTCAATTTGCTGAAAATTTCTAGAGAGAAGAGCTCCTCAATTTCCATAGCCAAGCTTGTATTGGATTTCTTGATTTGGTTATCTTTCTCAACAAATCTCTTTGCACTTAATCACAGTGAGTATTACTAACTCACTCCAAATGTAACTCATTCCTTATTTACTGATTTAGGTAGTTAATTTTAACAGTAGCAGAATTTTGTTTTCAGATTTTTGTTAGGAAAACGAATGAAATTTAAGGTTCTGCCCGCGTTGTCCCAAATAAAACTCGATTCTGCACACTTTTTGTCTAATGCAATTTTCTCAGATTTTGCACCGTTTGGGCAGAAAATGAGGATTACAGTAGCAGAAAAAGTATATTAGAAATTCAATCTAATATTTTCTCTTTTAATTTTAACAGTAGCAGAATTTTGTTTTCAGATTTTTGTTAGGAAAACGAATGAAATTTAAGGTTCTGCCCGCGTTATCCCAAGCAAAACTCGATTCTGCACACTTTTCGTCTAATGCAATTTTCTCAGATTCTGCACCGTTTGGACAGAAAACGAGGATTTCAGTAGCAGTTTTTAGAATGCTATTAGTTATGTTTAAAATGATTAAGGCAATGAATTACGAATTTTCAATCCCCGTACGCGTATTGTTTCTTTAATTCTGTGAATTCCTTTATGTTTAAAGTTTGATGACATTCATGTGGAGTCAGTTGTACATGCATGGTGAGTGTTGGTAGTGTGTAAAAGAGTAATGATAGTGTGGAAAAGAGTAATGATTGTGTGGAAAGAGTATGAGTTTGAGTTGTGTTTGTGGTTGTGGTTGTGGTTGTAATTGTGGCTGTGGTTATGGTTGTGGTTGTGGATGTGATTGTGGTTGGAGTTGAAAAAGAGGATGAGGGTGTCTTTGAAATGCGAAGGTGGCAAAAATGGACACTCCCTGACGCCCATGGAAGCGTTAAAGTGTGTGAAGCCGAACTTGGACACTCACTGGCACCCATGGAAGTGCTAAAGTGTGGCCTATAGACACTCCCTGAATGACTCGAGTCTGGATACCTGTGTGGGGGTTGCCCCGGTATTTGCATGGCGGTTAGGGTATTCAAAGTGTGAGGCATTGGACACTCCCTGGTACCCCGGACCAAAGTGTGAGGCAAACTGGACACTCCCTGGCGCCCCGTTGCTAAAGTGTGGCTATCTTAGTATTTCAAAGATACCAGGAGTAGGATAGAGGGTTGTTGGGTTTTTGTCGAGAGAAAAGAGTCGGTTAGATGAGATGGTGCATTGTTCTCATACACGGTCACATATGTGTGAATTTATCTTTTAATTATTGTTGTGGTTGTTTTCTAACAAGCTCTTTATCATAAATATAAACTTGTGGTATTTAAATGGAAATGGGAAAAAGGTAAATGGGCATGTTTTTACATTCAAAGCTATGTTTTTAATACTCACCAGCTTCTTGAAGCTGACGGCGTTGATGCGTCCTGGACATTCGTGTCCAGGCTTTGCAGGTAATAACCAAGAAGAACCTTATGATTATGCAAATTAAGATCTGTTGCTGAGAAGAGATGTTACTTTTATATGCTTTATGATTATGTGTTGATTTGGTTTTGAGGATGACTGTAATAGACTGTAAGTTATTGTTTTATTTTCAAGGCGGTCTGTGCCTTAGTAAACCCTGTACTATAGGATGTAATAAGTTAGAGATTTAATTTTTATAAGCCCAGGTTGCCCTACTCTGATTAATGGTTTTATGTTGTTCGACGTTTTGGGACGGAATCGATCCTTCAAACTGTCGCGACCTACGGGTCCATAAAGGAAATTAAACGCTTTCCATATTTATGCTACGTCGGGGCGTGACATTGTGGCCCCTCAATGATAGGTTACCATATAAGGGGTTGATAATTGATTATTATTTTTTGGTTTCTTGTGGGGGTGTATGCTTGTTTATGGAGGAGTCTTTTATCTATCTTTTTGGGGGCTGATCTTTGATAAGCTGTTGTGGCTTCCCATGGCTCTGTTGTTTTGCTTTTCAACTTTATTGGGTCAATCAAGTGAATTAAGGTGAGAAATTTTGTAATTTTTTTTTTGAGTTAAATAGTATAATATCCATTTTAGTCTAAGTTTCTTACAATTGGTCTAGTCCATGTAACATTTTAATAAAAGGTCCACCAAAAAAAAAGGCCCAAACTACCCCTCAGTCTTACCAAATTTATATATATTGATTAAGGAAATACCATATAATCTATATATATACATAAAAATATACACAGATACATATATATATATATACACAGAAACCTAAAATACACAAACCCTGTTAAAAAAAATGAAGCAAAAACAGCGGTAGCCAAACTTCTCATCATTCGGAAGCAGTCTCGTCGTCCGCGTCGGCGTCGCCATCATCGGCATCAGACCATTCGCAGCTCTCCGTTCAGACGACCCCATCGTTGTCATCGTCGGTGTCGTCCTACTTCGGCACAGTAGTGGCACAGCAGAGGGAGAAATCGGCGATGCCGACATGACACCGGTTACTTGATACACAGCAGTACTACAGGTTACTTAATATTGTTGAACATATCCTCCTGATGTGAGATTTCAAGCTCGTATATTGCATGGTCAATCATCGGAGTGTTGAATTTCACACTCACTTTATCAGATTTAATTTGTAATGTTGAACATGTCATGAAGATTCAAATTTGCATTAATTGATATTATTGTGAAATTGTGGGTGTGAAATTTAACACTCATATTTTAAGATAAAAGTTTGTTATATTTGAACACGTCTTGAAGATTCATATTCGCATTAAGTGAGATTAGTGTAAAATTTGTCACTCGTTTTTTGTTTGTTCTAATTAAAATTGTTGTGTAGGTTGTATCAATCGCTCGGATCCCATCCAAATCCCAAGTTTAAAGGTGTTTGAAGATGGACACTGTTATATTTACACCGTTAAATTTCACACTGTTAAAATTTAACACTAATGTTCTTGGTTCACAAAGTTGTGGTGTGTAATTGTATACTATGTTGTGGTTCAAAGGTTGTTGCCAAAATGTAGTAGTGTGAAATTTAACACTCATACTCTTGGTTCAAAAGTTGTGTTGCGAACTTGTATACAATGTGAAGTAAAATTGTGATATCAATGAATTATTACAGCCAAATGTAAAATGAATGTGCAAATGAATTTGTGATAAGACAAATGTATTCCTAGTATTGTGGTATGAAATTGGATACTGTTAAATTTCATAGAATGACGAGTTTACTTTGTGATGAATTGAGAGATGGATGAACACAAATTGGTTAATATATTCAATTCTGAAACTGTCGATAGCGCGGACGCAACTAAGGAAAATGAAATAGTTGTACTAATAAATTACACAGTATGAAATAGTTGAGTGTAAAATTTCATACTGAAAAACACAATACGAAATTTCACACTGTGCGAACTGTTATCTCATTCAAATGGATTATGGACTGTTATAGAATGGAGTGTATTAGTGGTATTCAATATAAATGAAACATATTTGTAAAATGAAATCCTAAAATATTGGAATATTATTTCGAAATATATTATATGCAATATTAATGAGGATTGAATAAGATTTGGTAAGTTTGAAAATTGATTCCATATTTAAACATGTATTAAATATATGTACATATATACATACAGTCCTATATATAGAGATTAGGGGTAGAAAAGTCATCTAATAATTCTATTATAGGATATTTTGGACTAATCTCTAACAACAGTCACAAGTATATGACATATTATTGTGAAGTACCAATTGGTGGGCCTATTACAAAAAACATTGGTAGAATAAGACTTTTCACTAGATTTTTCTTTTTTTTTTTTTTGGTGAGAAATTTGTATAATTAATGGTCACTGACCACAATTTTGTTTGTTTTGGTGAGAAATTTGTATTATTAATGAGAAATATATGGTTTACTAACCATAATGAGAAATTTCTCACTTATGGTTAGTGTTGCATTTTAAAGTGAGAAATTTCTCATTATGGTTAGAAGTGAGACTTTCTCACGATAATATACAGAATTTCGTACCATGTTATTGAAAAGTTTCTCACTTATGTTATTTTAAAGTGATGAATTTATCACTTTTCATTCTCTATTGTATAATTTTTTTCTGTTAATTCTCTATTTCTTTCTCTCTCTCTCTCTCTCTATATATATATATATATAACAAACTTGGGTTTTGAATTTCAAAACCCTGATTTATGGGAGTATTTCTCTCTCTCTATATATATAGCTATATATATATATAAATATATAACAAATCTGGGATTTGAATTTTAAAACACTGATTTATGGGAGTAGGAGTATTTTGGTCTTCAAAATAGGTGAGGGACTAATTTTTAAGTTGACTTATGAAATAGATCAATTTTTAGAAATGACTATAATAAAGGACTGAAATCTAAAGAACCCTATTTAAAAACTGTGAAGTGACAAAACTGATTTTAATGAAAACACGATCCGACGGCCAAAACAGAGGCCCTCTCTTTATTAAAGAGAGGACGCCCTCTCCAATGCCTGACTGCATATATAAATATTTATGTATATGAACAAGTAAATTCAAATATTTGGAATTGAAATGGGTTAAGCGTATTCATAATTAACCAATTAAGAATAATCGTAGTAAAATTATTATTATATTATCTAACCAAGAACAAACGCATTTAAATGTACTAGGATACATTCCCGTGCAATGCACGGGTTCGTCAAAATTTAAATAAATTTATCCAGTAAATAAAAATAATTATAATAATAATATTAAATCCTAAATATACTGAACGTATACTGTTGCGTAAAAAAAAATTGTAAACGTAAAAGCTTCAATAATTTGATATGGAAGCAAAATATAATTTATTTTTTTCTTCTTCCTTTTAAAATTTTTTTTTTTTCCGAATATTTTCTTGGTGTTTTCACTTCTGTTTCTTTTAGCCATTCTCTCCCAATTTTATTTTATTCTTTTTTGTCTGACTAATAACTTATTTTTAACATTATAGCACATGATATATTGGAAGAACTTATCAAATTTTTTTTTTTCGTTTCTTTTCTTTTTTTCATCTTTTTTTAAAATTATTTTTTTAATTTCTTCTGTTTCTTTTTTTTTTTTTTTTTTTGGTTTAAAGTAAATTTTTTTTTAACATTATAACACATGATATATTCAAAACCCTATAATCTTTTTTCCTTTTCCTTTTTTGTTTAACTACATATAAATTTTATACAGATATGATTTATTGAGCTAAAATCAAGGGAATGGTTATATGTATTACACACACATGCCTATAAATTGAATTTTCTATTTTGATATTATCCACAATCTCTAATATTAATTTTCTCAAGTTTTTTTTATGCGCGTAAAAATGTAAATTTCTAACCATGTGTATGTCTGAATTAAATTTATAGGTATGTGTGTGTAATAAAACATGAAATTCCATTTATATTTATAGCTCTAATGCAAAAAAAAAAAAAAAAAAAGTTGAAAGGAAATAGAAATGTGCATTTTGTGCAGCATATAATTATAGATGTATTAGTAATTGCAAATTACAATTTGTCTTTTTAACATTGTAAAGTATTGCTTATATATGTATTATATGTATTACTATATATATTTATTTATTATGAGTATGAAATTGATTTAATTCCAAAATTAGTGGTGCTTGTTTGGGAAACAAAAAAACATAAAAACAAAAAACATAGGCTAAAATCGGTTTTCCAAACATGGCACAACCGGTTTCACAACCGGTTTTGGTTTTTTTTTTTTTTAAATTTTATTTTCATTTTTTTGTTGAAAAAGTGAGGTGGGCCTATGAATTTAACTTACACACATACTTAGACATTTAATTTTATTACACATACATGCCTAAAAAAAAACCAAAAACCCATAGTTGGTTGTCCCAAAATATTATGATCACACACAATGCCTATAAATTTCATTTTATATTTGGATATTACCCACAATCTACAAAAAAATTCGTTTATTTTTTTTTAAGGCATGTGTGTAATGAAATTAAATGTCTAAGAATGTATGCAAATAAATTTATAGGTACACCTCACTTTTTCAAGAAGAAAAAAAAACCAAAATCGTTTGTAAATAAATGACCAAAAAAGAGTGCGGAGATGTATGAAATTGTATAGGATTTCAAAGGAGAAATGGTAAAAATGAACAATTCAAAAAATGACAAATAAGGATAAAATTGAAATTGGAATCACATTTAGCAATAAGGACAAAATTAAAATTGAAAATCACATTTAGTCTCTTTTATATAGGGTATAGATATAGATACATATATTATATAGGGTATATAAAACAAATGTCAGTGCTTTGTTTGGGAAAACCAAAAAAGAAAAACAAAATCAAACAAAACAAAACAAAATCAAATAAGGCATAGGTTGTGTTGTGCCTTGTTTGTGTTAGTGGTTTGTTTGGGAAATCCCAAAAAAATAAAAATAAAAACAAAACCAAACAAAATACCAAATAAAACAAAACAAAACCAAAAAAACTAGTGACTTGTTTGTGAATAACGAAAACACACACAAACCACAACGCCAAAAAGCGGTTGTACCAAACAAATCACAACCTACAATTGTTGACTTTTGGATTTTTGAACCAAATTATAAATATTTAGAATTATTGCTTGAAAAGTTGATTGAATCATTATTTGTAGATTAAAGAATTTTAAAGTTGAATGAAATTATAAATATTTGTAATTATTGTTTGAAAAGTTGATTGAATCATCATTTCTAGAATAATTTAATTTTAAAAGTTGACCTAATTGTAATAAGGGTTGTTTTGTGAGTGAAATGACCAACCTACCCTCACAAAATGACAAAAAATGAAATTAATCATTAAAAGGAAATGGAACAAAAAAGAAAAGTAAAGGTAAAAATGTAATTTCAAACAAATCAAGAAATGACAAATTAGGACAAAATCAAAATTGACAATCATAGTTAGCCTCTTTTATAGAGGTAGTGATAGTGATAAGACTCCTTTGATAATCCACCAATATTAATTAGGACTGTAACTAGCTCGGCGTTCAAAACTTTTTATCCCAACAAAGTATAGCTCAAATTCAATTCAATCTAAAACTTTCTATCCCAAATCGATCCAAAATATATGAAAAATTTATCTAACGCCAAATAAATTGCAGGTTGGGGCGTCTCAATTAATCTCACCGCCCGAGTTGTAGCCCTACCAAATTACCAATGCTTAAAGGAAAAAAAGAAAGAGAGAGAGAGAGTGTGTGTGTATTTTTGCTCACTCAAAAATAGTCACTTATTGCTCACTCAGATCTCTATTGAGTGACATGTATCCCTTTTCATTCCCATTTTACCTCTATGCCATTACCATAATTACTGAAATGAGACACATAATGAGGTTTGAATAAACAATAAGTGGCCATTTTTTAGTGAGAAAAAATGATACTATAAAATAAAAAAAAATAAAAATAAAAAAAGTGATCAACATTGGGGTCAATTCCATCCTCTTTACAGTTTCACCTCCTAGCTAATAAGCTAACAAAGCCTATCATGAATATGATGAGCTGGCATATCCCCATAAATCCTCCCAATTCAATTCAATACAAAACAAAACAAAACAAGTGTGTCTATACTCACTATATGTCTCAGAAAAAAATAAGAATAACAGTAATAATAACGCCTGTAGTGTAGATGTTACATATCAACTGCCTCCCTACTAATGTGAAAAAAATTCAATGTGAAGATTCCTCACTTGATTTGGTTCATGTCATTTTCTTAGCTTTACCACAAAAGATTTTGGCTCCCAAGTGAATCTAAGCAAAGACCCGTGCAAATATGTTTTTGTCCAATTGTACGTCCAGGGAACCAGAAAATAGACATTATAATATTGCATGTGTTTGTATCACTGTGTGTGTATATTTCTATATCTAGACTAGACATCCGTTGTCCATAAATGAAGAAACTGTGACACAGACTATTTCGAGAACAGTAATCAGACATTAATAGTATTACATTTGCCAAAAATTGTTCATATTTAATTTTCCTTTTAGATATGAGTAATTGTTTATTCGCCATTTCTTTGCATTCATAATTTCGAAAAAGCCGGTTAAAACTATGTAGCATGATTATCAGAGTGAGGTGTCATTTGGGGTGAGGGTAAAGTTAGATTTAAGTGCAACTTTTGATTTAACGGTTATCAACAAAAAAAAAAAAACTTTGATTTAATAAGTCATCCCAATATGGGAAAAAATAGTAAATGTTTGAATAATTTTAGTTGAAAATTAAGATTTAAAACCTCTAGCTAGGCATCTCTCTCTCTCTCTCTCTCTCTCTCTCTCTCTCTCTCTCTCTCTCTCTCTCTCTCTCTCTCTCTCTCATGATTTTAGTGCTCTTGATCCAAAATAAAAATAAAAATAAAAAGCAGAAGCATCTTAAGCTCCTAAGTTGTTTTGACTCAAGGATCAAGCAAACCTTTTGAAAAATGTTGGTAATAAGGTGTAACTTTTTGAAAAAATATATAGCACAGTAGCAGTATCAAATGTATTTTCGTTTGAATAATCATATTGTTACAATCTAAGTGGAGTAATTTTTGTCATAATTGTATATCTAGCTGTTTAAACTTAATTCCATCATGTCATCCCATTGTAGAAAAATCATAACATTTCGGATATTTTAGTTAGAAACTTAAATCTTCAAAATTGAAATTTAACCCTCTAGGCATCCCAACATTCATTGATTTCTAGTTTTTTAGTCAGTTTAAATTGAATATAAAATTGATAACACTTAAGGTGAGTTTCAGTGAATTTTGTGTGGTAGATTATTAGAAGTGTTTATTTTTCGAAAAATCGAGTTTATTTGTAAAACTATATATTGAACTAAGGTATCTGAAATTGTTGTTGCTCAACAATTTTTTATTTTATTACTTTATTTTGGAAGTTTATATCAACTATGTAGTTGAAGCAGCTAATTTTAATTATGGACAAAACTATGGGTGCAATGTCCAATTTTAATATATGCATTTTTAAAAAAAAAAATATATGCAGTTTACTGTTCGCACTTGAATCCAACAAGGCATCCCCAAATGGAAACAAAAAAAAAAAATCATGAAAATTTTAATGGAGTTTTAAAGTAATTTTCCTATATTCCAAAATTTTAAGAGCTTGATTAAAATTAGTATGTAACACAAGCATATAAGCAATGTCATTTGACACAACAACAGCTTCTCGAGCTAAGTGAGATATTAAATATGCATAAACAAGAAATCCATGATGCAAAAGAGTGCACAAATTTTATTTCATTTTTAGTTAGAAACAAATTTTCAAAGTTTAAATTTAAAGTTCACATCCCAGCAGTCTTTGATATAGTTTTTCATCTTCTCCCCTAGGGAAAATGGACGAAAAAAATCAATGTAATTTGACTTGGGAATTTATCTTTTCAGTAGCTCGACAAAATCTATGTAACCGAAGGTTTTCAAGTAATTAGAATTTTTGCTGCTCAAGATTATTGGATTTTTTAAATTAAAAAAAAAAAATCGACATTACATATTACATGAAGCATCTAATTGTATTGTCTTTCTAGACAAAAATAAATATACAAAATTTCCAATGAAATCTCTATAATATACATGCAATCACATGTTCAAGCTTGATTCTATTAATCCCAAAAGCATCTAACTGTATTGTCTTTCGAGAGGACAAATTTACAAAGATTCCTGTAAAATCTCCATAATGTACATGCAATCACATGTTAAAACTTGATTATATTAATCCCAATTAAATGAAAAAGAACTCCCAATATTTTAAATGAAAATTTTCATAGTACTATAGAATATTCAAAGAGTAATATATGCTTTCTAAATTTTTATCTCAAATGATGTGGCAGTGGAGCCATGCATAATACAGTGTGATTAGTTGAAATTTAATTGGAAGTTGTTTACCTGGCCCCACTACGATATTATTTGGAATAGAAATTTAGGAAACATGGCATTACTCTTATTCAAAAGAGCTGATAAAAGTACTTAAAAAAACATCAGAGTGATATTTAGTTGGCAAAAATGTTACACCCACAACCCTTTTCACAACCAACACATCATGACCCTTGATGTCAGTGGATCGGGTGTGAAAACGTCATGGGATCCACCGAAATCAAGGGTCATGATGTATAATTGTGGAGAAGATTGTGAAAAAGGTTGTAGGTGTAGCATAAAAACAACAAACCCCAAGTTCTATATTAAATTTATTATTTAATGTCAATTAATAGAGACAATTTTATGCAATTATGATCGCTAAAACAAGAAGGGTTAATTACTCAACCTCCCCTGAGGTTTATCTTAATTACACGGACCTCCCTCACATTTTGAGAAATTGCATAGACCTCTCTTGAGTTCTAGGTTGAGTTACACTCCCCTCCCCTCCGTTATGGGACCGTCTACTCCCTGATAGAAATTGATTATGTAAGCGATTTTTAATTTTTTTAATACCAAAAATACCCTTACTTAATCCTAATAAAAAATATTATAATAACACAAATCTCCTTGAGATATGACCTCATTACACGTACCTCCCACATCACAAAAATGCTTATTTGTTAAAAAAAAATTTCTCTCTTCTTGCTCACTTGTTCCGTCTCTCAAAAAATATTAATTTTTTCCCCCAAAATTATTCATGTCTTTTTTTTTTTTTTTTTCCAAAATGAATATATTACCCTTACCATTTTTCACACTTCCTTCAATTTTCCATGAAGTATAGAAAATTCTTTTCAACAAACCAAACCAGATTCTTTTGACCTATCTCTGTCATATTTATTGCCCAAATTCTTTTGAACTATCATGTCCGTCATATTTATTTCATATACGGGAGAAACTAAAAGTGGAAGGAAAAAAAATCAAATCCAAAAAATTTATATTATGGAATAGAAAATTTTGAAGAAATGCTTAAAAAAATTGCACATCTTGGAACTTGAAGGAATTTGAAGAAATTGAAAGATACACTTCTTAGTGGTATGAAACGTTTAACCCAAACTCTTTCTCATTGCAAAAGCAACTTTTATTTGAGAATATAATAATACATTTGCACAAACTATAAATCTTGTTAGGGTTTTGTAGGTGATAAAGGAGGTCCATGTAATTTTCAATATCCGAGGGTGGTCCTTGTAACTAGAACATAGTTCAGGGGAGATTTGTGTAATTTAATGTAGGGACAATTTAGTACTTTTATTTATTCATTCATGGAGGTTACCATACGGTACCGAAAAGAGAGGTTCGTGTAATTTTTCAAAATCCGAGGAAGATGCGTATAACTAAGCCACCAAGGCAAACATGGGGATGTTTATATAATTATTCCCGAAAAGGATTATTGAAAATATGTAAAATTTAATAAGTGCTTCTTAAGAAGGATTTGATCATAAATGTAGAATATACAACTATCATACTTAATTCCAGCAAGATAATCCCAAGGCAAAAAATAGATATTTAATGTTTAATTATCTTAGCCAGAAAATTAAAGGTACCATCACACAAATTTTAAGCAGGGATGGATCCAAAAATCTAGTATAGTAGTTGGGGCAAGTTTAACAAATTTTAAAATTTAGGGGGACGTGTAGGTATACTTGAATTTTTTTTCCCGCCCCGGATCCATATCCTCAATTCTATTCAACATTTTTCAATTTTCTTTCTTATCTATATTACATTACTATCATATGAAAGTTTTTAGTGCCACATGTCAACACAATAAGAAATAGGCACTTTTCTCTCTCACATGTACAAACCCCATTAAATACAATTAATTCACTAAAGAAAATTCTATCAATCACTTATTAATTAATTAATCTCTTACATTTTCTTCTATTTCATGTCTCATTATTCATCATAGACATCTCACAATTTGCACAAACTCTTTTTGTTTTTCTCTACTTCAAATCTACTTTTTCAATTCTTTCTCTCTGACTTTCTATTTCGCTCTCGAGAGGAACATAATGGAGGACGTAAGCCAAAATTGATCTTCTACTCTGGTACAACATCTATGAGCTAATCTATGTAAATTTATGTATACGTATGTGTGTGTCTCTCTCTCTCTCTCTCTCTCTCTCTCTCTCTCTCTCTTAATAAGACTGTATTTGTGTTTCTTATAAAGATCTCTAATGGGACTTTAGTATATCAGTATATGTAATATAATTTCTTTTCTTTTTCTTTCTCATTTTGACGGTCCCTTCGCATTTTTTTAAGTTAATCTTAAGGAGTCTTGGCGCAACGGTAAGGTTGCTCCATTGTGACTTGGAGGTCACGGGTTCGAATATGGAAACAGTCTCTCTGCTAATAGAGGTAAGGCTGCGTAGATCTCACCCTCCCCAAATCCCGCAATGATAGGAGCCTCGTGCACTGAGCTACCCTTTTAATCTTAAGTTGTTTGATCTATGGAGTCGGCTTTCTCTATTTCTTTAGTGGTATGATTTTGTAGCTCGTAGAACTATCACGAGAGACTAGAGACTTTTTTTTTCTTCGTGTATTATAGTTTTTTTTTTTTTTTTGGCACAGACAGTACTCATCCCACGCTCATGATAGTTGTTTTAGCATAAACCAACTTTTATATTTATTTTTCTTACTCTTTTTGGTTCCTAAAGTAAATATTTATATCCAATAAATTAAAAAAAATAGTCACTCTATTTAAACCATAAAATCTTTTTTTTCAAAAAAAATGTTTAATCTGTTTGCCATGCATTGCACGTATTTAAAACCTAATTTTTTCGAAAATGAGAAGTATAAAAAGTCAACAAAATTTGAATTGAGCTTTAAAAAGTATAGTAAATAAATAACAAAATTTAAGTTGTGTTTCAAAAAGCAAGTACTAGTAAGAGTAATAGTAATAGTAGTAGTAATAAAATTGAAAAAGCAAACCATGGTTAGTCAACTTAACCAATGTTTAGTTACATGAGAATGCTTAAATTACCGGATGTTCAACACTTACCCGAATTAACCCAAAGCAAGATTATGGTGTGGCGTAACACATTATTGACACGTGGCACGTAGAGCTACTGGACTTTACCACTTGCCCGCGCAGAGGGTCAGGTCCAGTGTCAGTTCTATCGGGTATTTGAAAGTTCAAAAACAACCAACAAAGGGAACTTCCCTTTGCTCCCAACACTGCTTCCCCTCATAAATGTCCCGCCGGTTCCCCCCACCCCTCTCTCTTTCCTATCCACTTTCTCTCTCATCGCTTCTGTATTCAGCCTCCGTCGCACTCTCCTCCTCGATGGTTTTCTCTCTATAAAACCATTCCCCCTCTCTCTCTCTCTCTCTCTCTCTCTCTCTCTCTCTAGATGTGTATGTGTAGGTGCAAGATCTGGTAATCGGAATGTGTGTGTGTATACGTTTGTGGTTGAAATTAGCTGAAAAAATTGGTTACTCTAAGCCATGATTTTGTTAGATTCTTCCTCAGTTTCACTCCGAGGCAGTGTCGTGCTTTTTTTTTTTTTTTCCGATCTAGGAATTTCTAGGAAACTTCGTTTTGCTTTTGTTTTTCTCTTTTAGATTTTTGTTTATGAAAGTGAACAATGGAGAGAGTTAGGCTAAGGAGGTCGAAGGATAGTTCTGTCACAGAAGGTAAAAACTCTCTCTCTCTCTCTCTCTCTCTCTCTCTCTCTCTCACACACACACACACACACACACACACACACACACACACACACACACACACGCATTGTTTACGTTTCCGGGGTTTGATGCTGAGAAAACTCTTGATATGAAAAGAAATTAGTACGTTTCAAAGTTTTGTTTTACTCTTATGTTTTGGAAAATGAAAAATTCGCCTACGAAGCTAATACTAATTGAATTAGATTGTTTTAAGAAAATGAGGAGTCGTAGGTCAGATTTGTTTCCTCTATGTAGGTATATACGAAATTGATACAATATATATATATATATATATTTTTAAATTTAAAGTTTCAGTCTTAAAGCGAGAAACTTCTTATCGCTAAACAATTGAAATTTCCTAATTACCAGTGGATTTATTTCTGTAAGAACGTAAAATTCAAGTTTTCAAAGAATGGAAGCTCTAAATCTATCAAAACCTAGTTTTGTTTACTACATTTTCTTAGCAACCAAACGGGGCAGTTGCGTTTGATTCTTTTTTGTTTGCTTTTTAATCTGTGCACTGTGCGTGAAATGAAACGCATGACTTAGGTTGATTTTTGGCTTTGCTCGTGCTTTTATTAAAGTAGGTTTTGTTTGCAAGTGGATTCTAGTAGCGCCTTTTGCATAGTGGTATCCCTATGATTTTGTTTGTTCTTTATTGATTTCTACGGTTGTTATGAGACATAATTGCAAAATTTAGTGCTCTAAAAGGTGTAATGTTCGGTTCATTTAATATATCTCTAGTTTCGACTTCGACATACTGCTTTTAATTTTAAGTTGGTCTCTGTACGTTTCTTTATATCTTTCCATTTCTCTATATTTCTTTCAGGTAGTATCTTTTTTAATGTCCTTCAATTTCTGAATTTTGGGTTTGTGTAAGTATCTTCATCTAATAAAGTTATGGCTTTGGCTGATGAGATTGTCGCCTAGTTTTGTTCTTTAGTGGTTTCTACTGAATGTTTTTACTTTATTTGGTGGGCTTGATTTTAGTGATTAAAAATTGATTCATGTCATCTGCAGTCATTTCTCTGCACTAATGTGGCTGGATATTATACTGGCAGACTCCTGATGTAATTAATGGGATTTACATTTTCAGGAAACAGGCAAACTCAGAAGCAAAGACATTGTCCAAAATTGACACCTGACTCTAGCTCTCGCGGTAGTAGTACCAAAGAGAAAGATGTGGTGTGCAGATTTTCTTCTTCTTATTTGTATTGCCATATTATGAGCTGTATAGCGTATAGACAGACATACGTATTTAGTACTCATTTTCAACTGTTGTTAACAAGGATGCCTAACTAATGCTAATATATTGTAACTATGATATTGATCTTCTGAATAAATGCATTTGGCCTTTGTAGTTCACATATGAGCTGGCGCAGAGATCAACCAAACAAGTGACTGGAACTCCAATAAAAAAGTTATTAGCTGAAGAAATGTCAAAGGAAACTGAAACTAAGAAACAACCAACAAGTGTTATTGCCAAACTGATGGGTCTAGACGGGCTGCCACCTCAGCGCTCCGTTCAGAAACAGCTCAAGGGGCTCTCAGAAAATTATCAGCAGGGGATTCCATCTGTTGGATTGCAACGAAATGACAAACACGAGGGTCGAACTAGTAGGAAAAGCTCAATGGAGCAGCAGGAGTTTAAGGACGTGTATGAAGATTTGGAAACCTTGAAGAGGGAGGGTGGCCGTTACCCAGCAAAAGGGACTGCAAGTTCAAAGATCGCTGAAGCAGCATTCATTCGCCAGAAGATAATTGGTGCAAAAAATCGTTGTTTGGATGAAAAACTCCAGGGTTCAAGAGATCTATGTGATACAGTTGAGAGGCTAGACTCCAACAAGGACCTGTTTCGGCGATACCTTCAGCAACCTGATTCCTTATTCACAAAGCATCTTCTTGATATATGTGATGCCGCTCCCAAACCTGAGTGCAATCATATAGCAGTTATAAAGCCATCAAATTATGAAAAGTATGAAAGCAGTGCCATTGGCTGGAAATTGGAGAGAGACACTTCGTTGAAGTTTGACAATAGTTCACGCTTGAAACGCAGGGATGGTTGTCTTACCCACTCCTGCCATAAACACGGCGCTCGTAACTTTCATAAGTCATCAAAAAATCAATTAGAAGGGACTCCTGAGACAGAACTGCTCCCTGCGAGGATTGTTGTTTTGAAGCCGAACCTTGGGAAGTTGCAGAATACTAGTAAGAAGCATGCAGAGAACCCAAGTAGAGGCACTGGGGTTTCCGATTCACGTGTTAAGGAGAAATCCTATAGCTTTATGGGGTACTCCGGACCTATATCTAGAGAAAGCAGAGAAATTGCTAGGGAGATTACTAGAAAAATGAGAGAGACTCTTGGAAGTGAGACAATCGACTTGCCGTCCATAACTGGAGGATATGCTGGGGATGAGAGCTCATATAACATGTCTGGAAGTGATTCTGCAAGTGAGTCAGAGGTGATTCTGCTGACTTCCCAAGATTCTTTGGACTGGAGTGGTCGACAGAAGCTTTCTTCATCCCATCTACTCGAGTCATCTGTTAGTAGGGAAGCAAAGAAGAGACTTTCAGAGAGGTGGAAGATGACACAAAGGTATCAGGAAGTAAAAATGGTAGGTAGTGGCAGCACTCTTGGGGAGATGCTTGCGGTTCCTGATAGTATAATGATAACAGACAATTTGACTGCTAAGATTGGTCTGGATGAACCCAGTGAGAGATTTGCTAGCTCTGATGAAAGTGGTGTGTTGGGTTACTTGGGTAGTCCTTTGGGTATCAGCAGCAGGGATGGTTGGAAGGATGGTACCAGAGGTTTACCAAGACGACATCTTTCTGCTTCATCTGTTGGCTGTGGAAGTCCTAAAACAGGCATGCAACGCGGAGCTTTTGATGATGACCGATATCTGATACCAAAAGAAGCCATGAATCGGGGTAGAAAAAAGGCAATGAATGGACACTTAAGATCCATCGATAAGAAATCTCAGTCCTCCTTCCACACATGTTCGGATCATACTGACTCTTTACAGGAAGATCATTTTAGCCAAACTGAAACGGAGATCAATGTTGAAAAGAAAGATCCACCTGAACAAAATCCCTGGGTTTCTAAGTTGCCAGCAGGTTATGTCACATATAGGAGCTCGATTACTGGTGCTGAACACGAGAGTATGGCCATGCCTTCTGATTCTCCCTTTGAATTGCTCCTGACGAAATCAACTTCTATACTAGAAATTGGCGACTCCTCTACTCATGACCCTGAGGTTTCAAATGCGCAGGTTTGATTCACTTTTCTGAACGATCTTTTGAGTTTTTACTGACGTCATAGGAATGTATTAATTATTAGAGTAATTGCAGCAGCTTATAATTTTCTTATCCGTGAGCCAGGTAGCTTATTTGCTTGACCTCTTTGCTTTTTCTAAATCTCGCCTTTTCCATGGGATGTGCTATTTTTTGGCATGTAGTTGTCGATATGCTGCTAGATACAATGCTGTATGTGGGTAATTTTACTCTATAATTAGGAGGTCATGCACTAATATATATCATGAAGATGACAAAGAGCAGGGCAGGTTTGGGTCTATGCACACCTCCCACCATCTTGCCTTACAAGAGAGGGACTCCTTGAGTCCTCGAGCCCATCAGCTACAATGTCGGGGTGGGAGGGACGTGTGAGTAATCACTAAGTTGGTTGTAAAGGAATGTAGATGCTCTCTTTTAAAGGTTAAAGAGCCACCTTAACTCTATACATTCCACTAGTATTATATATATATATATATATAAGAGTTACAACTGGTATTTGTTAAAGGCTGGGTACATAGAACTCCCTTAACCCAATCTTTTCCTGAATCTAAATTGGGTTTGGCTCTTCTTCCCTAAGCCCACCACTATCCCGCCCAAAACCAAACGATCCCACTAGGGTAGAATAAACCACCACTTTAATGAGATTATTTCACACCTATCAAGAGTTTAGATGTTATCAAATTCTTTGTGAAATACCCCTAGGCTCTAGCGAAACCAACTTCTCAGGGACATCTCAAATGCAGCTATTGTTTGGACCATAAGTAAAGATAATCCGACGCATCTAGGATGGAGGTAGTCAAGTTGTACGCGGAATGGATGATCAAAGGGACACTCTTTAACTATGGTTGTAATGTTTTGGAAACACTAGATAGTTTGATATGTTGGATTGTTTAGGATTAGAATATCCAGAGAGGGTTATTTATTTCATACTCCAACAGTTACATCTATCGTACAAGAGGTTGCTCAAATCCTTTTGGATTTCTGTTGTGATGATTTCGATACTATGTTGCAACCCACAAGACAATGGACGATCGTGTTGTGGCGTTTGGTTGGATTATTTGAATGGACCTTGCTCTTGTATCATTCCTTCACCATTGCTATAGTAAACCACCCACTCCTATATGTGGTAATCTATTCCTCTATGTCAACTTTAGGATAGATCATTTTGCTTGCTAAAATCGAATATCATTTTCTATGCATATCAATCAGTTCAACTCCAACATTTATTACATCTTGTAGAAAGGAAAGCAAGCTTATGATGGTTTTTCCAAAGGTTGTGGTAGTGGTGACAATGACATGTACACTCTCTATTCATCTACATGGGGAATGGGATGAATCTAAAGGGATTTCCACAATCCTTTCTGTTATTGAGAGTTTAAATTTTACCCAATGAGGAAGCCATTATTTACCAAATTTGCAACAAGCAAGAGGTGCAATCATTCTTAGTGGAAGATACAATTGGTTCCACAAACCCATTTTATGATTGAGAAATTAAGTTCAGGAGGAAGAAACCATTGTTTTCCAATTTAGTAACAATCAGTGTATGCAATCATACGTGATATAGGATGGTGTATGGTTCTTGAATAGGTGAGGTTGGCTCATATGACATCCGACACTCACTAGTTCACTTGTCCTTTTATGAATCCCACAAGAACTTTGTGGCAAGTGGTGAATTGCTCTATATTTTGCGTATGGGTTGTTACTGATGCAATACGATGCTTCAACTAATTAAGACTATAATTGTTCCTAATTTTAACCGATATTGTTGATGTGTCATCCATGTTGCTTTGGATTATGCACATGATTTAAGATTTTCTTCCCTTGTGTTTGTGGTAAAGGATGGCTACAAAGGCATCGATCACGACAGAAGGTGGTTTAAGTGGAGTAATACGCCTTGAAATCCAAAATTGAACTAGCTTACTTTTCAACTAGGTCTCATGCTGGTTGGCGCAAACATCTCGGGCACCGCAGTTCAAATGGAGACCTTGTATAAACAATAAAATTGTCATGTCTGGTGGCAAAAGTTAGGATGAATAAATTTGTACGGGTTATAAGATGGACACAAGATGCTGCTTATCTTTCATTTTTTCACAGACTTACTATGCGAAGCCTTTTTGTTTTTTTTTTGTTTATTTAATACATTTTGATATACAGATAGGCCATTTTTCTTATTGAAGTATCGACATTATGTGGTTTTATAGTTGGACTCAGCTTACATGGTTTTTCACTCTTAAGCATAAATTTCTTTCTGATCAATGCTTAGTTTCCGTCGATAACATTTGGGGGATCGCTTGCACAAAAAAAAAAAAAAAAGGAGATAACAAAGATTTATATGGTAACCTTGTTGTTTGTGCAGTTATCCAAACAGTTTCCTAAACGATGAACTTGTGAGCACAAAGGCAATAACATGTCTTTGAGTAGTTGGATCTTGCTCTTTATGGTTTAGTTCCATAATGCCTTTTGGGTGGAGCATTTGGAACTTGGCATATCCAGTCAATCGATAACCTTCAATTATTATTGTTATTGGATCATTGGCATCTCAATGCCATATTCGACGTGTCATCACCACCATTTGATTTGTCCATACATTGTACCACACAAACCTATAGATTTGGTATGCTACTATCTTCATCACTTTCTCTCTTTGACCTTGTGTTGTCAGGAACAGTAGTAAAGATGGCGTACAAGGTGCTCATACCATCCCATAGACGCCTTTTCCAAGGTTTTTTTGTTTAAATTTTAATGGAGGTCTTCGTTTCATAGGAAAAAAAATGCATGGATTTAATTTTTACTGGTGAAACATCATTGCTGTGGCAATTCCTTCGCCATAAATTGGCATCTCCATATGCCTTGCACCCAAAACTCTTAGGTCAACTCTTGAAAATCCAAGATGAGCAAATGGCCACACGAGTATAAATTTCATTATCACAACAAAATTACATTTTGCATCTTCTTTTTCTTACACTCAATTCTTGGTGTAGATTCTTCCGAGACATTTTTCTTGTCATAAAATAAACTATTCAAACTTTTCCTCTTAATTGCTCTTAGTTAAATACATCAATGTTAGGTTTGCAATACATTTCTGTGTATTGACAAGCTTGTCAAATAATTGGTTTTAGGCAACCATTAAACTTATTGTTTTCAACTGATCAAGTTCTGTTCGTTACGTTAAATAAGGGTTTCATGATCTTTGCTAAGCATTGGGCATCTAGTTCAAATAATTGAACTCCTCTTTGTTTCCCAAAGTCCTTAATTTGTAGGACCTCCAATTAGTTGCATTTTCACAAACATATGGCTCTATTTACGTTAACAACATGAAATGTTAGGCTTTAACTTCTTTTTCCTCCATCAAATCTTTATGTTCCTGTCCAACGAGTTTGGATGAGCGATCCTATTCTCCTCAATTTTTCTAATCGGTTCAACGAGGATCTAATGGTTTGTTTTGTCTAAGTTTTGAGTATTTTATCTTCTGATATTGAAAAAAAAACTTAGCTTGCGGAAAGATTTCCATTTCCAAGGACCAAGTTTAGGCCTGCTTCGAGCAATGTGAACGATGATAGGATCCTCAATGCTATTGGAATGTTTTATGCCTAGTACCTAAGGTGCATATGACTTAATAGACTTGTAGTTGCAAATGAGGTTGCCAAATGCCAATGCACCACATGAGCTCCTTATTTCTCATTTCCAAGCTCGCTAAAATATTCGTTTTTGTCATATCAATAAACTGTGCCATTTGGAAGCTTTGTAACTCCCTTCTTACTCTTCATTCCTTTTGGATGTAGATTGGGCAACTTTTTCATGTTAGTCGTTCAACGCAAGGTTTTCGACCTCTCCCGATGGTAATGGTACTTCTTTTGGCATAACGGAATGGTGCCCACGTGGTAGGAAAGACAGTGCTAAGTGTCTCATCATCTCATGTGTACACAAGCCACAAGTTCGTATCCCACTTAGGCGTGTAAACTCCTTGGGGCCACGGTCTTTGTCTTATCCGATTCGTGTGGACTGTGGAGAGTTGACTTCGCATAGGGCGGAGGGTTTACCTTGTAGAGTCAGGTTCTTTGTTCTTTGGCCTGACTTTGGAGGGGGGACTCCCTCGTCATAAAAGAAATGGTACTTTTTGTGCACCTAGAAACATGGCACAATTGTTTGGTATAAATTCCTAGCGTAAATATATAGAAGAATTAGCTACCTTATCTACCATGTTAATTGGTTATCTTTCCTATTATAATATAGTGGTTTCTCTATCAACCTCACTGATTTAATTGTTGGAAAGTTAAACTTAATATAAGACAATACTTTGTATTCAAGTGCGCAATACAACCCTTAAATTAGATGTCATTCTGTCTAAGCAAAGATGGCGCTGGCAGACGTCCCTCCCCCCCACCCACCCACCCACACACACACACACACATATCTTGGGAATTTGGTCTAAGCCTGAACCCAGTTTAAAACGGATGTGTTTGAGGTTACAATGTGGACCTACATACCATTATGGCGTGATAAGGTGTCAACCGCCATTCAAAAATACCATGATTGGGTAGTTCCTTTAGAGTGTCCATGTGTTCATATTTCATAAAGATGTTAGGTAATATTGTAGGTATAGTGGGCGAATTATTACTGCTCAATCACAATAAATTCAAGTTTTCTAAACATTAAATGGGGTTGTCTTGGTCGTTTCCTTGTTCGGTTTGTACTCCTTTTAATGATAGGATTTTTACTTTCCCCCTTCCTGTGAGGTTATTTTTTGTCTCATTTGGAATCTCATTATTGAATGTCAATTACTTTTGTGAAAATTGACACATTGTGAATGATTGTTTTTAGTTTATGCAGATGGGCGGTGTAGGTTAGGGTGGTTGGTATCGGTTGTTGACAAACGTTGGTCTTGTGATAAAGGCTCAAGTAAAGAGGTGAGTTTGTAAGAGAGTCTGAGAGCATCTATAAATGCTGAAGGTAATGGCCCTTGCTAATAATAAGTTTGGTAAAAGACAAATTTAACCCAACTTGGACTTGGTAGTGGTTAAAAAACTTACGTACTTTGCCAAAGTTAAAGGTGGGGAGGCTACTGGTTTTGGTTCTAGAGGATGGTAGCATTCCCTTGGAAATACATGCGTATATAGGAAGATTTATACATGGACACTGGATAATTGAAGTTTGTATATGTGCTAGGCTGCTAGCATTTTGGTAAATGCAGTATGACTTTTTAAGAAAATATCACTGAGTAGGGTCAAGTCCACTATTAAGAAGGCAAATATGTAGATTGTGTGATTGTGCTCTGGATTGGGAAAGCCATTCTCAGTTCTGCGGATTTGGTGTCTGAGGTTGACATTTTCGTAAATCTCTCATCCTCTTAACTATTACATTTTAGATAATATTGTGAGGTAATATATTTGTAACGTTCGAGCTCACAATGACCTATCTTAGATGTCGTCACCGTGCCCCACTTGCTAAATAGGCACAAAGCAACCTGAAAAAAGGCAAGGCACTCGGATTGATATTGTCAAATTGCGTTCTTCCCGGTTTTCTTTTTCCTTGATTCTCTTTAAGGACATTACCTGCTTTCTATAGATATATAAAGTTTCGTGTCTTAGTATAATACACACTCGAATTACATATTATAATGTAAAATCATTTTATGATCAAGGTCCATGAGTCCACCAATTCCTTTATGTGCTTTGTTGTTATCCTGGAGTTAACGTCATCATTTCATGTCCACCCTTGTTTAGAATACTCGTGCTCTACGATGATAGATTGAAACTCCATCAGTGTGAGGTAATAGTTCTTTTGGCGAGCTTTAAATGGTGCTGGCTTGACCCATTACTTATTGGAGGCCACTAAAGTGTTATTTGTGATTTATGCTTTCATTATTAGTGCTGGAAAGTGGCAAAGGCACTCTCACATATCCTACAAGGTCAGCGTGTGGAAACTAACGCGACTTAACTTGCCCCCGTATGCATTTTGATAAGGGCATAATTGGGTGTCTTTGCTATCCCTACTTGATCTTGCCTCCTTTCCCAACTTCTACATATTTCAATATGTGGAAACTAATCGCCACCTTTATGCCATTTCACCTCGTCCGTTCTCATTTCGGTAAGTGCGTGTAGGAGAACCTTGATTATTTGATTTATATACATCTTCTCAGTTGCTTGGGATGCGTTATGGTATGTTTGCCCCTTTCTTCATTGGGAGCTTATCAATTTCTTTCGCCGAAGTCTAGTGAAGATTCTTTATCTTGAAAACTTTTTTTGTTGAATGCAAGCTTTTATAAGCTTGCATTACTTCATTTCCTTTGTTCTTTTTACTACAACAAAAGCACGTGTTCTTTTCCCTTGTTCTTGCTCAGAGGGGGGAGAAGGTGTGGTTCGAAAAAGAGGAAAAAAAAATACAATTAAAGGGCGGTTCTTTTCCATTGTTCTTGTGCAAAGAGGGGAGGTGTGGTTGCAACAAAAATGAGAGAAAAAGTGAAATATTAAAAAAAGACTGATAGGATCAAGTGTCAAATAGAAATTTAGTTGTGTATATGTGTTTGTGCATGTGCATATTTACTTAGAGAGAGATGAGAGGAAGGGAGTTTTAGAAAGCACATAGTGCCTACTTGGTTAAGTGAAGATGAGTTTCTATGATTAAGTGTGGCCGAGTCATACACGCATTCTAGTGGATCCATCGTTGGCGGTATGCAAAATCCCTTGGAATTTGCCGTCAAAGTCGATTTGTCCAACGGAGACTTGTTGGCGATGGGGGATCATCTTCCAATGATAAAGATCTCTTGCTATTTCTGGCAGAGAGAGATCCACCTTGTTTGGTTGAAACCATGTCGGGTTTGTTCCCTTCCCCAATGTGAATGTGGTGTGGCTGCGAGTTGACAACGACAAGATGTGGAAAAGTGGCGATATCTAGGAGCAGACAGTTTTGAGATTGCCGCAGCGGCAGTGAGCTGAACAAGAGAATGAGAAACACTAATTCTAGGGGTCATGCATAAATATGAGTGGTTTTGAAGAAAATATACAAAACCAAGGGCTAACTAAGTCATTTTCTAAAATATCAGAGGAAGGTTGAATTGGGGATGGGGCAGGGAGTGCAGGGCGGGATTACCCTAAACCACACTGTAGAAATATAGGGAATATAATGGATTTGGTTGCAATCATATTCCAACGCACCCTAAACCACGGCCGGGGTGGCAGTTTGGAGACACGGGGATTCAGATTATTTTGCCATCCAACAAGTAGATACTGCCGTGCATTAAGATTATACAGTTATCTTAACATAAATATAATCTTTGGGATTTTAACATTAGGTGACCATGTCCTCACTTTCTCCCCATTTTCAGCCCTTGATGGCAGTTGTTAGGTTTCTGCATTTTATCCAAAAACTTAAGATTCCTTGTTGGACATTGAGTGGATCATACTGCTGGTTTGAGTTCCTTTATCCCTTTATTTGCTAAAGGTTTCTTAGGAAGCATCAATTGTTTTACTCTAGAACAGAACAAGCTTATTCAGATAGTCAGTAATTAAGAGATGAGGAAGTTACTATCTATTCTTGTCTGGATCCTACTAGAGAACAGGTGTTTTATATTCCTTAACCTAGCTTATCTTTTACTTGATCCACATTGTTCCTTTAGGATGGGAGACTACTTGTCACTATTGTGTCACTCTTCTGGTGTATTTGTTTGGATGTGAAATGGAGAAGGCATTGTGTGGGGGCAGTTATGAAGTTTCTTTATTATTTTAAAATGCAGATTTCTGAAACATTTGGTTTTCTGAAAATCATTCCTATGCTCTTTAAATTAATTTTACTGATTAGCCGAAGAAACACATTGTCAAAGTAGTAGTTGACAGTAGTTAAGGCCTCTAAATGATAAGGATAATTAGGGGTATATTAATTCGTAGTTTGAATATTTTGGAATTAGGAATAGATTATCTGTTTGGCTGCATAATTGGGCTTTTACAAATTGAGAATACGGTGGTTATGATATTAAATACGTTTTTGGAAAATTAGAAAAAAAATTAGTAAATTTTGATTAACAATAATTAGGCATTTTGTTTACTATTTATTTCATATGATTTTTTAGAACACATTGTCAAATATTTATTATATGTTGTCATTTTTTCGTTGTGTACTAATTTTCTTGAATTGCTTGTTCCCAAAGTTTTTTTTTTATTTTTATAATGCCTCTAAATTTTCATTTTAGTGGTATTATGACGCTTCCCTCTCTTTCTTTCTTTCCTCCAAAAATGATATTTTTATTAACTTTATTCACTATGATGTTGCAGGGCCCATCCGTTGAACCATCTGAAGAAAGTCCCATTCCCCTGCAGTGTCCGATACCTGAACCAGAATCTCCTCTTAGCTCCAAGGAGGCGGATCATCCAAGTCCGGTTTCGATTTTGGAAGTTCCTTTTACAGAAGATGTATTGTCTGGTTCTGAATGCTTTGAGAGGGTTAGTGCTGACCTTCAAGGTAACTAAGAGACTAATCTTATTTGCTCTTTTAGTAGGTGTAGGACATCTTGAAATTGAAGTTATTCATTGCTCTTCATTTTTGAAAGAATTTGTGGCCTTAAATCCGTCACTTGACTTTTTGTTAGTGAAGGAAAGTGACAGAGAGTGAGTCATTACAATGTTCGTTGTTTTTTTTAGCATACTCAATCCAATAAGAGTAACCATTAGCTATGATATACTCCTCGGGTAATGCTATGCTTCCCAAATTTCTATCCCAAAAGTACTTCCCAAATGATGTGGCAGTGGCCAGGTAAACAACTTTCAACCAAAATTCAACTGGTCACACTCTATTAGACCTGGCCCACTGCCACATCATTTGGGAAGCTCTTTTGGGATAAAAATTTGAAAAGCATAGCATTACTCATACTCCTCACTTCTTGAACCCCTATTTAATTTACGTTATTTATTGGAGGACCTCTAGTTACAACACATCTTTCCTTACACTAATGAACTGCCTCTGCCTGTCACGAAACAGTATTATCCTGACTCTAAGCATATATTAGTCATCTTAAAACTTGGTTTCTCTAGCTCCCCAGTCCTAATAAATGCATTCAGATCTACTCATTTCTCACCTCGCCCTACATCCTTGTGAACACGTGCATTCGTTAAATTTTTTATTTCTAATACTGCCACTCATTCTTTTTAACATCTTTATTTCAATTATCACCATTTTATGGACTTTGTTTACTCTTTTTGTTGGTTTGAAGTACCCGTCTCATTTGGTCTTTACCCACAATATAAAATCAGTTTCTTTTTATCTTTGCTTTTCAGTTTTCCTTCTTCCTTTGTTTAATCTCTCTTTATAATTTGTTTTTGCTAGGGCTCCGAGCACAACTTAAGCTTCTCAAGATGGAGTCACAAGTAGATGACGAGGTCACAAAGCTTATATCTAGTGAGGCAGACATTAATCAAGAACTTGTTGCTGTCTCTGAAGAGAATGAAATATATACACCCGAGAGTTGGGAATCTTCCTACCTAGTTGATGTACTAGACGAATCTGGATATAACCATTCTGACCAGGATATGTTCCTGGAGTCATGGGATGCTCAAGAGTGCCAACTTGGCCCCTGGATATTTGACAATCTTGAGAAATACTATAGTGAGACAACGTGGTCGAAGTCCGAGAGGAGATTGCTATTCGACCGTATAAATTTGGCACTATCGAAGATTTTCCAGCGATTTGTGGACCCCACAAGGAGAGGGGGTCTGAAGTTGCAGAAAGACGGGATCAGGAACGAGGTGCATAAATTGCTGGAAAGCCAAGACAGGGGCCCGAGTGAAGCGGTAGCGGAGCTGGTTCTGGAGGGGGAGTTTCGGTGGCTGGATTTGAGAAACGACGTCGAAGTAATAGGTAAGGAAATTGAGAAATTGATGATAGTTGACCTAATAGCTGAGGTTGTTTCTTTGTGAAGTTTTGAAGAACTGTTGTAGGGTAGGCAGTTATATAGACAAACCAAATGGTAAAATGTGGTCGGTTTAGATGAGAATGAATAAAGTCAAGTTTCATATATGATAAGACATATGATAGCTGCAACTCAATGAATGTAAATTGAATCAACAATGAATGGGTAGTACCTCACTTAAAGTTGTTTCTAGAGTCCAATGATGTGAACCAATTGACTTCTTTTGGTTCTGAAACAGGTTAGATTATGTTTGGGAATGAACAAAGGTTTCTTTTTTGGACCAGTGTCTAAGAAACAAACCACAAACAAACCACATCTGTGATATGAGTGGGGTTAGTAGGTTAGAGTTAGTAACACACACGCGCACACACACACACACACAAAGGGGGGGGGGGGGGGGGGGGGGGGGGGGGGGGGGGGGTCACTTTAAAGAAACTGTCTCTCTTGGGGGGAGGGGCTCTGGCCAACTCGGCCAGCGAGCTGGTTGAACAAAAGGTTTGTGAACCATTCCTTTTGAGGTTCAGTACAATCAAGACCATGTTCTTGTAAATCATTTATCTATTTCACTTTCTTTGGGAATTGATTATGTTCTATTGCCTTTCTTGGGAGGATGGCTAGTAACACTTGTTTGGGAATGTGGATTTTCAAAAATAGATAATATTGTGGTGGTGGTGGTGGTGGTCGTGGTGGTGCTGTGATGGCGGTGGTTATGAATTGTGCTGTTGTGGGGGTGGTGCTTCTTTCATACAATTGGCACTATAGATGCATAGATTTTGAAAAAATACATGCAAAAAAAAAAAAATCACCCAAAAAATCCAAGAATTGAGAAAGTTATGGTAGTTTAAAGCTGATAGATAATATTATATGTTACACACAGATAATATTATTTGTAAGATAGATAAAACTTCAAAATCAGGCTGCAACTTAACCTTTTTTTGTAAAATTTTCACGCACATTGCGTAGATTTCAAATAAATACATGAAATTAAAAAACAAATAACCAAAAAAGCCCAAGAATTGAGAAAGTTATGGTGGTTTAAAGTTGACAAATAATATTATCTATTACTGCCAACATATAATATTATTTATCTGAAAGATAAAAATGAAAAACGAAGTTTCAAATTACTTTTTTTTGGGTACAATTTTTAAGCCCAATGCATAGATCTCGAAAAAATACATGATATCAACAAAAAAAAATTTAACCAAAAAGGCAAAAAAAAAAAAAAAACAAGTGAGTTATGGTGGTTTAAAGTTTACAAATAACATTATCTGTGAGTGGAGGGGCTTTTCATCAAATACGAAAAGTAGCGAGGGGTTTTTCACAAAATTACAAAAAAAATGAGTTTTTTGCTAAAACACATCATTTTAAAGGGCCTATGGCCTAATATCCCTTTATTAAATACTCCGTACTTACCACATGACTCATTTTCGAAGGGGAAAGCTCATTTTTGTTTCCTCTTTTTCTTTTTTCTTTTTTTTAAATTTTTTTTATTTTTATTTTTAAATAATTTTATTTTTAGAAAATGAAATCCCAATTTTCTTTTAAACCGAAATTCAAACTTTTCTTTTATAATAGTGTTAGGGTTACACCCATACACATCCAAAATAAACATCCACACCCTGAGGTTGACCAATGAGAAGAGACTAACAGTGGATCCCGCAATCTCTATCTCTCTTCTCATTGGTCCACCTCAAGGTGTGGATGCTTTTTGTGTGTGTAAGGGTGTGCCCCAAACATTACTTTTTTAAAAAATGATCTTAATTTAGGCATCTTTATAACCTAAACTAGGGGTGTCAAATAGGGCGGCCCGCCCCACCCCGCCTCGCTCCATCACACATACAAATTGGACGAATTGGGACAGGTCACGGGACGGGTCAGTGAGACAAGCGGAGTGACTCGAAAATGAAATAATATGAATTGGACCCGGCCCACGAATTCGTGGGTCTACGGGGCAAGTCAAGTCAACTCACGAATTGGGGTGTTGGATTGGTTGATGGATTGATCAGTGAGTTGGCCCACAATTTGACTCGCGGGTTAGCACATTGGTTAGAAAAATTTTTACAACTTCAAGGAAAAGTTTTAAAAACAATTTGAAGTCTACCAAAAAAAAAAAAAAAATTTTGAAGTCTATAAAACTGTTTTGTTGAAATCTTCAAAAAGTCTATAAAAGAAAAAAAGTTTTGAAAATAATTTTGAAATCTTCAAAAAGTATATAAAAAAAACTATTTTTTTTTATTTAATATAGATAACAGTTTGTTAAAAAAAAAAAGGTTTCTAAAGATCAGTTTAGATTTTAAAAGCAATTTTTGCAAGTGCAAATTTTAGAAAAGCAGTTTTAAAAATTGCAGATTGTAGAAAAGCAGTTTTAAAAGTGCAAATTTTAGAAAAGCGGGTTTTAAAAGTGCAGATTTTAGGAAATCAAATGTTTTAAATTATAGTTTTTTTTAGAAATCAACTACTTTGAACTCAAATACAATTTGTTAAAAAAACAGAATTTATAAATAATATATAAACGTACCTTTTTTCATGGAAGTGCATCGTTCATCCTTGTATCGTTTTCCTATAGTAGGCAGGGTTTCACCCCTAAACCTCTCCGATGCTTAAGTCAGTATAATCATAAAAATAAATAATAAAATAAAATTAATAACTTAAAAAATACATACCTAACTTATTTTTTGACGGAATTCATCATTGTATCCTCCCTATAGTAGGCGGGGTTCTTCACCCTTAAACCTCTTTGGTGCTTAAGTCAAAATAATCATCAAAATAAATAAATAAATAAAATTGAAATAACTTTAAAAAAATACCTGATTATTAAATAAACACTTTACTCAATATCGATGTCTAAATTTGCAAAATCTTGAACAATGTCATCCATTTGTTGTTGCATTCGGTATTGTGCGTCCTACCAATCTTTCAAGCACACAATGCAATCCAACATATCCGACGATAACATGTTCTTCTTTTCATCCAAAACTCGACTACCTGCACTAAAAGCAAATTATGATGCAACTGTAGAAACAGGCGAAGTTAGGAGATCACAGGCCAGGGAAACCACGAGAAAATTCCTTGTTTGTGTTCTCCACCAACTAAGTGTATCATATAGTTTCGAAGTTCTTCTTCGGTTATCAGCATTAAAAGATACTCCTTCCGTCCCATTTTATGTGTCAATCTTTCTTTTTTGGGATGTCCCCAAAATTGTTGTCTACTTTCCTAAATTAGTATGCAAATTTTACTTAATTTCCTAAACTACCCTTCCTTGCAATCAATACCAAAACAAGACAAAAAAAAAAGAAAGTGCAATGATTGACAATTGTGAAAAATAGGTGTGAAATCTTTTTGTCCCCTTAAATAGTTAAATTCCCCAAAATACACACATAAAATGAGACCGAGAGAGTAGTATTTAGATACTTATAAAGATCATTGCAGGACTTCTTTGACTGGACATTTAAAGTTCACACATAAAAATCAGTTTTATGTGTAAATATGTAATTCCCGTAGTGGGTCATTAAAAATTTCTGGTACTTAGTATACTTAGGAGCATGACTACCAACAATGGCCGACCTTAGCTCAGTTGGTAGAGCGGAGGACTGTAGTGTGTTCACAGAAAATCCTTAGGTCGCTGGTTCGAATCCGGCAGGTCGGACTTACATCTTTTGTTAAAGATTTTGTTTTCTGTTATTTCTTTTTCATATTATATACATAATAAACCGCACCATTTTTGCTATCACAAACTGACAAAAGATTGAAAAGAACAAATGCATGGTTTCCGAATTTAAATCTGAGATGTTTTGCTAGTTGTACTACATGTAATAGTATGCTTTACTAGTTGTACCAAATTACACTAACACTAGTAGGATTTCTCATATGGTAGCCTTTCACTGGTATTAGTGTAATTTATTTGTGAAGCGTTTGTGTCCAACTTTTTACTCATTTACGAGAGCCCCATTTTTTAAAGTTGGGTAATATTTGGGGCACAAACACACTTTATCTCTCTCTTGGGTGGCACTATGAGGTCCGGATAATTTCAGTAGAACTCACAGTGCCACATTGGAGAGAAATAGAGCGTGTTTGTAAGTGTTTGTGCCCCTAGTATTGTTGTTAAAAGTTTGCCTAAAACCCCAAAGAATAATAATATTTGGGGCATAAACTTTTTATACAAACATTTGTAAAACACTCTATCTCTCTCTTAGGTGGCACTGTGGGATCTGAATTACACCTAGCATTGTTGAACCCCAAAAACCTCACAACGGACCTTGGAAAACCCAACAAAAAAAATATAAAATAAAAAATTGTTTCCTCGGTATGTTATTTTCTTTTACTTCCATAAATCCAATTTCTTTTCTTTGAGTTTTATAATTCCATAAACCAAATAGGATCTTGGTGATAAATACCTCATTCTCAATTAAAAGAGTATAAAGGATAGTTTTAAATTAACTTTGGGAATAAATCCATGATCAATGGATGTTAATACAGGTAAGTCCTTTGACCCATCAAACTTACACTTTTTATGACTAATATGCCCCTATTACAATCAATACACAAATAAACCATAGGATGCTAATAACGTTTAATAGAGTGAGAGGGGACCACTGCCATCGACATCGCATTCCGACCATTGTCTCCGTCGTCCCTGAACGACACCGACCTCACAGATCTGCGGAGTTCCACATTTTTGAAGATTATAACCTAGATTTGGAAAACAAACCACTACAGATTTGAAGATAAGGCAGAGGATAAGGATTTGGAGTGTGGCTTGGAAGATGGTAGTGATGATGGACTTTGAGGTTGGCAATGTGGTTGAGGAAGTTCAGTGGTAGCTACCCCAAGGGTCGCCATAGACCTTGATGGTACTCTTCTTTTTAGGCCATTTTCATGTTCATGTTGAATGATGCCCCAGGAGCTGCTGACGTGGAGCTGAGTGGACATCTAATAATTGAATAAGTGTGGAGGTTTAATAAAACACATGCTGAATTGAAGTCATCGAAGTCTGTTAGGCTTGACCTATTCTTCTGCAAATTTTTTTTTTGAATTTCTGTTATGTAACTTGCAGCAGATTTAGTTGCATTATTTATGCTTTTCTGTTTTGATAAGTTATATAAATAATTACTTTGTTGATCAATAAAATACAAGCTTAAGAAGTCTTAAAGCTAGGTTTATTTACCAGCTTTTGCAATTCATTTCTGTTAAAAAAACCTACAAATTGGTATCAGAGCCTGAGTTCTTGAGAGATCTGTGAGATTGAGTGAGCCTAACCATTTATCTTAAATACTTACCTTAAAAACTCACCATCCTTCCTATCCAAAACACAAAAGCCAATAACCAATGCAGAATGAGTTTAGAAGCTTCATCAAATGCAATAGCACCTCCAGTGTTTCATGGAATGAATTATCAAGTATGGGCTATCCGAATGGAAGCCTACCTTGATGCTAGTGATCAGTGGGAAGTTGTTGAAAATGCGTACGAAGTTCCTCCCTTGCCCGACAATCCAACTATGGCTCAAATTAAAAAACACAATGAGACGAGGCAAAGGAAATCAAAGGCAAAAACTAACTTATTTACATCTGTTTCATCTTCAATTTTCACCAGAATCATGACACTGAAGATCGCAAATGAAATTTGGAACTTCCTGAAGAAGGAGTATGAAGGAAATGAACGAGTCAAAGGCATGCAAGTTATGAATCTGATCAGAGAATTTGAGATGCAAAGAATAAAGGAATAAAAAACAATCAGGATTACTCTGACAGACTCCTTGACCTTGTTAACAAAGTAAGGCTTCTTGGTACTGATTTTTCTGATTCTAGAATAGTTCAAAAAATCCTTATAGCAGTTCCTAAAAAGTTTGAGGCTACAATATTATCAATAGAAAACTCAAAAGATGTGTCAAGTATTACCTTGGCAGAACTGTTGAATGCACTACAGGCTCAGGAACAAAGAAGACTTATGAGGCAAGAAGGATCTGTGGAGGGTGCATTTCAAGCTATATCATAGAACAATATGTACAAAAAAGAGAAGCAAAGCAGCAGCAATAACAACAACAACAACACTACATTTCCACTATGTCCTTACTGCAAAAAATCCAATCATCCACAGAAAATGTGTTGGTGGAGGCCGGATATAAAATGTCACAAGTGTGGTCAGTTAGGGCACATGGAAAAGGTATGCAAATCTTAACAGTAGCAAGGAGAAGCCAAAACTGCTGTTGAACAAATTCAAGAGGGGCAACTATTTGCGGTATCATGCTTTGCTACCAGTATCTCCACAGAAAGCTGGCTTATAGACAGTGGTTGTACAAGCCACATGACTCATGATCAAGAGATTTTTAAAGAGCTTGATAAAATTGCCATTTCTAAAGTTAGAATTGGAAATGGACCATATCTTGAAGTAAAAGGCAAAGGAACAGTGGCAATCAAAGGTCACACAAGTTTGAAATTAATTTCGAATGTCTTATATGTTCTTGAAATTAATCAAAACCTTTTGAGTGTTGGTCAGCTAATTGAAAAAGGATATAAGGTGCTGTTTGAGGACAATCTGTAACACCCGTACCCAGAAAAGAAGATTAATGTGATAATCATATGTGTTAATTAAATATAATTAATGCATAAAATGGTTTAAGGTGGGGTTATGAACCCACATGTGAAAAGGTGTTCAAATGCGGACACAGATGAAAGTTCTGTAAAAAAACAAGACTGGTATAAATGTGGAGCCCAACGAGGGTCTAATTAAAATAACTTGTATTTTGATGTCATTTTATGTTTATATGAGTACTTGTTTAAATGCTTACATATATTATTATGTTTTATGATAGGAAAAGGGACCAGTTTGGGTACCCATGTGAGGGCGTATTTGAAAACAATTGATAATTGGTAGGTTTAATTGTAACCTCATAATTTATGTGGGACCACGTTTGGGACCCACGCAGAACTTAGATTAAATCCATTTAGAAAAGGTGGGTAGTTAATGTGATTAACATAAGGGTTTCATAATAAAACTTAAAGAAAAGTGGGGGAGGTAAATGGAAATAGTAAACACTTGTGCCAACACATATGCATGCCAGCATATGTGTCTCCTAAATGACAATCACAGCTGGGAATTGAGAGAAAAGAGAACCAAAATCTCTCGACGAAGACGACGGAACTTCTCGACGACATTTTTTGCCGTTCCTTGGCCGTCCAACGCCGGAGTCACGAACCGAGACCATATTTGGACTTGTGGAGGTAAGATGATCACATGCATGGCTTTTATTTTCAGTTTCGATAATGTTTTTCTGACAATCGTTCTTGATAGACGATGTTTAGTGTACCAAAATCATGTAGGATTTACACCGGCAGGATTTGGGTTGGAAATTTGCAAGAGATTTGGGTTCCTAGGCTTAATTTGCTAACAATTTGAGGAGATGATTGTTCTAATCCCAAAATTGGGTGTTTAGATATGTTGATGTGATAATTGTTAGCTTAGAATGCTTAATCCATGTTTATGTTTATATGTGTTGTTGAATTTGGGTAAAAAGCATGTCAAAGTTATGAAATTGCTATGCTTATATGCTAAGTTGCTTAAATGCTTATGTGGATCAAAGGGAAGTCAAGTAGTGATCACCACTTATAGGTCTCATATGTAAGGGATAGTAAGCCCTTAATGAGCAGGGCGTGGTGACGACCACAATGAAATGCCGGTGATGCCTTTGGGGTCACAAGAGAGTGTGTGTTGCGCTATATGCGCCAAAAAGTGAGAAAAATTCGGAGTAAGAAGGACCCGGGGGTGGTGGTTGGAGTTACTTGACTTCCCGGAGATCAATTTGTTGTTGTTTATAATGATTGTTGCATTTTCATATCGAACATTCCAATAGTATGATTAGTCCTCTCACTAAGAGAAAGCTTAAACTAAAATATATTTTCTGTTGTGGTTATTGAATAACCATCACAGGTACGGTACGACACGGAAAGAGGAGAGAAAATGATCCGCACAACGGGTTAGGCGTGGGAGTGGTGTCCATGTGAATATGTTCATATGCCTAGCTAGTTTATATTTGAAATGTATCTTTTGTCGTCAATGTAAATGTATCTTGTGTTTTTGGGAGACTTGTAATATCCTAAGTTGGGTATTGTTGGTTGTTTATGCACCAAACCATAAGTTGTGTTTAAAAGTTGTAAGTTGTGTATATTGAGGGTGAATTTGAATGGTACTAGGAAGTTTTTGGTTGTAAACTTAAGCTTGGATACTCTTTGTTGTATTGACTTGCAAATGTTGGGAAAAAGAGGTGGAGTTTTAATGCTAAATCATGATCCATGAGAATAATTTGTGTGTTTGATTGCCAATTCATACTTCGATGTGTTGGGAAAATGTTTTTAAGCACTTGGAAATATTTTAGTAATGATCTTTGATGTTCCTACAAAGTTTGATTACGTTTGGTAATGTCTTGGGGTTTGAAAACTGATGTTTTTAGCAGTAGGGAGCAGTTTTGCCAAAGCCGGATCGATCCCTTCTTCCTGCGGATCGATCCACCCTTTTTCGAGGACATTCTGCTAGAAATTTTGGAAAATGGATTGATCCCTTCTTTTCGCGGATCGATCCGCCCCTGTTTTTGGCATCTGCTGACTTTTACGGAAACAAGCATAACTCTCTTTACAAAACTCAAATTCGCGCGGCGTTTTTTGCATTGGAACCGGGGCTCAAAGACCTATCTTTTAGTGTAAAATTTTGATATACTTTATATGTGATAATCTTGCCTTTGGGGCTATTTTGTGTCAGCCAAAGCTATTAAAAGAGGTTTAATTTATGTTTTTTCTTAGTAAATTAAGGGTATTTTGATGTGTGGGCTTGTTACACGTGTCCTATTTCGCCCGAGGTGGGTTGGGGTGTGACACAATCATTGCTTGATTACTGATGCACAAGGTAGAGAAGTGTTTAAAGTCCAAATGGAAGGTAAAAGCTTTGTCTTGAATTTGATGAAAGAGAGCAGGCTGCAGTGCACAAAGATGATAACAATACAATTCTTTGGCATAGAAGATTGGGGCACTTTCATCATACAACCCTTCTTTTTATGAAGAAGAACAATCTTGGGGAAGGCTTGCTTGAATTAGAAGAGGAGCTTCCTACTTGTGCAGTCTGTTAGTACGGGAAGCTGTAATAACCTGCATTTGCATTTAATTTTAATTTGACATTATCATATTTAATCTGTATTTCTAGTCTTATTTAGTTTCTATTTTCCATATGTTAAACTTTAAATTCTTGTTTCAATTGCTATTAAAATTATTGTTGGGGTCAAAACTGCAATTTTTGTAAATTTAGCAATACCTGTGTTGGATTTCAAATCTGTATTCCAAAGACGGTGGAAATATTTCCTTTTGACTCAAACAATATTTTATAAAACCAGAAAACCATTTCTTACGTTAAAATAAATCTTCTGTATTTTTGTGACGAACACCGCGCCACGAAAATACCAGTTTATGTTTAAAACTGTCCACGCTGTGTTGAACTTCCACAGATTTTGGAAGTGACTGATTGGACAATTGCTTTATTTCTAATTATGGAAACTCATAATTGGATAAGGCCTTGTTTGGATATTACATTTGGGCATGTGTGTTTGTTGTGCCAAAAGCTAAATTCCCAAACACTTACAATTTGGCCCTTACACACCTATGTGGCTCTTGGATTAACTGTGTAGTTATAATCTGTGTATGTGAATATCACATACGTATGTATAGCTGTGTATATTGTAATTAGGAAAATCAAAACCATTTTGTTGAGTATATTAGAAAGTTCTTGGCCCCCAAGTTTTGATCTCTATATATACTCACATACTATCTCAAACACACACATCTGCACATTCTCACAATCACACAGAGAGCTTGAGAGAGAACACAGAGAGTAATACAGAATTTTATAGAGAGAGAAGCACATCACCATAGCTTTCAAACTTGCAATTGGATTCTTATTTGGTCTTTCTTTCTTAACAATTACTTCACCTCTTAATCTCAGTGAGTATTACTAACTCACTAATAATGTAATTGCATGTTTAGTTACTGTGTATTTGCTTAATTTTGTAAAACACCATGGTTGATTTCACGTATGAATTTCATAGCTTGAAATCAAGATTTTCAAAACTTAATCTAAATTCGTTTTCAGAGTTGAATATCAAAGATTATAGTATATAGAGTATATAGTTCAAGTTATAGAGCCTAATTTGTTCATACCACAAAGCATATTGAAAATGAAGTTTTGTCATCTTTTAAAATTTCATAAAATGTGAGAGCTATAGATTGAATCATGTTAAATTGATTATGGATTCTTAATCCTTGTTGAAAAACAAAGAGAATCATATATTATAAGGCCTAATTACTCCCGAAATTGAAAATGGGTCAAAATTGACCCTTAAAACTGAAACAGAGCAGTTTCTGCGAGGAAGAAGAAGCCTCAGTAAAAACTCGTGCCACGATCGCGCGCGCGAAGATCGCACGAGCAGATCGCGCGAGCGACCCCTCGCGCAAGCGATCCGCGCGCGCGATCCTCGTTTCCCCAGGCAAACAGAAGAGTTTATATATATGAAATGAAATTTAGGCAGGTCGCGCGAGCGAAGGTCGTGCGAGGGACCTTTCGCGCGAGCGATTCGCGCGCGCGACCTTGGCTTTTTCAGGCAGACAGAAAAGTTTATATACAAAAAGGAAAAGAGGCAGATCGCGCGAGCGGCCCGCGCGAGCGACCTTTCGCGCGAGCGGCCCGCGCGCTCGATCTGGCAGATTCTGGTTTTTGTCTGTTTTGTATTTAGGGACAATTTGGTTTAACTTTTAAGGACTGTTAAGGTTCTGTTTGGAAAAATTATTAAAACAGGATCTTAATTGATTGTGTTTGAACGAATAGAACGTTGTATTGCGACTTATCAATCCCCGTACGTACATTATTTCTTTAATTCAGCGATTTACCTTGTGTTTAAGTTCATGGCATTCATGTGGGGTCAGTGGTACATGCATGTGGGTGTTAGTCAGTGTGGAAAGAGTATTGAGATTAAGATTGTGTGGTGGACACTCCCTGGTTATGGTGTACCAAAGTGTGACGTGATGAGATTGTGGTTGAGGTTGCGGTGATGGTATCTTTGAAATGCGACGGTGGCAAATATGGACACTCCCTGACGCCCATGGAAGCGTTAAAGTGTGTGACGCCAAACTTGGACACTCACTGGCACCCATGGTAGTGCTAAAGTGTGGCCTACGGACACTCCCTGATACCCGAGTCTGGATACTGCGTGAGGTTGCTCCGGTATTTGCATGGCGGTTTAGGTATTCAAAGTGTGAGGCAATGGACACTCCCTGGTACCCCGGACCAAAGTGTGAGGCAAACTGGACACTCCCTGGCGCCCCGTTGCTAAAGTGTGGCTATCTTAGTGTTTCAAAGGTACCAGGAGTAAGATAGTGGGTTGTTGTGTCTGTCGAGAGAAAAGAGTCGGCAAAATGAGTGTGGTGCATTGTCTCATACACGATCATATGCTTTATGAATGAATGACTTTCAACATGTTCCTCATTGTTTTATAAATTAAATTCTCTCTATGGTCAAACTATTGATTTTTACAAATTGAAAATGGAAAAAGGTAAATGAGTATGTTTTACATTTAAAGTTATGTTTTTAATACTCACCAGCTTCTTGAAGCTGACGACGTTGATGCGTCCTGGACATTCGTGTTCAGGCTTTTCAGGTTACAATCAGGAGGAATCTTATGACTACGCTAACTGAGAATGGCTGCTTTTGGAATGAGAAAACTGTTTATTGATTATATGCTTTAAGTTATATGTTTTAAGTTTTAAACTGTTTGTTTTATAAGAATGACTGTAATAGACACTAAGTTATTGTTTTATTTTAAGGCGGTCTGTGCCTTTAGATGACCCCGTGCTGTAATATGTAATAAGTTAGAAAAATTTTATAAGCCTTGATTGTTTTGCTCTGATTATTGTTTATTGTTGTTCGACGTTTGGGACGGAATCGATCCTTCAAACTGTCGCGACCTACGGGTCCATAAAGGAAATTAAACGCTTTCCTTATTTATGCTATGTGGGGGCGTGACAGAAGCAGACAAGGCTCCCTTTTCCACAAAACAAGGCCTGGAGAGCTACACAAAAACTACAGTTAGTACACATAGATGTGGGAGGACCTCAAAAAACACCTTCATTGAATGACAGTAAGTTTTACATTGCTTTCATTGATGATCACACAAGAATGTGCTGGATTTACTTCATGAAATTTAAATCTGAGGTTGCTAACATCTTCTAGAAGTTCAAAACTTGGGTGGAAAATCAAAGTAGATGCAAAATGTAGGTGATTAGGTCTGATAATGAAACTGAATACACTTCAGAAAAATTTAACAAGTTCTGTGAAGATGAAGGCATTGAGCACCAACTGACAATACCTTATACCCCTCAACAGAATGGGGTGGTTGAGAGAAAAAAATTGAACAGTTATGGAAATGACAAGGTGTTTGCTACATGATAAAGAGCTACCAAAGAAATTCTAGGCCGAAGCTGCAAGCACAACAATTTTTCTGCTGAACAGACTGCCAACAAAAGCTTTGCAACAAAGGACTCCAGTTGAAGCATGGTATGGCTATAAACCAAGGTTACAAAATTTAAAAACATTTGGTTGCCTTTGTTTATCTTATATTCCTCAGGTTAAGAGAGACAAATTGGATAAGAAGGTAGAACCTGAGATCTTTGTAGGCTACAGTTCAGTTTCAAAAGCCTACATAATTTATCTTCCACAAAACAACAAAGTAATTGTTAGCAGGGATGTCCAATTCTTTGAGTCAAATAGTTGGAGCTAGGAGAATGATATTGTCACACCCCAACCCGCCCCAGGCAGATTAGGACACGTGTAACAAAGCCCACACACCAAACCATACACTAATCATGAAGAAAAACATGTTTTAGACGCCATAAAAGAGTTTTCTTGGCACAAATCAGACCCAAGGGCAAAATGGTCATTAATAAGGTATAGCAAATTTTATACCAAAAGATAGATCTTTGAGTCCTGGTTCCAACGCAAAAAACGGCGCGCGAATCCGAGTTTTGTAGAGACAGTTATGCTTCTTTCCGTAAAAGCTGACAGTCTGTTTTCATAGGGGCGGATCGATCCGCGAAAAGGGTGGATCGATCCATTTCCTTGATTTTGAGGCAAAATGTCCCCGAAAATGGGCGGATCAATCCGCGGGAAGGCCGGATCGATCCGGCCTTGGCAGAACACCTCCCTACTGCTAAAAACTTCAGTTTTCAAGCCCCAAAACATTACCAAACATAATCAAACTTTGTGTAAACATTCAAGAACCCTCCAAATTAAATTCTAAGTGTTTCTAAACATTGACAAAAGATTTCCATATATGAAATGACAATCAAAACACCCAAATTCTTCATATGAATCATAACTCAACATCTAAATCCACATTTCTTCCCTTATACATATGACCATTCACATAGGAGTACTAAGTTAAGGTTTACAACTCAAAAATTACCTTAACATGATCAAGTTCCTTCCCAACTTTACACATGACTCTTGACTCACAAATACAACTTATAACATTGGGCACAGTCATACTATATGTGAACTTGACAAATTACAAGTATTCCCAAAACACTAGTTACTCCCAACATTTCCATAATGCAAGATCTTTACAACACTTAGAGTTGAGGATTACAACTTAAACTCAAAACAACTATACATATGCACATATCACTACAACTTGCTACTCCCACACCCAAACCCGTCGCGTGGATCATTTCCTCTCCTCCTCTCGGACGGTACCTGCGATGGTTATTCAATAACCACAACAGAAAATATATTTTCGTTTAAGCTTTCGCTTAGTGAGGGAACTAATCATGCTATTGGAATGTTTAATATGCAAATGCAACAATCAATATAAATATCAACCAACTGATCTCCGGAAAGTCAAGTAACTCAAGCCACCACCCCCAGGTCCTTCTCACCCCGGAATTTCTCACTCTTTTGGCGCATATAGCACAACACACACTCTCTTGTGACCCCGAAGGCGTCACCGGCATTTCATTGTGGTCGTCACCACGTCCTACTCATTGAGGACTTCCTATCCCTTACATATGTGAGCTATAAATGGTGCTCACTACTTGACTTCCCTTTGACCCACATAAGCATTTAAGCAACTTAGCATATAAGCATATAAGCATATCAACTTCATAACTTTGACATGCTTTTTACTCAATTTCAACAACACCTATAAATATAAATATGGATTAAGCATTCTAAGCCAATAATTATCACACCAACATATCTAAACACCCAATTTTGGGATTAGAGCATTCACCTCTTTGATTTATACGCAACTAAGCTTAGAATCCCCAATTCCTTCCCAAGTTTAGCTCAATTTCTAGTTAATGATAATCCTACATAAGTTTGGTACCAAGAACATCGTTTATCAAAAACGGTTGCCTTAAAAACGTTGCCGAAACTGAAAATAAAAGACGTGCATGTGTTCCTCTTACCTCCACGATTCCAAATCCGGTCTCGGTTCGTGAATCCGATGCCGAACAGCAAAGATACGACGAGAAACGTCGTCGAGAATTCCGTCGCCTACCTGAGCTCTCGTTCTCTCTTGAATTTTTGGAGAATCCAACTGAATTTTGTCACAGCCCGGTCCCAAAATAGCGGAACCGGAGCCCGTGGCACGCCACCGAGGCTAAACCAAAACATTAACGTTCCCAAAAATTAGTTTGAAGAACACACGCAGCGGAATAAATAAGTCATTTTTGAAAACTATTCGTCCAGTCGACTGATCCTCGGATCCAGTCGACTGATCCAGGTCCAGCAGAAAGTTGGGTTTAAAAAACACCATCCAGTCGACTGCTTTCTACACCCAGTCGACTGGGGCTTCAAATTTTCAGTCGACTGATGAAGTCCGGTCGACTGAAGTCTGGCCTGAACAAAATATTTTGAATTGAAAACATGATCCAGTCGACTGTGTCGGGGACCCAGTCGACTGATCCTCTATGAAACAATGCAGAGAGTTGCTGAAAACAGAGGCTCCAGTCGACTGTTTCCTCAACCAGTCGACTGATTTATGGCAGCAGCACATTCTGTAGAGTTTTCTAAGTTTAAAAGCTTTTGAATTCGAATTGCGATCAAACACACACTTCCAAAAGTACTCCAAAAACAATCCCAACTGTATTAACATACTACCGAAGGATAGTTACAACATGCTACTAACTATTACAACGTTTTAGATTCATTCTAACATACCAAGTTAAACATAACTAAAAACCATAAAAATTCTTATTACAACATCCTATTATCCCAAAACTATATGGTTAACATTTCAAGTTGCCTCCCAAGCGAACTCCCAACCCTCGTGCTCACTTCTGCGATTCCTCGCCAGCATTTACACCTGAAATGGTTATTTGAATAACCACACATATTTCGATTTGTTTAAGCTAATGCTTAGTGAATAAAACAACATATGCACATGAATGATAAACATGTCCGCATTCACATCTCTACAATTCATACTAGTCGCCGGAGACTCACGTGCCCGTCCATACTCCCAATCCGCGACTCCTCGCCAATAAGTCCACGCGAAAGGGTAAGACCCACGATTCTACAAACAATCGTGCGACCTTAATGCCTATATCGGCTCCACAAAATGGCACGGTGACCACGTGCTCCTTCTGACCCAAATAAGCAACTTAACATGCTCAAATACATATCACCATGCTCGCGGTAATCGAAACATATCACCGTGCTATTGAGCCTACTTATCAATATAAATGCCCAATATGAACTACACAATATATCTTTATGAATTAATACATGCTATTCAAACATAACATGAATACATGCCAAGAAATCATTCCAAAACATAGTTGAATCACTCACCTCCGAATAACGCTCATATAATTCAATCTGAAGAAAACTCGTGCACAAAGAACGTGCAGAAGTCCGTCTAGTACAATTCCTATGGATCAGAATTCCATTTATCAACTTTTATGAAAAATTCTAGAAAATAACTTTTCGGAAAACTTAGCCAAACAGGCCCTAATAGGTATCAAAACGAAGCTCTTACCTCGAGGAACTCGAATACGAAATCTGGGAGAAAACAGACTGACGGAAGGTCGTCGTTTGGCGTTGCAAAGCTCTAAGCAATCAAATCTCCCTATGGCCTCCTTTCTTGAACTTAGGTTAAGATTTACAAAAATCTAAAGATCCATCTCTATCTATATATAGGCAACTCTTTTGGGAATTACGTTTACCTCCCCACGAGTTTTCCGAACTCCTAATCAGTCTCTGAAACTTTCTATACAGCTAATTCATAGCTTTACGAGTGAAACCTCAAAATTATAAAAGTTTTCGACTAAGATTCGTTTGGTCGCTAAAACGCGAATTTCTATATGACGTTTCCGAAGTTGCTAATTAGCCTACCAAATTAATAGCGTGTTCATTCGTCCTCACCAGGATACTAAATCTAACAACAGAAATAAATTCTAAAACAGAAAATAATACAGATATTGAAATACACAGGTAAACATTTATTTTCAGATAAACATTTAAAATGTTCTACAGTGACCGTCTCATACTCGGAGAGACTTCACAAACAATAAATCTTCAATCACAACAGTTTCAAAGGGTTCTCTAATACAGACACCCAAATCAACTCGTGAGTCAAAACTCACCCAAACATGTGTCATAGGACATGCCACATCACATTATCATGCATGACAATGAAATGCAAAAGCAATAACACGAATGTGGGTGTTATAATACTCTCCCCCTTAAAAGAAGTTTGTCCCCAAACTTATACCTCATGTCTCGAAAAGGTGCGGATACTGAGTACGCATCTCATCTTCTATCTCCCACGTCATCTCTTCCGTAGTTTGGCTATGCCATAACACTTTCACTTTCAATATTACTTTATTTCGTAAGACTTGATCCTTTCGATCCAATATCTCTACCGGATATGCGGCATACGTTAAATCACTCTGAATCTCATTCGATGTCGGAGTCATCACTTGATCTCTATCTTCCACTAATTGTTTGCGTAACAACGATACATGAAACACGTTATGAACTTGAGCATACTCGCTCGGCAAGTTCAAACGATAAGCTACAGGTCCAACCTTTCCAATGATTTCAAAAGGTCCTACAAACCTCGGGTTGAGTTTTCCATATCTACCAAATCTGGTTATCCCCTTTGAAGGTGACACCTTCAAATACACTAAGTCTCCTACATCGAATTCCAACGGCCGTCTGCGCTTGTCAGCATAACTCTTATACCTACTCTGGGCTGTCAGTAATCGTTGTCTAATCACCTTTATCTTATCCGTCGTCTCTTGTACAATTTTCGGCCCTTCAACCTTTCTTTCTCCGACTTCCGTCCAACTAATTGGTGAACGACATACACGACCATATAAAGCTTCATAAGGAGCCATCCCAATACTCGACTGAAAACTGTTGTTATATGCGAACTCAATTAACGGTAGGTGGTCTTCCCAATCACCTTGAAAATCAAGTACACATAAACGAAGCATGTCTTCCAAAATCTGGATTACTCTCTCTGATTGACCATCGGTCTGAGGATGAAAAGTTGTACTAAAGTGCAATTTGGTACCCATTGCTTCTTGCAAGGCTCTCCAAAACTTCGATGTAAAACTACTATCCCTGTCCGAAACGATAGAAACCGGGATACCATGTAGTCTCACAATTTCGCGAATATATAACTTAGCTAACGTCATCGGCTTAGTCGTTCGAAGTGGTAGGAAGTGCGACGACTTCGTCAAACGATCAACAATCACCCAAATAATAGTGTTCGATCTCTTCGATCTCGAAAACCCACTAACAAAATCCATTGTTATGTGCTCTCATTTCCACTCGGCTATCGGTAACGGTTGTAACAATCCCGAAGGTACTTGGCGTTCGGCCTTTACTTGTTGACAACTAGTACAACGCGAAACGTATCGTGCTATTTCTCTCTTCATTCCCGGCCACCAATAAACATGTCTCAAGTCTTTATACATCTTGGTGCTTCCCGGGTGAACGGTATATTTTGTGTTGTGTGCTTCCTCTAGGATGTTCTTTTTCAACTCTTTCTCACTAAGTACACAAATTCTACCCCTCAATCTCAAAACATTGTTCTCAAACGTGAATCCCGGTTGTTTGCCCATTGGAATCTCATCACAAATCTTCTTCAAAGCCACGTCTTGAAGTTGTTTCTCTGTAATCTCGTGACTCAAGAGTGGTTGTGCCACCATTGTCGACATCAAGCCACTTTCAATCCTCAGAATCACTTCAAGTTCTAAGTTCTCCATGTCTCTCATCAATTCTTTCTGAGAAGTCAAATCCGATGCGGTATTGGTTGGTACTTTGCGACTAAGAGCATCGGCGACGACATTCGCCTTGCCCGGATGATACTGAATTGACAAGTCATAGTCCTTCATCAACTCTAACCATCTCCTTTGCCTCATATTCAAATCTCGTTGTGTAAACAGGTACTTCAAACTCTTGTGATCCGTATAGATCTCACATTTCTCTCCGTATAGGTAATGACGCCAAATCTTCAATGCAAAAATCACGGCGGCCAATTCTAGATCATGAGTTTGGATAATTCTTCTCGTGCGGTCTAAGTTGTCTCGACGCATACGCAATGACTTTATCACCTTGCATAAGAACGCAACCTAAACCTCTATATGAAGCATCACTGTAAATAATAAATCCCTCAGTCCCTGACAGAACGGCTAAAATTGGTGCTTTCACTAGTCGACCCTTCAACTCTTGGAAACTTTCTTCACATTCTGGACTCCAAACAAAAGCAATATCTTTCCTCATTAACTGTGTCATCGGCATTGCTATACGCGAAAAGTCTTTTACAAATCTCCGATAATACCCAGCTAATCCTAGGAAACTTCTGATGTCTGTCACATTCGTTGGTCTCGCCCAGTTGGTAACTGCTTCTATCTTCTGAGGGTCTACAGAAATTCCTTTAGCTGATACAATATGTCCAAGAAAAGCAATCTCTGTCAACCAAAACTCACACTTCTTCAATTTGCCGAATAATCTCTTTTCACGCAATCGTTGTAAAGCTAATCGCAAATGATACTCGTGATCTTCTACGCTTTTGGAGTAGATTAGGATGTCATCTATGAACACAATGACAAACTCATCTAAGTAGTCCTTGAAAACAGGGTTCATCAAGTCCATGAAAGCAGCTGGAGCATTTGTCACTCCAAATGGCATAACCAAAAATTCAAAGTGACCATATCGAGTCCTGAAAGCTGTCTTCTCAACATCTTCCTCTTTGACTTTCAACTGATGGTAACCGGATCTCAAGTCAATCTTCGAAAATACCTGAGCCCCTTGTAACTGATCAAACAAGTCATCTATTCGCGGCAACGGATACTTGTTCTTGACGGTCAACTTATTCAACTCCCGGTAGTCGATGCACATACGCATTGTCCCATCTTTCTTCTTCACAAACAAAACTGGAGCTCCCCACGGCGAAACGCTCGGTCGGATAAAACCCTTCTCCAACAGTTCTTCTAACTGAACTTTCAATTCTTTCAACTCTATCGGTGCCATTTGGTACGGTGCTTTGGATACCGGTTGTGACCCTGGTACTACTTCTATTGTGAACTCAAGCTCTCTTTCAATTAATACGTCGGGTAACTCATCGGGAAAAACATCTGGAAATTCTCGAACTACTGAAATGTTTTCTATTAGTGGTCCAAGAACTCGTGTGTCGACAATTGAACATAAGAAATCCGAACAACCCTTCTTCAACATCTTACTTGCTTGAATCGCCGATATCAAGTACGGCGGTACGATCACTCCCTTACCTTGAAAAGTAAACTCTTCTCGTCCTGACGGATAGAAAGTAACCCGTTTCTGTTCACAATCGATTCTGGCTTGATTAACCGACAACCAATCCATACCCAAGATAACATCAAAGTAATTCAACGTCAACGGAATCAAATCAACGCTCAAGACTTTATCACCTATCTTGATCTCACACGACTTGAATATCGAAGAAGTAACTAGTGGTTCACTACTAGGCAATGATACACACAAGTCATATCCTAGCGGTTCTGACTTAACAGTTAAATGCTTAACAAAATCACGTGATACAAATGAGTGCGTCGAACCGAATCCATAAGTATACGTGCAGGATACGAACAATTAGGAAGAATACCTGATACGACGGTATCATCCGTATTCCCCGGCCTGAGCTGGAAGTATCGTCCTTGTTGTTGCGCAACTCCTTTCCCTTTATCTACTCGAGGCTCTACCCTTGACCCGCTTGGCACACTCGATGCACCGGTACTCATTCCCGGTTGTCTTTTACTTGGGCAATTCTTCGCTATGTGTCCCGGTTGTCCACACTTAAAACATTTTCCTCTCGTTTCTGGGTTATAGCTCTTGGCGTTCGAGGTTGTGTTTGGTGTAGTCGAATTTGCGTTCAAAGGACAATTCCTAGACACATGCCCCAATTGTTTGCACAAATAGCAAGTGGTCAATTGATAGCAGGTTCCTCTGTGTCGCAGGTTACATGTTGGACACAACGGCCTCGGGTCCCCCATGAACGTACTCCCTCCTTGGCTACTCATATATGATCCCGAACCTTGCGTAAACGGTTTCTTCGCAGTCCCTTGACTCTTACCTCGACTGTCATTTTCTCTCTTCCCTTGTTGTCACAGCCCGGTCCCACAATAGCGGAACCGGAGCCCGTGGCACGCCACCGAGGCTAAACCAAAACATTAACGTTCCCAAAAATTAGTTTGAAGAACACACGCAGCGGAATAAACAAGTCATTTTTGAAAACTATTCGTCCAGTCGACTGATCCTCGGATCCAGTCGACTGATCCAGGTCCAGCAGAAAGTTGGGTTTAAAAACACCATCCAGTCGACTGTTTTCTACACCCAGTCGACTGGGGCTTCAAATTTTCAGTCGACTGATGAAGTCCGGTCGACTGAAGTCTGGCCTGAACAAAATATTTTGAATTGAAAACATGATCCAGTCGACTATGTCGGGGACCCAGTCGACTGATCCTCTATGAAACAATGCAGAGAGTTGCTGAAAACAGAGGCTCCAGTCGACTGTTTCCTCAACCAGTCGACTGATTTATGGCAGCAGCACATTCTGCAGAGTTTTCTAAGTTTAAAAGCTTTTGAATTCGAATTGCGATCAAACACACACTTCCAAAAGTACTCCAAAAACAATCCCAACTGTATTAACATACTACCGAAGGATAGTTACAACATGCTACTAACTATTACAACGTTTTAGATTCATTCTAACTACCAAGTTAAACATAACTAAAAACCATAAAAATTCTTATTACAACATCCTATTATCCCAAAACTATATGGTTAACATTTCAAGTTGCCTCCCAAGCGAACTCCCAACCCTCGTGCTCACTTCTGCGATTCCTCGCCAGCATTTACACCTGAAATGGTTATTTGAATAACCACACATATTTCGATTTGTTTAAGCTAATGCTTAGTGAATAAAACAACATATGCACATGAATGATAAACATGTCCGCATTCACATCTCTACAATTCATACTAGTCGCCGGAGACTCACGTGCCCGTCCATACTCCCAATCCGCGACTCCTCGCCAATAAGTCCACGCGAAAGGGTAAGACCCACGATTCTACAAACAATCGTGCGACCTTAATGCCTATATCGGCTCCACAAAATGGCACGGTGACCACGTGCTCCTTCTGACCCAAATAAGCAACTTAACATGCTCAAATACATATCACCATGCTCGCGGTAATCGAAACATATCACCGTGCTATTGAGCCTACTTATCAATATAAATGCCCAATATGAACTACACAATATATCTTTATGAATTAATACATGCTATTCAAACATAACATGAATACATGCCAAGAAATCATTCCAAAACATAGTTGAATCACTCACCTCCGTATAACGCTCATATAATTCAATCTGAAGAAAACTCGTGCACAAAGAACGTGCAGAAGTCCGTCTAGTACAATTCCTATGGATCAGAATTCCATTTATCAACTTTTATGAAAAATTCTAGAAAATAACTTTTCGAAAAACTTAGCCAAACAGGCCCTAATAGGTATCAAAACGAAGCTCTTACCTCGAGGAACTCGAATACAAAATCTGGGAGAAAACAGACTGACGGAAGGTCGTCGTTTGGCGTCGCAAAGCTCTAAGCAATCAAATCTCCCTATGGCCTCCTTTCTTGAACTTAGGTTAAGATTTACAAAAATCTAAAGATCCATCTCTATCTATATATAGGCAACTCTTTTGGGAATTATGTTTACCTCCCCACGAGTTTTTCAAACTCATAATCAGTCTCTGAAACTTTCTATACAGCTAATTCATAGCTTTACGAGTGAAACCTCAAAATTATAAAAGTTTTCGACTAAGATTTGTTTGGTCGCTAAAACGTGAATTTCTATATGACGTTTTCGAAGTTGCTAATTAGCCAACCATACGTTAATAGCGTGTTCATTCGTCCTCACCAGGATACTAAATCTAACAACAGAAATAAATTCTAAAACAGAAAATAATACAGATATTGAAATACACAGGTAAACATTTAAAATGTTCTACAGTGACCATCTCATACTCGGAGAGACTTCACAAACAATAAATCTTCAATCACAACAGTTTCAAAGGGTTCTCTAATACAGACACCCAAATCAACTCGTGAGTCAAAACTCACCCAAACATGTGTCATAGGACACGCCACATCACATTATCATGCATGACAATGAAATGCAAAAGCAATAACACGAATGTGGGTGTTATAAATTTTGTGCTTAAGACACACATGCTACATGCATATATGTGTTGGCACAACTTTCTCCTATTCTCATTTACCTCCCCCAACTTTCTTTAAGCTTTATTATGAAACCCCCTTGTTAATTACATTAACTACCCATCTTTTCTAAAAAAGATTTAATCTAAGTCCCGCATGGGTCCCAAACGCGGTCCCACATAATTTATGAGGTTGTTATTAAACCTACCAATTATCAATTATTTTCAAATACGCCCTCACATGGGTACCCAAATTGGTCCCCTTACCTATCATAAGACATTATAATATCAATAAACATTTAAACAAGTAATCATATAAGCACATAATGACATCAAAATACAAATTATTTTAATTAGACCCTCGTTGGGCCCCACATTTATACCAGTCCTATCCTTTTTACAGAACTTTCATCTGTGCCCGCATTTGAGCACCTTTTCACATGTGGGTTCATAACCCCACCTTAAACCATTTTATGCATTAATTATCTTTAATTAACACATATTATTATCACACTAATCTTCTTTTCCGGGTACGGGTGTTACAGATAAGAAGCTTGAGTTCCACAAGGAGGATGATGACAATGATGACGAACCTGCCAGGGGAACCAAATCATTCTCTGACATCTATCAGAGGTGCAATGTTGCTATAATAGAGCCTGCAGGGTATGAAGAAGCTGCAGCAGATCAAAAATGGATGGCTGCAATGAAGGAGGAGCTTAAGATGATTGAAAAAAACCAAACTTGGATGCTAGTGGACAGACATGCACACACAAAAGGGCCATAGGAGTTAAGTGGGTTTACAGAACCAAACTCAATCATGATGGTTCTGTAAACAAACACAAGGCAAGGCTGGTCATTAAAGGATATGCTCAAATGTATGGGGTGGACTTCTCTGAGACTTTTGCCCCATTTGCTAGATTGGATACCATAAGAATGCTGCTGGCTCTTGCTGCTCAAAAGGGCTGGAATATACACTAGATGGATGTCAAATATGCCTTCTTAAATGGATACTAGGAGGAAGAAATTTTTGTGGAGCAGCCTGAAGGTTTTGTTGCCCAAGGAAAAGAGGAGAAAGTGCATATGTTGAAAAAGGCCCTGTATGGTTTAAAGCAGGCACCAAGGGCTTGGTACAGCAGGATTGATGCACATTTTGTTAGACTTAGGCTTCATAAAGGGCCTAAGTGAATTTACTCTCTATAACAAGAAGGTTAGTGATGAAATACTTGTGGTATCCCTATATGTTGATGATTTGCTTGTGACAGGAAGCAGTATGGAACAGATTGACACTTTCAAAAGGGAAAAATGATGTTTTTGACATGACTGATCTTGGGAAGATGACATATTTCCTTGGCATGGAAGTTAAACAAAAGCAGAATGAGATCTTCATATGTCAGCACAAATATGCCAAGGAGATTCAGAAAAAATTCAACATGGAGGAGTGCAAGCCAACAGCAACCCCAATGAATCAAAAAGAGAAGTTTTGCAAAGAAGATGGAGCTACAAAGGTTGATGAAAGGCTTTACAGAACATTAATAGGTTGCTTAATGTACCTGACTGCAACAAGACCAGATATTATGAATGCTATAAGTCTACTCTCAAGGTACATACACTGCGCCAGTGAAATTCATTTTCAAGCAGCAAAAAGAATTGTTAGATATATCAAGGGTACGATTGACTATGGTCTGAGGTTCTGTCAAGTTAAAAGTTTTACACTCCACGGTTATTCGGATAGTGATTGGGCTGGTTATGCTGATGACATGAGGAGTACTTCAGGTTATTGTTTTAGATTTGGTTCTAAGAAGCAAGAAGTCATAGCTCAATCCACAGCAGAAGCAGAATATGTAGCTGTTGCTGCTGCTGTGAATCTGTGAATCAGGCTCTCGGGATTAGGAAATTGATGGCAGACCTGCATATGGAGCAAAAAGAAAGCACATAGATACCTGTAGACAATCAAGCCGCAATTTCAATTACAAATAATCCAGTGTTCCATGGCAAAACAAAACACTTGAATTTGAAATTCTATTTCCTAAGAGAGGTATAAAGAGAAGATGAAATACAGTTGATCTACTGCAAAACAGAAAATCAAAATGCTGACATCCTGACCAAGGAACTTCCTAAAGCTAGGTATGAGTTCTTGAGGCAAAGGCTTGGAATCGACAGCTCCAGAGTCAAGGAGGAGTGTTGAATGATGCCCTAGGAGCTGCTGACGTGGAGCTGAGTGGACAGCTAATATTTGAATAAGTGTTGAGGTTTAATAAAACACGTGTTGAATTGAAGTCATCAAAGTCTGTTAGGCTTGACCTATTCTTCTGGAAATTTTTATTTGAATTTCTCTTATGTAACTTGCAGCAGATTTAGCTGCATTATTTATGCTTTTTCTGTTTTGATAAGTTGTATAAATAATTACTTTGATGATCAATTAAATACAAGCTTAAGAAGTCTTAAAACTAGGCTTATTTACTAGCTTTTGCAGTTCATTTTTGCTTAAAAAAAAACTACAGTTCATTTTGCTATGGTCTAGGTGGCTTGTTTGGGATGAGGTCTAATTTTTAGAGTTCCGTTAGATTGGTCTCCATTCCTTGTACCAAGCATGTGTTGATCTCTTTTGTATATCTTGGGGTAGGTATATCCCTTGTATCTTTTATATGTGCCGTTCGGCTTTTCTTTTTATTGATTTAACTTTTTTTTCCGGAATATATATATATATATATATATACGGAGAGGCTGTAAATGAACTGGGTTGAGTGAACGTATCCAGTAAACTTGACTTTTAAACTTAAAAGAACCTGCGAGTCGGCGGGTATATATATATGGATGAACACTTAGGTCCATTTGATAAAACTAAAAATTAAGTACTAAAAATTTTAAACGATTAAATTTGCAGTACTGAAAAAAGTTTGTTAAGTACTGAAAATAGTGCATACAAGGATTATTTCCAATAGAAAATTCACTTAAAATTTTCAGCGAATTTTGACTGCTTTTTCAATTAAGTGGTACGTTATCAAACACATTGAAGAAAAAAGTGCTAAAAGTTTTCATTTTTACCACTAAAAAAAAGTTTTTTCAATGAAAGAGTACGTTATCTCTATAGTGTTTAAGCGTGTGAACCTTAGACTAAAAATGTACTTGCGCATGGACTTTTCACTGATTCTCCCCGAACCAAAACGGAGCATTAAAGGAACAGGGTCACTTGAATTTTTATCGAGACCAATGTGCTATGCTTTTGAATTCTATTTGAACTTTACAACTCAGTTGTCTACTAACTCCTCTCTCTAAACCATCTTAACATATAAGTTAAATTGGATTATAATAATCAACATTTACGATTTCCCAAACAAGGAACATCTCTGAAGTTAAAATACAAAATTTATTGTTGGGAAAAACACAAGCGTGGCAATCTCATTCAGAAAGAGGCAGTGAAGTTCTGAATTTTTTTTTTAATAAGTAGTCAAAATAATTGCCATTAAGTCTCACACTCCATAGTTAATTAGAGAACTTAAAATAACCACTCTCTCTCTCTCTCTCTCTCTCTCTCTCTCTCTCTCTCTCTCTTGTAGACTGTAGAGATTCTACTCTTAGTTTAGACTGAATTTACACTATATTTTGATGCATTTTAATTTCGGGAGAGTTGCTAAATACACCAACATGTACAATACGAGATGCTCCATGTACTCCTCTCCAATGCATAAGGTGAGCGTGACCAGAAATTGGATGGATGTATTTAGCGGCGGCTTCCTTTCATTTCACACAATTACCATAGTGGAATTTTCATAGTTTTCTTTGGGTTTTTTAATATCGGTGTTGCTTGATCCACATGAGGGGAGTGAAGATGAGATTGGAGGTGTCCATAGTTGAGCACTCTTGACCTTTGACACACTTTCAAGGACTCCTAATGGTGTGATGTCCCCTACAATGGTCACCTTCTTTGCTGCAAAGTCTATACTGAAGGATGTCACCCCTGCTCACCAATAGGTAACCACAAAAAGAAGCAGTTATATATAGCAGTTATATATATATATATATTATAATTATATGTATAGATTTATTCAGGGCCGGACTGAGATGAGAAAAATTATCCGGGGCCTCAAGCTAACTTTCAAAGGGGCCTAAAAAATGAGGCCTCTATACTAAGTTTCATAGAAATTAAGAAGATATTAGAAGATAATAGACCTAAATATGATAAGTTTCATAGAAATTAGAATAAAATAGGCATAAAAATTAGACCTAAAAAGTAGGCCTAAAAATGGGCCCAATGCGGCCGCTTGAGCGCATGCGCCCAAGGCCGGCTCATTTATTGTAAGGGTCTTACTTCTATCCCAGGATATGTAAGAGACTGGAAACATAAATAAAAAGACAAATAGGCAGGGGCACATGCAGGAGTTTTATGCAGGGGTCAGAAACTTAGGGTTCAGGGGCAACTTCTCCGATCCGATTTTTTTTTTAAGCTTAAAAGGGACAAAGTGCGTTTTTTAAGCTTAAAATAGACAAATTAGAAATTTAAGGGACAAAAATGAATCAAGTATGGTAAAATAATTATTTTGAAAAGTTGAAAGGGCAATTAAGGGGCAAAAATGAATAAAGTATGAAATATATAAGGTAAATGAATTATTTGAAAAGTTTAGGAGGGGTAATTAAGGCGCAAAAATAAATAAAATATGAAATATATAAGGTAAAATAATTATTTTGAAAGGTTGAAAGGGGGCAAAATTAGGGATAAAAATAAATAAAGTTTGAAACATATAAGATAAAAGCATAATTTTGAAAAGTTGAGAGGGAGCAATTGCTCCCCTTAGACCCTTCCTCAGTCCACCCCTGCAAATAGGACCCGACCAGCTTAATCACTAGGCTAAAATAAAAGAGTTAACTCTTTGTGTACAAACCCCAAAAAAAAAAAAAAAAAAAAAAAGACGAAATCCAAATTCAAGTAAAAGCCTAAAAAAAAAAAATGTCACACTAAGATTGATAAATTAAAGAAAAGGCGCCATTTAAAACTGTGGCTTTGGGCTTCATCTCTAGCAAGACGACCATAGAGGGTTCACAAAAGACTACTACTACTACTACGGAGTACTACATTCACTCACATAGTGGCTTAAATTTTTGCACTGTTCAGAGATAGTGAAGATAAGATTAGAGAGTACATCGATAGCTGTCCTCTGGTTACATGCTACAAGTGTGTGTATTATATGAACATACAATGTAATGATGTATGTATGTACCACAGTCCACAAAGGCACAAACACATATACACACATGTATAATACTAACAAAATAGAAAATTGCTAAGATGCAAGTGTTGTCAAATCTTTGAAGATAAGTAGATAAGAAGAAACAAAAAAAGTGGTAAAGGGGGTAGGAAGTTTATATATGCTTTACCTTGCATTCTAGAGATATGTTTCCTTACTTTCCCTTCACACCCCTTGCAGTGCAGTGACACCCTCAAAACAACGATCTGTGAGCAAACCAACCCCCCATTAAAATCACACCCACCACCACAAAAAGCCTCACCTCTGTATTATTTTATTTATTATTATTATTATTTTTTTAAAATTATGATCATATATTCATTATCATTATAAATTATAATCATCAACTTTAGTCCACACATAAAAATTACTGTAAGAATTTGACTTCTAAAATTCCAAAGATGGTTCAAAAGGGTGAACAAACATCTAGGCTTGTATCAAATTTGTTTACACTACAAATTTGCACTGTAATAGATGTCAATTTGATTTAAATTCCAGTTATAAATAGAGATATGTTCATATATCTACGAAATAGTTTTATGGTACTTGCCCCTACCAAAAAAAAACAGGTTTATGGGGTCTACTGGTGTCCTTTTTTGTTCTTTTCTTTGTTTTCTTTCTTTTTAATATGTTTGGAGTTGATTTGCTAAAAAAAAAATAAAGTAGCTTCAAATTCATATTAATTTCATGTCTACAACATCAATAAACAATAATTATAGAACTAGTATCATTTGAAATTGGGCAATATTAGGGGCACTAACAAAATCCACTAACACTTACTAACACACTCTATCTTTCTCCTAGTGGTACTGCGGGGTCCACTGCGGATCCCGCAGTACCACTAAGAGAGAGATAGAGTGTGTTAGCAAGTGTTAGTGGATATTGTTAGTGCCCCAAATATAACTCTTTGAAATTATAGGCACTCTGACCCTTCATTTTACTCACAAAAAAAGATCAAATTTGGCTTCTAAATGGCTTAACAGTTGTACCATATATTATAGCAATAATTAGTACTCCCTTCATCCCTTTTTTTGAGTCCACCTTTAAGACTCAAGTCACTCAACTTATTAAGGAGACAAAAAGAATCTACACCTACTTTCCACAATTACACATAATCATTACAATAACTTTTTTTTATTTTAGTCTTGGTGTAGATTTCAATGAAGGGTAGTTTTGAAAAGTGGGTAAAATTTGTATACCAATTTAGGAAAGTGGACACTAATTTTGAGACATCCAAAAATGGAATATAGGACTCAAAAAAAGGGACGGAGGGAGTAGTACCAAATATCACTGCATGTAATACAACAGATAAATTAATTGATAATCAAATTTGATAACCTTAACATTACTAAACCAAATTACCCATATCTTCTAATCAGTCATATATATATATATATATATATGTGTGTGTATACAGAACCCTTCTCGTGAGATAGCTATTATTTTGTTAAAATGATGAGGACATCTGTTTACAGTCTTTGAATCCAATATTTAATTTGTGAAATTACTTCAGTACCCTTAATAAAAATTGAATCAAACGATTGTACACAGAAGTCCTAATTTTGTTAAAATGAGGACTCCCTCCTCATGAGAAGGGTTGTGTGCGTGTATATATATATATATATATGTATGTATGTACAGAACACTTCTAGTAAGGACACTCTTACTTTATTAAGTTAAGAACTTCTATCTCTGCCGTTAAATCGAGTTTTTATTAAGGGAACTGTTGTCATTTCATTTTTTAAAATGATAATTTAATGGCTGAAAATAAAAGTTTTTAAGCTAATAAAGTAAAACGTACTTACTAGAAGTGTTTTTATATATATGTATATATATAGATATATGGATATATATATATAGAGAGAGAGAGAGAACCTGGTCTGGAGAGGCAGAGGATTTAGAAGCAGAGGATTCATCATCAATCTTGTCATGAACAGGTTGAGACTTTGTGGGTTCAGCAGGGACCAGTTTTAAAACAGGGTCAAAATCTGATAAAACATCCAAGAAATCTCTCTGATCACTCAACAGATATCTAGTAGAACCGGGGGGACTTATAAAATCACCAAGCTTAGCACCAAAGCTCTTCTTGATATTTCCATTCTGATGAATTGGCTTAGCAAAACCACTCTTTCTCTTCGAATCAAGAACCGGCTTCGAAGAGCTCTTCTTGGTCTGATCTCTCGATTTGTTCGAACCCTTTTGATTGTTGTTGGTGTTGTGTTTGTGATATGGGATAGGGTTTATGGGTGATTGAGAAGAGCATGGAGCGAAGGCTTTGCCGATTCTTCGGGCGTCTCTGATGGTTGGGTTGTGTCGATCGATGGCTCTGGTGTTTCCGAGATGGATGGTTGATGATGATAAGGAAGAAGATGATGTTGATGATGATGAGCCTTCTTCCATGGTTAAGCGTATGGAGGTTGAAGCCTGCGATGCACAGAATATATCGATTCCTTTCATAGTTTGGAAAGTGGGAAATTGAGAGTGATGCTAATAATGGTGGTTTAGGGAATCTGCATTTCAACTTTTAGAGAGAGAGAGAGGGAGAGAGGAATTACAGAGCATAGTTGAGTGCTCTGTTTTTAAGCTTGAACTCTAAGAGGAGAGAGAGAGAGAGAGGGGTCCACAGCAAGTGAAGAGGGAAGAGGTAATTGGTAACTTTTCATGCTAAAATGGAGAAAATATTATGCACATTAGATATAATGCTTATGTGTGATTACGTTTTTCATGAAATTATGAAAGACATATGTATGAGGAAAAAAGTGGGCAAACTCTCTTTTGTGATTTTTTTTTTTTGATCGGAATTGTTATTTATAGTAGAAAAAATAATAATAATAATTTTTAATGCAAAATTATTTTTCTTGTCATAATGGCAATTTCAGTTCCAAAGAAGGTCCAAAAAGGTGTTGTCTTAAAACTACTCTATGAACGCGGAAATTTTATTGACTTGTGATATCATGTAATTAAAATAACAGTTGTAACAAGTTTGCAATCCAATTGAATTATCAAGTTAGATACAATTTATATTTTAGAAATGCCAAACTATCTAAAAATAATACTTCTTCCGTCCCAAATAAAATAAATGACACTTTTCATTTTGACATATCCCAAAATAATTGTTATATGGGGAATTCTATAGGCACCCACCTACTTTACACTCTACACCCTTTTACTCTTTACACACATCACTCAAATTTGAGTTAAAACAATTTGCTCTCGACACTCACCCTTCATATCTAAAATAACCCTAACTTTAAAAACCCATAATTTCATATTACTCTTTATACCCACCATCATCTTCCTCTCTTCTATCCCATTATAAATGATTATATACTAATCAACAAACAAAATGGATCTTAATCTTTAATTATGGGGTTAAAAAGATGAGTTACCGAAAAAATGATGATCTAACAAAAATGGCTGGCTCGATTTGGGGTTAGTTTGTGTTTGATACAACTATTTTATTGTGTGAGTGAGAGAAAATATATATTGCACAAAGAAAAAAGAAATGGGTATTCATATTGCTAGATTTGGGTACTATACCATTTCAATTGATTTCTATACTGCACAATCCGGATCTTCTAATTCAATGTTTAAATATAAACATTATGCAAACTTTTAGAATTGAATCAATGAATTAATGATGTCGATAATGTTAGTTAATGTATGTGTATATATATGTATATATATACACGAAAATTCTCTAAAGAGGGTGCCCTCTCTTTAATAAAGAGTGGGCCTCTGTTTTGGCCGTCAGATCGTGTTTTCATTAAGGGCAGTATTGTCATTTCATAGTTTTTAAATACGATCCGACGACCAAAACAGAAGCCCTCTCTTTAATAAAGAGAGGACGTCATCCTCAGAGCCTGACTGTATATATGTATTCAAATAGAAGACGATTTGTGTACAAAATGTTGATGAGTTAGGGCTTGTTAAGATAAGTGAGTGTGGAGAGTAACTTTCCAAAAATTAATTTTTCTCCATTGTCCTTATATGTTATTTTGTAAAGGGGTATAATGGTAATCAACAAAATCCATTAAATGGCGGGTGTAAAGAGCAAAATAGATAGATGTAGATAGAATTACCTTTGTTATATTTGAAAAGTTAAAGCTCAATATTTTTCAAATTCCTCTTTTACCCTTTATTTTTCTCTATCAATTTTAATGGCAAGAATTTTGAGGGGCAATTTTGAAAAGTCAAATTTAGACAAATGCAATACTTGTGTTCGCTTATTACCTTAAAAAGTTGGATTTCTAATAATTTTGGGATAGACAGAGTAGTATTCTCTCCGTCCTCTAATAAGTGTCCACATTTCTTTTTTTGGATGTCCCACAATAAGTGTCCACTTCCTAAATTGGCATATAACTTTTATTTACTTTCCAAAACTACCCTTATAATAAAGACAAAGTAGCATTTATTTGTGGTCTCAAAACAAGCAAAAAGTCAAACACCCATCACATCTAAGGGTAAAATTGGAAAGTGACCATCTAATGAACTCAAAAAACTAATATAATACAACTTTCTTAAACAATGTGCAAAATGGAAGTGGACATTTATTATGGGACGGAGGCAATAGTAGTTTTTAACTTACAAATTTTTTTTTTTTGCCGAATGGGTTATAGTCCAAATGGCATAGCCTCTTTCTTCCCAGTGGGGGAGGGAGAGAGTTCGAATCCCCTATCCCTTAGTTGCTTGCTCCCCAGTTATTCTTCAGTCATAGTGAGTGGCCCTTTCTTTGATGTGGGCCAAAGTGGGGCTTTGGGGGTTGTGTTGGAGCTAGGATGTGTGTGTGTGTGTCCCTCAACTTTAAAATTGAACAGACTTACCCCTTCAACTATCCAACATGAACAAACTCAACCCCCGAAAAAGTGGATGTAGTGTCAACAAATGATAGTTTAGGGAGTGAGTATATTCAGTTTTAAAGTTTTGGGAGTGTAAGTGAAAATTGGTGATAGTTCAAAGGTGTTATTGTAATTTACCCTTTTATAATTTAAGGATTTAATTTGATTAAGTTTCACAAATCATTAACTTTTGTACAAAACTAAAAAAAAAAGGTTGTACTTTAAACGCAAATACTCCAATATGAAAAACTTTTTTTTTACCAAATTTGTAAAGATTTTATTGTTACTAATCACCCTTGGATTTACCGTGGACAAATAACCCACAGTATGTTGGACTGCCGCTCAGCCTCAGAAGAAATTGGCCTTAAAGGGTATGCAACCACATTTTTCAGTGTCTTTAATTGAATGAAAATGATGTACGTACATCTCTCTCTGTCTCTCTCTACATATATGTATGTATGATATGGTAACAGAGGGAGGGGGAACAGAGTTACCTGATGATTATAAATTATAATTAATTACTCCTACGGAGCCACAGCCACTCGTGCACTGGAATCACTGCAAGCTTCAGTGACAGTTTGCAAATATTAATGTGTTAATCTAATTAAGTTATGTTAATATAATCATAACGAAGTAATTAAATCACTACTGTAATTTTATTTGTGGATTGTTTGGTATGGCCTACAGATTTAATTGATTTCATTAGAACCATTCAGAGGAAGCTGTCCTTCAAACATGAGAGTTTTTGTTTGAGAGTGAGACATCAAAGCAACGGTTATATAATCAGTGACACCTTACTGACTAAATTTATGAAGGGCCATGGTTTATTGAATTTTGTGCATGCGAGTGTTGAAATTAAATAAGAATTAATTAATGTTATAAAGTACTAGACCCCACTATATTAGCTTATAAAAAAGAAGAGTGAGTAATTTTGGTGTGAACAAAATTGCACTTGTTAAAAATTTGTACTAGGGCTAGCCATCCCAACCCGAGACCCAACCCATCCGACCCAACCCGACCGACTTGAAGGGATTTGAGTGGTTTTGATGGATGGTCGCCGCGCAATGGCTTTCTCTGATAGGGGCTCGGATGAGTCATGATTTTTCCAAGCCACACCGGATTGCTTATGGTTCGGATGTCGGTTTTTATAATCCAAACCGGACATCACCCGACCCGACCTGACCAACTACCGAAAACTAAGAAAAAACAATATATGTATTGAATCATTCTCTCACTCCCTCATTCGGATTGAGTCATTCCCTTAAAAAAAACAAAAAATTATACATAGATATATATGTGTGTGTATAGATCTCTCTCTGTGTGTGTGTATATACATACATAGATCTGTGTGCATGTGTGTATATATATAGATCTATGTGTATATACATATATAGTTTTGTGTATATATATAGATCTGTGTGCATGTGTGTATATATATAGATCTATGTGTATATATATAGATTTCTGTGTGTGTACATATAGATCTCTCTCTCTCTCTCTCTGTATATATATAATGATTTTCACTCCAAAATTTAGTTGTTGATTATATATGTTCATTCTGTCGGTATTTCACCCGAACCAACCTGAAACCGACAGGTTGGTTCCACCCGCTTGACGGATCGATGATGGATTATAAATTTGTAATTCGATGAGATTTGAATGGATGGTCGGATGGGGTGAAACCCGACTCACCCGACCCATGACTACCCTACTTTGTACATCCAGCAATAAGTATATTAATTAAGAGTCATAGATTTAACTAAATATATACTACTAATATATACATATTTACTAGAAGAGTGACACACACTTGGTGTGTGGAGCGAAAATATTGGAAAGCGGAGAGAGTGGGAGTGAAAAACATACAAGAGAAGTTGAAACTGTTTTGAAGCAATTGGTTTTTATTGATAATTGAACATTTTAGTACCTTTGTAGTAGAATTTTGGGAAGGAAATTTTCATAGTTTTAGTTATATTTATTGGTGAGAAAAAAATAAAATAAAATTCCCAAACAGATAATACATGCGAGTCTCAAATAGTCAAGGGCGGAGCCAAGAATTTTGGCCAGGGGGGGCCTAGGCTATACGGGGGTTCGGGGGCAGCGCCCCCGAAAATATTTTTTTGGGGTCTATTCATACATAATTGACAAGTTTTTTAGGATCTACTTGTCTATAATTGTGAATTTTTTAGGGATATGCTTATAATATAAGTCTATTCGGTGACACGTAAATATTATATAGTGTCTTTCAAAATTTTAAGGGGGTCTATTTCTAAAACGCATAAAATTATCACACTAAAAGTGTAATTTTTAAAATTTTAGGCGCATTTCTTTTGAGTTGTATATACCGGTATATCAATATATATATAGTTGATAGCACTAAATTGGACCTTGGACCCCTTTGAGGGCCTAAACATAATTTGAGGGGGGCCTAAACATAGTTGAGGGGGGGGGGGGCTAAATGTAAAATACTAAAAAAATTTAGGCTAAAATTTTAATTTTCAAAATCCCAGGGGGAGCCTGAGCCCCCCCTGGTCCTACACTGCCTCCGCCCCTGCAAATAGTGATTCCAAATATGCTCTTAATATATTCAAAACTTTTCTTGAGGCCGGCACGCTGAGCATCCACAAAATGTAATTATTTTTTAAAATAAAAACCAACTACTTGTTAATCAAAAGAATTAGAAATATACAATTTGGTCCCTAAATATGGCCACTAATAGCAATTGATCCTGACTTGATTTGATGTATAGAAATTAATCCTTAATTTGTAATAAAAATCAATAATTAGTCCCAATTCCTAAATGGTTAGTATAAATCTGGACCATTATACCCTTGACATACATATATATACAGTTATATATATATATATATACAGTTATGGGAAACATGTTTTTAGGAAATAATGGATAAGGAAATTAATATCCCAAAAATCAAGGGATTTCGGTTATTAACAGTGTAATGTGAGAATTTCTCACTTTTTTTTTCCTTTGTATATTCTGAAAACTTCCAAAATTGTGTTATATGCAATTTTGGAAAACGTATTTTTAGGAGATCGTGTATAAGGGAATCAATATCCCTAAAATTAGAGATTTTCGATTTAACAGAATGATGTGAGAATTTCTCACTTTTTTGTGCAAAATTTCTCACTAACTTCATTTACATAACATATGATCTATTGATTCCAGTCTATGCAAGTGAGAAATTTCTCACTAATTTAATCTACATACAATGTGTAAAAGCATAATCGTAGCAAATCAAATTTTCTATAACAAAATATAAGAAGCATAATCAAACTGCAAGAAACTTCTCACTAGTTTTTATTGATTTTCAATATGCTTTTGAGCAATTTCTCACTGAATTAATATCCCTAAAATCAAGGGATTTCGGATTTAACAGAGTAATGTGATAATTTCTCTCTCTCTCTCTCTCTCTCTCTCTCTCTCTCTCTCTGTTTATACTGCTTTGTATATTAAAAAAACTTCCAAAATTGTGTTATATGCAGTTTTGGGAAACGTATTTTTAGGAGATCATGGATAATGGAATTAATATCCCTATAATCAAGAGATTTTCAATTTAACAAAGTGATGTGGGAATTTCTCATTTTTTTGTGAGAAATTTCTCACTAATTTCATTTACATAAGACATTATCTATTGATTATAGTCTATACAAGTGAAAAAATTCTCACTAATTTAATCTACAGACAATGATGAAGTAATTTCTTATAGCCTATATAAGTGAGAAATTTCTCACTAATTTCACAATATAACAAATGATCAATTTATTACAACCTATAAAAGTGAGAAATTTCTCACTAACTTCATGTACATAACAAGTGAGGAATTTCTTACAACCTATACAATAAGGAGATCCTCATCAATACTATATGTATGTATACAAACGGTCCGGATCTTAAGCGGAACTTAGAAACCGGACCTAAAGAAATTTTAAAAGTGAGAAATTTTAAAAAATGATAAATTCACACATTTTTGTGAGAATTTTTCACTTTTTACACAGTTCGGACTGTGTATACAAATTCAAGGAAGTGAGTAAACCTATGGCACAACCATCGATGAATGCATCAAATCCATGAGCCATTTCGGAGTGATCGTCTTTTGTATCGTCTCGCGATCGGTTGATTTTGTTGATGATGGGTTGCAAATTTGAAACATTGCTTTTCACTCGCATTTCCGAGAACAAAGATGAAATCGAATTTTCATGCCTAAAATGATTCAATTCCTGTGAGATATTTTGATTTTTTTTTCTCACGAACTAGTGAGTAATTTGTCCACAGAGTGGTCACCGGCGGAGAGGGGTAGCCGTAGATGGTGGTGCATGGTTGGTTTAGGTGAAGGGAGGTAGAGAGGGGAGGAGGAGGAAGGTGGTGGGCGGTCGCCGATAGCGGTGCTGCAACCCTCTCTCTCTCTTCTTTCTCCTTCTCTGTCTTTATCTTTCTCTCTCTAGCAGATTTTCTCTCTCTCTTTCTCTCTCTCTCTCTCTCTCTCTCTTTCTATATATATATATATATAGACAGTCCGGCTCTTAAGTTACCTTAAAAAAAACGGACCGTGTGAAAAGTGAGAATTTCTCACAAAAAAGTGGGAAGCGTGTTAAAAGTGAAAAATTCCCTGATTTGAATTTGAAACCCAGATTTTATGTGGATATATATATATATATATACGGGGGCAGTTTTGTCCTTAAAATACTATAGGGACCTATTTCTAGATTCATTTGATAAAGGGGCATATTTCTAGTTAGATGTATATATTAGGACTATATATTAAAAGAGGCCGGCTCTTAAGCGGACCGTAAAAAACGGACCTAAAAGACAGACCGTGTAAAAGGTCCGGTTGAGAAATTTGAAAATGTGAAAAATTCTCACTTTTTACACAATCCGTCTTTTAAGTCCGTTTTTAAAGGTCCGGTTAAGAGACGGCCTGTATATTAAAATACCCCAAAAGAATTTCAATTATTATTGTTGAAGTGTCAATAAGCGTATATACACAAACAAATTGTCGGCATTCATTTGGTTCTCTTTACCTACTTTTCTTTTGGCAAACTTTGAAAGCTCATATAACCACCATTCAAGAGGTAGTTGTAGAGGATTAATACCAGATGGTCCCCAGGACCCCAAAAAGACTTTTGTTAGTACTCTCTCTCTCTCTATATATATATATATATCACGCAGTCTCTTAAACGGATCTTTAAAAACGGATCTAAAAAATTTACTGTGTAAAAAGTGAGAATTTTTCACAAAAAAGTGATAATTTCTCACATTTTCAAATTTCTCACTTTTTTGAAAATGTGAAAAATTCTCAATTTTTTGTGAGAAATTCTCACTTTTTACATGGTCCATCTTTTAGGTCCGTTTTTTACGGTCCGCTTAAGAGCCGGCCTCATATATATATATATATATATTTTTTGTTCGAGTAAAATGGAAAATGTAAATAAAAGGTGAAAAAAGGACAAATTTTTGTACCTCCCACGCTAAAATTCAGCTTTGTAAGTTCTAAAAACGGAAACTAATTTTTATTTATTTATTATTATTCAATTTTTATACAAACGAAAATTGAAATATGAAAAACACTCTTTGTTTTTTTTTTTTTTTCTCATTTTCTGGCCCAATTTCATGTCATTGAGAAAAAAAAAATGATTGCCAAACATGTTTTCCATCTTCGTTTCAGATATAATGAAATCAAAATTTATTTATATATATATATATATATATATGTAAATTTTAACTTTAGAGGGTTTGGAAGGTCTAGTTGGTACCTGCATCGGAACAAAGTTAAAAAAGCTATAGACAACTTTTTCTAGACTTGGAATTATTATGGAATTGTATTCTGATTCTCAAGGAACAAATGCTCTCGATCCATAAAACAAAACCATCTGGAATTTTTTAACCTGTAGATGAATGAGACACAAAGCCACTTTGCTTCTTCCATTATGTCAAGTTCTCATCCACAAGCTTATCGAATCAGATGCCTATATAGACATATATATATATATATATATATGTATATCTATACATATGTGTATGATTTCTTCTCATCTTTTCAAATCCTTTATATCCCTGCCAACCCATTCCACCATTTTAAGAGTCCCAACTCCAGAGGATTCCTCATATACACACCCCCCTCCTCTCTCTCTGATATAATCATTCATTCATTAATGTGGGGCTCTCTATTTGGGAAGGTCTGAAGGGTGGTCCTTAAATCTTGGGTATATTACATTTCGTACCCTTGTAGTTTTGCTGTAATGTCATTTTGGTCCCTACAGTTTCAATTTTGTCAATTTGGTCGTTACAGTTTCAGTTTAGGTTCAATGTAGTTCATTCATCAATTTTTCTTACAATTTTGACAGTTTTAGGTTCAATATAAGTCTGTAAAGTGGAATTTCTTTGGGTAAATTTGTCATTATGCCCCTAATGATACCTCAATTGTGCATCGCATGACCTATTTCTGTCAAAAATTGTATGAAATATTTACGAATTGACTACATTGAACCTAAATTGAAACTATAAGGACCAAATTGACAAAATTGAAACTATAAAGACTAAAATGATATTATATCCAAACTACAGGGGTGTAAATTGTAATTTACCCTTAAAACTTCTAAGCTGATTTTACCTTATCTTTGTCTTTTATTTTTTGCTGTTTATTTCTAAAGTCCTTTTACCTATCTTTTTTTTTTTTTTAATCAAGCGTATCATCCAAGCAAGAATGAACTGGAGTACTATTAAAAGGTGGGGTCCAATTTAAAGTCCTTCTGTGGTTAAAAAAAAAAAATGGGATCACAATTTCTTACCATCATATACAATAAAAATAAAAGGAGGATCATTAACTTGCTAATTGTAAATTGCTGCAGAGTTTGATTAACAATTTACAATATTGAATCGTATATATGTCTTATCAGTGAGCTTATATTCGAGACTTGTATATGCATTATGTGCTCTCTGGACAACTATTTGTATATTATAGTCAAAAGGTTGAAAATGACAATGCAATAACTTAGCATGTTTTGAGAACGATTGTGTTTGTTGCGATCAAATGTGGTTGTATTAGATTTGATTTCACATGCCACAGGTCGCGTCATGCAATTGCTTAAATTATTTAGGTACACGGTCCATTTGATATTTGTTTCCCCATGTAATCCCCCCACCCAGCCCCAATAAAGTTAAAAAGATATTTTGTATTAGTTTATGTAGTGGTTTAGTCGGTCAGGCTTTAAAATGAATACGGTAGAGTGAATTTTTTTTTTTTTGTCTGAAAAAATTCGCGGGTCAGTAGTGCGCACGCGGGTCAGTGGGACAACCCGCGGTCTTTTTAGGGAAAAAAAAAATGTTCACTCTAGAAGAGCCTAGCCGGTGGTTTAGTAGTGTACATAATAACATTTATAATTATTTCCATGAAGGTGAAACGTGGCATTCAGTTGAATGGACAAGGTGGAATTAGATTGGGCATAGAAGTTTCAAGCTTTTTGACAAAAAAAGCACAAATAATGATTTAATTATATGAATGTCGGTTATCTTGAGATAAAAGCTTGGTAGGCCAAAAGGGTCCAGTCCTACTTTTTCCACAGCCATGGGGCTCCCGCCACTCAATGTCCAAAGTAAGTATAAGGCCATTTGGCTTTGACCCCCAAAAGAAACCCACAGAGAACATACTTCTCTTTTTTATGTTTCCAATGGACAGAAGCTAACTGGCAACTAAAAAATGTATTATTTCAGCCAAAAAAAAACTAAAAAATGTATTAGATGAGTTTTAAGTATGTTCCGAGTTCCGACCTATGATCATCCTTTAATGGGGGATAATAGTCGCTAAATTCAAGTTTCACAGAAGTCCATGCCAATGGTATTCATATATTACTAGAACTGCTTATGTGATTCAAAAAAGAACCAGTTGTAAATTGTTTGATGTTTGCTTAACTGTTTTTTGGTTTATACTGTGTCTACCTTAATACTAATCCAAGAACCGGTTCTTTATCAAACCAACGCAATGCTAGTTTTAATAAAATAAAATAAACGATAGAAATGATACATAGTCTGAGCCTGTTCCAATTTTAAAGCAATTGATAACATGAACAACGATAAGATCATCCCCTAATTCAACGAGCAACAAGTTTTCCGCCTTTAATCCCTTCTTAATATTATCAACATTTTTAGTTCCGTACAACAATTACACCACCACAAAGCAGTACCCAAAAGAAAAAATGAATCAAATAATTTCCGTGTCAAAATCACATAATTAGGCCAAGCAACAGAAATAACTTCCTAAAGAGTGTATGGCTAAACTTTCCTTGTAATGTAAATAAGATGACATTACCAACTCAAGATAACATGCTTTTCACCCCGCCTTATTTTTGTCCTTTTCCTTCATCTTCATTTAAGATGCGATTTTGAAAATCCATGACCATACGAGGCAGTCCATCTCGAAGCGACACTTTTGGTTCCCAGTTTAGAAGCTCCTTTGCTTTGCTAATATCTGGTTTCCTCTTATGTGGATCATCGGCAGTGTTTGGACGGAACTCTATAGTTGCACTAGAATCGATTGTTTCTTTGACAACCTTTATTCAGAAACAGGATTTGTTACAAGCATGCTTTTGAAAACTCGGATTAGATACACGATGAGAAAAACTCAAGATCAAATAATAAAAGGAAAGACAAACCCCGGCCAGCTCTAACATGGTGAACTCCCCTGGGTTACCCAAGTTGAAGGGCCCCACGTGCTCACCTTCCATTAGTGCCACCAGTCCATCAACCTGACATGGGGAGAAGTTTGTGAAGCCCCTCTCTGATATCAATTGAACTATCAATGGGAAATGCTCTTAATAGACAGCTTTTTGAAAGAAATTTTTTTTTTTGCAATAAGTACAATTAAGATATAAGATATTTGACGAACGATTTTAACCCTTGAAATAAGCCGTTGACTATATCATCCAAACTAGGGGTGCAACTTGGGCGGGTCAAACCGTGGTTAGTCTGGGCCCGGCCCGAAAATTACCAGACTTAGGCCCGTGGTACTTTCACCATGGGCGGGGGCTTGGGCAGAAAAATGCAAGCCCGAATTCAATTCAGGCCGGGGCAGAATTTTGCTAACCTGTGAACCCGAGCCCGAATTCTATTTATGTATTATTTTTTACATTATATTCTAGTGTTTATTAGTGATAATAATACACTATTAGATATTATTCTAGTATTAAATTAATAGATGAATGTTTTTTCTCAAATCTAAACAAAAAAAAATAGATTTGATACTCTACATATAACATGTTTACATACTAAAAATCGGGTTGCACAAAAAAAAAAATTTGCAATTCGGGCTCGTGCTTGGGTTGTAGTACTAATTCACAAACTGGCCTCGGGTTGACAAGTTTGGGTTTATGTCAAGTTCGGACTTGGGCAGACTGCTTGAATTCGGGGCAAAGGCAAAACCCTTTGGGTCCCGCCCGAGTTGCACCCCTAATCCAAACAATCTCAAAATTACAAAAAAAAAATATCCTGTCTACAGGTAATTTGCCAAAACCCAGTACAGGCTGTAGGATCTTCAATTATAGACCACATAATGGTAATCTATCTGTGGATATCACTATTCACCAACCTATACGTGACTGACATGTGTCACCTAACCCACGCGAGAAGGACACTTCACGGAATCCTCAATGGATAAGAATGAAGCAGTAGTCACACATTAAGGCGCCTCATGAGTGCCACTATGCGAGGCCTACGTTACTTCGTCATGACCCATTTAGACTACCCTAGGTAGTACTCAGCTCAAACAGACTTCTATTGGGAGCAGGTCTTGGTGCAACACCACTGTATCACGACATGGACATTCTAGAGCATGGCGCGGTAAAGTCTTTCTTTATCTTATCGGGAACTCTCAGGGTATGGGGCTTGGTTGGCTTAAAAGCAAAGCTTGCTTGGGAAGGTCGCGACGGTTTCTTCCACGATACACTTCCTAAGCCTTTCTAAAGGCCAGTGAGACTATCTGAAATAACTTTCTAGTTTACCGCGAGGACATTCCTTGCGTCGCCTCTGGACGACACGTGGCATCTGGGTACGCCTCAATAGGAATGAGCCACATCAACAGCGCTTATTCCTTGGCATGTGTCCCAATTTCTATAAATAGGAACAGTACCCCCAGGTATGACGAATGAGACTCTGGACATTCAGAGAGAATTTAAGACATTCTCTTGGGATCTGTGCATTTATGAGCTCATTGTGAATATTCGTTCACACACACTCGCTTGATCATTAATTGTGCAGACTTCTCTCGGAATACTCCCCCCCTCTATACATTAGTTTGTCTCTCTATACCATCTTTTCCACTTTCCCTCAAGATTCCCCCTCTATTGTTGATTCCTAGATTACTACTCTCTTACGAACTCTTCTATCTCATCCTACCCCACTACTCAGAAATCACTACCTACACTATCAAACTCCTTTACTTGCCCACATCATTGTAGTCTATTAATACTAATCATTTTTTTTCTTTTACTTATTGTTCTGGTTTTTGAGCTGTTTCCAAAAGATGCTCCATCTCGACTTCTGGGTCTGGATTGGTTTCGTATCTGGATTAGGATTGCATTCTAAAGTAAATTCATAGGGCATATATACATTACATCCATGAAAATCCTTTTCAGACTTTGTCACAAGCACAATGGCATTAGATCGCGAAGACTTATAAGTGATTTATCGCTGGTAGATGAATGTGTGAAAGATTTTGAAAATGCAATCGCCTTGATAGGTCAACCTTTCACTTTTCAGAACAAAGACCTCCCATAATAGAATTCAATCACTCAAAGAATCTAAAGGTACTAACAAAGTAAAGGTGTAATACTGGCACGCTCCCCGATTCGTTGTCCCAGTCATACTTTGTGTTGGGCCAGTGAGTTAGTCGGGTTGTGCTAACAGCGGGAACAGCCCGGTTGCTTTTAAAACTTCCATTTTTCTTGATATTTTTCCAGGTTTACAGAATTACCCATCAAACCAGAAGCAAATATTGCTGTTGGAGGGGTAATTTTGACATTTGAGTGGGAAAAGCCAAACTAGCCATGTTGTGCCGAAGGTAGCTCAGGGGACTCTTAACGCTCCTTGGGCTTTTCCTTAGGCAACAATTCTTCTGCAGCTGAGCTTCTAAAGTACGGTTATTGAGAAAGAAGGAAGTGTCTCGCCATACCGAAATGAGGCAAAAAAGGGTATAGGATCACATTGATATGGTTCACTCTATCAAAGATCTTGGTTTACTTTGCCCAAGCATACCAAAACTCAAAATTAGAGAGCTTCAATCAGGAAGATTCTTTACATTGCCAAAGAAGGATTACTTGGTCAACCGGCTGTTGAGTAATTTTTAAGCCAAACATGGATTAGGCTTGCATAATGTGGTTTCTCAGTCAGAAAAAGGGCCGTCTTGGAGATTTTTTAGACAGGCCCAATAACTTTTGTGTCAGAATAGAGATGCTAAAACACTAATTCAGAAATTATATTTCAGAATAGAGAGCTAGAACTCTGTAAAAATCTAAAGTGGGAGATCTATAGAGATTTGATTACCCGAGTAGACATAGCAGATGATATATAAGGGAAAAAAAAATAGCATTAGCATATGCCTGTTACTAGAATTCCAGTTATCAACTCATGGTAAATCATTTTCACAAGTATATTAAAAGGGCAGCCCAGTGGACGACACTCCCACCATTGCGGGGTCTAGGGACGGTGAGATGTACACAGCCTTACCCCCTGCAAGTAGAGAGGCGCTATTTCCAGATTCGAACCCGTGACCTCCAGGTTACAAGCATATTAATAAATCACAAACTCTTCTCTATTTGGATACCTCAAAGATGTGGACATTAATGTTTTAACATCTCAACGTAGTGCCACCAAAAACAATACTCCTACATAACTTGGCCCATTTTGGCTTCAGTGGTCAACAAAGTCGTTCATAAGCTTATAGACAAGATAAAGTCTTCTTTGGGAGGTTGGACAAGACTGTAGTTCCACTATTCACACAAAAAGATGAAAGTTAATGCTTCAAAAAGATTGAATACTATACGACGAACCGTCCTCAAGGTATTTTAACTTCAAAAATGGTATATCGGCAAAAGAAAATGGAACTCAAGAAAATTTTAGTCCAAATTCACATTTTTAACTTCTTGTTCAAAATTAACACAGGAGACCACTTGGGAAAACAATGCAATATTGTTTCTTATTCTCAACGGTAACACAAGAGTTGGACATCATTAATAAGTCATTTCTCTTCAAGCATTTCATCTAGGTTTGGTATTGAAAATGCATTTCAAATTTTCCAATTTCTATAAAGGTCAGCAAATCAATTTTGGTATAACCAATTTTTGGATCCATTAAAAACTTTGTAGTGGTTGAAGATCTTAATCATAGAAAATATTCCCTAACGTAATGTCACCTAACAAATCTAAAATCACATACTGTGATGTTCCCCTCTAACCAAAAAAAAAAAAAAAATAGTGAATGACATATTTGAGAATCAGGGGTCAACTCATAGATGTTCAACCCATTGGATTGGTGGACCACTTTTTTCAATTCGCACACAATAAAAATCTCATGACTTCTTCTTCAATCTTTGCCCTTTGCATCTGGTATTAGTTGCAGGCTTGCAGCAATATTCACACTGGGTTCTAAACCCAAAAAAAACACTAATAACAATAAACAGTATGAAATCACTAGTATTGCCTAAAAATGCGATTAAATTATAAAACAATTCCTTAGATTTAAATTAGAGTGCTAGTCATTCTTGGGAAACTGAGTCGTGTTTGAAGTTGATTGCTTAGGAATGTCTTTTCTGGGCATTTGCAGGCTAGACAGTTCAACAATGCTACACGAAAAAAGTGACTTACTCTTTATGGTTCTGTTTCTCTGTTTGGCTTTTCGTTGCAAAACCTTCATTAAAGGAAGCGCCCAAAATGGGGATGTACCACAATGCGTACAAAGGAGAATGAATCTATACTCTCACAACTCATCTTTCTCAAAACTCTAGAGAAAAAAATAATAGATATGGAAGAGCTCCCTATAATACAAAAAATGAGATAGCTCAACAAGCTATGCTTAAGAGCCCAAAAAATTCCACCTCATCAAAGGACATCCTACCCTACTCACTCCAACTATTCCAGCACAGGAAAATATGAGATTGTTGGTTAATCATTATCTTTTGTTACGGAACTAGTTAGGATGAGCATTTTGAGTTGGTTTACTGGGTTTTTTTTTTCTCTCTATCGGCACAACTTCGAATTTATTTGATGCAACTTCATATAATCAAAAATAATATTGCTTCTCATGCATCCAAGGGTTTTAATTCTTAGGCTATAACTCGCACCTGATGGAGTGATCTTTTTAAGCTGGGTAACGCATAGTATATTACTCTACACAATCCGAAAAGAAAATGAAGAAAACTTCTGTTTGATACACAACCAATCGGGTGGCTAAAAATGTACCAGAAATAAATGGAGGCGGCATAGAAACAATTATAATAATGGCATACCAAGTCAGAGACGTATTGGAAGCTTCGTGTCTGTTTTCCATCACCATACACAGTCAGTGGTTTCTTGCGGATGGCCTGCAAAACATATGAATGAAAGCAACAAAGCCTCATAAATGAAAACATTCTAAAGCAACCTAACGTTCAAAATTCACAGATTTAATTTGCCAAAGCTATAAGGAATGTTAGTTAAGAGGTCAAACCTGTGCAACAAAGTTGCTGACAACACGTCCATCATCTAGACACATACGAGGCCCATAAGTATTGAAAATGCGTGCAATCCGCACCTGCAGAGAGGAATCACATTGATTACTCCTACCCATGGTCTTTACCCATTAGAGGATATACACATCAGCACATTGTAGATGGCACGAGTAGCCATAAATTTCTTTTCCCTTTAATGGACAAGTACAATCAGTCATAGAAGCTTTTAATACAGCATGCATGATTCTGAATGCATAACCTTTCCAATAATTTGAGCTTCTTCAAGAGAATTAGAAGAAAACAAGTAGCACATGTCTGGTGTTTTCTGTACGCATATGTCTGCAGTGCAATGAGCGCATGACTTGATAAATTGTAAAGAAACCTTACTAGGCCACTTCATATTCATACATGAAATGGGGGGGTCATACAAATCAAACTCAATCATGTCGCCCTAGAAAATAAAGCTCCGGAAATGAAGCACATTCTGTGCCTAATAATATCCAAGACTCTTTGAGCAGAAACAACAAGAAAGATAACCAATTCGAATGTGCATAGGCAGGAACTAGATTCATGCATAATGGCCATAAGTTTTGTCCTGAGACCTTTGTAAGAATAACGACACATTTACAAGAATGTCTCACATTGAAATCGAAATGCCCATTTTGTAATGAATAATAAGTGGTAGCTTTTAGTTATGATAGTTCATGCACTAAACTACAAATCCTAATATTAGATAATCCTCAGATTAAGTTTAACTGTAACATGAAACAACAAACCATATACAAAGGGATATCAGAATCCATTACCTCAACATCCGCACCTCGATGATAATCCATTGTCAAGGTTTCGGCAGTTCTTTTCCCTTCATCATAACAACTCCTGACACCTGAGAAATTGTATGTACTTAAAACATTTTGAATACCATTGAACGCATCAAAGCACCTCTCCAATAAAAACACACAGAATGGCACGGGGAATAGAAGCCCACCTATTGGATTTACATTTCCCCAATACGTCTCCTTTTGTGGATGCTCAAGTGGGTCTCCGTAAACCTCACTTGTACTTGTAAGCAAAAACCTTGCCCCAATTCTCTTTGCAAGACCCAACATGTTGAGGGTTCCCATCACATTTGTCTTGTAATAACAGTCAAGGATCTCAAAACAGTTTCAAATTCAGTAACCAACAATAAATACATATATAAGTATCCAAATTTCCATTCAAAACCATGAGATTTCACAAGAACAAAACAATGTACCAGAATTCACAAAACATATGAAACAAAAAAGGATATGATTGTCTTAACAGGATTGTACTTGTAATGAACTGGAGAAGCAGGACAAGCCAAATGATAGATCTGATCCACCTCCAACAATATTGGTTCAACAACATCATGCCTAATAAGCTCAAACCTCGGATTTCCAAAATGGTGCATCACATTCTCTTTCCTCCCAGTAAAAAAATTATCAATTACAATCACATCATCCCCTCTTGCAATTAACATATCAACCAAATGGCTGCCCACAAATCCAGCTCCGCCGGTCACCACAATGCGCAACCGCCTCCGGCCGATTCCGACCGGAACCCTACCGATGACCTTCCCGGACCCATAATTCTTCGAAACGCGATGTGGGTTCGATTCAGATTCGCGATTTGAGACCGAAAAAGATCTGGGTATCGATGAATGGTGATCGGAAGGGCCGAGACTGGAGAGACTGGGTTGAACGATGAAGAATGTGGACCCAATGAGAATACCCACAATGATGAAGAGGAGTCTCTGTTCTTTGAAGAGGTAATTGATGGATCTGGGGAGAGATCTGGGGTGTTTTTGGGTTTTGGGTGAGTAAGGTGATGTTTGGGTTGATGGGTTCTCTTCGTCTCTTCTGTGGTTTACGCTCGATTGCTTGTGTAATTGTTTCATGGTTCTTTGGATAATTTTAATTTAAAGGTTTAGAGAGATTGAGAAACTAAACTGTTAGTGTGGACGATACAGTGAAGAAGCCGCTTATGCTAATTTGTTTCGTTTCATTTCATTTCGAAACTCTGAATCTTCAGAGAGAGAGAGAGAGAGAGAGAGAGAGAGAGGAGGTGAGGTCTATTGCTTGAAAATCTGTTATATGACCGTGGAATTACCTGGATCGAGTACTTGGATGGACAGCACTTAAGTGCTCTTAAAAGTGACGTTCCTCTCACAAAATTAACAGTAAAACTGCTTTTATATAAGCAGTTTTTTAAAAACTATCAATTTTACTATTTATTTATAAGAGAAACAGTACTAAACAGCACTGTAATTACAGCACTGAAGTGCTGTCCTAGTTGGATACTAAAAAAGGGTGCAACTTCTTAAGAAAGGCTCTTTCTTTCTTTTTTATTTTTTTTTATTTTTTTTTATTTATTTTAAGTGAACATTTTTTGCTGACTCATTTTTCTCAAATTATTGCTTATTCAGGCTACATAGGGTGATATGTCTCATTTTTAATAATTGTATTGACAATATATGGACAAAAAAGGAATAAAGTGGGTCAGTGTCACCCATTGAAACCCTCGGTGAGCAAATATGCTCTCACTTACTAAGGCTCCTTTGGTTGGAGAGAGAGTTGTATACGAGAAGTTCTTCAGTGTGTCCATCACAAAAATATGGGATCATGATTTATTGTCATGCCACGTCATTCTATTGCCCACATGACCTTACATAAATTAGGGTATTACATCATCTCGGCATAATGACGTGGTGTGACATGCTTATTGAGTCGAATCGAGTCGCTCAACAATTCCTCATGAACATGTTGAATAAAGGTTCAAGTCCAAAATTTTTAAGATTGTTTATTAAATGAGTCAAACTCAAACACATATGAGCTCGACTCGATAGAGCTCGTGAACATATTTGAATAAAACTTGTTAGTTGACTCGATTAACTCGTACTAAATAATTATGATAAAAAGCTTGTATATTGACATTTATAGAATGACTGGATCCATGGGTTCTAGTAGGACCCATGATTTTCAAAAAACTTATACTTATACTAGTATTATACATACATATTATTGCTTTAATTATAAATACTATGCCATGTTTTTTTTTTTCTTCAAATTATTCCACCACCCTCGATTCTTGCTAGTAGCAATTACCAAGCAGTAAAAGAGTAAAGGCACGTGTAAAACTGAAAAATAAAATACTTAGGGTGTGTTTAATAATTCAATGAAGTGGTAAAAATAAAAAAAAATTTAACACTTATTTCTTTTCAGTTTTGATAATGTACCAATTAATTGAAAAAAAAAAAAAAAGCTAAAAATTCACTGAAAACTTTAAAGCCTCGTTTGTTTCGTAGGATTAAAGAGGGGATAATGTGGGATTGGATTAATAGTCTCATTTAATTGAATAGTCCAGTGTTTGGCAAGACCACTATCACACCCCAACCTACCTCGGGCGGTTTAGGACACGTGTAACAAGCCAACATACCAATTTATTCTCAAATTACTAAGAAAATCATGAATTAAACTTCATAAAACGAGTTTATAATGACAAAACAGTCCCCTCAAGGGTAAAATGGTCATTAATAAAGTATAGCAAATTTTATATCAAAAGATAGGTCTTCGAGTCCCGGTTCCAACGTAAAAAAAGAGCACGCGAATCCAAATTTTCTAGAGAGAGTTATGCTTATTTTCGTAAAAGTCGTCGGGCTGAAACCAGACCAGCGGATCGATCCAGTTTTGGCAGAATGTTATTTTTTGCTCCCCCAGATGCCTCGGATCGATCCGCACTAGACCTAGATCGATCTGGATTCTACATATGGGTTTTCCTGCTACTAAAACTCGGTTTAAACAGTTCAAAACATTCCCAAGTTCTATAATTGATTCCAATCATCATGAAAACTTTTGGAAACACCTCCCAAACACCCATAAACATATCCACAACATTTTTAAGTTTTTCCAAAACATTTAGGGTGCGTTTGATAAAAGTGAAAATTAAGTACTGAAAATTTAAGTGCTGAATTTTAAGTACTGAAAATTTTAAGCGATTGGATTTCCAGTATTGAAAATAGTTTTTCAAGTACTAAAATACACTGCATTCAGTGATTATTTTCAGTAGAAATTTTTCACTTAAAGTTTTCAATTAAGTGATACGTTATCAAACGCACTGAAACAAAATAAGTGCTGAAAGTTTTCATTTTCATCACTTAATTGGGTTATCAAACACACTCTTAGAAACATAATCTAAGTACATTCAAATGAATAACTAGCCATAGAAACTCCAATTTCACAACTAGCAAGAAAAAGGAATGTTCTTGACAAAATGAGCTCAAAACCTAAAGTAAATTCCATGGAACTTATAGAAATCATCTTTAACATGAAACCAAATTCTTCCAACATTCAAACATATACATGATCTCATTTGAAAATTTGTTTTAACATTCAAACTCATTAACCCTTCACTAGAACATCAACTTGCATCACATTACTTCCAATACATACTTAAACCATTCAACATAAAGGAAACAAGATAAGTTTTACAATCAAATCTACTAGCTCCTTCCAAATTCACTCCCAACATACATAACTTGCAACTTGCAAGTACAACTCATGGTTTGGTGCATAAACAACCAACAATACCCAACTTAGCATATTACAAGTTTTCCAAAACCCAAGGTACATACACATTGACAACAAAATATACATTTTAAACATAAACTAACTAGGCATATGATCATATTCACATGGCACGATTCCCACGACTGGCCCGTCGTACGGATCATTTCCTCTCGTTTTCTCGTTCGGTACCTGCGATGGTTATTCAGTAGCCACAACAGAAAACATATTTTTCATTTAAGCTTTTGCTTAGTGAAAGAATTAATCATGCTATTGGAGTGCTTAATATGAAAATACAACTATCATTAAAAACATCAACAAAATGATCTCCGAAAAGTCAAGTAACTCCAGCCACCACCCCCGAGTCCTTCTCATCCCGAATCTTTCTCACTTTTTGGACGCATATAGCGCATCGCATACTCTCTTGTGACCCCAAAGGCTACACCGGCATTTGATTGTGGTTGTCACCACGTCCTACTCGTTGAGGACTTCATATCCCTTACACAGGGGACCTATAAATGGTGACCACTACTTGACTTCCCTTTGATCCACATAAGCATATAAGCAACTTTAGCACAAAACACGACAATTTACATTTAACTGACATGTTTTACTTCAAATTTATCAACATATAATCACAAGTATATGAACCAAGCACTCTTTGATAACAATTATTGCATAAATATATATATATATATATATATAAACACCCAATTTTGAGATTAGAACACTCACCTCTTCGATTCTTAACCGATTAAGCTCCTAGAATCCAATTTTAAGTAAGATTCAAAGCCAACGCTTGCTCTAGGATGAATCCTACATAACTTTTACATATTGAAAGTAGTCTATCAAGAACGGTTGTCAGAAGAACGTTGCTGAAAATGAAAACAAATTACGTGCATGTGATCATCTTACCTCCACGAGTCCAAAAATGGTCTCGGATCGTAAATCCGGCATCGGACGGCGAAGGAATGGCAAGAAACGTCGTCGAGAAAGCCATCGCTGACTTGAGAGCTTTTGGTTCTCTTGATTTTCTGTAAATCCAACTGAATTTTATGCTTGAGACACATATGCTACATGCATATGTGTGTTGGCACAACTTTGCCTTATTCCCATTTACCTCCCACAACTTTATTTAAGCTTTATTATGAAACCCCCATGTTAATTACATTAACTACCCCCTTTTTCTAAATGGATTTAATCTAAGTCCTGTGTGGGTTCCAAACGTGGTCCCACATAATTTATGAGGTTGCTATTAAACTTACCAATTATAAATTGTATTCAAATACGCCCTCACATGGGTACCCAAACTGTTCCCCCTTACCTATCATAAAACATAATAATATCTTTAAGCATTAAACCAAATATGCATATCAACATATAATAACATCTACATGCAAATTATATTAATTAGAGCTTCATTGGGCCCCACCTTTATACTAGTCCTGCCTTTTACATAACTTTCATCTGTGTCCGCATTTGAACATTTTTTTTCCTGTGGGTTCATAACCCCACTTTAAACCATCTTATGCATTGTTATCTTAAATTTGTTGGGTTTGTGCCCTCAAACCATTACTTTCTGTATGAGACATTGACATTTTAATATATGGATATCAGCTTTACATTTTATTGTGTATGTTCTTTTCATGAGATGATTGTTAATCCTTAAGTATTATAGTAAGTAATTCGTGTGTGTATGAGATGCACACAAGTGAGATACGAATTACTATTCTTTAATACTTAGAATGTGTCACAGTGGATGATGAAACTGGATACCTCATCAAGTCTACACTGTAGCATAATTAACTACCATTGGATGGAGTGATTAATCTCAATCACTAGAGTGTAGCTCTTAGTTGATATGCTAGTGCTTATAGTGCATTGACGGACCTGAGTTTCCTATTGACGCTTAAAACTGTCAAACAGTCAATAGGAACTCATAACTTGTATAAGGTACGTGTTCTCAATCTTGAGACGATTATGAACACAGACTGTGGATATGACTGCTTTGATTTACCAATCAGTGAGGTCTATAAAAGATCAACACCTGGGTATCTTGGGTATGTCATGTTCATAGGGTTGTGAACATGCATTGTCAAGATAGAATCTACCCTCTGTTTCAGAGTAAGCATTCCCTTGAGAATGTCACCAAGTCGATTACTGAGTACTGCAGTCTTGTTGATAAGAGTTATCAACATGTTTGGTAATCATGAGAGGTGAATGGGACTCAAGGAATACAAGAAGTAATCATGATTCAGGTTGACAGTAACAGTTATCCGATTACCTGAATATGATTACGAATGCTGACGGTAGAGGGACATTAGTACACCATACAAGTCTAGTTATCGCTTCGGATATGTTCTTTTGCGTTGGAGTTCAGTTATCGTTTTATAGTGGAGTAAACTTTAACTGACCAGTTAGTTAGTTTGCTGATCAAAGAGCTTGGTCATGGTAATTAACAAACTGGTCTGAGCCAACAATAAAGAGCCTAGGAGGTCCCACTCTTAGCTCCGCCAGGATGCTTGGAAAGATGCTTGAGGATGATGTCCAGACAGGTTCGATCGATCGAAGATGTCTCGATCGATTGAAGTCTGAAGGTTCGATCGATCGAAGATGGTTCGATCGATCGAATGTTCGATCGATCGAAGGCACTTCGATCGCTCGAAGTCTAGGTCGGTTCTGGGAATCTATAAATAGGGCAGCTGCGTTCTGGAAAAGGTTGTTCGTCGTTTTGAACGTCAGAAGCTGCAGAAACTGTTTTGGAGTCCCAAAACCTTCTCTATCCTCTCCATTAGGGTTCCCACCAACCCTAGTCTTTCTGGCAGGCATCCGCAGGAGTCATAAGGGTGAAGATCATCTAGTGGAGGCTGCTGGAAGTTGAAGATCAGAATTGGGTTCAAGACACTAAGGTATAACTCGTGTCCCCTCTTGTGCGTATCTGTAGAATTGACGAGTAGTAGATCCAGGCATGCCAATAAAGTTTCATAACTTGATTTTTCCGCTGCGCGTTTAAACTTTCCATTTAAACCTGTTTTTCCAACAATTGGTATCAGAGCCACGCTCGTTTGGATCTATAGATGCGTTTTTTGGAACACTATTTTGATTTGCATGTTGATTTTAGAACTGCTTTCGAAACTGCATCGTCACAGATCTGTTTCTGCAGTGTTATCACAGCAGTATACAAATCTGTGATTGCATTGGATGCAAGATGGGTTAGATCGATCGAAGTAGTCTCGATCGATCGAACGCTCTGTACTCGAGCGATCGAACAGGTTTCGATCGATCGAAACCTTCTGTTGTTCGAGCGATCGAATAGAGTTCGATCGATCGAGACAGACTCTTTGTCAGGTTTTCTGTTTCACAGTTTTAAAAGTTTTTTGAAATTAAAAGTTTAATTTTAACGTATTCTGCAAAATTTTTAATCATTCTGTGAAATAGAATGTTCAAGCGATTGAACAGTGTTCAATCGATCGAAGGTTCGAGCGATCGAACGGTCTTCGATCGATCGAACTATGACAGAGAAGTTAGATGCTGTTTTGAGTTCTAATTCAGTATGTAAAGAGTTTATATACTGTGTGAATCAATTAAGGGTTCCAATAGTTATATTTTGTTATATATATGCGTGGATGTGTGTTCAACTAACCTTTTGCAGCAAAAGATTAGTCGCTATCTCCCATGGCGCCAAGAGCATTTAATTTTGTGTTTGAATGTTTTTAGATTGGTGTATTATTTTAAGTTTGGTTTGGTTTTAAGGCATATGTAAAGGGCGCTGCGACTTCAATCCTACGAAAAGGAAAGTCGCACCGGTTTCCCTAGCCTTTTATTTTGTTGTTGCTATTTCTATTTCTAGATAAATTGTAAGCTTCAAAAGAGGCATAGGTTCAATGTAATAGAATTAGAATATCCATGAAGATGGAGCAAGGAGCCGTTGTCCATGAAGATGGAGCTGGAGGCGATCAAACCAAAAGCAGGTTCTATGGAGATAGAGCCATGGGAGATAGAGGCATCGTTTGGATGTCTTTTATTTCATTTTAGTTTTTTGTTTTATGTGCTTTGTTTGTGATTGGCGTACAATACATTGTTGCATGCACGCAAAACAAGTTTTCTAAAATAAAATTCAAAAACCGTTTTCAACACATTAGTAAACATTAGATGTTTATGGGAAGTGTGTAGAAACAGATTTTCTCAAAAAGCAAAATCCTTTTTTACTAAATCTAGTGGGAGAGGGTCTTATTAATTACACCCACGATCTTCCATTAACGGTTCACTGTAAGATGAGTGATGCATTCTGTGTCACCTCGCCAGGGGTGATCATTCCATACGGAGGATGCATTACTCATTGGTTACTAGATGTGAACTTCTTTTGATAAGGATCAATCAGACGTGTTAGAGGGTGACCACCATACGGAGGCGCTACTTGAGACGGTTGTGATTGGATCCTAGTTAATGGTACACACTAGCTAAGCTATGGATAAGGGATCCCACACGGGGCATTATTCAGAAACTTAGAGATCAAATAGGTTCGGAAGTCATAACTTGTTTTGCAAGAGTTGCATAGCGGATAAGTTATGATAAATTGAAAGATCGAACATTGACCACCACACGGAGGCTTTATTCTTTCGTTTCGATATTCCGGCGACTTAGTTTTAAAATAAGAGTTTTAAAAGGATTCTTTTATTTCAAACTGTCAAATTCTGATATCCATATTTATTTTGTTTTGATTTTTTCAGTAAATCATAATGTCTGGATCTGCATTTAGTCCACTTGCCACCATACTCACTCAAAATAAGTTAACTGGAAACAACTACACTGAATGGAAACGTAATCTTGACATCGTGTTAACTGCGGAGGATCACATATATATCCTCACCACCCCATGCCCCGAAGAACCCGCTGCAAATGCTTCGGCTGCTGCTAGACGCGAGTTCGATAAATGGAAAAAGTCGAATGGGATGGCTCGTTGTTACATATTGGCTTCTATGGCTAATGTGTTACAACACCAATACCAGTCGAACAGTTCCGCCAGTGACATTATCGAATCCCTGAAAAAGATGTTTGGGGAGCATGGCAGGCCTGCCAGACAGGTAGCTATGCAGAAGATAATGAGTGCTAAGATGTCGGAAGGGACTCCAGTCAAAGAACATGTTTTGAAAATGATTGGTTATTTAAACGAGCTGGAGACCCTAGGTGCTAACATCGATGCACAGACCCAAGTTGATATGATCCTCAATACGCTGTCGCCATCATTCGCTCAATTTAAACTGAATTATAATATGAATAAAATGGATTTTTCAATGAGCGAATTGATGAGCTCTTTATTGGCAGCGGAAGGGGTGATCAAACCTGGGGGCAGCGTTTTAAACGTTGAGAAAAGCGCTTCCTCTTCCCGATCTATGCCGAAAAGAAAGAAAGGGAAGAAGAAGGCTAGCACTGGTGGTTCAAGTGTTGGACCAGTCCCTAAGATTGCAAAATCTAAGGGAAAAGGTAAGGGCAAAGGGAAGGTGGGTGGCCAAGGCAAAGGAAAGTGTTTCCAATGCGGTGAGAAGGGCCACTGGAAGAGGAACTGTCCAGAATTCTTAGCTACAAGAGTTCAAGGTATGATTGAATCACATGTGATTGAAGTAAGTTTTATAACGGATACTTCAAACACTTGGTGCATTGATTTTGGTGCGACTAACCATATCTGTAATTCATTGCAGGGGTTCAGATCAACCAGGAAGTGCAGTGATGGGGAAATCGTACTTACTCTAGGTTCTAGCGCAACCGTTTCTGCGGTTGCTATAGGAGTCGTAGTTTTAGAATTTCTAGACAATAAAGTTTTGATTTTATCAGATGTACTTTACGTCCCTTCAATGAGACTTAATTTAATTTCAGTTTCTAATTTATCGAATAATGGTTATTCTTTTCATTTTGGAACTGAAGTTGTGATTAAAAGAAATAGTTCTTTTATATGTTCTGGTGTTAAATCAAATGGTTTATATGTGATTACTCCCAATATTTCTAAAGATTCTTGTATGGAACTTAATAACTCAGTGGTAACTGTACCATCTAAAAGAAAGAGACCTTCCACTAATCCAACAAAGCTTTGGCATATGAGGCTTGGTCATATCAATCTAAATAGGATTGGCAGACTAGTCAAAGAAGGGGTCTTAGGCGATTTGGTTCTCGAACCAATAGAAGTCTGCGAGTCTTGTTTAGAGGGTAAGATGACCAAAAGGCCCTTTCCTGCAAAGGGCAATAGAACCAATGCATTGTTGGAATTAGTTCATACTGATGTGTGTGGACCAATAAATATTAGAGCAAGGGGTGGTTATGAGTATTTCATAACATTTACTGATGACCACTCTAGGTATGGATATGTGTACCTAATGCAGCACAAGTCTGAAGCCTTTGAAAAGTTCAAAGAGTTTAGGGCTGAAGTGGAGAAGCAATTGGGCACACATATTAAGGCCATTCGATCTGATCGAGGTGGCGAGTACCTCTCTAATGAATTTATTGATCACCTCGTACAGAATGGGATTCTGTCACAGTTGACTGCACCTGGCACGCCTCAGCAAAATGGTGTAGCGGAGAGAAGGAATCGGACTCTTTTAGACATGACTAGGTCAATGATGAGTTATTCTGAGTTACCTTTATTTCTTTGGGGTTATGCTTTGGAAACCGCTGCTTACATACTAAATCTAGTACCAAGCAAATCTGTTCCCAGGACACCACGAGAGATGTGGATTGGGCGCAAGCCTTCTTTGCAACATCTCCGGATATGGGGATGTCCGGCACATGTGCTAAAAGGAAAGATGAGCAAGTTGGATTCTAGATCGGAAGTATGTTACTTCGTGGGGTATCCAAAGGGTACTTATGGATGGTATTTTTATGATCCAAGAGAACAGAAGGTGTTCGTCAGTACGAATGCTATTTTCTTGGAGGATGATTATATCATGAACCATAAACCTAAGGGAAGGATAGATCTTAGAGAGATAGAAGGAGAGCCCTCAGTCCAACCCGTAGTTAATAACGATGTAAATCAGGAAAACACCACTTCTTTACCTATTTCCGCACCAGTACCTCGTCGTAGTGGGAGGATTATCAGCCAGCCTGATAGATACATGTTCTTAGGAGAAGTTTTTGAAGCTGTCTCCATAGAATCTGAATCTGATCCTACCACATACGAAGAGGCAATGGCTGATGTTGATTCAGCTCATTGGGTTAAAGCTATGAAGGCTGAATTGGAATCTATGGATTCTAATCAGGTCTGGGATCTTGTAGAACTTCCAGCCAATATTAAACCCATTGGCTGTAAGTGGGTCTACAAGAGGAAAAGAGGATCTGATGGAAAGGTTGAGACCTTTAAGGCAAGGCTTGTTGCGAAAGGTTATACTCAGAGGGAGGGCATTGACTATGAGGAAACCTTCTCGCCGGTGGCCATGCTCAAGTCCATCAGAATACTCTTATCCGTTGCTGCATGCCTAGATTTTGAGATCTGGCAGATGGACGTCAAGACTGCATTCTTGAATGGCAATCTTGAGGAGGACATCTATATGCAACAACCAGAAGGGTTCATAGCTGGTCGGAAAGGTAACTTGGTATGCAAGTTGCAAAAGTCCATTTATGGGCTTAAGCAGGCATCCAGAAGTTGGAACATACGATTTGACCAAGCGGTCAAATCGTTTGGTTTCATACAGAATCTGGATGAACCTTGTGTATACAAGAAGAGTGAAGGGAAAGTGGTGGCTTTTCTTGTGCTTTACGTTGACGACATTCTACTCATTGGAAATGATGTAGCGGCATTGTCAACGGTCAAGGTTTGGCTAGCTAGTACTTTCGATATGAAGGATCTAGGAGAGGCGAGCTATATTCTTGGGATAAAGCTCTTTCGGGATCGCAAGCGAAAGATAATGGGATTATCTCAAGCTGGTTATATCGATAAGGTGCTAACTAGGTTTTCAATGGATAATTCGAAGAAAGGTTTGTTACCTTTCAGGCATGGTTTAGCGTTCTCCAAGGACCAGTGTCCAAAGACACAGGAGGAGAGGAATCGCATGACAGGAGTTCCCTATGCTTCTGCAGTGGGAAGTCTCATGTATGCGATGTTATGCACTAGACCAGATATCTGCTTTGCCGTTGGCATGGTTAGCAGATATCAGTCGAATCCGGGTCCAGAGCACTGGACAGCCGTTAAGCACATTCTTAAGTACTTGAGAAGAACTAAAGATTACATGCTTATGTACGGTGGTAGTGAGTTAATTCCAGTGGGATACACTGACTCGGACTTTATGTCAGATAAAGATTCGAGGAAGTCGACGTCCGGTCATCTCTTTACCTTGGGAGGTGGTGCTGTCAGTTGGAGGAGCATTAAGCAGAAATGCATTGCAGACTCAACTACAGAAGCTGAGTATGTGGCTGCTTGTGAAGCCGCAAAGGAAGCTGTTTGGCTCAAGAAGTTCCTTATGGAACTCGAGGTGGTACCAGCGTCGCTGTCGCCTATTACGCTTTATTGTGATAATAGTGGGGCAGTGGCTCAGTCCAAGGAGCCAAGGAACCACGGAAAGGGAAAGCACGTAGAGCGGAAATATCATCTTATCCGAGATATTGTTCAACGTGGAGATGTGACTGTCACCAAGATTGCCACAGCTGACAATCTTGCTGATCCGTTTACAAAGGCCTTGCCACAGAAGGTCTTTGATCGTCATCTAGATAGTCTAGGTCTTAGATGTAGTTCTGAATGGTTATGAGTGCAAGTGGGAGTTTGTTGGGTTTGTGCCCTCAAACCATTACTTTCTGTATGAGACATTGACATTTTAATATATGGATATCAGCTTTACATTTTATTGTGTATGTTCTTTTCATGAGATGATTGTTAATCCTTAAGTATTATAGTAAGTAATTCGTGTGTGTATGAGATGCACACAAGTGAGATACGAATTACTATTCTTTAATACTTAGAATGTGTCACAGTGGATGATGAGACTGGATACCTCATCAAGTCTACACTGTAGCATAATTAACTACCATTGGATGGAGTGATTAATCTCAATCACTAGAGTGTAGCTCTTAGTTGATATGCTAGTGCTTATAGTGCATTGACGGACCTGAGTTTCCTATTGACGCTTAAAACTGTCAAACAGTCAATAGGAACTCATAACTTGTATAAGGTACGTGTTCTCAATCTTGAGACGATTATGAACACAGACTGTGGATATGACTGCTTTGATTTACCAATCAGTGAGGTCTATAAAAGATCAACACCTGGGTATCTTGGGTATGTCATGTTCATAGGGTTGTGAACATGCATTGTCAAGATAGAATCTACCCTCTGTTTCAGAGTAAGCATTCCCTTGAGAATGTCACCAAGTCGATTACTGAGTACTGCAGTCTTGTTGATAAGAGTTATCAACATGTTTGGTAATCATGAGAGGTGAATGGGACTCAAGGAATACAAGAAGTAATCATGATTCAGGTTGACAGTAACAGTTATCCGATTACCTGAATATGATTACGAATGCTGACGGTAGAGGGACATTAGTACACCATACAAGTCTAGTTATCGCTTCGGATATGTTCTTTTGCGTTGGAGTTCAGTTATCGTTTTATAGTGGAGTAAACTTTAACTGACCAGTTAGTTAGTTTGCTGATCAAAGAGTTTGGTCATGGTAATTAACAAACTGGTCTGAGCCAACAATAAAGAGCCTAGGAGGTCCCACTCTTAGCTCCGCCAGGATGCTTGGAAAGATGCTTGAGGATGATGTCCAGACAGGTTCGATCGATCGAAGATGTCTCGATCGATTGAAGTCTGAAGGTTCGATCGATCGAAGATGGTTCGATCGATCGAATGTTCGATCGATCGAAGGCACTTCGATCGCTCGAAGTCTAGGTCGGTTCTGGGAATCTATAAATAGGGCAGCTGCGTTCTGGAAAAGGTTGTTCGTCGTTTTGAACGTCAGAAGCTGCAGAAACTGTTTTGGAGTCCCAAAACCTTCTCTATCCTCTCCATTAGGGTTCCCACCAACCCTAGTCTTTCTGGCAGGCATCCGCAGGAGTCATAAGGGTGAAGATCATCTAGTGGAGGCTGCTGGAAGTTGAAGATCAGAATTGGGTTCAAGACACTAAGGTATAACTCGTGTCCCCTCTTGTGCGTATCTGTAGAATTGACGAGTAGTAGATCCAGGCATGCCAATAAAGTTTCATAACTTGATTTTTCCGCTGCGCGTTTAAACTTTCCATTTAAACCTGTTTTTCCAACAAAATTAACACATATTACTATCACATTAATCTTCTTTTCCAGGTACGGGTATTACAACCACTTTGCTCGAGACTAATTGTCCATTTTAATAGAATAGTCCCCATATGGGGGACTAAGTTATACCAGGGGGAGGTGGTATCATTAGTCTCGGAACTATCAATTAAATATGACTAATTGTCTAATCCCCCCTCCGCCATCCAAACGTGGTCTAAGTGAAAATTTCCTACTGAAACTATTCATTGAATGCATTCTATTTCTGTACTAAAAACACTATTCAGTACTTAAAATTCAACATTTCATTTTCAATTTTATTGAACACTCCCTTCCTTAAGAATTCAACACTTACACTTCGTTTGGATTGAGAGAAATGGAAAGAAGAGAAGAGAAGAGAAAGAATACCACTTTCTCTCCAGTTATCTCGTTTGGTAATTTAAGTAAGGAGAGGAGAGAAGAGAAATGGAGAGAAAGTGAGGAGAAAAGAGCCCATTTTTGTTTCTCTCCAAATCGAAGGGATTCCGGAGAGAAAAGAAGAGAAACTTAATTAAATAATGCATAAAAGACCAATGCGCCCCAATGTATTATTATTTCATCTAACATATATTTCTAATAGAGGATAAAACAAGTAAATTAGTTATAAGTACTTTCTTTTCTTTTCATTTATGAAAGTTAACCAAACGAGAAAAAGTTATTCCGTATGTTTCTTTTCATTTCTCTTCTTACTTCTATTGTCTATCTAAAACTCATTTCTTTTCTTTTCATTTATGAAAGTTGTTTACCAACGAGAAAAAGTTATGTTTCTCTTCATTTCTCCATTGTTTATCCAAACATGATGGAGAAAACTCAACTTTCTTTGCTCTTCTCTTCTCTCCATCCAAACAAAGTGTTAATTTTAAGTAATTTCACAACTTATTAAAGAGATAGAAACTTTTGATAAGAAGCGACCACAGTGGGAGTCGAACCCATGACCAATCCACTGCGCTATGCGGTCAGGATGAGCTATAATTTACAATTTTAATTATCTATTTTTAAAATGGGGCAACTTCTTCATTGGCCAAATACAAGCAAATACCTTTGTCTTTTTACAGCAAAACTTCCTTTTCATAGAATGAAAACATCTGAAAATTTTGATCACACAGACTTCTCAAGCAATATTTTGAGTTCAAATGCCCAGACCAACCGCTATATCATCATTTCTTTGTATACATTATATTATACAATTATTAATTTTTCGTGTAAAAGAAAATGTTACTGGTTTATAACCAAGGTTGGAGCAACTAGACGTCAATTTTTTTTTGACATGTGTCATAGGGCCCCTATGACTAGGTTTGTTAGTTGTTAGATTAGGTGTTAGACGGCGGAGTAGGGATTCGAACCCACCACTAGATGAATATGGGGCTTTTGGATTGCTGGCTCGAACACTGGGGCAACTGTCACTCTCAACTAGACGTCATTTTAACTAGATACAAATTGAGAATACTAAAATTACAGTGCGTTGAAGACATTCGTTATGACAATCGCAAGAATTTCGCGATTATCAATAATAATGTTCCAAGGGCTGCTTTTGGCAATCGCCGACTTCCGTGATTACTAACATTTGTACCAAACAGGGCCTTAGAGGACTAGTGTGGGATGTAGCCTCCCTAGATTCTGGAAAGTTTCTGTTTCTCATTTAATATATGTCATAACCATCCCGCTACGGGCGAAATTAGGACACGTGGCATGCCACAAAGGCTCATCCAATTCATTATAGGTTATAGCAGTGTAAAAAGAACTTAAAACAATAATGAGAATTTAAAACTTTTGGAAATAATAACCTCCGAGTTATAAAATCCGTATACAATTGAAAATGTAATTATATTTTGAAACGAATGAATTTATGTTGAAAGGGGTCTCAAGGTTACCCTAAGAACCAATCAAAACATTTAAATACTTTTCAGAAGGGGTAGAAAAAGATTTCATGCAAAGGTCATTTCGACCGGTCGAATGACCCCCTTTGACCGGTCGAATGACCTTTTAGTAGAATTCCTTCTTACGGCAGAATTTTGCTAAGAAATCACCAAACCTAACACATTTTTAAACTTCTCCAACTCTCAAACATTATACCAGTCTTTCCAAACACTTCAAGGTTATACGAACACACCTAAACTATGTCAAACAATGAAAATAAACGGGATTGAAACAAGTTAAGGCTTGTTTGGATCGATCCACAAAACTCTATCCACATTCAAATCAAAATCTGAAATTGATAAGTTAAACATTCAAAACGCGAATCCATAAGCTCGAATTCATTATAAACTTAACCAAAAAGAGTTTTGAAACATATTACAATCGTATTAATCTATTCCAAGGTTCTAAGTTAAGTATATAGTCCGAACTACCCAAAATTACATCATTTGGAATGGAATCAAAAATATATATATATATATATAAGAATGGTTCCTATTGTCCCACGGCCTCACTCCTTAGGCTTCTGGTTGCCTTTCTTCTTATCACCTGCAATGGAGGAAGTCTCTACTGCTCAGCTATATATTGAGTGCATATTTCTAAACAAATGCATATGAGGCAATTCACGCTTTAAACATCCAAAAACACGTCAACTAGTCTCTATGGAGGGAGATATTCATTTATCCAGTATATCGGCAAGTCTTAAATCTTAAACCGTGATGCCAATGGCTAGCCAAGGTGTAACACCCGTACCCGGAAAATGGGTTAATTACTATGTTAATATGCATTAATTAATATAATTAGTGTATAAAATGGGTTAAGGGGAGGCTTGGACTCGCCCAGAAAAAGGTGTTCAGAAAAGGATACCAATTGGAAAAGTCCCCAGTGAAGAGGGACAGGTATTGGAGTGGGACCCAGTGAAGGGCCGGATAAAATGAAATTTGCATTTTACATGTTAAATGCATTTATGTGATTACTTGATTATTTGTTTAAATGCGTTCATATTATATGATGATATATGTGTAGCATTTGGTATTAGTTTGGACACCTAAATAAGGTATAATTGAAAAAGATTTAAATTGGTAGGTACGATAGCAACTTCACAAAATATATGGGACCCACGTTGGGACCCATACGAAACTTAGACAAACACTCATTTGATAATTGGGTAGTTAATGGAATGTTTGGGGGATTTCATAATAAGAACTTAAGAGTTCCGGGGGTGTAAACGGAAAATGGGAAAAAAATAAGGTTTTGACACCTCATGTCAAGATGCATGTGTATGTTGTCATATGAGATTAGTCTCATATTTGCTGGAATTGAGACAAAAGAGAGAACCGAGAGCTCTCGACGGAAGACGACGGGTTTTCGACGTCTTTTTCTTGCCGTTCCTTCGCCGGATTTACGATCCGAGACCACTTTTGGACTCGTGGAGGTAAGGGGATTACATGCACGTAACTTATTTTATGTTTTGGCAACATTTTTCCGGTAACCATTCTTGATAAATGATATTTGTTGAACCAAAACCATGTAGGATTTACTATGGGTAAGAATTGAGCAAGATTTGTGAAGGAATTCTTCATTTCTAGCTTGAATTTGGGTAGATTTTGCTAAGGTGAGTTTTCTACACTAAAGAATGGTTGTGATTGACTATGTTCAATACATCAATGGTGTAGAGATGATAATTGATGCTTAGTAACCAAGAGAATGATCTTATTGTGTTGATTACTCATGTTTAGAAGTCATGTAGTTACTAAATTGTGAATTTCATGCTAATTTTATGAAGGTTATATGTGCCTACATGTGTATGTGCTTATGTGGTTATGTGGTATTCAATGAGCCCGGGACAATGATTCATTAGTTGGGAGTAATAAGGGTGGTGAAGAGGAAGAATCCGAGAAAGACGGAAGTCCAAGGAATAGAAGTGGCCACGGGACCAAGGGAGGTCCCGGGTCTGAATGAATCATTGAACCGGTGACTCGGCGATTACAAATATGATTTATATGTTTATTGTTGCATTGTACATGTTAAACATTCATCCATGTTTAGATTACTCACTAAGCGTAATGCTTAAGAAAACCGTTTTCTGTTTCTGTTGTGGTAAATAACAACCACCGCAGGTACGGAGCAATATCCGGAGAGGAAATAGCGTGCTCGGGAGTGGGGGAGAGATTTGGGTCTTGTAAATATGGTCATAACTTGTAATATAATGTAACTAGTGGATTAGCATCCTTAACTTGTGGCTTGGAGACCTAACTCATGTGTTTAATGTCAACATGAAAGAACTCATGTAAATTTTCCATGTTAATGTTCATATTGGGTACGTTGTATGTTTGGATCATTCCGACGAGTTCGGATACATGGGTTGTAGACTTTAGTCAGGTTTCTTTTTGTAACCAAATGTTTTGAATGGTTTATAATCACGTTCCGGAGAAGTTATGTAAATGGTGGTTCTTAAAGTTAACTTGGTTTTGATTACTTACTTAACTCATTTGAAGTTGTATACATTTGTTTTGAAAGAGAGATAAAACATTGTATAGATTATTAATATGTTTCTCAAAGGTTTACAAAGTTTGGAGAAGTATTGAATTGGCTTGAATCCATTCCTAACAAGTTCATGTAAAAGAGTTGTCATGGGTTAATTTGATCCAATTCTAGTTGTGGAGATGTGGTACATGCTTGGTTGATGTTTGAAAATGTGTGGGAATGTTTAATTATGTTTGTGGACATGTTGTGGAAGTTTTGGAGGTGTTCTCAAGTGATTTAGACATGTTTTGGTGGGGTTTAAACTTGCAAAACAGGTTGGGGAAGTTGCTGCAGAATTTTCTGCAAAAGAGCTCTCTGTCCGGTCGACCGGATATTTTAAAGGTCTCTGTCCGGTCAACTGGACTGGTGTGTTTTCCAAATAACCATGCTTTGTCATCATAACTTGAGCTAGGAAGCTCGGATTCGCGAGCCGTTTTCACCATTGGTTTTTAAATGAAAAGTACTGTATTTTGACATTGGGTTTGACTAAAATTTCAAAATGACCATTTTATCCTTGGGGTTAGTTACATACAAATGAGCTTATAAAGAGTTTAAAATAGAGTTTAAGACTTGTTTTATGTTATATGTTTTGGGGACGTACCTTGGTGGCATTGTTACACGTGTCCTAATCCGCGCGAGGCGGGTTGGGGTGTGACAATTTTTGGTATCAGAGCATTAGTTTAGAGCCTTTGGGGACGAGAGACGTATACGACGCGTAGTGTACACATAACGGCACGTAGTTGCACGAACATGCATACACGTTTATTTAGCAGGCTTAAAAAAAAGTTGTTTAGCATGCATAGCATGTTATTTATAGTAGCATGCATGGGAATGACCTGGTGGATGCTAGGCATCATTGTCTAGTAATGGATCCGGAAAAGGGATAAATATCTCCGGTAAGAGTGGACCAAGTGGAATGAGTTGTTGAAATAGTAGTAAGGGCAGTGGAAATCAGAGCATCCTCGGTTGAGAAAGAACATAAAAAAAAAAAAAAACCCAAATCCTGAGGTAAGAATGGAAAACCCGATCGCAGAGAAGTTTCCAATAGAGTTCTGGCAACATCAAGAAGGTAAGAAATTGGGAGAAAATGTATGTGAAAGTCCAGGTAAATGTAAAAGAGCAAATGTAGAAAGTTCATCTACAAGTAGTACGCCGAGGGAGAGAAAGTCCCGTCGTTCAAATGTGTAATAGACAGTATTGGGGTGAATGTCGCTACATTATATCCTGTTATGTTTGTAGATGGGTCGGGCATATTGCAAGGAATAATCTGAGCGCGAGTACAAAGTTTAAGGGTAGGTGTAATAAATGTGGTCGATCAGGTCACCGGGCATACAACTATTCTAATAGACGACAAGAAGGTCCAAGTTCTTCGATACCTAAGGCTACTCCAGGATCTGTTCGACCATTAAAAGGAAAAGAACAACAAGAGGATAGAAGCTCCTAACTTATGTTTGAGTTGTCACGTACTTCAAGTAACAGGTAGAATTATTACTTATTGTCTTATGAGTAATTCTATTTTCACAAGGGGTACAGATTTATTATATCATAGCAGTTCTTGAGTAATCAAGGATAATATCAGGGAATCTCTAGACCTAAGATTTGGCTTCAGTCTGCAAGGAATAAGTGAGGTAAGTACTGGAATGGTGCTTGTGCAGTATTGGTTACAAGGGCAGCGTTACTAGGTGGAGTCTTGAGTTGAGTATTGTGTATGGTATGGGTACGGACTTCTTTCTATATATGATGTATTATCAGGTGTTGTATTGAAGAAGATTCTTTCTGTTTAAATTTAGGTGCATTATTTCAAAGGCTCTTCTATTATTGATGGAATTATGGAATTCTTACAGTGTTCGTACATGATATCTATGATTATGGTATTCTGGAATTCTTATAGTATCAATATTATGGTTATTTGGTTATACTCGGGCATTCTATTTCTATATTCTGGGAACATCTATCACATTACGGATATTTCTCTTCTATTGTGTATATGGTGATGTACTGATTATCATCAATGGAGAGTGTTATTCTTCGGTTCGAAGACATGCTATAGTTTGTATGAACCATCTGGAAGTATTGGAGAGTATCGGAAATCTGTAAACAGAGGAAAGGAAATGTGCAGTGTTATGGGAGATATATGTATATTCTTGGATTGGAGTGGTAATTCGGACATCTACGAATTTACGGTTTAATGGAAAGATATTCAGAGGTTACATGGGTGCGTATATATAGAGTGTTGAGGAATCTCTCAACTCGATATGTTACGCTTCTATTTGGGTATTCTTATTATCCTTCTCCAGAGTCTTTCTTCTTTCTCCAGAGTTTTTTCTTCGAGAGGAGACATGAATGAGTATGGGTTCGGTAAGAGATTTCCATGCCGTGCATGATCATAATACATATGAAGCATAGCCGCAGTTCACGTATGACGGAATCAGTTGTAGCCACAGAACCATGTTCACGGAGATAAGTATGGTTGTAATCGAAGTAAGATTTTGTATAATAATTTAGTGTACTAAATCGTGGAGTCGACGAATCGTTTTTAGTTAGATTAGATAGCGTTGCGTAATAGGCTTAACTTTTACCTTGGAAGATCTTACATGTGTACTAGTGGTGGAGTTTAATTCTATCAGTTCCAAATTTTAAAAGAAAGTGTTATAGCTTTGATTTGTAAATGGGTGGGATGTTTAAAAAAAAAAAAAAAACAAAAGTGTTTAAATGGTTTTAAAAAGGGTTGAGAACTATCTCCAACTGAGTTAGAATGACATGAAAATGTTTGGAGTTTACCCAATTTGAGAAGGGAATCTTGAAATCATTTTATTAAACAAAAGGGAAGGCATGATCCAAAATTCCTCTAACCTGGTGACAATTCTGCAAATATATATATATAATTTCAAGTTTTAATTTGGCCATGGCATGGTTTAGGAAGTTCGTTTCCACCCATCGTTTTCACTGATAGGTTTCTAATTAGAAAAGCTATGTTTTGACATACAGTTTAAGTCAAATGTAACATAATTATTTACCTTGAAATTAGTTAACGAGGAAAAAAAAATTTGTAAAGGAGAATGTTAATATCTCATATGTAGTTTAACGGTATCGAGGAAATTGAAATGTTGCATTGGTAATAATGGAATCATCATCAAAGGTTTTAATTGAATAGCATAAGTGAAGTTAGAAGAATTGGAAATCCGTTGGTAAGAAGTATTTAGTGAGGGAATACGTGCAATCAACCATGTCACTAGGGGAGCATTGCTATGAGTATATATATCATACATTTGCGAATAAATAAACTGTGGTGGGTAACTGTTTTGTGAATAGATAATGGGTTTGATGGGTGACAGGTGGAAGCAATATTTTTCTCCTAGAAATGAATTGAAATCTATTAGTTGAAAAGTAGGGACCAACAGAAAGATAGAGCTTAACATCTGATAGGGTGAGTATGAACTTCTTGAGATATGTATAAGGGTAAGTTCAGACTATATTCAGGTATGTATGGGGTCACAACTAACAATGTATTGGGATGAGTATCGTGTTCTCGAAAGTACTACGTGGGAGAACGGAGTTTCTATGGGTATTGATAAGAAGTAAAATGATGACTCCACTAGTATTATGGGCACCGAAGAATTTATTCGCTACAATGGGGTTCATTATGGAGAAAAAAATGGGTATATGCTGAAGTGATATTTATTTATACTTGCAGGAGATTGGAATTCTATGAAGAGAATTATCGTACACATAATCTAATATTTCTGGCATATCTTAGTGCTTGGAGTTTGACAATGTTCTTCATATGAACAAGAAACAGGTATGGTATGCAGAATTTGGGAAATTTATTTACAGAATTGAATACATGATGAAGAAAATAGTGGAAACTCATAGTAGAGTACTGTTTGGGAATTTGATAACGTGAAATTAATAGTTATGATAAATCAAGATCAATAGAGTTTGGCATATGTGTTTCATGCTTTGATGCTTTGATATTGTATATCGGATTCAAGCCATGTTATTGTTATAGAATCATTGTTAATTCGGGAAGATCTAACGTGTGTGAACATCCGGTACGAATCCTTGATATGAAGGATCAAATTATTGCAAACCAAGGTAATACTTCTTGTGATGGTGCAATGGCGAAGCCATTCAATTGAAGAAGCTACTTGGGAATGAGAGGACGAAATTCGAGTCAAGTACTCGTACTTATTTGATTTTCGAGGTAAGAGTAAGTTTGGGGACCAAACTTCCTATTAGGGAGGGAGAAATGTAACACCCGTACCCGGAAAATGGGTTAATTACTATGTTAATATGCATTAATTAATATAATTAGTGTATAAAATGGGTTAAGGGGAGGCTTGGACTCGCCTAGAAAAAGGTGTTCAGAAAAGGATACCAATTGGAAAAGTCCCCAGTGAAGAGGGACAGGTATTGGAGTGGGACCCAGTGAAGGGCCGGATAAAATGAAATTTGCATTTTATATGTTAAATGCATTTATGTGATTACTTGGTTATTTGTTTAAATGCTTTCATATTATATGATGATATATGTGTAGCATTTGGTATTAGTTTGGACACCTAAATAAGGGTATAATTGAAAAAGATTTAAATTGGTAGGTACGATAGCAACTTCACAAAATATATGGGACCCACGTTGGGACCCATACGAAACTTAGACAAATACTCATTTGATAATTGGGTAGTTAATGGAATGTTTGGGGGATTTCATAATAAGAACTTAAGAGTTCCGGGGGTGTAAACGGAAAATGGGAAAAAAATAAGGTTTTGACACCTCATGTCAAGATGCATGTGTATGTTGTCATATGAGATTAGTCTCATATTTGCTGGAATTGAGACAAAAGAGAGAACCGAGAGCTCTCGACGGAAGACGACGGGTTTTCGACGTCTTTTTCTTGACGTTCATTCGCCGGATTTACGATCCGAGACCACTTTCGGACTCGCGGAGGTAAGGGGATTACATGCACGTAACTTATTTTATGTTTCGGCAACATTTTTCCGGTAACCATTCTTGATAAATGATATTTGTTGAACCAAAACCATGTAGGATTTACTTTGGGTAAGAATTGAGCAAGATTTGTGAAGGAATTCTTCATTTCTAGCTTGAATTTGGGTAGATTTTGCTAAGGTGAGTTTTCTACACTAAAGAATGGTTGTGTTTGACTATGTTCAATACATCAATGGTGTAGAGATGATAATTGATGCTTAGGAACCAAGAGAATGATCTTATTGTGTTGATTACTCATGTTTAGAAGTCATGTAGTTACTAAATTGTGAATTTCATGCTAATTTTATGAAGGTTATATGTGCCTACATGTGTATGTGCTTATGTGGTTATGTGGTATTCAATGAGCCCGGGACAATGATTCATTAGTTGGGAGTAATAAGGGTGGTGAAGAGGAAGAATCCGAGAAAGACGGAAGTCCAAGGAATAGAAGTGGCCATGGGACCAAGGGAGGTCCCGGGTCTGAATGAATCATTGAACCGGTGACTCGGCGATTACAAATATGATTTATATGTTTATTGTTGCATTGCACATGTTAAACATTCAGCCATGTTTAGATTACTCACTAAGCGTAATGCTTAAGAAAACCGTTTTCTGTTTCTGTTGTGGTAAATAACAACCACCGCAGGTACAGAGCAATATCCGGAGAGGAAATAGCGTGCTCGGGAGTGGGGGAGAGATTTGGGTCTTGTAAATATGGTCATAACTTGTAATATAATGTAACTAGTGGATTAACATCCTTAACTTGTGGCTTGGAGACCCAACTCATGTGTTTAATGTCAACATGAAAGAACTCATGTAAATTTTCTATGTTAATGTTCATATTGGGTACGTTGTATGTTTGGATCATTCCGACGAGTTCGGATACATGGGTTGTAGACTTTAGTCAGGTTTCTTTTTGTAACCAAATGTTTTGAATGGTTTATAATCACGTTCCGGAGAAGTTATGTAAATGGTGGTTCTTAAAGTTAACTTGGTTTTGATTACTTACTTAACTCATTTGAAGTTGTATACATTTGTTTTGAAAGAGAGATAAAACCTTGTATAGATTATTAATATGTTTCTCAAAGGTTTACAAAGTTTGGAGAAGTATTGAATTGGCTTGAATCCATTCCTAACAAGTTCATGTAAAAGAGTTGTCATGGGTTAATTTGATCCAATTCTAGTTGTGGAGATGTGGTACATGCTTGGTTGATGTTTAAAAATGTGTGGGAATGTTTAATTATGTTTGTGGACATGTTGTGGAAGTTTTGGAGGTGTTCTCAAGTGATTTAGACATGTTTTGGTGGGGTTTAAACTTGCAAAACAGGTTGGGGAAGTTGCTGCAGAATTTTCTGCAAAAGAGCTCTCTGTCCGGTCGACCGGATATTTTAAAGGTCTCTGTCCGGTCAACCGGACTGGTGTGTTTTCCAAATAACCATGCTTTGTCATCATAACTTGAGCTAGGAAGCTCGGATTCGCGAGCCGTTTTCACCGTTGGTTTTTAAATGAAAAGTACTGTATTTTGACATTGGGTTTGACTAAAATTTTAAAATGACCATTTTATCCTTGGGGTTAGTTACATACAAATGAGCTTATAAAGAGTTTAAAATAGAGTTTAAGACTTGTTTTATGTTATATGTTTTGGGGACGTACCTTGGTGGCATTGTTACACGTGTCCTAATCCGCCCGAGGCGGGTTGGGGTGTGACACAAGGTCACTCACCCATTACATCCATCTGCTCTGGCTAGGTCAGTTCCCAAACCAAGTAAGCAGTCGTTACTACTATAACTCTCAAACATCGAGAGGCGTACCCCGACATGAACTTGTACTCCCCTTTGACCCACATAGCCATTTAGTATACTCACATAGTCATATAATCATGCTATTCATATGTACTCGCTAAATTTAACGGGTCTAAGTTAATACATAGGTTTTGGGCGGATCACAATTTATACACAATAGCTAAAACATCCAAAATTCCTTATATGTCATAAGTCAATAATTCATACCTCGTGCTATACTTACAATGGGAGGAAGGAAATGAACGTGAACATATTATTCTTAGATTTTACTTTTACTATTTTAGTTTAAACTTTTTAATGAAATTTCCTGGCTCCGTCTGTTTCAATAACTTATAAGAGTCTTCATTTTTGTGTAGTTATAACTTAAGGTTAATCATACATTTACTCCCCTATAGTTATGTCACGACCCATCTCGCTACGGACAAAAATAGGACACGTGGCATGCCACTGAGGCTCATCCAATTCAATTAAAGGTCATAGCAGTGGAAAAACATAAGTAGAAACTATAAATTTCAGAGTTATAAAAGTTTTTCCCTTTTTAAAACACTTATAGAACACCCATTTTGACAATCACAATCCAGTCGACTCTGTCGGGCACCCGATCGACTGCTTTGGAGATTACAGAGAGTATGAAACCTCAACCATCCAATCCAGTCGACTGGCCCATGCCCGATCCACTGTAATGTCAAATTCCCAGTCGATCGGGACTCGTCCGGTCAACTGAACGCAAACCTCCAGTGAGTCCCCTAAAAAACAACATCAAGTCGACTGCGTGGAGCAATGCAGTCGACTGTTTTTTGAAAAGTAGAAGATATATTTTGTCTAAACGGTACATCCAATCGATTGTGTTCTAACCCAGTCAACTGTGTTTCTAGATTGCAGAGCATTCTGTAGAAAACCCGTTGCAAGACTTATCAATTCTCAACCAAGACTACATACACATGCCAAACTTGTTCCAAAAGGTCTTAACAATATTACAAACATGTCCAAAGCATATAGGAGATTTAGCAAGGAACTAATATAGAATTATTACAAGATCTCGGATACTATAAGTGTTCTGAGAATACAAAACATAATCCTCCTTACGCTCATTTACAATGGGGATATACTACCAAAAGCTATGTACAGATGGTTTAGGGACTCGTGTGCTCCTAAGGCATCACTCCTCGCGTTTTTTCTTTCCCTTTTGCTTCTCACCTGCAATGGAGTAAATCTCCACTGTTCAGCTATATGATGAGTGTACAATTCTAACAAATGCATATATGGCAATTCATACTTCAATATCAGCAAAACACATCAAATAGTATCCAGAAGAAAAATACGCATTCATCTGGTAATGGCAAGTCCAAGCCTTAAACCGCGATGCCAATGACAAGTCTAAGCCTAAAACCATTGCATCCAAGTTCCTTGTCAGGGTCAATTTCCAAACCATGGATTAGTCGTCGCTACTAAATTCTCAAACATCGAGAAGCTTACTCCGGATGAAATTGTATCAATCCCCCTTTTGACCCACATAAACACTTAGCATGCCACGTAATCATATAAGCATGCTTTTCATACATATTCGCGAATATAATTAACGGGCCTAAATTAACACATGAGTTTTGCCCGAATCACAATATCATACTTGATATTGAAAGCATCCAAAATTTTATGTATGACATTAGTTAGAATTCATACCTTGAGCAAAACTCCTATAACTTCAGGGAAATCCCTAGGATGACGACACCTATGGGTGCTCACGAGTCGGGTGAGTCAGGTTTGGCCCTCACCCGCTCATCCATCCGAACATAGTCGGATTTGCCCTCCTACCACCCGTTATCCACTCGTTTTGTTGGGTGCACCCGACTCATTGGGTGGTCGTGTATAGGGGTGTTCACGAGTCGGGTGAGTCGGGTTCGGCCATCATCCGCTCATCCGTCCGAACATAGTCGGGTTTGCCCTCCTTCCAACTGTCATCCACTAGCTTTATCGGGTGCACCCGATTCATCGGATGGTCGACTGAGTCGGGTCGAGTCGAGTGAAACCCGATTGTCTCATTTGTCTCAATCAAGCATTTGCTTTACACATGACTTTGTCTACCTTTTCTTTTTTCTTTTTCTTTTTTTTGCTTTGAATGCCTTTGTCTACATAGTCATGGGCTAACCAAAGCTCTGACCAACAAAAAATAAAAACATAGTCATGTGTTAGTTTGATGGTTTAATGTTTTTATATCTCCGCTAGTGACATATATATTGATATAAGAATATAACATATAAATATATATATATTTAAAGACTATATAATACATAATACATATACTGATATAAGCATATTACATATATATATATATATATATTAAAGACTATATAATACATAATGCATATATTGATATAAGCATATTGCATATAAATTTTAAAAAAGTTAAGTGTGTTTCGAGTCGGGTCGGGTGAATCGGGTTTTCACCCCCCTAGACCCGTGACTCCACTCGAAACTGTCGGGTTTCCATCCCCAAGACCAAGGGGTGGCAATTCGGGTTCTCGTGTCATAATCGTGTCATTAATCGGGTTGTGTGCTTTAGATTTGATTTTTAGTTTCAAGTACTATTTATCTAAATTGCAAACTATTTTAAATTAATCGTGTCATATCGTGTCGTGTACGGGTTGTCGTGTCAAAAATTGCCACCCCTACGGCAAGACCCATGAATCCACTCACATTGTTTAAAAACCAAAAAAAAAAAGGCTACGAGTGAGTCGAGTGGGCGGATGGATTTTAAGCAGCCCTAGCCGAGTCGAGTCTGGTGAAACCCGACTGTCTCATTTATCTCAATCAAACATTTGTTTTACACATGACTTTGTCTATATTTTATTTATTTATTTTTGCTTTGAATGACTTTGTCTATATAGTCATGTGCTAACCAAAGCTCTGACCAAACAAAAATAAAAACATAGTCATGTGCTACTTTGATAGTTTTAATGTTTCTATATCTTCACTAGTGCCATATATATTTTATTGTTATAAGCATATAACATATGTGTATTTAAAGACTATATAGTATATAATACATATGTTGATATAAGCGTATTACATATATATAGAGAGTCCAGCTCCAATGCGCATTGGGTAAGCGCACTGGGTTTTTAAGCCTAAAAAAATAGCGGGTTAGTGGGGCGCGGGTCATTGGGGCGCCCCGCGATTTTTTAGTCTTAAAAATCTAGTGTGCTTATCCAGTGTGCTTATCTTGTGCGCACTGGAGCCTGACTCTATATATTTGGATACTTTAAAGACTATATAATACATAATGCATATACTGATATAGGCATATTACAAATACATATTTTTTTTAAAAATTAAGTGTGTTTCGAGTCGAGTCGGGTAAGTTGGGTTTCCACCCCCCTAGACCCATGACTCCACCTGAAACTGTCGGATTTTCACCCTCAAGACCTGTGACTCTACCCACATTGTTTAAAAATAAAAAATAAGACTACGGATGAGTCGGGTGGATTTTGAGCAGTCCTAACGATAAAAAGCTAGTTGTCCGATGACAAAAGATTCTTACGAGAATTACATGGTTTTTCCCCAAATTATAAATTTAGATTTTTATAAATAAAACTTCGCCAAACGAGACCTAACAAGTACCAAAACGTAGGTCTTATCTCGAGGATTCCAAAAATATTAGTTTGGTTGAAAATCAACGAACAGAAGTTTGTTGTTTGGCGTCAGGAAGATTGAAGTCAAAAATCTCCCATCGATCTCTCTCTCTCTCTCTCTCTTAAGGATTTTAGATATTCATGAAAATATCTCCACTACCACTATTTATACGCACAACTTTTCGAATTCGTGTTTAGCTCTCCATGAGTTCTCTAAACTTCTAATTATGCTCCAAAACGTCTTAAATGTCTAAGTTATCGATTCACGAGTGAAAATCTCTAATTCATAAAAGTTTTTGTCTAAGTTCCGTTTGGGTCCGTAATTATGTTCCGAAAACTATTTTCGTGAAATTTCTAGATAACCTACCTTTTATGCAACGTGTCGTATACGTTCTCACTATGACAGTCAAAATGATCTTTAGCAAGATCAAAACTATAAGAAAATATACAAAACATGTATATTCACTATTCACAAATACCAGATAAAGTCAAATAACATTTAATCACATAAGTGTCATTTAAGTAATCTAAATGCCTCATGATGTTCCGATTACCGTGTTCTAATTAGTTGACACTTACCGTTGACCCACAGTCAACCTCGCTCACAATTATTAATCAACATTAATAATTCTCATAAATCGATTATGTACTTAAAATGATTATATTTTTCGGGACAGGTGTGGCAAGTTAGACCCATTTTCACTTTACCTCATGTGGTTTAAAAGTGAACACTTAACCCCCTTGTGATTTTGGACTAAAGTGAAACAACTAAGATTTCTCTCAAAATACACACACATGGATTTTAGTGTTAAAATTAGCCAAACATAGAAGAGTTTAAGTGTCAATATTAACCCTACACAAATAGTTAACCCCAAAAGGGATTAAGTGTTAAAAACTAGTCTCACATAGATGGGTTAAATGGCAACATTATCTCCATATAGGGGAATAACTCCAAAATTAACCTGACAAAGGGGGTTAAGTGTTAATATTTTTGGCCGATTTTAGAATTTTTTTATTAGTTTAGAGAAAATCTTAATAGTATCACTTTAGTTCGAAACCACAAGGGGGTTACGTGTTGTAACATCCGTACCCGGGAGAATGGTTTAACTATCTCATAATATGCATTAATTAAGATTAATTAGTATATAAGAATAGGTAAGGGGAGGCTTGGACTCGCCCATGGAAAAGTCCCAGTGAGGAGGGACAGGTTTAGAAGTGGGACCCAGTGAAGAGCCGGGTAAAATATAAAATAATTTGCATTTAAATTATTACATGCATTTTATATGACTTCTTGAAATATGTCTAGTTGCTTTCATATCAAATTGTTACTATGTTAACTTGTGATATCTACTAATTAATCCAATAAGGGTATTTTTGCAAAAAGATTCATTATTAGTAGGGTGGTAGTAACTTCACAAAATATTTGGGACTCACATGGGGGAACCATACGCAACTTAGACAAACACCCATTTAAATTTGGGATAGTTTTAATAAGTTACATAACTGGCAGGGGTATAATTGCAAAACTAGCAAAACTTGGGGGAGGCTATAATTAAAACACAAAGTTAGGATTTACATATGAGTGACACCTATCCTAATGACTCATCAAGAGTCTTCTACCTCAATTGATTTGTTAGCAAAACCAATTACAGAAGAAGGAAACGAGAGAAATTCGACGGAATCGACGCCGACGTTCACGACGCCGATTAACGCACTTAACGACGACCAATTTCGAAACAGGCTACATCTTCGGACTCCTGGAGGTGAGTCTAACGCGATGGTACTAGTCTAATTGATTTTTGAGACAGTTTTTCTGCGGCCCAATTTGGGGGTTTAGCTTATAACTTGTATATTTTGTATAGGAATTATACCTGGATCATACTAGGATCTTAATTCTACTATTAGGAGTGAAAATCCTAGAGGTGAGTGACTCTAATCCATGGGCTGAATGTATAGTTGTGTTTAATGTTACAATTTATGAAGTATTATGTTGATTATGATGTTAGTGTGTTGAATTATGATGGTTAAAGCATGATAGTTTAAATTGGAAGTTATTATGCCTAATTTTACAAGGATTTCCATGTTGAGATGATTATGTGATTATGTGTTATGTGGGTTGAAGAAAGCCTTATGTTGATTCACCGTGGATTTACTCCATAATAGGGAGACGTGGAAAAACCCAACGGTGTAAGGGTACTCACCACACTAACTGTGTAAAGGTGTGTGAGTGACGACCCAGCTGTGGAAGGGTATGTGAGATGGTGTGAATTAGAGGTGCTATATACACATAAGGGAAAAAGGCAAGAGCGACGACACGGTGAATTGATATTTGGTCTTTTGGAGACTAAGTGATATGTTGATTGTTGATTTATGCATTGTATATGACATACACTCATATATGTGATTAGCTTTACTCATTAAGCGAAAGCTTAAACAAATGTTATTTTCTGTTGTGGTTATTGAATAACCACCGCATGTACGGCACAAGAGGAAGAAAGGAAATGACCATACGATGGGGTAAGCGTGGGGGTTATGAGATGTGTGTTGATATGTTCATAAATCTAAATGTTTAAGTTGCCTAATGAAACTTATGGTTTAGAGATGTATAGTTAACTCATTTTGGAAAACTGTAAGGTTCAATTTAGTGTTGGTTGTATCTTGTGGTATGAGTTGTAATATGATGTCCATAAGTTGTGTGTATATGGGAAGAACTTTATAGATTATGTAACTTTAAAAGGCAAACTAGATTTGGGGTCATTTGTTTGACAAGTTATACTCATGTTGGGAAAAATGAGGGGTTTGATGCAAGTTTATGTTTCTAGTGAAGAATCAATGTGCTTAGAGTGTTAAAACAACTTTTCAAATGGTTTGAAATGTTTTAGAAACTCTTATGATGTTTGGTTGTTGTTAGAAACACTTGGGGAGTACTTTTGAAATAGTTTTGGGAATGTTTTGGGTAAAAATCTTCATTGTTGTGTAGTTTTGAGCAAGGAATGGGTGTTATGGGTTCTTTTGACTCAAAAGAAGTTGTGTGTATGTTTTGAATGGATTTTGGTTGTAACTAAGTTGTATGTAATAGCTTAGTAATGTTGACCTCGACTCGTGGAGTCGCTTTTAACTTCACTTTCAATTATGTTGTACTTGAGTTCAAAACTAGTTACAATGCTTTGAATGGTTCTTGAAGTGATTAGGAGTGAAACCTTTCAACGGTTGTGTGATTCAATGAGTTTGCGATGCTTTCGAGGACTTTTTGGGGGTTCTAAAATGATTGGGAGATAGCCCCAAATGCCTTGGGAGTTTGGGGATTTTTAAGGGTGTTAAATGGGAGAAAATATGGTCCAGAGGGTACTTGGACCGGTCGAATTGACCCTCTCGACCGGTCGAATGCCCCTCTGCACAAAACAGTGATTTCGAAAACATTTTCTGACGACTTTTACGGAAACGGACATAACTCCTTCTAGAAAATTCGAATTTGCGCGTCGTTTTTTGCGTTGGAACCGGGACTCAAAGATCTATCTTTTGGTGTGAAATTTTGATATACTTTATTAATGACCATTTTGCCCCTGGGGCTGTTTTGTCACAGTAGACCCTTCTATGTTGGTTCAAATCATGTTTTTCTTAATAATTAACATGGTTTCTTCCTTATTAGTTTATTTTGGGTGCGTATAGTATTGTTACACGTGTCCTAATCCAAGGGGTGGATTGGGGTATGACACGTGTCCACTTTTGAAGTACATGAGGGTAAATTGAAAATCGGCCTAACCACAGGGGTAACTTTTTTTTTTTTTTTTTTTTTTTTTGTTGTTGTTGTTTTTTTTATTTTTTATTTATTTATACGAGGACAAATCCCTCAGTCTGTCTTCTGTGACTTCGGGATCAGTACCTATTGTCGTTTTATCGGAGTAGTACAGGGGAGCAAACCTCGGGCACGTGTTCTGACACAACACATGCACCAAGTAAATCAGGGAAGCAAGTTAGCGGTAGAATCTGAACCCACGCCAATATGGACATTGTCCATCTTGAGATTCATCTCTCCAACCAGCTTACTTAACTCCCGGGGGGTTTCGAACCCCTGACCTCTCTAAGGGAGGTCAGAGGCCCTGGCCGACTCCCTTGTATTTACCCATGTGAAATTGTGAAACCAAAACCAAGGGGTTTGAACACTTCTGTCATAGTCCGCCTACCACTAGGCTACAGGGATTTGGTTTATAACTTATAATGTTCAAAAGAAAACTATTTTGTCTGTCCCAAGAAAAAAAAAGAGAGAGAAAAAAAAGGAGAAAAAGAAATGTTACAACCCAAACCTGGCCCATATGTTTGGAATTGATTAGGTGGGCTTTTGGTAAAGTGTAGGCCTAGTCGCATCCGACAGAACACTTTAATTTGTAGCCTCCAAGCAGCGTAGGCTCCAAACTTTGGGCTACATAACATACTTTCCTTGTGGCCGGATGGCAAGGCCTCTGGGTGTTATATTCAGAGGTCTTAAGTTCGAATCTCAAGGGGGTGGCCATAGGTGATTCACCCGGACGCCCTGGCCTCGTGGAATAAGTCGAGGTGCGCGCAAGCTGGCTCGAACACCCGCGGTTACGAAAAAAAAACATATATATGGGACCGAGACACTTCTTTTTCATAAAAAGACTAATGCTACACCCAAATCTAAATTTACACCCAATTCCACACGCAACATATTTTGGCGTGTGGATTTAGATGTGGGTGTAGCCTTTTCGTTCATAAAAATAACGCATCACCTTACTTGATGCACGCAGCTATGATGCAGACGTGTAATTATCTTTTTTTTTTTTAATTATTATAAAACTAGGATAATCATGTGCTAGAACATATATTATTCTATGTAATGTGTGACGGCTATTGTGATCTGTTGTTGGACCCAAGTGGGATCCAAGTGAAACTCACAAAAAATACTCAAATCACGTTGACAGTTATACAGATGTAAGGATCACATGAAATAATTCCTCATATGAACATGGAGATTTTATTAGCTCTATGATAACACGTCATAAAAAAAACCGTTGTATTATTAATTTTCTCGTGATAAGGGGGTTTAAGATTCTTTCTGTCGTACAATTCAAATATCAACCCCCTTGGCCTTATAATAAAAATGAAAAAAAGAATTCACGTATAAAAGAAAATACGATATTGTATAGATGGACAAGAATGAAATTGTTGTCAAATCTAGCTATAAATAAGTGTATTTTGGACAATAGTGTTAAGTTTCTGAATCCATTCATTAATTTGATAATGAATGTTACAAATAGCCAATCGAAAGTCAATTTCGTGGTCATGAATTGTGATTGTTGTGTGATTAGTTCACATATACTACAAAGCATATTTTCAAATTTATCAGCATCCATTAATTTTATAGTACATATGTAATTAATTAAGCATTTAAAGAAAATGATGGTAAACCTTAATTTATTACTACATTTTAAAGACTTCAAGCCATAAACCGTGGGTCTTCCGTGTGAGCAATTAATTTTCTGAGGCAAATAATTATCTTCAATTAGAACCACAGATGATGAATGCACACTTATCAAAATCGAAATAGACACTGATTGAATCGTGTTAATGATTTTTACACCGTAAATTGTTCAGGGTATCAGATTAAATTGTCCCATTTAGCTACTTGGCATTGGTTTTATAGCTAATTTACGGCCGATTCAATTACATAATCCAATCATAGCACTAATTGATTCCCAGTTCTATAGAACTGTTAGGTGCACTTCTGATAACTAGCTAGGTGCGTAAAGGTTTTTATTGCTTGATTTAAAACCAGTTAGACCCAAGAAATAATTCAAATATGTCTCTCTCAATCTGAATATCTAGTCACAAAGTTCAATTTTAAATCATTAATTTCACTTTACGTGTAAGGTGTTAGAACCACAGATTTTCCGAGAAAAAAAAAATTTGTAAGGTGTTAGAAGTTGATCCCTCACAGGAAATAATAGTAGCACCTCAAGATTTGGATGCTTTCCTCTTTTTTTTTTTTTTTTCATACTCAAGTTAATGATCTAGTGAGCATTGTCAACGTTGTCATTGAATTCGATTCTCCTTTAATTGAAGTCATTTTTTTGCTTAATTTGATTCCCCAGTCACCAAACTACATACTCTACTAATTACTTACTAATCTCTTGAACTAAATTAGATTCACATGCACGAAATTTATTTTTTTTTTTTCTCGAGGCAAAGGGTCCTTCTATGATACGACCAATCGGTTTTATTCGTATATAACCGTTACCACACATGTGTCAGTGGGTAGTAACAAGGGTAGTAATATAATGGATAATAACTGTAAAACCACCATAGCAAAACCACTTTTTGTGGTTACTTCCATTGGTACCATAGTAGTTTTCTTAAGTTTTCATGGTTACTCTCATTGACCCCCTTGTTACCTCCTATTAACATCCTAGTTATCATCCGCGGACACCTTAAGGTATCATTTGGAGTAACTATTGTAGTTACTTCCAAAATTACTAAGATGTTTTGTAGAATTTTTTCAAAGGAAAATGATAGATAGGTATCTATAAGAATAAATATGCTTGCTCTTTTAAATTTCTTGAGAATTACCACCAAAAAATGGGAAATAAAAGGTCATATTGGCCGGCTCTTAATTTAAGTCTACAATTCTTTGTTGATGCCTCAACCTTAAATTAAAAACAGAAATCAAGTTTTTCAACTATTTTGCATCACAAGATTTACAACTCACAAGAAAACACTATTACATCACTATCATTAATTAGTGTGTACATATGTGTTATAATATGTGTTATAAGATCAATTCCACGTACGTACCATATAGTCTATTTACGTGTACGGAAATGAAGATTGTAACTTCAACGAAAATGATCTGAAGTGGGGGGGACCTTTTGATGATAAGCTATACTGGTATTGGTTGTAAGTTGTAACATACCGTCTAATTTGGTGTCAAAAAGTTATAATTTAATATTAAAATATTGTAATTTAGTCACAATATGTGTTTTAACTTTGATTGTTAAAATTATAATATTTTGAGACTAAATTACATCACTTTAGGACATATACTACTATTTTTTAGGATACAAACCACTTGGGTGTATCATATAGCACCACTATGGCCGTATTATAGAATTTTCCTCTATAGTGATGCATAAAAAAAAAATAAATAAATAAAATAAAAAAAAGGAAAAAAAAAAGAGAGATTATCGAGACCAGCATCGCTTGCTCTAAATTATATTCATTTTTTGTTTAAGAAAAGCTCTTAAAAGGCCCGAGAATAGATAATATGTTGGTCCATTTTGTAATCGGCTCTACCCATCTATTGAAAAAGAAAGTTTGTTTGTTGTATTGGCCATATTGTAATCCAGTCAATCTTAAATACTTGGCTCAATACTTTTCTTTTCACTTTCCGGTTTAATCCATCCTAAATTGTCTAACATTAGTCCAAACTTTGCAAATTATTATGATCAGTGACTAGTCATTATTAAAAATAAATAAATAAATAAAACATGAAAGCACACGGAATTACAAAGGAAATAAGAGATAAGAAGAACAAAATTCTGGTCACTGTGACCCCTTCTCTCGAAGTTATGGGGCTATTATGCCAAGTACCTTAGAGAGAGTTTTCTCGTGCCCCTAGGTATTCTCTACCTACTCACCTGTGTCGATTTCAGGTACAAGTACCCTTTTGTTGAATGTCGTTCGAACTTTTCCTGAGAGTATGGCATGGGTTATATCAGCCCCGTAGCGCTTGGTACTCTAACATTGGCTCGAGGCATTTTCTCTACCCCTTCACTTGTATACAAGGGATTACAAGCACTAAACCTTTCAACTATGAAAATGGCAAATGAAAACTCACAGGGGAAAACTTTAATCTTTTGGATATACAAAATGGCAAACTTTTTGCTCGCCCTGAACCACTGTATGGTTTCGATCCGACCTCATGCGGAGCTTCTTCTTTAGATTTTGTGTAGGGCCCCAAAATTGTCAGGGTCGGCCTCATCGAGACAATCAAACTTTTGTGCGTGTATGGGAAAGAGAAAGAAGTTTACATTGTTGTATTTGGAGCAATTTATAAACTCAAACTTAGAACTAAATTATAGCTTATAAAAGAAAGCTGAAATGAAGTGTTTAGTGTGACTTGTGAATAAAACCTTGTAACTTTTCTAAATTTATCATAAGTTCAAAAGCCAAATTATTTGAAGCTAAAATAAAGGTGCATCTTTTTTTTTTGGATAAAAAAAGAGAGAGTAATATTTGGCAGCTGCGGATCCCACAATACCACTAGGAGAGAGATAGAGTGTGTTAATAAGTGTTAGTAGATTTTGTTAGTACCCCTAACATTGCCCCAAAGAAATAGAGGTGCATCTAAGAACTTAAAGCTAAAAACTTTAATCAATCTAATTAAGTTGTACCGCACATTTTGTCAAACAATGGATAATCTTGAAAAATCGAAATTGAATGAATTTGTTGATGACTTGGCGTGACAATGTTTTGAAATCTGTTAGCATTATGCATCTGCTATCACTTTCAAATCACGAAAAAAAAAACCCTCATGGAAATTCAACCTCTCTAGTTGTGAAAGTGTATTTCTGCTCTTTTGGGTGTTTTTCTTCAACAACACGTTTGATCTTTTGTATGTATATACTAGGGGTGTGTTTCGGCCGGATCGGATCAGAAATAGGGGTTTCGGAAAAAATTCTGAAATTTTTGGAAATTATTTCGGCGTTCCGATTCCTATTCCGAAAATTCGGAATTTTCATTTTCCGTTCCGATTCCGAAATTTTCGGAATCGGATCATTTTCGGAAAATTTCAAAATTTTTTCGGAATTTTTCGGAATCGGATATTTTCGGAAAAAATTTGAAAATTTTCGGAATTTTCCGATACAAGCTTAGTGCTTGGACTAATGTGGATCAAGTTGGGACTAATTTATAGACTAACATTCTTTATCCTTTTTCATGGCTAATCGATGTGGGACAAGTAATGTACGGTAATTTCGGAATTTTTCGGAATTTTTTCGGAATATTTCAGAATTTTTTCGGAAAATTTTCGGAATATATTTTTCGGAATATTTTCGGCATATTTTCGGAATTTTCGGAATTCTGAAAAAAAATTCCGATTCCGATCCGAAATTTTTCGGAATTTTCGGAATTCGGAATTTCGGAATGTATTTTTACTTGCCAAAATCGGAAATTTTCGGATCGGAATCGGTCGGAATCGGAATTTCCGTTCCAAAACACACCCCTAGTATATACCAAGAAAATTGGTTCACCACCTAGAGATATTGACGGATTAGCCATAAAAAAATTTAGGACAAAATATTGAAAATAAGGTAAGTCAATAGTGAGAAGCTTCTCATATGAGATTCTCATCTAACGATTAAAACTCACATTCTCATATGACAAGCTATTCGTTATAGACTTGTCCTAGAAAATAAACAGCAACAGCAACAACGAGGGTTAATTACACTTTACCACCTGTGGTTTGGCTCGATGTCACTTTACCCCCCTATGGTTTAAAAGTGACCACTTAACCCCCTTGTGCTTACGGGTAAAGTGTCATTGTTACAGAAAGTGTTAAGTTGACACTTTACCCTGAAAGCACAGGTGGGTTAAAGTGTCATCAGGCCAAACCATAGTTGGGGGGGTAAAGTGTCATCGGACCAAATCACAAGGAGTAAAGTGGTCACCAATTTTAGGGGGGGGGGGGGGGGGGGGGGGGGGTTGAGTGGTCAATTTTAAACCACTGAGGGGTAAAATGACATCGAGCCAAACTACATGTGGTAAAGTGTAATTAGCGCTTGGTACTCTAACATTGGCTCGAGGCATTTTCTCTACCCCTTCACTTGTATACAAGGGATTACAAGCACTAAACCTTTCAACTATGAAAATGGCAAATGAAAACTCATAGGGGAAAACTTTAATCTTTTGGATACAGAAAATGGCAAACCTTTTGCTCGCCCTGAACCACTGTATGGTTTCGATCCGACCTCATGCGGAGCTTCTTCTTTGGATTTTGTGTAGGGCCCCAAAATTGTCAGGGTCGGCCTCATCGAGACAATCAAACTTTTGTGCGTGTATGGGAAAGAGAAAGAAGTTTACATGGGTGTATTTGGAGCAATTTATAAACTCAAAATTAGAACTTAATTATAGCTTATAAAAGAAAGCTAAAATGAAGTATTTAGTGTGACTTGTGAATAAAACCTTGTAACTTTTCTAAATTTATCATTAGTTCAAAAGCCAAATTATTTGAAGCTAAAATAGAGGTGCATCTTTTTTTTTGGATAAAAAAAAATGAGTAATATTTGGCAGCTGTGGATCCCACAATACCACTAAGAGAGAGATAGAGTGTATTAATAAGTGTTAGTGAATTTTATTAGTACCCCTAGCATTGCCCAAAAGAAATAGAGGTGCATCTAAGAACTTAAAAGCTAAAAAATTTAATCAATCTAATTAAGTTGTACCGCACATTTTGTCAAACAATGGATAATCTTGAAAAATCGAAATTGGATGAATTTGTTGATGACTTGGCGTGACAATGTTTTGAAATCTGTTAGCATTATGCATCTGCTATCACTTTCAAATCACGAACATAAAAAATAAAAAAATAAAAAATAAAAAAAAAAATCATGGAAATTCAACCTCTCTAGTTGTGAAAGTGTATTTATGCTCTTTTGGGTGTTTTTCTTCAACAACACGTTTGATCTTTTGTATGTATATACCAAGAAAATTGGTTCACCACCTACAGATATTGACGGATTAGCCATTAAAAAAATTTAGGACAAAATATTGAAAATAAGGTAAGTCAATTGTGAGAAGCTTCTCATATGAGATTCTCATCTAACGATTAAAACTCACATTCTCATATGACAAGCTATTCGCTATAGACTTGTCCTAGAAAATAAACAGCAACAGCAACAACAAGGGTTAATTACACTTTACCACCTGTAGTTTGGCTCGATGTCACTTTACCCTCTTATGGTTTAAAAGTGACCACTTAACCCCCTTGTGCTTACGGGTAAAGTGTCATTGTTACATATGAGATTCTCATCGATCTAACGATTAAAACTCACATTCTCATATGACAAGCTATTCGCTATAGACTTGTCCTAGAAAATAAACAGCAACAGCAACAGCAACAGCAACAACAAGGGTTAATTACACTTTACCACCTGTGGTTTGACTCGATGTCACTTTACCCCCCTATGGTTTAAAAGTGACCACTTATCCCCCTTGTGCTTACGGGTAAAGTGTCATTGTTACAGAAAGTGTTAAGTTGACACTTTACCCTGAAAGCACAGGTGGGTTAAAGTGTCATCAGGCCAAACCATAGCGGGGGGGTAAAGTGTCATCGGACCAAATCACAGGGAGTAAAGTGGTCACCAATTTTAGCGGTGACACATTAGCTGAAAGCATGGGGGGGGGTTAAGTGGTCAATTTTAAACCACAGAGGGGTAAAGTGACATCGAGCCAAACCACAAGGGGCTAAACTGTAATTGTAACACCCGTACCTGGGAAAATGGTTAATAAACATGTTAATATGCATTAATTTACATAATTAGTGTATAAAATGGGTTAAGGAGAGGCTTGAACTCGCCCATGAAAAAGTCCCCAGTGAGGAGGGACAGATTTGGAAGCGGGACCCAGTGAAGGGCCCGGATAGAATATAAAATAATTTGCATTTAAATACTTAGATGCATTTTATATGACTATTTGGAATATGCTTTTAATTGTTTCAATATCAAATTATTAATATGTTAGCTTTTGATATAACCTAATAAGGGCATTATTGCAAAAAAGATGTATAGTTAGTAGGTACGGTAGCAACTTCGCATATATTTGGGACTACGTGTGGGACCCATGTAGAACTTAGACAAACACCATTTAAATAGTTGGGTAGTTAATGGAATATTTGGAAAATTTCATAATAAGAACATAAGAAATTCTGGGGGTGTAAACGAAAAATGGCTAAAATTGAGGCTTTGACAACTCACACATGTTGCATGTGTGTGTCATTACATGAGATGACTCTCATGTACTGAATTTAAACAAAAACAAGAGAGCTTGGAGAGAGAAACGAGAATACGAGACGCCGACGTCGTCTTTCCGCCGTTCGTCCAATTCGCGAACCGAAGCTGTTTTCAGACTCGTAGAGATGAGACGCTTGTTCCTATACCTTTAATTTGTGTTTTGATTGTCGTAATTTTGGTAACTCACACTAATCGGTGACACGCGGTTGCCGAATTCTTGTAAGAAATTACACCGGAGTGAGTTTTGAGCTGGGTTTTGGAGAAATTCAGCATCTATAGGCTTAATTTTGGGTAAAATCCAAAAGAGGTGATTTTTATAACTTAAGCTTTGATGTGGATACATGTTATGTGCTTCAATTTCTTATTAAGAGATAATAATTCTGGATCTAGTAGTTAAATTCATGTTAATACTAGAATTTTCATGTTAATTTGGTGAGAAACTATCATGTTTATATGGCTATGTGCTTATGTGTTAAGTAGTCAATGAATATTGAGAGTAATGGTTCATTATGGTGGAATAAGGGAGGGGAAGAGGAAGAAATCCGCTTTAAGAACGGATGTCCAAGGAATAGAAGTGGTCGTGGGACTAAGGTAAAGGTCTTCAGATCGGAGTGAACCATTAGCCCATGAATTCTGCGATTACGTATGCTTATGTGCTTAAATTGTTGCATTATACATGATCATGACATCACTACATGTTAGTTAATTCACTAAGCAAAATGCTTAAGAAAACTGTTTTCCTATTTCTTTTGTGGTACATAACAACCACCGCAGGTTCGGAACAAAGCGTGGAAAGGGGGTGACGTGAGCGTGGGAGATGGGAGAACTTGGCTTGTGCATATGTTAATAGGCTTGTTTAATGATTTAATTTGCTAGTTGGAGTTTAGAACTTACATTGTAACTTATAAATGTAAGAGGTGGTTTGAAGTTAACTTTGGGAAGTTATGTAATTTCTATGTTGTAGGTTGTGGTTGTATATGTTGGATGTATTTGGATCATTCCGGCAAGTCCGGGTGTGTATGGTAAACGTTTTTAAACAAGTTTCATTGATAACCAGGTGTTATGTAAGGCTTTGAACTCTTCCATGAAACATTTTCATGTCTATGCTAGTATTTGGCAAGCACTTGAGTTAGTTACTTGTTTGAATTCAATTGGAATGAATTGAAATCTTTCAATGGTTGCGCGATTCGATGAGGCTTCAATGCTTTTGTGCACTTTTCGGTAGTTCTAAGTTGGTTGGGAAGTAGCCCCAAGAGACTTGTGAGTTTGGGGACTTTTTAGAATGTTAAATGGGGAAAAATATAGAGAGGGTACTTGGATCGGTCGAATTGACCCGCTCGACCGGTCGAATGCCCCTCTGCACAAGACAGTGATTTTGAAGATATTTTTCGTCGACTTTTACGAAACGGGCATAACTCTTTGTAGAAAACTCGAATTCGTGCGCCGTGTTTTGCATTGGAACCGGAACTCAAAGAGCTATCTTTTGATGTAAATTTTTTTCATATTTTTTGAATGACCATTTTGCCCTTGAGCTATTTTATCTCAGTATAGTGATTTTAAGTTACTTCAAATCATGTTTTTCCTTAATAACTAACATGATTCTTGCTTATTAGTGTATTTCAGGTACGTATAGTCTTGTTATACATGTCCTAATCCGTGGGGGCGGGTTGGGAGTGTGACAGTAATTAACCCCAACAACAACATATATGTGTACATAATCTTTCTATATATCCGCGAATTTAAAAAAAAAAAAAGAAAGAAAGAAAGAAAAAAGAAAAAAGAAAAGAAAAGAATAGAAAGAAGAAGTATAATAATTATTCATTTCATTTTCAATGTTAGAATTAAAGGCAGGAATTAAATGGAAATATGGCCGAAAGATTTGAGGAGTTTATCTATTGATGGAATTACTCGGTTAATTTTAAAACTTGGGGCAATTAGGACTTAATCCAATTTAAGGAAAGTATAGTGGTTTTGGTATAACTAGCAAAAATATTTGAGATTAGGTCCACTCCTTTGTATTTTGACAAATCTATCCCTAATATTGGTCTACACCAAGTGTTTTACCCTTTGCACCTCCGACGATCTCGCCTGATCTCCGGCGACCACTACCATCACCTCGCCTGACCTTCAGTGACCTTGCCTAACCTCCGGCGACCTCGCCTAAGCTCCGACGAGTACCATCACAACCTTCCTTGCCTCCACCGACCACCACCACCACCACCACCACCACTAGTAGCGATTACCACCACAACTTCCAACGACCACCATGATCTTACTTGATCGACCTCCTTCACAACCAAACCATCAGATCAACATACAATGATCAGAAACATGTTTTCTTATATCATACCACCGAAAAGTTGTGAAATTTATCATAAAAATAGTTGTGAAATTTCTCAAAAAAATCGATAACCTTAACACGATTTTTTCAGTAGAATTTTTTTTTTTTGAAAACTCAGATCAACTTAATAGAGCATTCACAATCTGGAAACAAACCAAATTAAAGCTACATTGATCCCCAAAAAAGAAAAAAAAGTTGTGAAAATTTTTCATGCAATGATCACAAAACAAATTTCTCAAACCACCGAAAAGTTGTGAAATTTCACAAAATTCCTGAAAATTCACAAAAAAGTGAAAATGCTTGTTGTGCACTGGCTTGTGGTGATGTGGTGGTTTTGAATCTGCTCGTGGTGGTCCCAGTGGTAGTAGATCTAGTCGCAGTGGTGGTGGATCTGATATTGGTGGTGGTCGAAGGAGACATATCTCCAAGCTTTATCCAACACTTCAATCTCTCTCTCCATTGCCTCTACTACTTGTTTCTCAATTGTAACTCATTTCTAATCAGCCTCATTCTCAACATCACCTCCACTAACCAAATCATCCTCTAATTCGACCATCATCAGGCCGGGTTATGGTGGTGACGACGGTGATAGTGGTCAGTGCAGAGAGAGAGAGAGAGAGAGAGAGAGAGGTGGTCGATGTGGTGGTGGCGACAGAGGTGATGGTGGTCGGCAGTGATGGTGGTTGGTGGTCCACTGAGATAGAGAGAGAAATGGAAGAGAGAGAGAGAGAGAGAGAGAGAGAGAGAGAGAGAGAGAGAGAGAGAGAGAGAGGGATGAAAATGAAAATGCAAATGAGGGTAAAGTATGTCCAAAAAATATGTGGTCAACTGGTCAAAAGAGCTAATTCTAATACTCTTACTGAATTATGTCCTTATTACTAAAAAGGCTTCTCTTGTGTCTCATAACCAAATAATTCTCCTAATATGTGATTTAATACCAAATTTCTATTAAAACTTTTGAGAAATACGAATAATTGATCATCATTTAATTCGAGTAATTATAAGTTTTGACAAATGAGATCAATGAAAAATGAATATATATATATATATATATATGGATGGAGTTTAGCTACGTATCATGCCCAACCTACAATGTGTCACCGAGGCAATTTCAAATGACATTTTCTATCACAGATATATGCATGGTTTCCTTGTCATGGTCACAATATAATTAATGTTGATATCTTTGTGAATTTTACATTTCCAAAATAAATTAGGAAGCTTCGAGATGATTGTTCCCATCTAACTAAACCGAACTTTTTCTTAATTGTCTTGTACACTAATATATAATTGGTTCTTGGATTTTTCTTAGATTTATATATATATATATCAGTCAGGCTCTAAAGAGGGCGCCCTCTTTTTATTAAAGAGAGGGCTTCTGTTTTGGCCGTTGGATCGTGTTTTCATTAAGGGCAGTTTTGCCATTTTTACAGTTTTTAAACACAATCTGACGGCTAAAACAGAGGTCATCTCTTTAATAAAGAGAGGTGACCCTCTTTAGAGAATCTTTGATATATATATATATATTTTTAAATTAAGTAAATTATGAGAAATTTTGAGATGCTTGAAGGGTATCACGTGGTAGTGATACTTTTTGTTTGATAAAACTGAAAATTAAGTATTGAAAATTAAGTGATGAATTTTAAGTACTGAAAATTTTAAGTAATTGAATTTGTAATACTGGAAACAGTGTTTCAAATACTGAAATAGAATGCATTCAGTGATTATTTTCAGCAAATATTTTTCACTTAAAGTTTTTCGTGTATTTTCAGTTGCTTATTCAATTAAGTGATACCTTATCAAATGCTCAGAAAAAGAATAAATGAGGGTGAGGTGCGCATATCCCACTTTAATGAAAATCTTCCTTGTTTAAATTCTCCCCGAAGGGGTATTCAAACCCACAACCTCCCCAATGGGGGAATGGGCCCTGGCCAACTTGGCCGGTTGATTACCAATTAACCACCTAATTTAAACATCCAATGTCATTAGTTAAGTAGGGTATCACATAGAATTAATTGTGACGTAACAACCTCCAAGCTCTTCAAAATTTCGCATAAATTAGAGATATATAAGGCATTTTAGAGAAAGAGAGAAAATTAATGCTTCAAATTTGCAAGTGAGAAGAAGGGAGAAACTATTGAAATAAGATTTTGCTCTCTCAGCAAAAAAAAAAAAAAAAAAAAGTAATAAGATTTTTTGCCAAAACATTGTGATTTATTGATATTTGATATATACAAAAGAAATGTGGTTATGCTTTGTGAAACAAGAATTCGAGTAACTGCAAAAATTAATTCAATGATTTCAACTTATATATATTAATGTGTGTTCACATGCGGATCATCAAGTTTGATAACTTCCTTTTTCTTGAAATCTATCTGATAACTTATATGACATGTAAAGAACAAAAATAGAAATTACAAACTCATTTAGACTTTAGAGTCAAAAATGACTGTATCTATATCGTGAAGTTGAAAAACAAAAGAAGATACTTTCATCAAATAGCCTAATTAAAGAAATTTGCCAATTCAATTGCATTATTCGAAAAATACAACTTCAGCGGCCGTAATAATAACGACGTAAGCGGAACATAAAATGTATTGAATTAACATCAATAATAATTCTTGTGAAATTAAGGTACTAAGTTCATATTTGGGGCACTTCGTAATTTTCTTTTTTCTTTTCTTTTTTTTTTTTTTTCTTTTTGTTTATTTTTATGTGGGTAATCAAGATAATCTCTGGAAATGCCTTAAGGAGCAGAACATGCAGCAAATCTGAATGGGTTTAGCTTCACACCCCCAAAAACTCACACTCAGGAGTAATGCTACACTCACACTCATTCACAATAACTCATAGTTTGTGAGTGGGTGCGAGTGTAGCATTACTCATTTGACAATGATGATTAAATTTTAAGAAGTAAAAAATTAAATTTGGGTATTATTCATTTAAAAGATTTGCATTCTTTCATTTTTCTGAAAGCTAACAATATTGTGTATGGGGTCAAAGCCTTTTACACTCAAAAGACTTAAAAAAAAAATAACAACATATTAAACTGATTTAAGAAATGTTGAAATTACATCTAAAAAGTTTGAAATATGTCCAAAATATATATTAATTGGTAATCAACCACCTCTGTGATGTGAGTACATGGGTTAGTAGGTTAGAGAGCTAGGGTGTGTTTGATAAAACTAAGTTCATATTTGGGGCACTAAGCGGAACATAAAATGTATTGAATTAGAGAGCTAGGGTGTGTTAATATAACGACGTAAGCGGAACATAAAATGTATTGAATTAACATCAATAATAATTCTTGTGAAATTAAGGTACTAAGTTCATATTTGGGGCACTTCGTAATTTTCTTTTTTCTTTTCTTTTTTTTTTTTTTTTTTCTTTTTGTTTATTTTTATGTGGGTAATCAAGATAATCTCTGGAAATGCCTTAAGGAGCAGAACATGCAGCAAATCTGAATGGGTTTAGCTTCACACCCCCAAAAACTCACACTCAGGAGTAATGCTACACTCACACTCATTCACAATAACTCATAGTTTGTGAGTGGGTGCGAGTGTAGCATTACTCATTTGACAATGATGATTAAATTTTAAGAAGTAAAAAATTAAATTTGGGTATTATTCATTTAAAAGATTTGCATTCTTTCATTTTTCTGAAAGCTAACAATATTGTGTATGGGGTCAAAGCCTTTTACACTCAAAAGACTTAAAAAAAAAATAACAACATATTAAACTGATTTAAGAAATGTTGAAATTACATCTAAAAAGTTTGAAATATGTCCAAAATATATATTAATTGGTAATCAACCACCTCTGTGATGTGAGTACATGGGTTAGTAGGTTAGAGAGCTAGGGTGTGTTTGATAAAACTAAGTTCATATTTGGGGCACTAAGCGGAACATAAAATGTATTGAATTAGAGAGCTAGGGTGTGTTAATATAACGACGTAAGCGGAACATAAAATGTATTGAATTAACATCAATAATAATTCTTGTGAAATTAAGGTACTAAGTTCATATTTGGGGCACTTCGTAATTTTCTTTTTTTTTTCTTTTTTTTTTTTCTTTTTTTATTTATTTTTTTTTTTTTATGTGAGTAATCAAGATAATCTCTGGAAATGCCTTAAGGAGCAGAACATGCAGCAAATCTGAATGGGTTTAGCTTCACACCCCCCAAAACTCACACTCAGGAGGAATGCTACACTCACACTCATTCACAATAACTCATAGTTTGTGAGTGGGTGCGAGTGTAGCATTACTCATTTGACAATGATGATTAAATTTTAAGAAGTAAAAAATTAAATTTGGGTATTATTCATTTAAAAGATTTGCATTCTTTCATTTTTCTGAAAGCTAACAATATTGTGTATGGGGTCAAAGCCTTTTACACTCAAAAGACTTAAAAAAAAAAAAAAATAACAACATATTAAACTGATTTAAGAAATGTTGAAATTACATCTAAAAAGTTTGAAATATGTCCAAAATATATATTATGGCTCAAAATCAATAGTCTCATGGTTTACAAGGTCAAATACTCTGAACTCATAACTCATGAAATGGTTCCACACCAGTCTTTTTTGGGATATTTGTAATTAGCCACTACCCCCACCATCTTAATTCAAAGAGCCAGGCAACGTACTATTTTGATGAGTGCAATTTTACTCACACTAAAATTGTTCACGTTTTGTTCAAGCACCTTTCTATTTTATTATTGGTTAATGCAGTGGGACACAGCACTTTGTACCATTAATTAATTCACATTTATTCCAGTCTCCAGAGTTTCACTAATACTGTGTCCCACTGTATTAACCAATAAAAAAGAATAATAAACAAATATGAGCAATTTTGAAATATGGAAGAAAAAAAATATTCCTATTTTGATGCCACAAAGCCACCAGACTAGACCGCGTAAAATTTGAAATTTTGGTTTGATAGATTACCAAGAACATTAATTCAAAGGGTCATGAAATTGTGGTCACAGTATTAAAGTTAATAAAAGTCAATAAATAGAATATTAAATACATTTCGTGCATATCTCCATGTTCACATGCACAAGACATAGAAGTAAAACAACGGCAACTGCATGCAAGTCAGTCAATGCATGGCAGTAAATAATTGATCATGGAATTCGATAGTCTTATTTCCTGGGATTTTTAATAAGCCAATATTGCCTGTTATATATATATATATATATATGTAGAGTTTTGTTAACACATGTTAAGGTTTTAAAAGTGGAAATAAATAAAATGATACAAATATTGAACTCCATACCAGATATTGAAATCCACACTGTACCCCTTATTTATTTCTATTTTTAGAACCTTAACATATCCTCTAAATGCATATGTTAACAAAAATTCATATATATATACACAAACACATGTACAGTGTACACGTGTGTGTATATATATATATATATCCTTGTGTAGCATTGATTAATGCTTGTGGGAAAACGGTTCCAATATGGATCATTTGAAAGAATTATTATTATTTTTTTTTTTTAAACAATTGAAAGAAAAGAATTGGTTGCACGTGTTATGAGTACAATTTGTTTCTTTTTTTTTTTTCAAAGAAACTGACTGTTTAATCTCCACAATCATTGCGTACGTTGGAAATTTAGCTATAAAACAGTGGTGAGTCATATGCTTGATTTGATTAATTCTGGAGGGGCGCACACATTAGAAGTGGTTTTGAGGGCAGTACTAGTGCCCCGGCCAGATTATTTTCTCTCTCCTTTTTTTTTTTTTGGTAGAGGGGTACGTAGGATACAATATTGTTGGGTATTTTAAGGGTTTTAAAAATTGTATATGGTTGTTCTATAGGCTTTACAAAAAGTGAGTTGAGGATTAAAATATAATTATTTAAAGCAAATAAATTTCTCATAGCTAGATCTTTCACAAAAAATGTGTTCACATGCTTAATAACTTTTTTAGTTTTTATTACTTTCACTTATAAAATTAATAAAGAATTCTTAATATGTTCAAAACGGATATCAATAAGGCTTTAAATACCTATAACCAATTGAGTAAATGAGATTTTTATTTGCTTGAAAATTTTAAAAATTTAAGGGCTAATGTAATATTTATAAGTTTAAATTAGGTATACTAGAGTATTCAATACAATATAAAATAAATAGAGTTAAAAAACATGAATGTAAGAATTCAAAAAGGGGCCTGTCTTTTTTTTTTTTTCCTTTTCTTTTAAATCATGAGGGGAATAAAATGAGGGCCGCACATACAAATTATGAAATAGAAGAGTCAAAAAAAAAGAAAAAAGAAAAGAAACACACCAAACGAGTTATAGTCAGTTTCCGCTCGACAAATACCTTGGTTTGGAAGAACAACAATGCTAGAGTTACATCCATTCACACCAAAAAAGTATTCACACCCTGAGGTGGACCAATGAGAAGAGACTGACAATAAACCCTGCAGTTTCTATCTCTTTTCTCATTAATATAACTCAAAATATGAATACTTTTTAGGCGTAGATGGGTGTGACCCCAACATTACTCCTAAAAGAAATATGTCTTTTACTTGTGCCATTTACCTTTTCATCTATGTCCTTTTGGGCCCGCTCAACCTTTGGATAGAAATGGTCTACTTTAGCCCATAAAAGTGATTGTCCCACAGGCGTAGAGTCTTTTTGAGCGCATACCATTTGACAAAACAAAATATATTTGACACAAAAAAAATGGTGAAAATTTTGAAGTGTCGATTATACCTTGTTTAAAGTGGTTAAATTTTTTTAAGTAAACACAAAAAAAATCAAAACTTACAAAAAATTCACTATTTTTCAAAATTTATTGAAATTTCACCACTTTTTAAGTAGGGCTATAATCGTCATAACTGAGAAAAAAAAAACCAGTAATGATAAAAATTTCACCTCTTTAAAATTTGGTGAAATTTTACAATTTTTTAAACATGGTTATAATCTTCCTAAACAAAAAAAATCATTACTTTAAAAAATTTCACCACTCTTCAAAATTTATTGAAATTTTCTGTGTTTTAAAAAACTACATTGACCTCCCTTGTCAGCTAATCGACCCGACAGTTGCAACAAGTTTACAACTTTGCCCTCACAACTTATATTTCGCAAGGTAAAATACTCATTTTTTTTTTTAATTTTAACATAAATTGTAATGGTCACTAATTTTTGACAACTGGAAAAGAGGTAAGTGTTACTGTTACACAACCATAACTATGAGGGAGGTTATTGTAGTTTTTTTGAGGTCATTGTAGTTTTTTACAACGTAGGAGAGGTACCCGGATAATTTGCCCTAACTTTAAACATTTTAAAGCTGCAGAACCATCCATTGCCATCCATGTAAAAAAAAAAAAAAAAGGCCAAATTACACTGACCTCTTTTGAGGTATCTGATAATTATAGGGACCTTTTTCGTATTTTAAAAAATTACACTCACCTCCCTTCTATTTTAAAATGACTGTTATACCCTTGGATAAATCATCAAAAAAATATATACACTAAATTTTGAAAATGAATTTTTTTTTTTTAACAATTATGAAAAAAATTTAAAAAAATCATCGACAAAATTTCAGTATATACTAAATCAAGCTTTACTAACTTTTTTTTTTAAAAAAAAAATATCAACAGTAAATTTAATAAGCATAAAAATCATCAACAAAATTATCTACTACCACTTTAAAATAAAAAAGATGGAAAAATTACTCTGACACCCCCTGAGGTTTCGCACTTTATCACTCACACCCCTTGAGGTTTCTGACATGACACTGACACCCCTTGAGGTTTTAGATCCACTTACACTAACACCTCCTATCGTTAGTGACCGTGAAATGTGTGGATGGAAAATGCTGATGTTTGCCCCAAAAATGAAAATATCCCCATTTTATCCTTAACTTCTTCATCTTCTTCTTCTTCCTAGCTCACATCTCTCACACACACACACACACACACACACACACACACACACACACACACACACACTCTCTCTCTCATTTGGGAAGCAGAGTATTACTCTAAATAAATGTCTAATATCTTTCATTTACTACTTGGACAAAAAAGTTAATGGCTTAATATTAAAAAATTAAATCTGTAAACTATTGTAACTTAGGCTAAGATTATAAAACCTAAATTTGAAATTTGTATAATTTTTTTTTCAAGCTGCAAATTTTTATAAAGTTAGGGCTAAATACTATAAATCTAAATCTGTAAAATTTGTTAATGTATATATAATTTATCTAATGCATGCGCGCACACACACTCACACAAATACACACACACACACACGTACACATATATATACACATAATACAAGATAAGGGATAAATTGGTAATTTTACACTCAAAAAGTAGGTAGATGGAAGGTGAGTGTTATTTTTCAAACTAGAGGGGGGTTCCTGTAATTGTTATATATCTCAATCGAGGTCAGTGTAATTTACTCAAAAAAAAGTTAGTGAAAGGACTGCCAAACCACGACACACACACACACACACACACACACACACACACATATATATATATATAGAGAGAGAGAGAGAGAGAAAGAGAGAGCACTTCTCGGATGTCCGCAACTTATTAAGTTGTGGACTTCTATTTCCAGTCACTGAATCTTGTAAAATTACTATAATACTTTTAATGAAAACTGGATCTAATGGTTGAAACTATGGGTGTGTTTCGGCCGGAACGGATCGGAAACACCCCTTTCGGAAAAAATTCCAAAATTTTCGAAAGCCAAAAATGCATTCCGAATTCCGTTCCGAAATTTCGGAAATTCCAAAATTATTTCCGATTCCGAAATTTCGGAAATTTCGGAATTTCATCAAATTCTGAATTTTTCGGAATATTCGGAATGTTTTCGGAATTTTTCGGAATATTCGGAATTCAAGCTTAATGGGATTTCACTTGAGACTTGTAGGCCTTTTATAGAAGCACATTACATCCCATTTTTTGTGTTTTTTCGATGTGGGATGAACACAATTTTCAGAATATTTCGGAATATTTTCGGAAAAGTTTCGGAAAATACAATTTCGGAAAATTTTCGGAAAATTTTCGGAATTCTAAAAACAATTCCGATTCCGATCTGATTTTTTTCGGAATTTTCAGAATTCGGAAATTCGGAATTTGGAATGCATATTTAATTGCCAAAATCGAAATTTTTCGGATCGGAATCAGTCGGAATCGGAATTTCCGTTCCAAATGACACCCCTAGTTGAAACAGAAGTCCGCATAAGAAGTGCTCCGTGTATATATATATATATATATATAGGGGTAGTGGATGGTAAGATGAGCTAAAACAATGGAAAATAAAACCTTGCTGACTCTGTTTCATTCGTGTACGTGTGATCATTTTTCTAAAGAGTGATATAGGCATGATCTGGTGAGAAATTAAACAATAGTAATTCATGAAATCATGATTTAGATGAAAAGACTGGATCGACAAACACGAGCACAAGTCGATCTGAAGTTTTCCAGTAGAGATACTCAGTCATGCATATATACTCTCTCTCTCTCTCTCTCTCTCTCTCTCTATATATATATATATATGTGCTGCAAGAATTGTTCTAGATCTGTTTCGGGAATCGGTAATAAGAATGTGGGACATGCATCTAATAGTATAATAAGAGCATTATAATGTTAGAGTCAAATTGATTATCAAAGTTAAAATTTGATAAAATTGCACAAAATGTGTGCTTTAATGATGCAAGGTCATTTGTGTGGTCAAAATTTGAGAAAATCATTTACTTTCTCAAATATAGCATTGGATAAATTTTGATCATTATACTTTTTTTTCTTATTTTGTCGTTCCTAGTGTACAATAACAATCTAATGTACAACATCAAATGCTTTTGTATAAAAACAAATATCATTTTTTCTTAGTTGTGGCAAAACTAGTACTCCGTATACAAAACACACTACCCAATTTACTGGATTTATAGCTTTTGTGCCAAAAAAATAACATTTTATATAACTTTTTCTATTGGAGCATAATTGTCAAATTATAGGTTTTTTACATTGAAGCATTGCTAAAATATAAGGTTTGAGAGATGCAAAATAGTTTTTTGCATTAGAGATGCTCTAACACACAAGGTATGTATGTACAAATGAAATCTTCCATACAGCTTTGGTAAGAAATGTGTGTCCTAAGCTAAAAAATATTTGTATATTTATAATAAATGTTTGTCCCAACCTTTTAAAGAAATGTTTGTACGTGATAAGAAAACATTGCACTAGCTCTTATAAGAAATGTTTGTACCAAGGTAATAAAATGTTATACCTTTATAAGAAATATTTGTACCAAATCAAAATCACTTATGATTTTACCCGTTGTAAGAAATCTATGTATTTATAATAAGAGAGCATTGTACGCATGATAAGTAAACTTTGTATCTGTGACTTTTGTACATATGGTAAAAATTTTAGGGGAAATTACATTTTACCCCCCTGTGGTTATATCCATTTTCTCATAACCCCCTGTGGTTCATTTTGTAACACTTAACCCCCCTGTACTACGGACTAAAGTGAAACTGTTAACTTTTCTAACGGAGAAAAAGAAAATGACGTTAATACCCCCAAGCCCCTATACATACTCTTTAGGGAAAAATACATTTTACCCCCCTATGGTTACACCCATGTTCTCATAACCCCCCTTGATTCATTTTTGTAACACTTAACCCCCTGTACTAATGACTGAAGTGGGACTGCCGTTAGAAAAGTTAACAGTCTCACTTTAGTCCGTAGTACATGAGGGGTTAAATGTTATAAAATGAACCACAGAGAGGTTATAAAAAAATAAATATAACTACAGAGATAAAAGGTATTTTCCCCAAAATTTTATACTCATAATAAAAAAAACCTCAAAAACTTTGTTATTATAATAAGAAACCTTTTATAGCTTTGTTACAAAATTTTTTTATCAATACATGTCAATTAGTTTAGTTGTATGGAATATGTACAAACACATACGGACAGAAGAGTATACAACATGTACTCGTCATGCGTGATTTTATGATTAGAATACTCTACTTCATGAGGTATATGCTTGCGTCCTTCGTTGAAATGTGGGAGTTTTCACTTCCTACAATAAAGGGCTGTCATGACTTAAATAAGAGCCGCACGACCCAAAGAAAAAGAGAGGGAAAAAAAAGTGTATATATATATATATATATATATCTACAGTCCGGATCTTAAGCGAACCGTAAAAAAAGAACCTAAAAGACGGACTGTGTAAAAAGTGAGAATTTCTCACATTTTCAAATTTCTCACTTTTTTTAAAATGTGAGAAATTCTCACTTTTTTGTGAGAAATTCTCACTTTTTACACTGTCCCTCTTTTAGGTCCGTTTTTTACTGTCCGCTTAAGATCCGGACTGTATATATCTATATATATAAATACAAATGTAGGTGCCACATGGCAACCCCATATACATGGAATGCCACATGGCATTGCTACACCATATATATATATATGTGTGTATTTTGTATGACTGTATATATATATATATATATTTGAAATTTAATGAAATTTAAAAAGCTGTTAAAAAAAACCCTCCTAACCTCCTACAATTTTGCACTAACTTCTCTCACATTCATTGTAACTGCCTCTTTCCCATCATATATTCTATTTTTTTTAACAAATTTCATGGGTGATATATATAAATTTTAAAAAAATATATACACATATATTTAAATGATACCCGTGCATAGCACGGGAAAATGCTAATATATATATATATATGGGAAAATTAGTGGAAAATTCTCTTCCAACAATAAAGGGCTGTCATGACTTAAATCAGAGCCGCACGACCCAAAGAAAAAGAGAGGGAAAAAAAAGTGTATATATATATAGAGAGAGATGGGAAAATTAGTGGAAAATTCTTTCAAGAGTTTAGGGTTTAAAAGATTTTTTAGTTTATTTAAAAGTCCCTCTAGTTGAAATTTACATTTGATAAACATCCGTACGCTAAAATTTCTCTCTCTCTCTCTCTCTCTCTCTCTCTCACTCTAACCACCATTAATTACCACCACCCTCACTATCTCCGGTAACTATCCCACCACCTCCGACGACTAAAAAAAACAAGTGAAATTTCACTTATTATAGCCAAAGTTAAGTAAAATTTCACTTATATTATGGTGGGGGTGGTAGTCGGAGGTGGTAGGGGGTGGTGGTGATAGTGGTTAGAGTTAGATGGTAAAGATGAAGGCATCTTAGTCTAAGAAATAGGACCATACTAACGTCACCATACTAATAAACGGTCACACCATGTCAGCATGATGATGTGGTGTGACGGGCTCACTGAATAATTTCTCAAAAAAATAGGGGGTGGACTTACCCTTAATGATAAATTTAAATTATCCTTACTATTAAAAAATCTTATACAGTAGTCCTTTTCACTAACTAACTACCTCTCTCTCTCTATATATATATATGTAAAGAAGAATCAGAAAACACGAATTTTTAATTTTTCTTTACAATACATCTGTCTTCTTCAATTAATGGGACGTTGTAACAATTCAAAATATTCCTCCTAAGAAAAACAAAAAGAAAAAGAAAAACAGTCCTAAGTAAATATTCCTCCTTGGCATATTTAAATTTTGGGCAATGCTAGAGCCACTAACAAATTTTACTAATATTTACTAACACACTCTATTTCTTTTTTAGTGGTACTATGGGGTCCACTGCGGATCCCACAGTGTCACTAGGAGAGAAATAAAGTGTGTTAATAAGTGTTAGTGGAATTTATTAGTGCCCCAAATATTACTCTTAAATTTTATCACTTCTTTTTATCGGAAATGAAAACTCAAACAAATCAATTAAGAGCATCCATAATAGTGGAGTAAAAAGTAGCTTAGGCTTAAGCTTAAACTAAGTTGTGGCATGAGATCTTGTTTGCTGTACAGTTTTGCGCGGGTGTGCCAGAGCCAAATGAGCTCGATTTGTTCAAACTAATTTTCTAATTACTTGTCTACACTGTCCCAAGGACCCCAACTCCACCACTACGAGCTGCTAAGATCTGTTTACACCCAAATACCATCAAAGGTTTTGGTGTCCAAAACAAAAAAGAGCAAAATGGGTGTGGGGCCTCCCCCCAAGGCCCATCTCGGGAAAAATAAGACTCTCTCTCTCTCAACTTTTTGAAGAATTTGTTCCCCGAAAAAACTGTAAAAAAAAAAATGAAAAATAAAAATAAAAAAAGCCTAAAAATAAAAAATAAATTGATTGTCAAACGAGTCCAACTCTTTGAAGAAAATCAAAATAACTTATTACCAAACATGTACTTGGAATCAAAAGCTAAAGGAACAAGGAAAAAATGTATTTTTGCTCACTTCAAAATTGCTCATTTAACTCTCTTATTGGTTAATGCAGTGAAACTGAAGATTAAATGAGAATTAATTAATAGTAAAAAAAAATGTCATGAGTCACACTGTATTAGCCAATGGGAAAGATGGATGAGCAATTTTGAAGTGAGCAAAACTACACTCATAAGGAAATAGAAACGAGATCATTTTTGAAATAATAATTTATATATATATATATATATATGTGTGGCTTTTAAACGGACATCCGTTTATGGACTTCACTTTTAGCGACGAAAATTCGCTAAAAGTGGTTGTGGCTAGAATTCTAATTAGCCTCCATTATCCTCCATGGGTCATATAAAAATAGTTAGAGGGATGGACTTCAAGACGAACTTTAAAAAATATCCAACTTAACTTGGTGTAATTTTAAATCTTATCACTAGTTTACCTCTCCAATTTATCTGATGTATCATATATATATATATATATATGTATTGTGAAGTGGATGTAGATAACCGAAATATACACCTTATTTTGCTATGATAAAAACGCCGATAAATATTGATACCCAAGTCACGGGGGATTAGTCCTCCTATTCGTTATAAAAAAAAAAAAAAAAGACTTTAATTTCATTTTGTAAAAACTTCCTTGCAGAGCAGGTCATCTTTGAAAATGAATAAACCTTTCCTCCGCAGTCACGAAATCGCACCACATGGCTTACACGTGTAAGCGTAGTGGTCAACAGACATTGGTCTGTACCTGTGACGCCAAAAAGTCAAATCCCAGCATTCCCCAATAAGCTCACTCGTCATCTATTATGTTTCTGTGTGCAGTGTGAGTCTATATATACTAACCTTACCCCCCTCTAACAAACTCACACACACATATACTCCGTAACATATAGAGAGATACATTTTTAGCAAAAAAAATATAGAGAGATACATAATATACAAATCTGTTACAAGATATATCTTTTTCTCTCTCTCTCTCTCTCTCTCTACAACCGCAGCCATGCCGAGGAAAGGAATGCAAAGCCTCTGCTTCTCTCCCATGAGAACAATTTCTTATTCGATTAATTCTCACCACTCTTCGCCTTCACGTAGTGCTCTCTCAACCCCTAGGCTAAGCTTTTCTGACACGATCATGGAGCGAACTCTCGAATTCGCCGAGTCAGTGATCATGAAATGGAATCCAGACGGTTCTACCTACGCCAGAGTCACTTCTCTCTTCCACGAGAACCGAAGAGAGGCCAGAGACTTCATCAAATGCGTCAATCAGTTACAGAAAGCGATGCACTTCATTGTAGATGAGGATTCGAGCTCCGAAAAGCTCGTGCGCGCCCAAAATTTGATGCAGATTGCGATGAAGCGGCTTCAGAAGGAGTTTTATCAGATTCTGTCTATGAATCGAGCTCATTTGGATCCTGAATCTGTCTCGACTCAATCGTCGCGCACTTCAACCACGCGATCGAGCACGTCGGATTTTGAGGACGATGACGGACCTGAAGATGATCAGATTCGGATTGCAGGGGACTCGATCTCGGAAGTCGAGACTGTTTCCACGATTGCTATGACAGATCTGAGATCGATTGCAGAGTGCATGATCTCGTCTGGTTATAGCAAAGAGTGCGTGAAGATATACAACATTATACGAAAATCGATTGTTGATGAAGGTATATATCGGCTCGGAGTGGAAAAAATGAGCTCTTCGCAGATTCATAAGATGGATTGGGAGGTTTTGGATTTGAAAATCAAAAATTGGTTGGCAGGTGTGAGGATTGCGGTGAAGACGTTGTTCAATGGCGAGAGAATCCTCTGCGATCACGTCTTCGCGATCTCTGATTCGATCAGAGAGTCGTGTTTTACAGAGATCTCGAAAGAAGGGGCCATGGTTCTGTTTGGATTCCCCGAAATTATCTCGAGAAGCAAGAAAAAGTTTCCGGAAAGAATATTCCGAACACTCGATATGTACACTGCGATTTCCGAACACTGGCCGGACATCGAATCAATCTTTGCCTTCGAATCAACCTTCAGCGTCAGATCACATGCTCTCACTTCGCTAGTCAAACTCGGTGAATCCGTACGAACAATGTTGATCGAGTTCGAATCGTTGATTCAGAAGGACACTTCGAAATCGCCGGTGGCCGGAGCCGGAGTCCATCGTCTGACGTTTGATGTAATGAGTTACCTTACTCTACTTGCGGACTACAGCACCGTTCTCGCCGATATCCTCGCTGACGCTCCACCGCCGGTGAAATCGTCCTTGCATGAAACGTACTTCGACTTCTCCGACTCCGACGACTCACAGGCGCCGGCGATTTCAGTCCGATTCGCTTGGCTCATACTCGTCTTGCTATGCAAACTCGACGGCAAAGCAAAGCACTACAAAGACGTTTCTCTCTCATACCTCTTCTTAGCCAACAATCTCCAACACATCGTCTCAACGGTCCGTACATCGAACCTCAAGTACCTTCTCGGAGACGATTGGATCTCCAAAACAGAATCCAAAATCAAACAGTTCGCCGCCAACTACGAGCGGGTAGGATGGGACCACGTCATCAAATCGTTGCCGGAGGATCCAACGGCGGATATGTCGCCGGCGTTAGCGAAGGAGTGCTTCAAGAGATTTAACACGGCGTTCGAACAGGCGTACCGTAAGCAATCCGTGTGCGTCGTACCGGATAGTAAACTCCGAGACGAGATCAAGCTGTCCATAGCTAGAAAGCTCACGCCGGTTTACAGGGAATTGTATCACACTCATAAGCTTACGTTGGGTAGAGAGAGAAATTTGGCCCTTGTGGTCAAATTTGGCCCTGAGGATATCGGAAATTACTTGTCAGATTTGTTTTTCGGAGTTGTTGGGTCAGGGAGTTTTTCGTCATCGTCGCATTCGCGGTACCATTAAACCTATATAAATACTCTTTCTTTCTTTTTCTTTTTTTTTTTTTAAAGAGAGAAAAAAGAAAAATTCCAGAGTCTTATTTAATTACAAGGTGTAGAAACATGTTATTACCTTGTTTATTATATATCCTGTGTAAACTAGTTTTTTTTACTTTTTTTTTTTTTTTTCTTTGGTTCAAATAAAAATTAAATTTGTGGATATCTACATCTTTTTTTTATCTTGGTCTCATAAATTGAGAGAAACTTGGTCTGATCTTCATTGAGGTTTCGGAATACCAGTTAGGTCCAATTAGCTAGCTTGACAAAATATCACAAACCTCTCTTGAATTTCGTAAAATTTGTTACAGTTAGTCCCTCTGTAAACAATTTTAGAAAAAGTAAAAGATGTGTGATTTTAGATTTGAGTTGAATTTCAATTAAAATTTTAATCCATTTTATGAAATTCTCTTTCTTATGAAATCAAATTGAAATTCAGTTCAAATTTAAACTACAAAGTAAATATGAAATGAGGTCATCAAATGTTTAATAGAATATATAAGGAAAAAGTGTTACAAAGATGTAAAACTCAAAAGAGATAAAATGATATTTTGTCAAACTAGTGAGGCTCTAACTGATATTATTATACCAGCAAAGTTTAAGGGAGATCAATGTACTTTACTCTAAATTTTATGTTAATTATTACCCTAATGAATGAATGTAATCACTTGTACTAAAGAAGTAAAATATATTAATTTGATAAAATTCTTTAAAAACATTTACTATCCCTTTGTGATTTGTATGATTGGTTAATACACAGTCCCATAAGAATATAAATCATTTCACGTCTTATATAAAATGTCCTTAAAAGAACTTTATTGGAGTAACGTACTAAAAAGAAACTTCTCAATGAGGACTCCATTTGGTAATTATTTCAGACTAGGGTAATTCTAATTAAGTAAAGCTATGGCCCAAACAATGTGAAAGTAGACTTCTAATTTTGGCATATATATCCACTACTTCTAATTCTGGTATATCCACTTGAAATTTTATTGAAAGTACGTGGTTGTAAATTATCCAATTGCCAAATCATTGGAATCCCAATTATTCATTATAATTTGAGAATTACAATTAAATTCACATTGCCTGATTTTACTTTTATTTTTATGTTTTTTGATGCCCCATTGCCTGATAACTAACTCAGCAACTGAGGATGTGGTATGCATAAGCTCATTTTTTTTTTCTTTTTTAATTACAAGGGAAAATTGTGGGAATCCAACACTCAGACTTATGCAATGGAGAGATTTAAGACCGAGCTCGGCGCCAAATAAGCTATATATGCTCACTTTTTCTTTGTCTTTACTTATCTATATACGGTCAGGCTCTTCAGTACACAGAATTTTTAAATTTCAAAAATCTGCGACCACTGAATGCACTAGAAAGCCTTTCTGCATCTACATATGTATATATTCAAATAATCACTCACTTAGATTCTCTCATTTTCGAAAATTTCTGCAAACTGAAGTGATGAATTTGGCGACAAATTTTGAATAAAAAAAGTTGTGAAAGCATTACCAAATTGAATTAAAACTAAAAAGACTTGTGACCTCAAAGCATTAAAGAAGCTTTTAATGGTAACTCTTTTTTCTGGTAGGTACCATTCATTGCTGAGGCCGCCCAATAAGAGCTAACAGTATTTCCAAGTCAATTTATTGACGACAGTACAGGTAAATATATTTATGTATACGCGCATATACATAGGCTGCGGAGACAGCATATTCTTTAGATTTTGAAAATTAAAATTTTAGTTTAAAATTTTAAATATTTCGTTTTAGGCCTCTCTCAATTTATCTTTTGGCCCTTATAATGTTTATGTTTAACCAAATAGACCCTAATTCAATAAATAAAATAAAGAATAGACCCTGATTATATTTACAAACATCACTTTTAATTTTTCTAAATAAGAGACCCACTTTCATTTTTGTTTTCAAATAAGAGTTTTGTTTCTTTTTTCATTTTCATAATTATGTAAAAGAACATTAAAAAAAAAAAAAATTTGCCCGGGGTGCTGCCTCGAACCGCAGTATAGCCTAGGCCGCCCCGACCAGAAATGCTCCGCACCTGCATATACATATACATATACATATACATGTATGTATACATATGTACAAAACCCTTCTCATGAGGAAGTCTTCATTTTGTTAAAACGACGACTTCTATTTACAGTCATTAGATCCAGTTGTCATTAAAGTTAAACTAATTTCACAGACTGGAAAATTTGATCCAACGGCTTCAAAAGTTTCTGTATATATATAAAGAGAACCTTTATATATATATATATATATATATAAGATGCTCTGAATGCGGCTAATGATGGAATTTTATTGGTAAGAGCCATAAATCAAGAGATGCCGTGATAAGAAATCTAATTGATGTGTAAGAAATCTAAGAAATCATTGTGATTGCGAGAAACTTGGACTGATCTTCATTGAGCTTTAGTAATACCAGTTAGGTCCAATTAGTTTGACAAACTATCACAAATCTCTCTTGAATTTTGAAAATTTTGTGCCAGTTAGTCCCATTCTGTAAACAATTTTAGAAAAGTAAAAGAATTTGATGTAGTTTATGTGTGATTTTAGATTTGAGTTGAATATCATTCTCTACTTATGAATTTTATTTTTCTGAAAAAAAAAAAATTTAAGTTATAGATTCGAATATATGAATGATGTCATCATCAAATTATGTTACTTTTCTTAACACTGTTTAAAAGAATATATATAAGGATAAGTGTTCAACTCAAGAGAGAAGTGATATTTTGTCAAACTACCGAGGCTCTAACTGATATTATGCCAAAGTTTTAAGTAAGATCAATGTACTTTGCTCTAAATTTTATGTTAATTATCACCCTAATGAATGAATGTAATCACTTTTACTATAGAAAGAAAATATATTTGATAAAATTCTTTAAAAACATTTACTATATATCCCTTTGTGATTGGTATGATTGGTTTATACACCGTCCCATGAGAACATAAATCATTTGGATCATTCGCGTATCATATAAAATGTTCGTAAAAGAACTTTATTAGAGTAACGTACTAAGAAACTTCTCAATGAGAATTTATTTGATAATTATTTTAGACAAGGGTAATTAAACTCACATTGCCTGATTTTTTTTATTTTATTTTTTGATGGCCCATTGCCTGATATAACTAACTCAGCAACTGAGGATGTAGTATGTATATGCTCATTTTATTGGTGTATAATTTTGTTTACTAAATAAAAAAAATCAGTAAATTAATAATTCGTTTATGAAACCCCCCCGCCCCCCCCCCCCCCCTTTTTTTTTTCCTTTTATTCAGAAAAAATGGTGGAAATTCCACAATCGACCTATACAATAGATGGGTCTAAGATCCATTTCGGTGTCAAATAAGTTATACCCAGTAATTACTTTTTATTTTTTATCTGTCTGTACTTATTTTTTTTTTCTTTTTTTAATAATCATTGACTCTAGAAGCTAAAAAGACTTGTGACCTTTAAGCATTAAAGAAGCTTTTAATGGTAACTCTTTTTTTCTGGGAGGTACTACCATTCATTGCTGAGCTATGCCCAATAAGAGCCAACAGAACTCCCAGGTCACACAACTGATTGACGACAGATACAGGTAAATATATATATATATATATATATGCGCACATACATATACATGTATATATACATATGTTATATGTATATATAATAAGCTGCTCTGAATGCGGACAACGATGGAATTTTTATTGGTAGGACCCATAAATCAAGAGATGCCGTGATAAGAAATGTAAATGATATGTAATATATAATTAATTATAAGTTGAAAACAGTTGCGTAATACATTAGTTTCTGGTCAGAATATTGAAACGATACATAATATCCATGATATTTGAAAGCTACTGTTGCAAATTTCTTCAAGTATAATATGGAACAAGTCAATTCATAACTGCTAAATTGAGACAGAAGATTAATTCAACCACTACTGTAGAGACATGTGTGTTTTTCAAAACCACATAATAATTAGATCTTTGTCATGACTCATATGCATGAAGTAACGTTGTCTCTCTTTTTAATATAATAATTAACAAATAAATTTCAAAAACTATGAAGTAGTCATGATTTAACAACTCTTAAATAACATAAAAGTCCATGACCAAAAATCTCAACACGTACACAATAAAAAGTCTATATAAACAACTTGGTCTAACAAGGCTCACTCAAAATTTTGACACCCAAGTGGCCTTGTTTAAGTTATGGGTCACCATGCGAGACATTTATTGGCTTTTGCCATTTCAACACTAGTTATTGGTGGCATCCGATCCACTGGTTTTTCAAAGACTATTCACTGAAAATAACACAAAAAAGTGCAGACATACTTGTAAAGAAAATAAGGCAATGTCTCTATGGTTAGCAGGCGATTTGGCGTATGTTGCTAGACGTGGCAATTTGGCCCACCCAATTGGTGGTGGACGGGCCCAAGTTTGGGCTGGCCGTTGACGGACTTGGGCTGTTGACCAAGTCGGGCTGGGTTTGGAAAATGAGGGCCCTAAGCCCGCCCAAATGCCCTAGGAGTGTGGACCTCGGGCCGAGTTTTGGGCTTTTGGACTATTTAGCTTTAATAATAATACAAAATACTACGGAGTATTTAATAAAATAAAATAAAAAATTAAGATAAATTACAACACCACCCCTGAACTATGACCATTGTTCACTAACACCCCTAAACTTTAAAACTGAACATACTCACCCCATGAATTATCCAAAATGAACAAACTCACCCGTAAAGAAGAGATTTTAGTGTCAACAAAAGATAGTTTAGGGGAGTTAGTTTGTTCAGTTTTAAAGTTTAGAAGATGTTTGTGGAGAACAGTCATAATTCAGGAGGTGTTACTACAGTTTACCCAATAATGTAATAGTAACATTTACTTGTTCTTTTTATTTAGCAAATGAAGTTAAAAAACTTTTATTAGACAAAAAGGTTCTATAAGGATAATTCAATTGAGTAATTTTGAGCATTACAAATGTAATATACATCCTTTCAATTAAATTAAATCATTTAAAGTTTAATTATTAGTAATTGAATTAAGAGATTTATAACAGGACCGGGCTCAACTATACGAATTGACACATCAACCACAATTACAAATAATCCGATTAAGAAGCAAGTATAATCGTAATCGTAATTTTACAGGCTGTGGAACGACTACTAAAAGCCATATGAAAATGTAGCGCACACATGCATGCATATAATAACATACTTGAGAGGTTTTATTACGTACTAATAACTTTCTCATCTGCTGGACGAGGGAGACACTGCCACCCTGTACAATGTTGTAGAGCATGTTTAAGAGCATCCGAAGGAGGTTCTACCGTCCATTTGGGATAGTGTTCACTAGGATGAAACGCGCTATCACCGGCTGTGGTTAATAAACCTGCTTGAGTTCCACTTACAAATAAGTCCCCCTCTGATTTTATGCAGCCACTACTTGCTTCTTCTTTGTCAGTAGCCTATATATCATAAACAAACAACTGATCTATTAGTTTCTCCAAACATATGGAAAAGCTTGAATGACCCCACCCGCTTTACAAATAACAAGATGAGGTATAGAGAGGCTTCTTTACAAGCTCATTAATGGACATGGGCAAAACTCAAAGAGTCCAAAACAAATAGAATTCCTTGGTTAGCTAGAAATTCTTTTCTAAAAGACAAATACATGTAATTTCAAAGAAGACTTGAGGCTTAGTTTGGCCCCCATTTTGTTTGCTTCTCCTTTTTTAAACCACAAATCCATGTTAATTCATTTGATAACTAGTTTATGAGCTTTGTTTTTAAAAGCTCAATGTTGCTTTTTTATTTCATGATTTTTTTTTTTTTTTTTATTAAGAGTAATGTGTCACTTATACAAAATTATCAAACAACTCAATAATCAATTTCACAAGCCACTTTTAAACAACCACATGGGGGCCAAACTAAGCCTAAGAGCCAGTTGGACCAGCTTTTTGGGACCAACAATCAGTTCTTTGAGACTATTTATAGATTTGAGTAGTTTTGGCAAAACCTTAAGCTCTTTCAATAGTCGAATCTACTTTAAATTTGTAAAATAAATAAAAATAAAAATAAAAACTAGAAGCAACAATTTGCTGCTTTAAAAAATATATACATACTAAGCAAAATATCTCTTTTTCTACAGCAACACCAAGTGAGCTCTAATTCTGTACAATATGGACACCTTAAGCAGTATTAGTCATTAGATTGGCACCGAACATCCACCTCTATAAATGCTCAACGAATGACAACTATGTTTAAAATCAATAAACTAGCAAGCAGTAGCTAAATTCAGTAACTTCATCATTTTCTATAGAAAATATTCACAGCTTCTCCCTTTCCCTTTGCAAGTAGGGGTGCATACAAGCTGAGCAGCACAACAAGGGCTCGAGGCTCGGCTCGACTCGTTTAAAAAACGAGCCAAGCTTGAGCACACATGGAAGCTCGTGAATAAGCTCGTGAACAAGGTCGACTAAGGCTCATTAATAGGCTCGTGAAAAGCTCGTATATATATATATATATGTATTAATATTAATTATATATATAATATACAATGCTATACTTCTCAAATTTTGAATCCCAAATGCTTCCCAAATATTCTAATAAAAAAATTCTTCCCAAATACATATAAAAGTGTGATGTACCTTCAATCATTATGAAACCCAACTCAACATATCTTTTACTATTACATGTATTTGAGAAATATTTGGGATGCAAAATTTGAAAAGCATTTAGGAAGCAAAAAAATAAAAAACTGGTATGGCACAGTGACCAATCAAAAGAAAAAACAACTGGAAAGTGAGAAAACCAAAATGGCTCAGCAAAAAGAAACTTGCAAACAAAACTTGCCTTTCATTTTTGCCCCACATTGTTTAGCAACCAACATCAAGTTGGGACGAGATTCTATAAGTAGGGACTAGGGATATGACTCAATTCATCACATGGCTGAGTGCTTTATGAGCCAAACAGTTGGCTCTTTTCGAGCCAAAGCCATCAAGTGAGATATTTTTAAGCTAGACTTCGCGTGAGTTTCAAGCTAAATCTAGCTGATCTCTTAAATGAGCTCAGAAATGAGCTCAGGCTTGAGCTTGAATTACAAATTTTAATCGAGCCGAGCTTGAGCATAATGATATTTTATTGAGCCGAGCTTGAGCTGGATCATTTAAGTTTTTAACGAGCTCGAGCCGAGCTTGACAATTCTAACCCTTTGAGCTGAGCCCGAGCTCGAGCCGAGCTTGTTTCCAGTTGACACGTCTCCAAAACTACCAAGCTTTTCAAAAGAAATGCTAGGAGTAAAATAGCTATTTGCTTGTGTTTATCTTCAAAATACAAATGCAAATAATAAGGTTCATCATACTATTTGTTTAGTGGAATATATTATTTGCACAAAACTTCGAAATGAAGGTGGGGATTTTTTTCCAGCACAAGAGCTAAGCCAAGAGCTCCTCTTAGGCCCAATTTGGAATCACTTCTTAAATGTATGTTTTGGATGCAAACATGTTTCTGTGACCAAAACGTATGTATTAGTCTGCTTGTACAGATTTTAAAAGTACTCTTTGGTCCACAGGTCCTTCCCTATAGCAGTGGCGGCCACTCTCTAAGTTGAGTGCAGAATCAAGAAATATGATCGTAACCCCATAGGTGAAGTTGGAGTGCAGTTTTTTTGCTCACCTCAAAATTGCTCACCTAAGTCTTCTATCGGCTAATGTAGTGAGAACCATGAATTTTTACCATTAATTAATCTTTATTTAATACTGGGTTCCACTGTATTAACCAATGAGAGTTGGGTGAGCAATGAGTGAGCAATTTTGGGATGAGAAAAAATGTATTCAGTGATGTAGTCAGCTGATGGTAGCATGCAGATGAAAACTGGAAAACGATCAATGGATCCAATATTAAAGGAATTATTACGGACATCGTCAGCAAGAACAAATCATTCTCTGGGAGATTCATAAAGATGTTTTAAACCTACCTCCTTCCATATAGGTGGAGTTCACAGTAAAAAATGATCCCTAGTAGATCTTTCAGTCTTATCAGTGCAAACCAGTGAACAAATCGTCTCATCTCACAACAAGAATTTGCTCTGCAGAGTAACCAGAAAGCCAAATTCTTGTTTAAACTTCAAGGATGCCTGAGAAGTTGTGACTTTTGATGTTTTGAGCGTACCCCCTTTCACTCTCTTAGCATCAATATCCACATCTGAGAAAGATCATGCCCGCCACAATTTATTCTAAGAGTTTTGGAGGAGAGTTATTAAATCCACTGTTTGTTCCATAACGGTAGGCGTCTCCTTTGTGACCATTTGGGCACACACATTTGCATAGTTTCTTACCCATTTCTGAAAGGGCAAGCCAAAGAAGATGAATTCAGAGTCCTCTTGTTTTTGGGAAGTAGCCGAGGGTCTAACAAATGGTGTTTGAAAGAATATTAGTAGATAGTGGCCTCAATGTGGACAGTGGCACTCTAGTCCTCTGACAGAATCAATGAACATGCTGGTTCTTTTAGATCCATAAAGCTGTAAACTCAAGAAACCAGATCTAACTGAGTACTTTTATTCTAACTGAGGATAATGGTTAACAAATATGAATACTGAAGGCCGTAAACAATTGTCTTCAATTGAAACCAAACCAAACCAAGCCTTGTGTCCCAATCAGTTGAGTTCGGCTGCATAAATCATTTTTCTCCATTCTGCACGATCAAGAGCTATATACTCACTTAAATTATATATATTCATATCTTGTTGCACTACATACTCCCAGGTCAGTCTAGGTCTGCCCCTCCCTCTAACCATTTCAGACACTACGATCTTATCACTCTTTCGCACAGGTGCATCTACAGGTCTTCGTTGCACATGGCCGAACCATCTAAGTCTATTCTCCCTCAACTTATTCTCAATCTGTGCCACTCCTAAAGTCTCTCTAATGTACTCATTTCTAATTCTATCTTTCCTAGTCTTACCACACATCCACCTTAGCATTCTCATCTCAGCTACCCTCACTTTGCTAATGTGTTGTTTCTTAGTTGCCCAATATTCTATCCCATAGAGCATAGCTGGCCTAATTGCTGTCCTATAAAATTTTCTTTTCAATTTTGTTGGTATTCTCCGGTCACACAATACTCCGGAAGCACTCCTCCATTTAAGCCAGCCTACTTTAATTCTATGGGTCACGTCATCACCAATCTCTCCATCTCTACTGATCATTGAGCCTAGATAGCGAAAGTGTTCCCTCTTTGGAATCTCCTGGTCTTCGATCTTCACTGCTTCCTTGTCTCTACTTCCACTGGTGCTCAAATTCCATTCCATGTATTCTGTTTTCGTCCTACTTATCTTTAGCCCCTTAGTCTCCAGTGCTTCTCTCCAAGCTTCTAGTTTAGCGTTGAGTCCCCCTTTAGTCTCATCAACTAAGACAAAATCACCTGCGAACAACATACACCATGGGACCTCATCTTGAATGTGTCTAGTCAATTCATCCATAATTAGGGCAAATAAATAAAGGCTCAAGGCCGACCATTGGTGCAGGCCTACGGTAATTGGGAATTCGCTTGTTTCTCCGGCCGGTGATCTAATTGTAGTAACAACTTTATCATACATATCCTTTACCAACGTCACTATAACCGTTGGTCACTCCCTTCTTCTCTAGCACCCACTAAATTAAATTGTCTTCAATTGAAACCGATGTATAAATAAAGGGCTTATGTGACGCAATTTATAATTGAGGGCTTAAAATGGAACTTTGGGAAAAATCGAGGGTACTAGTAAAGTGTATTTGACCGGTTTTTTCCGGGTGGAAATTAAGTTTCTAATACAACCAATCTGCAGTTCTAAGATATGGTCTTAGGTCTTGTCTAAGATTAGGAATCAGCATCTCCAAGGATACTATTTGCTTTTGCTTATTGTCTTTTTCCAGGAATAACCGAATAACTACTTCCTCTAAGTTCCATTAAAGAAACCACAAAGACGATCAGCACCTTTATCAAAACTAAACCACCAGGGCGAAAAGACAGGGCTTACCTTTAGAGCTGTTTTTAATATGGTCATGCTCATATTAGATGCTACCAACAATAAGCTATGCCATCTAGCATAATCTTGAATGAGGCACTAGTTTTTTTTTCATTCTGGTATATTTAGAGGTACCATGCTAAACTTCTGTAGGTTTTGCAGATTCCTTAGTGGGACCCAGTAATGCAATGTCCCATATACTCAGCCAAATATTCTTTGCTAGACAAGGAAGAAATATTAGAATTTTGAACTGCTGTGGTCAAGGCAGCAATGTGATTAGAGATGAAGAGAGATTCTCCAGAAAACGAAAGAAAAAAACATAGAGAGATAGGAATAAAACTTGCTAGAATACTAGCATAGAGCAAATTCTACGAAGATCAAATAGTTTATGGGATTTTGTTTACACACTATAATATCTGGCCTAGCAAATACGTATTAGGAGAATTGGGAAGGAAATAAAAAAAAAAAAAAAAAAAAAAACAGTTGACATCATTAATATCATAGTAGTTAATATAATTTTAACACCACTATCATAATACATGTGCACCGTAGGTTGAGAACAAAGTGAAAAACGGAAGGAAGAACAATTAATAAGATACTCTTTGAAGTATTCAAATGTGTCAATTCTACTGACACTGTATCATACTATCTTAACAAGATTCAAATATCTGAGAATACTTTAATAGGACACTTCCTGACCATGGTTTCTTCTAATGAGCAAAAGTTATAGCTGCCCAGAAAGTCAAAACTTGCCTAAATTGCTTATTTTCACAAAATTATGCAACAAGAATAATAATTTTTTTTCCATTGGTGTAGTACAATGTCCCTAAGTTCCAATAAATTTTCCAATTTATTTTCAAATTGACTAGTGATGCACAAAATTTCCAAATTGACGGTCATAGTTTTCACCTATGAATATTCTCAACTATATCCAAGCACCGAATGCATATATCAAATTGACCGATTTAACAAGGGATGTCAAGAAACATTTTAACTCAAGTTCCGAAATAAATTGAAAACTTCTACGTCATGGGGGAAAATCCAAAGTACATGTTAGAAGTTAGAACTGAACATAACGCAATTTCTACCTTCTGCCATCACATCAGCATTTTTTTTAGCCCAAAACAGTTGGAACTTTTTTTGATCACATGAAATTCAGCGATATAATTGATGAAATAGAGCAGGAAAGAAATACCTTCTCTGTAAGATATTTAAAAGCCGTCTTCTTCTGCCCTGCTTCATAAATATTGCAGTGCGAATATATCTGAAGACAAATACAATTAGAACAATCATTGAGAATTTGTTACCCCACACGGTAATATCATTTAAACCAAAGTAAAAAGAAGCTGCTGAAAGCAACAATACCTGTGATTCCACACTGGCACAAACAGCATAAATACCCCAATTTCTGGTGTAATTATTGTACAAATGCACTTTCCCAAACCTGACACGAGGATGCCGCTGTCGAGTACCATCGAAAAAACAATGGTGAATGGTCACCCGGATGCATCTGTCACTGGAATGAGAAGGGTCTGCTCCTATGAGAATTGTTTTGTCGTGCTTTGAAAAGTGGCATCTGAATAAATAACAAACAAACCAAAAGTTAGATACAATGGCAAAGAATAACGGTAAATCCTTAAATTGTAAATTCAGCTCACCTCGAAACAGTAATATCAGTGCTCTCTCGGGTGATATCTATCAGTCCATCATCATAATTGCGGAGGCTGCAACGGTCTATCCATATGTGCTTCGATTTAGGTTTTATCTGAATCGCATCAACATCAGGTCCTTTACCACCTTCAAACTCTAGATTGCATATAATTACATGTTCACATTCCTTCAGCCTCAAACCCTTCCCGGTCAGTTTTATCCTTTGGCCCCGCCCGTCAATAGTCTTATAAGAAGAGACACTCAGATAAGATCTGAGCTCAATGCTTCCTGAAACTTCAAAGACAATCCAAAGAGGTTCTTTTTTGCGACACCCATCACGGAGCGATCCTGGCCCATCATCTACAATTATATATGTAAACAGTGTTAAGCTTATCACATGACATGCCCCATACAGAGTACATGTATCCTTTGGTAAACATATCTACAAAATTCCATCTAAGAACCACGAAGCGCAAATTCGAACAAATTTGGAAGTATAGACCAGTTGAGACGTAAACAACCCAAAAAGTGAGAAACCCCAACTTTAGGGTGGTGTTCAAGACCAAATGAAATTATGGGATTGCCCCAAACATCTCTGCACCCACATATGAAGCATTTGCACTAAAAACCCAGTAACAACAATTCGATTCAATCATCGTATCAATAGATTTCTAACCACAATTAATGAATAAAATTCCCCAATGAAACAATTATTGGAGTACCAAATATGTTAGAGTGTTTAACGAGTGATTTCTTATCAATCAATCAGCACAAAAAAAAAAAAAAAAAAAAACTTGAAAAGAAAACAATGTGCTAGAATATGAAGAGTGAGTGGACCTTGTAAAGTGGTGACATGATAGAGAGGGCCGTGAAGGCCACCAATGGCGAAACGGCCGAAACCCTCAGCTTGGGCGGCGAGAGAGCGTAAGGTGGAGTCGATTTGAGAGTAGGGAAGGGACAATTGGGAATGGGAGGTCATGTTGGATGTTGAGGTGGTCTGTACATTTGTTGATGTATTTTGATGAACTGGTTGTGGTGGTGGCAGTGATGGACCACCGTATTTATGATCTGTAACGTTCTTTTTACCCTTCGAGCAATGGCCGAGGAGGTTACCCATTGAATGTCGTAGGTTTCACTTTCACACTGAGTTCAAAAGTTGAAACTGTTCCACAAGACACCATCTTTCTTCTTCACCTTCTAAACTGTCCCGGTGTCCCCTCTCTCTCTCTCTCTCTCTCTCTCTCCAAGATGGGTGTCGGCAGCATATCCGAGGGGAACCAAATTTGGAATTTTTTAACATTATTTTTTTCATTAGTGATCTAGACTCTAGTGAAAAAGGAAAAAAGTTATCTCTGTTATAAAACTAGTAATAACTGGTGCACAAATAAATAATTACACAAAGGGACACAGATATTTCAGGTAGTTCGGCAATTTGCCTACGTCCACTGCGGAGGGAGTTGATATATTATTGAGGGATTTGTAGAAGTACAATCCAAACATAATCAGTGTAGAAACTCTCAATATTACACTTCTCTATTTCTCTCTTCTCTGGATCTCTAATTCTCCCGTATCCTTTCTTCATTGAGTTGATGCTCAATTTATAGACATTCATTAGTGTAGTGATAGGCTTTGTAGACATGCATTAATGTAGTGATAGGCTTTGTAGACATGCATTAATGTAGTGATACATAATGGACACATTTTATAACACTCCCCCTTGAATGTCTATAACATATATTATTGAATAAATGGCTCCCCCTCATGTTGACACCAGTATGATTTTATGAAAGCTCTTGGAGTCGGCGCATCCCAATATTATACACTAGCTTCTTGAATGTTGAAGTTGATAATGCCTTGGTGAATAAATCTGCAAAATTGTCAATGGAGCGTATCTGCTGAACATTGATTTCACCTTCCTTTTGGAGCTCATGTGTATGGAAGAATTTTGGTGAGATGTGTTTAGTTCTATCACTTTTAATAAATCCCCCTCTGATTTGTGCCACACATGCAGCATTATCTTCATAGAGTGTTGTCGGGATATCTTTGATAGGCGATAAGTCACATGATTTTCGAATATGTTGGATCATAGATCTCAACCAAACACATTCACGACTGGCCTCATGCAGTGCAATGATTTCAGAATGATTTGAAGAAGTGGCTGTCAATGTTTGCTTCACAGATCGCCATGAGATGGCAGTATTGCCACAAGTAAATACATAGCCTGTTTGAGATCGAGCCTTGTGTGGATCAGAGAGATAACCAGCATCGGCATATCCAACTAATGGTGATTTGGATCCTTTTGAATAAAATAATCCCAAATCAATTGTACCACGAAGATAGCGAAAAATGTGCTTGATACCATTCCAATGTCTTCGAGTTGGTGCTGAGCTAAATCTTGCAAGCAGATTGACAGAAAAAGCGATATCTGGTCGGGTACAATTTGCCAAATACATAAGAGCACCAATAGCGCTCAGATATGGTACTTCAGGACCAAGTAGCTCTTCATTATCATCACGAGGACGATAGGGATCCTTCTTTACATCAAGTGACCGGACTACCATAGGAGTACTCAATGGATGAGCCTTATCCATGTAGAAACGTTTCAAAACTTTCTCCGTATATGAGGATTGATGTAAGAGAATTCCTTCAGGGAAATGCCCGAGTTGTAACCCAAGACAAAATTTTGTCTTTCCGAGATCTTTCATCTCAAATTCCCTTTTCAAATAATCAGCAGTTTTTGTGAGCTCTTTGGGAGTGCCAACAAGATTAAGATCATCAACATATACTGCAATGATTGCAAAATCGGAGTCTGATCTCTTAATGAAGACACATGGACATATAGCATTATTTATATATCCTTCTTTCAATAGATATTCGCTCAAGCGATTGTACCACATGCGTCCGGATTGCTTTAATCCATATAGAGATCTTTGCAATTTAATAGAGTACATATCTCGTGGTTTTGACTTACATGCTTCGGGCATGTTGAATCCTTCAGGGATCTTCATATGTATATCACTATCTAGTGATCCATATAAATATGTTGTAACCACATCCATTAAGCGCATATCAAGTCCTTCAGACATTGATAGACTTATCAAAAATCGAAACGTAATTGCATCCATTACCGGGGAATATGTTTCATCGTAATCGATGCCAGGTCTCTGTGAGAAACCTTGTGCTACAAGTCGAGCCTTGTATCGCACAATCTCATTTTGCTCATTACGTTTCCGTACAAATACCCATTTGTACCCAACGGGACTTACATCTTCAGGTGTAGGGACTACAGGCCCAAACACTTCCCGTTTTTCTAATGAGTTTAACTCAGTTTGTATGGCCTCTTCCCACTTTGGCCAATCAATTCTATGTCGACATTCTTCCACATTTTGTGGTTCAGGATCCTCATCACTTTGGGTGATGTCTAGTGCTACCGTAAAGGCAAATATGTGATCAATGACCGTGCCATTACGATCCCACATATTTCCAGTGGACATATAGTTTATCGAGATCTCTTTATTCTCAAATACTTGTGCCTCTTCATGGGCTACTTGTTCCTCTCCAGGGGAACCCTGTTGACCAACGTTGGATTTATCAAGTATTTCTATAGCGCCTTTTGAGATCTCTGTATGAGTTTCCACTTTGTTAATATGTCCTTTTATTTTCCTCTTCCGAGGAACCTTATCCTTTGCACCACTAGGTCTACCACGTTTCAATCGTGCCGTAGACTCATCTACCGCTGCACTACCAGATTGTCCTCTTGGGACTTCAATTCTTGCTGGAGTGTTTACAGCCGGTATATGTGATTTTATCACTTTCTTTGCATCAGTGAATGCATCAGGCAATTGATTTGCAACCTTTTGCAAATGAATGATCCTTTGAACTTCAAGTTCACATTGATTGGTGCGAGGATCAAGATGAGACATTGCCAATGTATTCCAAGAAATTTCATGCTGAGCTTCAGGTTTCAGCTTTTCTCCCCCTAATGGTGGGAATACGGTCTCATCAAAATGACAGTCTGCAAACCGTGCAGTAAAAAGATTACCAGTTAGGGGTTCAAGATATCTTATTATAGATGGTGAATCAAAACCAACGTAAACTCCAAGGCGTCTCTGAGGACCCATTTTTGTGCGTTGTGGGGGTGCAATAGGAACTTGCACATCACAACCAAAAACTCGTAGATGGGAAACATTAGGTGGTTGTCCAAATACAAGTTGTAAAGGGGAGTATTCATGATAAGAAGTTGGTCTAATCCGAATTAATGATGCAGCATGTAATATGGCATGACCCCAAGCAGATGTAGGCAGCTTTGTTCTCAAAAGTAAGGGTCTAGCAACCAACTTGAGACGTTTGATAAACGACTCAGCTAAACCATTCTGTGTATGCACGTGAGCAACGGGATGTTCAACATGAATTCCTATTGACATGCAATAGTCATCAAATGCCTTGGATGTGAATTCCCCAGCATTATCAAGACGTATAGTTTTGATAGGAAAATCAGAAAATTGTGCTCGTAATCGAATTATCTGAGCAAGAAGTCTGGCAAATGCAGCATTACGAGATGAGAGTAAACAAACATGCGACCATCTAGTTGAAGCATCTAGTAAGACCATAAAGTAGAAAAATGGTCCAGACGGTGGATGAATAGGTCCACAAATATCCCCTTGGATACGTTCCAAAAATACTGGGGATTCAATTTTCACTTTTGTTGGAGATGGTCTCACAATCAATTTTCCTTGTGAACAAGCAGTACAAGGATTATCACGAGGTAAAAGGATTTTCTGATTTCTTAAAGGATGTCCATTTGAGGTTTCAATGATCCTACGCATCATAATAGCTCCAGGATGACCAAGACGATCATGCCAAAGTCCAAACACTTTTGGGTCAGAAAACTTTTGGTTCACCACAACATGTGATTCAATAGCACTTATCGTTGTCTGATACAATCCAGAGGAGTGTGCATGAAGTTTTTCCAAAATATGCTTTTTGTTTGAAACGACTTTAGTGATGCAAAGGTACTCAATATTATCCTCGTTAATGGTTTCAACGTGGAATCCATTTCGGCGGATATCTTTGAAACTGAGCAAATTTCTTCGGGATTTGCTAGAGTATAGAGCATTTTCTAAATGAATCGTTGTTCCTTTTGATAAAATAATGCTTGCTTTTCCAGAGCCTTCAATGAGACTGGTAGTACCAGATATTGTGCTCACATTAGCTTCTGCTAATTTCAAGTTCCAGAAATATCTCTGGTCTTGAAGAATGGTGTGTGTAGTTGCACTATCAACCAGACATATATCTCCTTCTTTCATCGTACAATCTATCAAGTAATAAGATGCATATATTATTATAACCAACAGAAACTGTTTATACATTATTAAGAAAACAAAGATACAAGCGGAGTACAATAAGGCAATCTAATACATAGCATAGTTGTTCAGCCCAGATTCGTTGTTGTTTAAGCAATCAATATTAGCATTAGGGTCGACCAAGAAATCAGCAACATCCAAGTGGGTTATATCCAATGGGTCATTATGGTCTGCAAAATGTGTCTCTATCTCTTTTTCTTTTCCTTTTAGTGATGCTTGATAGAGATCTACTAAGTGTTTTGGTATATGACATTTACGCGACCAATGCCCTTGCATGCCACATCTGTAGCAACCATCTTCGTCTTTCTTGACAGTTCTTTGTACACCTTTGCCTTTAGCATTTTTGTTCCACTTCGGGTGGTAAGGTGTGTTGTTCTTGTATGGATGATAACCCTCACGATGCCAATGGTTATTCTTTCCTTGGTTACGGCCACGATTCTGACCACTACCATGATTACGACTATGATTATTTCCACGACCACGACCATATCCATGATTTCCCCCACGTCCATGCCTATGTTTATTGTGTGGAGTTGTATTCACTTCAGGGAATACGGTTCCATTTGCTTCGGGCAATGGTGTCGAGCCAGTGGGGCGCATATTATGATTTTTCATCAACAATTCATTATTTTGTTCCGCAACAAGAAGACATGAAATTAATGCGGAGTACTTTGTGAATCCTTGTGCTCGATATTGCTGCTGCAGGAGCACACTTGAGGCATGAAATGTTGACAATGTTTTTTCTATCATTTGAAGATCAATGATAGTTTCCCCACACAACATCAGTTGAGAACTAATTTGAAATAAAGCAGAGTTATAGTCTCTAACTGATTTGTAGTCCTGGAATCGCAGGTGGATCCAATCATATTTAGCTTTTGGCAAAATGATCAATCTTATGTGTTCAAATCTTTCTTTTAAATTAGTCCAAAGGATAGAAGGATCCTTGACCGTAAGATACTCATTTTGTAAACCTTCATGGATATGGTGGAGAAGGAAAATCATTGCCGTGGATTGATCTTCCTCTAACTTATCTTGATCTTGTACTAATCCATTATTTTCTTCTACAACAATTTTCCAAAGTTTCTTTGACTTTAGTCGGATTTCAGCCTGGTGAGCCCACAACAGATAATTGTTCCCAGAAATGTCCAAAGCCACAATATCAAGTTTGGCAAGATTTGACATATTGTAGAACACTATATATATAAAAATAATAATATTTAGAATCTAGTAAATGCATATGCATGTAAATAAACATGTTAATGTCAAGTAAATAATGCAATACTACAATATAAGAATTTCCTCTTCGGGAGGATAATTAGTTTGATTCTCCATAATCTCTTTAAGAGACTAACTCTTCAAGAGTATATGCATCTACAAGTAAAAATAGATATATCTGTACGTATCTCTTCAGGAGTATAATAAGTACTTCTGCAGAAGTTTTATCTATTACCTCTTCAAGAGGTTCAATTTTTTTTTTTTTTTTTTTTTTTTTTTTTTTTTTTTTTTAACTCTTCGGGAGCATTTAAAATATTGCCTCTTCAAGAGGACTGTCTAATTACTTCTTCAGGAAGTTTGTAATAAATTCCTTTGATCAAGAGGAGTTTAAATTATAACCACTTCAGGGGTGTATATATGTATACATATATATTATATATGAAGACAGTTAAGTATAAGTATAATCAATAAAAATGATATTCTTACCCTTTGATATGATCAACCCAGTTGGTACAGGCTCGTGCTGATAACGTGTTATAAAACTAGTAATAACTGGTGCACAAATAAATAATTACACAAAGGGACACAGATATTTCAGGTGGTTCGGCAATTTGCCTACGTCCACTGCGGAGGGAGTTGATATATTATTGAGGGATTTGTAGAAGTACAATCCAAACATAATCAGTGTAGAAACTCTCAATATTACACTTCTCTATTTCTCTCTTCTCTGGATCTCTAATTCTCCCGTATCCTTTCTTCATTGAGTTGATGCTCAATTTATAGACATTCATTAGTGTAGTGATAGGCTTTGTAGACATGCATTAATGTAGTGATAGGCTTTGTAGACATGCATTAATGTAGTGATACATAATGGACACATTTTATAACAATCTCCATCGTCCCGTCATATATTTTGGGATTTATGTGTTATCAACAAGATCAACGGTTCATAATAACTTGTCACACTACATGACGCCGTACAGATGGATACCATTCGAGTCGAGCTTGTTTGTGAGTTCAAATGAGTCGAGTTTTCAAGAGATTTTAGTTTGTCTCGCCAGATTTTTAAAGAGTTTTTTCGCGCGTCCTTTAAAACTATATAATTTAATGGTAAATCTGTCACGATCCATCCCACTACGCGTGGAAATAGGACACGTGGCACGCCACAAAGGCTCATCCAAACATCATCTAACGATACGCAGCGGAAAGAACTTTAAAACAACCCTGGGTATTTTAAAACTTAGGGAACATTACCCTTTGAGTTTGTAAAATCCATTGAAATCAGAGTTATAAAAAGTTTTGGCTAAAGGAAAACACTTTCAAAATAATCAGTTTTGAAAACAGAGGTTCAGTCGACTGCCCAGTCGACTGTACTAGGGTCCAGTCGACTGTGTCTGACAGAAACTAAAACCATAAATCCACAACAGAGGTCCAGTCGACTGCCCAGTCGACTGCTTCGAGAAACCAGTCGACTGCTTTTCTATACTAAGAAGCAGTAGCCAAAATTAACAGTGTCCAGTCGACTGAGCAAGGGTCCAGTCGACTGCTTCTCTTATAATATACTTTCAGTGTCTAAATTGCACGAGATCTAGTCGACTGACCCTGGGTCCAGTCGACTGCTCCCCTGCTGGGCAGCCTGTGTTGAAAATTAACAAATCCTGCTACTCCATACCAACAACAAACACAACCACTACTGATTTTAACGTATTAAAACATAACTACAGACGTTCAATTACAGAATTACCATATTACAAAACTAATCCAAGGATCTATTACAACATCTTACAATATCAAATCCTTACACAAGTTTCAGGATTTAAAATAAAAACATATACAAGTGTTATCCTCGGCGTTCCTCGGCCTCACTCCTCACGATTCTTCTTGTCTTTCTTCTTACCTGCAATGGAGTACATCTCCACTGCTCAGCTATATGCTGAGCGTACAATTCTAAATGTATGCTTATATGACAGTTCATGGTTGAAGCATCTAAAACACATAGAAATAGTCTCTGGGGTGAGTGGTACGCATTCATCCGGTCGATGTCGTAGGAGGCCCACCTCTCCCACGCATCTCGTACACTGGTTGGGCCTTCCTCCATACCAGGTACCGTGTACTGGTTGGGCCCACCTCCAATCCAGACACAACCACAATTCCAATTCCAACAAGATCACAATCCTCAAGGTTCGAGGAGCTTACTCCGAATGAATTTGCACCAAACTCCCCTTTGACCCAAGTAGACACATAACATGCTCACATAAACAGTTATACGTGCTTTTATCATAATTTCACGTGCATAATTAACGGGCCTAACTAACACATGAATTTCGCCCGGATCCAAGAATATCAAAAGTGATGTCCAAAACATGAAAATTCATATATTTCATAGATCTAGAATTCATACCTCGTGCGAATCTCTTCAAACTTTGAAGGATCGTCTAGGGGGCTAAATAATCGTCGGATTTCGAATTTGGTAGGATTCCTACAAGTTTATACCTGTTTTTCCCAAAAGTCCAAAATTAAGATTTTACAAAACTTTACCAAATACGACCTAAGTAGTACCAAAACGTAGGTCTTACCTCCACGAGTTCGAATATGAAATCTGGAGAAAATCTGACGGACGAACGGTCGCCGTTTGTCGTCGCAAAGCCCGTGGCAACAAAATCTCCCTTCTCTCTCCTCTCTCTAGATATTTAGGAGTTGTGGATGAGATTTCAATCTCATCCTCATCTATGTATAGAAAAACTCTTTAGAAATTACGTTTACCTCCCCACAAGTTTCTCAAACTCCTAATTAGCTCTCGAAACTCCGCACACGTTCATTTTATAACTTTATAAGTGAAAACTATAAATTTCAAAAGTTTTCGAATAGGTTTCGTTTGGGTCCAAAATAACGTCCAAAAACTATATTCTGTGGAATCTCTACACAACCTACCTTTTTAATTAACGTATCACTCACGTTCTCACCACAGTTCTCAAAATGATACTATCATATCCAAATTTACCAGAATTATACTATACAGGTATAATTACTATTCACAGGAATACCAGATAAAGTCAAATAACATTTAAATCATATAAATGTCATTTACTCATGATTATGCAATATGAACTTCCATGCTCCCGTGTCCTCACTGACACCTTACCGTTGACCACAGTCAACCACTTATCCTCAATTATCATATATCAATGATAATTCATAAAATTTCATATCATGCATGATTAAACTATGAAATTCTGGAACGGGCATGACAAAATCAGTCATTTATCAAGTTAATTTACGACATTTGTCATATTTTCTCTAAAATTATAATATAGTTTTATAATAAATGTATATATAAAAGTTACTATACAAACAAAGATTCTCTAAAGAGGGCTCCCTCTCTTTATTAAAGAGAGGGCCTCTGTTTTAGCCGTTAGATCGTGTTTTCATTAAGGGCAGTGTTGTCATTTCACAGTTTTTAAATACGATCCAACGGTCAAAACAGAAGCCCTCTCTTTAATAAATAGAGGGCGCCCTTCTTAGAGCCTGACTGACTATACAAACTCTTTATCAAACTTATTAACGAGCTTTTTCACAAGTTTGCTCGCGAGTCTTAATCGATTGTGTTCACGAGCTCAAATGAGCGAGCCGAGCATAGCCTTTATCAAGCCGAGCTTCGAGCCCTTGTTAAGCGACTCTGTTCGTGTCCACCCTGCATGATGGTGACGAATTTGGGATAATTTCTCAAATTTGGGGAATCGGGTTTAAATTCATATATTAGCTTAACTCCTCTGCTCGCCAAATTTGGAATTTGTTGACTAGTTTTTAATTGAAAATTTGGACTAAAGTCCTCCAACTTAACAAGTGCTTCATTCAAAAAGTTCAGCTCGCAATTTTGTTAAGCTCTCCTAAGGTCTAAAGTTTTTAATATTTTATTGCTTAGAGTCCCCCATATTTTTTCTTTCATTTTTTGCGACAAAATTGCCCCTCAAAAATATCACGTCAACACAAACACTCTCTCTAACATTTATATAGAAACTTGTCGATATGAACGCAGACAAACTTTATAACCAACTTGTTCATAACCAAAACATTAACAAAACGTTTACGACACATTCCCGAGCTCGTCGGAATGGCCCAAACACCAACACTGTATACATGAAGCTTGATTACAATCCAACTACAAGGATTACAAGTTATAAACTATAAGGTCTTATAGATTTTGACATGAACTACTACAAAAGAGTACTATCAATTCCATTACAATTGAAATCGAACTATAAACATATACGCATGTGAATAAGCATGTCATTCCAAGCCCAACCCCGAGCTTCCAATCATTTACTCTCCATGCCTAGGTCTGAACCTATGGTGGTTATCCACACAGAAAAAATAGTTTGTTTTCTTAAGCAGTATGCTTAGTGTTTATTCTAAACATGATATTGAATGATGTACAAGTGTGTAATGCAACAATTTAAGCATATCAACAGTAATCGTGGTTTCCGAACTACCAGGTCAATGATTCATTCAGACTTGAACACCTCCCTTGGTCCCATTGTCACTTATATTCCTTGGACATCCCGTTCTTCTAACAGATTTCTTCTGCTTCCCAACATTATTCCCCTTCAACAATGAATCATTTTTCGAGTATTCATTGACCACTTAATCACATAAGCACATAGACACATGAACATGGCAACTTTCACATGATAGACATGTGATGTTGTCAAAATCAAGTTCTTATTTAACCCTATTAAAAACGTAGTATGTTGGAAGTAGGGTGTCGAGTCCACAGGGATTGATACGAGAACAACGTTTGGGAAGTTTAGAAACTAATTATAATGATAAAAGAAAGAAGTAAGAAAAGATGACGAAAAGGAAAAAAAAATTACTTTGCGACTTGCGGCTTTTTGTTTGGTTTTTGAAGGATAAAAGGTAAATAAAAACTAATCTAAGAAGCAATAGGTTGGGATCATTCCCCCCCATCTTGGATCACAACAAGATGAAATGGACAAATGTTTCAAGCACATCCTAAGGTAACATTTCATTGTGGCATATTATCAAACACAAGGAGCGCATCTATGTGATAGATGAAAGGAGCTTTAAGATTTCCATATAAATGGATTTGAAGCTAACGTTTGACTATCAAGGATGCATGACATATAAGATGAAGTCTCCATGGCTTCTAATCCGAATGATTTTTCCACCCTACACTAACTTATCTACTTGGTGGGCAAATCACCTATGAAGCCTTCAAAAGGTAGTATTTAAAACCCAAGAGTTTGAACAATCAAAGATGCTTGACATCAAAGATGAAGACTCCAAGTTTTAAAGCCCACACACAGCATTCATCAAACACATGGAGTCCAAAACACAATGTTACATAATATTCTATATGCAACACATAGGGTAGGATTCAAAGTCTAAGTTTTGACAATAAAAAATGCAATACAAAGAAGATGAAGCCCTTAGTTTTGAATCATACATAAATGAACCCTAGAAATGCTACAACATTAAATCCAAGGGCTCATGATCCACAACCTAAGTAAATCTAACTAATAATGAACATAGCAATATCATCAAAGGAAAAGAGATAAAAGATGTACCTAGCCATTAAAACTTCAATTGATTGCTTCAAGTTTACAAAAATGGAGAAGAAATGAAAGGGAACCCAAGTGGGTTTCAAAATGAGAGCAAAGAACCCTAAAAACTCACCCCCTCCCCCCAAAATAATGACAACTCTTTTTATTTATACAAAACCACAAGAATGGCATACTTGTAAATAAAAAATGGGAAAACTACAGCCGTGGATAAATCCCTTCTAAAGGCCGAATCGATCCGCCTTTCATCTGGTCAGTTGAGATCTCTTCGAAAAGTCGCGGATCGATCCCTTCTTTGGGGCGGATCGATCCATCTTGGGATTTTTCTGGCAGAATGTTCCTTCGGAATCGCGGATCGATCCGCTCAAAAGGCCGGATCGATCTGCTTCTTTTGAAATTGATACCAAGCTTCTCTAAAACACACTGATCGATCTGCTCATAGGGCCGGATCGATCCGCCTTTGCTGAAGTTCATTCCTTCCCCTTTTTATGAGATAAGAAAGAGAAAGAGATTTTTATTAGCAACAAGTGAACAACAACAAGAATAACAAAAGTACAATTTATCCATTAAAATCTCCCAATATAAGTGATAATTTGTGTCCAATAAGGGTAAAATCATGAAGTTAAGAATATAATATTGGACACGAATCAACATCTTAAAGCACAATTCTAGCATTTTCATGACTTCTAAACATCCAAGCTCTAATTATCATTGAAGCATTTAACACATAAAACCATATTCAATTTCAGTTTACAAAACTCACCTCTTTCGAATTCTACCCAAATAAAGCTTAGAAATGCTAAATTTCTACCATACTGAATTCTGGCTCAATTCGTACTTCAAAGTTATTCCTACACATTTTTGGTAAAAATCACGTATCACTTACTAAAATAGGTCGCCAAAATTTGATGATTAAAACAAAAAAGAAATGTATAGAAATGACCTTCTCACCTCCATGAGTCCAATTATGGCTTCAGTTCGCGAATTGGACGTCGAATGGTGATGAAACTATAACACCCGTATTTGTGTTATTGTATTTCATTATATTGTCATGCATGATAATGTGATGTGGTGTGCATGTTGGCACATGTGTGTGTGAGTTTTGACTCACGAGTCGATTTGGGTATCTGTGTTAGAGAACCCTCTGAGACGGTGTGAATGAAAGTTTGGATGTTGTGAAGTCTCTCCGAGTATGAGATGTTCATAGTGGAATACCTTAAATGTTTATCTAGAAATAAATGTTTACCTGTGTATTTCACTATCTGTATTATTTTCTAGTTTAGAATATATTTCTGTTGTTTGTTTTAGCATCCTGGTAAGTACATATTGACACGCTATTAATTTGGTAGGTTAATTAGTAACTTCGGAAAAGTCATGTAGAAACTTGCATTTTAGCAACCAGACGGAACTTAGTTGAAAACTTTTATAATTTTGAGGTTTTGTATGTAAGCTATGAATTAGCTAGGTAGAAAGTTTTAGAGACTGATTAGGAGTTTTGAAAACTCGTGGAGAGGTAAACACGATTTCCAAAAGTGTTGCCTATATATAGATAGAGATGTTCTTGATATTTTTATAACTTCTAACCTAAAACTCAAAAGGAGGCCAAAACGGAGATTTTGATTGCTTAGAGCTTCTCGACGCCAAACGACGACCGTTCGTCCGTTGGTTTGTCACCAAATTTCATATTCAAACTCCTTGAGGTAAGGCAATTGTTTTGATACCTATTAGGCCATGTTTGGCCAAGTTTTTTGAAAAGTTATTTTCTAGAATTTTCATAAAAGTTGATATTTGGACTTTTTATCCATAGGAGTTGTACTAGACGGACTTCTTCTATACATTCTTTGTGCACTAGTTTTCTTTGAATTGAATTATAGGAGCGTCATTTGGAGGTGAGTGATTCAGCGATATTTTTGGAATGATTTATTGACTTGTATTCATGTTTTGTGTGAAAAGCATGTGTTAATATAGATATATATTGGTTAGTTCATATTAGGAAGTATGGAACGTACACGTGGGATCTCCAAAGACTAGTATGGAATGTGGAGATGTGAATACGAGCATGTTTATCATTCATGTGCATTTGTTGTTTTATTCACTAAGCGTTCGCTTAAACAAATCAAAATGTGTGTGGTTATTCAAATAACCATTGCAGATATTAATGCCAGCGAGAAATCACAGAAGTGAGTACGTGGATTTGGGGAGTTAACTCAGAAGGTGACTCGATATGTTGATCTCGTTATTTTGTAATGGAAGTGTTGTAATAAGAATTTATATGACTTTAGTTATGTTTAACTCTGTATGGTTATAATAGGTAGAAATCATTTAAAATTATGTTTCAGTAATGTTTTAACCCAGTTAAGATCGTTTTGGTATAAGTTCGGAATGTGTGTTTAGTCCTTGGTTGATTTCGAAAATCTTTTAAACTTGGAAATTCTGCAGAAGGGACTGATGCTATAACACAGTCGACTGGACTGAGGTCACAGTTGACTGGACCCCTATTTTCAGTAACATCTCCCTTTAGTTTTCAGGACTTCAGTCGACTGATCCCCAGGACACATTCGACTGGTTTCTGCACAAAAAATGGACATTCTGCTTGGATAAGTTCAGTCGACCGGACAAGGGTCAATTGACTGAACATTGCAGCCATCAGTCGACCAGATCTGTGGTCAGTCGAATGAAGGTGGAACTTGAGGATTTCTTATCTTCTGAAACTCCAAGTTTGTCGACTGGGGGCTCGACCCAATCGACTGGATTGCTGATTTTCAAAATGATTTGTTTTGTTCTGTTGCGTGTGTTCTTTTAACTAATTTTTGGGTCAAAGTAAAAAAAAAACTAATTTTTGGGAATATTAATGAATTAGTTTAGTCTCGGTGGCGTGCCATGGGCTCCGATTTCGCTATTGTGAGACCGGGCTGTGACATTTAGTGGTATCAAATCATTAAGTTAGAGCCTTGGGAATGAGTGACGTTATATGTTGAGCGACGATGAGTGGAGTGAATAATTGTAAAGATAATATTGTTATCATTGTAGAAATGCTTCTTGAGTTGCATTTGTTGATGTAATGGCGAACTGTGCACATATATATATATATATATCTTGTGGCATAGCATGCATCGTTTTTATGCATCGAACTTAACAGGACGAGTTCTTGAAATGTTGTGGCTGACCCGGTAAGAGAGTTATCACCGCATTTGCGAATGGATCAAATAGTGAACATGGTGGGAAATTTTATTCAAGTTGTAAGTGAACGAGATCAGATGAACGTTCATGCTCCACCAGTTGAAGTTCGATATATTAATGCACCACTAGTACCACGACCTCAACACACCATCGTAGAATAATTCCATAAATGAAAGCTGACTTTGTATCATGGACAAGTTGACATAGACTTGGTCGATCATTGGATGATGGACATGGAAAGACATTTTCGTACGGTGATATGTACCGACGAGGAGAAAATTCTGTGCACATCCGATACATTGATGGGCGAAGCATTGGATTGGTGGAATAATGTTCTAGAGCAAGGGAAGCCAACTACGTAGGAAGCATTTAGGGATGAATTCAACAAGCGGTTCTTTCTGTAATCTGCTTATACTCATAAACACCAAGAGTTTGCGAGTTTGGTTCAGGGAGACATGACTGTGAGTGAGTACGTATCCCATTACAATGCCTTGTTGCGCTTTGGGAAAACCACTGTTCCGACTGATGGGGATAAGGCTCGTAAGTTTGAGGAAGGGCTTAGGGAGAACATCCGTAGTTGTGTGGACATGTTGCAACATCCGACTATTTTTCTAGTTGAGGAAGTCGCCCGCATAGCTGAGAAGAGTGTCGATCAATATCGACAAAGGCAATAAGGGAAGAAAGCAAATGACAATAAGGGTAATGTCAAGGAAATGCGAAGAACCCATTCACGCAAGTTCGGGATCGTATATGGGTAACCAATGAGGGAGTACGTTCACGGGAGACTCGAGACCGTTGTACCTGACATGTAATATGCAACACATGGGTACTTGCCATTTGTTGAGCACCTGTTACCTTTGCAAGCAACTAGGATACACATCCCAAAACAGTCCTCTGAACGCGAATCCAACCGCAACCAAACACAACCTCTAACACCAAGAGCTATAACCCAGAGATGAGAGGGAAATATTTTGAGTGTCGCCAACCGAGGCATATAGCGAAAAACTACCCGAGTAAGAGATAACCGGGAATGAGTACCGGGGCATCGAGTATGTCGAGTGGATCAATGGCAGGGCAACGAGTGAATAATGGAAAAGGAGTCGAGCAACAACAAGGACGATACTTCCAGCTCAGGCCGGGGAATACAGATGATACCGTCATATTAGGTATTCTTCCTATTTTTTCGTATCATGCACGTATACTCATGGATTCTGGCTCCACACATTCATTTGTATGTATCATTGCCTAGTAGTGAACCGTTAGTAACTTCTTCGGTATTCAAGTCGTGCGAGATCAAGATAGGAGATAAGGTCTTGAGCGTTGATTTGATTCTGTTGACAGTGAATTACTTTAATGTTATCTTGGGTATGGATTGGTTGTCGGTCAATCAAGCTAGAATTGAGTGTGAACAAAAATGGGTTAGTTTCTATCCGTCAGAACAAGAAGAGTTTACTTTTCAAGGTAAGGGTGTGATTATACCGTCGTACTTAATATCGACAATTCAAGCGAGTAAGATGTTGAAGAAGGGCTGCTCGGATTTCTTATGTTCGATTGTTGACACGAGAATTTTTGGACCACTAGTAGAATTTCCAGACGTTTTTCCAGATGAGTTACCCGATGTATTAATTGAAAAGGAGCTTGAGTTTACGATAGAAGTAGTACCAGGGTCACAACTAGTATCCAAGGCACCGTACCGAATGGCATCGGTAGAGTTGAAAGAATTGAAAGTTCAATTACAGGAGCTACTTGATAAAGGTTGTATCCAACCTAATGTTTCGCCTTGGGGATCTCTAGTCTTGTTTGTGAAGACGAAGGATGGGACAATGCATATGTGCATCGACTATCGAGAGTTGAATAAGTTGATCATCAAGAACAAGTATCCATTGCCGCGAATAGATGACTTGTTTGATCAATTGCAAGGAGCTCAGGTATTTTTGAAGATTGACTTGAGATCCGGTTATCACCAGTTGAAGGTCAAAGAAGAAGATGTTGAGAAGACAGCTTTCAGAACTAGATATAGTCACTTTAAATATTTAAATTTTTGGTTATGCCATTTGGAGTGACTAACGCACCAGCCGCTTTCATGGACTTGTTGAATCGTGTTTTTAAAGACTATTTAGACGAGTTTGTTATCGTATTTACTATTTATAGATGACATTCTAATCTATTCCAAGAGTGTTGAAGATCACGAACACCATTTACGATTATCCTTACAACGACTACACGAGAAGAGATTGTATGGAAAATTGAAGAAGTGTGAGTTTTGGTTGACAGAAATTACTTTTCTTGGACATATAGTGTCGGTGAAAGAAATTTCGGTAGATCCTCAAAAGATAGAAGCAGTTACCAATTGGTTGAGACCGACAAATGTGACAGCGATCCGAAGTTTCCTAGGATTAGCTGGTTACTATCGGAGGTTTGTGAAAGACTTTTCATGTATTGCAATGCTGATGACACAGTTGATGAGGAAAGATGTTGCTTTTGTATGGAGTCCAGAATGTGAAAAAAAATTTTACGAATTGAAAGGTCAACTAGTGAAGGCACCAATCTTAGCTATCTTGACGGGGACTAAAGAGTTTATTATTTACAGTGATGCTTCGTATAGAGATTTAGGTTGCGTTCTTATGCAAGGTGACAAGGTCATTGCCTATGCATCGAGACAACTGAGGCTGCACGAGAAGAACTATCCGACACATGATTTAGAATTGGCCGCCGTGATTTTTGCATTGAAGATTTGGCGTCATTACCTATACGGGGAAAAATGTGAGATATATACGGATCATAAGAGTTTAAATTACATATTCACGCAACGAGAATTGAACATGAGGCAAAGGAGATGGTTAGAATTGATAAAAGGACTATGATTTGTCGATTCATCATCATCCGGGCAAGGTGAATGTCGTCGCCGATGCTCTTAGTCGTAAAGCACCAACCATCACTGCATCAGATTTGACCTCTCAGAAAGAATTGATTCGAGATATGGAGAATTTAGAACTTGAAGTGATTCCGAGAATTGAAAGTGGCTTGATGCCGACGATTGTGGCACAAACACTCTTGATTCACGAGATCACGGAGAAACAACTTCAAGATGTGGCTTTGAAGAAGATTTGTGATGAGATTCCGATGGGTGAACAACCGGGATTCACTTTTGAGAACGATGTCTTGAGATTGAGGGGTAGAATTTGTGTACTTGACGAGAAAGATTTAAAATGGAATATTCTAGAGGCAGCACACAATACGAAGTACACCATGCATCCGGGAAGCACCAAGATGTATAGAGACTTGAGACATGTTTATTGGTGGCCAGGAATGAAGAGAGAAATAGCACGCTATGTTTCACATTGTACGAGTTGTCAACAAGTGAAGGCAGAATGTCAAGTACCTTCAGGATTGTTACAACCATTACTGATAGCTGAGTGGAAATGGGAACACATAACAATGAACTGTGTTAGTGGGTTTCCGAGGTCGAAGAAATCAAATACTATTATTTGGGTGATCGTTGACCGTTTGACGTAGTTGTCGCACTTCCTACCACTTCGAACAACTAAGCCAATAATGTTAGCTAAGTCGTATATCCGCAAGATTGTGAGACTACATGGTATTCTAGTTTCTATTGTTTCAAATAGAGATAGTAGTTTTACATCAAAGTTTTGGAGGGCCTTGCAAGAAGCAATGGGTACCGAATTGCATTTCAGTACCGCTTTTTATCTTCAAGACCAATGGTCAATCGGAAAGAGTAATCCATATTTTGGAAGACATGTTGCGGTAATGTGTACTTGATTTTTAGGGTGATTGGGAAGACCACTTACTATTGATTGAGTTTGCGTATAGCAACAGTTTTCAAACGAGCATTGGAATGGCTCCTTATGAAGCTTAGTATGGTCATATATGTCGTTCACCAATTAGTTGGACAGAAGTTGGAAAAAGAATTATCGAAGGGCCGAAAATTGTACAAGAGACGACGGATAAGATAAAGGTAATTCGACAACGGTTACTGATAGCTTAGAGTAGATATAAGAGTTATGCCGACAAGTGTAGACGATCGTTGGAATTTGACGTGGGTGATATAATCACTATCAAGTTCTTTTGTTTACCTTATTAAAAACATAGTACGGTGGAAATAGGGTGTCGAGTCCACAGGGATTGGTGTGCAACAATACTTGGTGGGCACTTAATAACCAATTATAAAGCGAGAAACAATTACCAAACTAAGGAATAAAAATGAGTCTTTTCGACTTTGAGGTTGGTTCAATTCGTAAAAGCTTGTACTACAATGACTATCTAGGAAAAAGAGAAAGTAAACCTTGAACAAAGCTAAGTTTAATTGACAAATGGGGGTTTTATAAATGGAGAAATTGAGATTGGGGAGCATTCCCCCACCTTGGACCAAACAACACATGACTATCACACTTGTAGCACATTCTATAGTAGAAAATCCCATTGTGACAAACTATCAAACATGTGGTAGTCAACCAACATGCTAGATAGATGTTGCAATGCAATACATGGGTATAGGGTTAGAGTTTAGAGATTTAACAACTTCCAATGCTTGACATTGGAAGTGGGGTCTCAAAACATTAAACTATGCACCCATGAACTCTAGAAATGCTTTAAAATGTGAGAGCCTTCCAATAAAACACACATGGGTCCAATGGTGGGTTTATGATCCCCAACCTACATGATTTAGCTACTCATAATCATAATGACAACAATATTAAAGATAGGGGAGGATAAATTATACCAACAAGAGAAAATCACTATAAATGCCATAGGAAATCCAAGAGATTCTTCAATATATACTTCAACCATTCAATACATTCACACTCCTATCTCTCTAACACTAAAAATGGAAGTAAAAGTTGGTAGTTGAGGAGTAATGGGGGAGAGAGATGAGAGGATTAGAGAGAGAGAGCTTAAAACCTAAGTAAAAAAACCAGCCCCCAATAAAAATCCATCTCTAACTATATATAGTCTCTACAAATGATGGCAAACTTGTAAATAAAAAAGGGAGAAATCTGAAGCCGCGGATCGATTCCTTCATATTGGCGGATCGATCCGCCTTTCATCTAGGCCATAACTATCTTTCCGAGAACCCGCGGATCGATCCCTTCTTTGGGACGGATCGATCCATCTTGGAATTTTTCTAGCAGAATGTTCTTTCGGAATCACGGATCAATCCGCTCAAAAGGCCGGATCGATCCGCCTCTTTTGAGACTGATACCAAGCTCCTTTAAAACACGTGGATCGATCCGCTCAGAAGCCGGATCGATCCGCCTTTACTGGCATGGATGCTCATTCCTTCCCCTTTTTATGCGATAAGAACCAAATGGAGTTAGTTCTCACTTGAACACGTTCCCAAACACTACAAGAAAGAGATTTTTATTAGTAACACACGAACAACAACAAAAGTAACAAAAGTACAATTTATCCATTAAATCTCCCAATATAGGTGATAATTTGTGTCCAATCAGGACAAAATTACGAAGTTAAGAATGCAATATTGGACACGAATTAGTGGGCGATTTGGTTTACTTGAAGGTGTCACCTTCAAAGGGAATCACTAGATTTAGGAAATACGGGAAATTCAACCTGAGATACGTAGGACCTTTTGAGATCATTGGGAGAGTTGGACTCGTAGCGTATCGATTGATCTTATCGAATGAGTATGCTCAAGTTCATAACGTATTCCACGTGTTATTATTACGGAAACATTTGATAGACGATAGAGATCAAGTAATGACTCCGACACCGAACGAGATCCATAGTGATTTAACGTATGTTGTGTATCCGGTAGAGATCTAGGATTGAAGGGACAAAGTCTTAAGAAATAAAGCGATATCGAAGGTTAAAGTATTGTGGCGTAGCCAAACGACGGAAGAGATGACATGAGAAATTAAAGATGAGATGCGTATTCAGTATCCACACCTTGTTTAGACACGAGGTATAAGTTTGGGGACAAACTTCTTTTAAGGATGAGAGTCTATATAACACCCATCTTTGTGTTGTTGTATTTCATTACATTGTCATGCATGATAATGTGATGTGTTGTGCATGTTGGCACATATGTGTGTGAGTTTTGACTCACGAGTCGATTTGGGTATCTGTGTTAGAGAACTATCTGAGACAATGTGATGAGAGTTTGGATGTTGTGAAGTCTCTCCGAGTATGAGACGTTCATAGTGGAATACCTTAAATATTTATCTGGAAATAAATGTTTACCTGTGTATTTCACTATTTGTATTATTTTCTAGTTTAGAACATATTTCTGTTGTTAGTTTTAGCATCCTGGTGAGGACGAATTAACACGCTATTAATTTGGTAGGCTAATTAGCAACTTCAGAAAAGTCATGTGGAAACTTGTGTTTTAGCAACCAAACGAAACATAGTCGGAAACTTTTATAATTTTGAGGTTTTGCTTGTAAAGCTATAAATTAGCTGGGTAGAAAGTTTCAGAGACTGATTAGGAGTTTTGAAAACTCGTGGGAAGGTAACATAATTTTTGAAAGTGTTGCCTATATATAGGATAAAGATGATCTTGATATTTTTATAACTTCTAACCTAAAACTCAAAAGGAGGCCAAAAGGGAGATTTTGATTGCTTAGAGCTTCTCGAAGCTAAACGACGATCGTTCGTCCGCTGATTTTTTACTAAATTTCATATTCGAACTCCTCGAGGTAAGGCCATCGTTTTGATACCTATTAGGCCATGTTTGGCTAAGTTTTTTGAAAATTTCATTTCTAGAATTTTTCGTAAAAGTTGATATTTGGACTTTTGATCCATAGGAGTTATACTAGAATGATTTCTGCACGTTCTTTGTGCACGGGTTTTCTTTAGATTGAATTATAGGAGCGTTATTCGGAGGTGAGTGATTCAAGGATGTTTTGGAATAATTTCTTGACTTGTATTCATGTTTTGTGTGAAAAGCATGTGTTAATATATATATATATATATATATATTGTTTAGTTTAAATTGGGCAATTATATTGATAAGTAGGCCCAATAGCATGGTGAAATGTTTTGATTACCGAAAGCATGGTGAAATGTAAATTGAGCATGCTGAGTTGTTATTTGGGTCAAAGGAGTGCATGGTACCAAGCCATTAGTGTGGAGCCGATATAGGCATAAGGTCGCACGATTTGAAGAAAAGAATCGTGAGTCTTACCTTTTCGCGTGGACTTATGGCGAGGAGTCGCAGATTAGGAAGTATGGAACGTACACGTGGGATCTCCGGAGACTAGTGTGAAATGTAGAGATGTGAATGCGAGCATGCTTATCATTCATGTACATTTGTTGTTTTATTCACTAAGCGTTCGCTTAAACAAATTGAAATATATGTGGTTATTCAAATAGTCATTGCAGGTATTAATGCCGGCGAGGAATCGCAGAAGTGAGTACGTGGGTTTGGGGAGTTAACTCAGAAGGCGACTCGATGTGTTGATATCGTCGTTTTGTAATGGAAGTTTTGTAATAAGAATTTGTATGACTTTTGGTTATATTTAACTCCGTATGTTAGAATGGATTTATAATGTTGTAATAGACAGAAATCGTTTGTAATTATGTTTCAGTAATGTTTTAATCCACTTAAGATCGTTTGGGTATGAGTTCGAAATGTGTGTTTAGTCCTTGGTTGATTTCGAAAAGCTTTTAAACTTGAAAATTCTACAGAAGGGACTGCTGCAGTAAAACAGTCGACTAGATCGAGGTCACAATCGACTGGACCCTTGTTTTCAATAAAATCTCCCTTTAGTTTTCAGAACTTCAGTTGACTGATCCCTAGGACACAGTCGACTAGTTTCTGCACAAAAAATGGACATTCTGCTTGGATGAGTTCAGTCGACCGGACAAGGGTCAGTCGACTGAACATTGCAGCCATCAGTCGGCCGGATCTGTGGTCAGTCGACTGAAGGTGGCACTTGAGGATTTCTTGTCTTTTGAAACTCCAAGTCAGTCGACTGGGGGCCCGACCCAATCGACGGGACTGCTGATTTTTAAAATGATTTGTTTTATTCCGCTGCGTATGTTCTTAAAACTAATTTTTGGGAACATTAATGAATTGGTTTAGCCTCGGTGGCATACCACGGGCTCCGGTTTTGCTATTGTGGGACTGGGCTGTGACAGAAACGGTGAGAAAACAGTGTCAAAAACTCGTGTTTCTCTCTTATCTCTTGGCGCCTCTCTCTGTACATTTATTCTGTTTTTTTTTTCTTTTGTTTTTTGAATCCAAGAATATTCCCCACAATTTTTCTAAACTTATTATGAAATCCCCTAACAATTATATTAACTATCCAAAGATCTAAATGAGGGTTCATTTATGTCTCGTATGGATTCCACACGTGATCCCAAAAATTTTGTGAAGTTGCTATCATACCTTCTAATTACGAACGAACTATTTTTAAAAAAAATGTCCTTACATGGGTACCCAAACTAATACCATTAGCTGACTTATAGAACAATTTAATATCAAAGGAACTTTAAGCACATATTCATTTAAGCATATAAATGCATTATATCAACCGGACCCACACTGGATCACACTTAAACACCTGTCCCACATGACACAAGACTTCCAACTGTGTTCCTACCTGGACACATTTCTACCGGTGAGTCCATGGTCCCACCTGAATTCAAGATATACACCAATTACAATAATTAATGCATATTAATAAGATAATCAATCTTTTTTCTGGGTACGGGTGTTACAAAAAACCTTTGCAAATGTTGTTTGGTAATGCCCAAAAATGACTTTGAAAATGTATGTTGTTTGGTGATGCTAGAAAATGTCTTTGAAAATATATTTTCTTCTTCATTTTTTGTTGTTTGGTTGTTCGAAAATGTCTCTTAAAATTGTTAGTTGTTGGTGCTACTCGAAAACATCTCTGAAAATGTATGTTGTTTGGTGATACTCGAAAATTTCTCTAAAAATGTATTTTATTCTTCATTTCTATTACTTGGTTGCTTGAAAACATATCTGAAAATGCCTATTGTTTGTAATGCTCGGAAATGTCTCTAAAACTATTTTTGCTTCTTCAGTTTTTGTTATTTGGTTGTTTGAAAATGTCTCTGAAAATCACAAAATATCTCAAAGATATTCTCAGATTTTCAGAGACATTCATTGGAAATAATTCTACAAATTTCAAAATTTTAGAGTCTCGTACTTTTTAGAAACATCTTCGTGTCTTGTGTATCATCTTTTTCATCTATTTTTCTTTGGTTCTGGTGTTTGAATTCTCCAAGATCCAAAGACATTATGTAAGATGTGTTTAAAATTTTCAATTTCAGAGACGTTTTAGGAACTACATTGCTTAAAAAGTGGCTCTAAATTTTCGAAGACATTCTCACATTTTTAGAGACAGTCTATAAAAACGGATTTGTACAAAAAGATGTTAAGGGATTGTTTGAATGTTTGGTTTGCAAATTATAATTAATGGTTGATTGATAAACGATCCTCAAGACTACTTCAAATTTTGTGTCTCATCTTGTTCTTCTCTTTCTTTCTTTTTTCGGGTGAGTTGAGTGTTTGAATTCTCTCGGATTCAGAGACATCTAAAAATTTCAGGTATGAACTACAAAATTTGATTTTCTTTTACATATTTTCATATCCACTATGGGTCTTATTTTAAAGATCTTGACTTGCTGATTCTAGATATATAGATTTTATCAAAATCGGAGTCCAGAAGATATTGCATTTTAAAGTTTTAAAAAAATTAAAATAAATTCACAGCTGACACGTGCTGACATCAGCAGTGCTCATGACGGGCGATTTTTGTCAAAAAAAAAAGAAAGTAAAATGAAGAAGTGAAAAACTTTTTGGACCTAATTAGTTAATTAATATTGGCTAGGAACCTTAGATCAAGCATCCCTAATTATGGTGTATCTATGATTAACCCAAGAGGAAACAAAAATGTCAGACAAAAAACTATACTTTGTTAATTATTTAATAGAAATCTCCCAAAAAATTCCTATTTACCCAAGTTTTTATGATATCACCCACTCAACATTTAATTATGCTATGAGGTCCACATTATCAAAAAGTTTATTTTGATTGGTCCAATCCCCCCATTTAATGTAAACAATGTTACAATTTTACCCCTTAATGTACATACATATATACACCGACTAATATACATACACATATGATTTTATTTAGCACATATTAAATTGTACAGTGATTATGATGCAACATCAAAGCCATATATATAGACACACATAGATGTACTGAATGATATTTAAACTCCTAAATTGTAGGAGATTTGAGTCAACATCACAGCCATATACATTTATATACATGGATATACATGGATATATTGAATGATATTTAAATTCCTAAATTGTAGGATAATTGAGTCAACAACACAGTCATATACACACGTATATATATATATACATGGAGTTATTTTTGGAACAAACTAATAATTACCATGATTGTAGGTATACACATTTGAATGGAGATTTAATTTGTAGTGGAATATTTTTGTTTTGGTAAGCTGTCATCCACATCTTTAATGATTTCTATATCTTTAGTGCCACGTCAAATATTTTGTTAGATTATCCATTGCTAATTTTTTCATTCAATGTAATTTTGTTCAGCATGGCATGTATTTTTGACAGTAATAACTAGGCACATTATCAGTATACAAATTTTTTTTTTGATGGAAATCAATGTACAATTTTACACTACATTATCAGTGTAAAATTTTCACAGCATTTCAGAATCATATACAGATATATATATATAGTATATAAAAGAGTACTTAATGGTTGCCATTATAATTTTAACACTGCATTTTGAATGACTACAAGAGGAGAATTTTACACTATAATATATTTTTTCAATGCATTGCTATAAAAAAAAAAAAAAAAAAAAAACAAATCAGTGAAAAATAATATAAGAGTCAAATCTTGCTAGCTATAATTTTTACACTAAAAATCAACACAAGAGTCAAATCTTGATAGCTACAATTTTTACACTGAAAATCAGCGAACAAATGTAAAATCAACACATTTTTACACTGAAAATCAGACAAATCCAATATCCAAAAAAAAGAAAAGAAAAGAGACCAATATAAGAGTAAAATAACTAGCATTAGTGTATAATTTTACATTGCATTGCAAAAAATTAGAGGACCAACAGAAAATGGAGAATTCGCAGAACAGATCGGCGACGCCTCCATTAGAGCCTAACACACCACCAGCAGATCGGAATGCATCGCTCTGAATCTCGGACTCAACGGCAAAGATGGCGACGTCGATAACTAGTCCAATATATCCGCCATTCATTGCTCATGTACTCCACGAAGCTTCTTTCCACACCAACGAAGCACTCACGATCAGCGGCGCTTAATCGCCGAAAATGGTCCTTGAAATAACAACTGACCGAATGAGAGAGAGAGAGAGAGGGGGGGGGGGGGGGGGGGGGGGAAGGTTGTGAGAATATATCTTGTATATAGGCTTTTTAATTACATATACATATATAGATGTATAAGGAATCAAATAAATTTGCATTTAATATTTTAAAAATCCTAGATTAAGCTGGGGGTAGAATGGTCTGAAATGTTTTTGTGGACCTATCTTCAAATAGTTTTTTGAATTGGGTCTATTATAACAAAGATACAATAAATAAGATTTAATATAGTTAACCCATTATTTAATAGGGTTGCTATCTTTCGAGTAGCTTCCTATTCTGTTTTAAAATAGACAATAAAATTCTTGTGACCTCATATTAAAAAGGGAGCATACTAATGAGTAAATATTATTGACCTCCCCTAAAGTATGACCTAATATTAGAGACCTCTTCTGGGTCAGGAATAATATCAATGACTTCCCTTGCTTTAAAAATTGTGTACCACCCACCTCCTTTCTGTTATCAAGAGCCCCATTTCGCACAAGCCAACAACGACAATGTTAATTAGACACTTACAATTATTATATTGCTCTCACTTATTTAATTTACTATAAGATGAGCATGAAAAGTTATTTCGACAAAATACAAATACATCTTTCTTTTTATTTGAAGGTGTCGGCGTATTTTTCAAATGAATACCGATTATAAGGGCAATTATGTCACTTCAAACAAGCTTGTGAGGTTATCTTAATCAATTAGTAAAAAATCAAGGTCAGTAATGTTATTTTATCTTAAAATTTTGCTGATATTACAAGATTTAATCTACTTTCAAACTACCTCTGTTAACGAAATGGAGGTGAGTGATACACAGTTTTAAAAATAAAGGAGATATTTATATTATTTAAAATTTTAAATAATATTACACAAATAAAATTTTATGCAAAAAGTTCTTTAAAGTAATTGCTAAGAGTTTAAAATTTAATGTAATTATTAGTTTGTTAAAAATCTCTGAAATGTGAAATTTTACTTAAAAGATTAAATTAAGTAAAATTTAAATCGTGCCCCTAATAAAAGCGAAATGTTAGTATCAACTAGTTAATTAAAGATTAATTAGTGGAGTAAGATGATGGATTATGAGAAGGCAACAATTTAAATAACATTTTCAAAAACATATTACAAACAGGTCGTTAGATGGTAGGCCCGCCGGCGTCAAAGCCACCTCTGCAGATTCCCCGCCTGATCATCCTCTCACCTCCCTCCCTCCCTCCTTCCCCAATTTCCATCTTTCACATTCTCAATATGATTTCATAATACATACCCACATTCTCAACCATCATGGCTATGGCTTCCCCTCACCCTCTCGAACAAGGTACACACACACACACACACACACACATATATATATATATATATACATACAATTATACATTCATGTATACAATGCTCATATTTGCTAATCCATTGAATTTATTTTATCTAATTGAACTCTCTCTAAATTATAATTGTAAAGGAGACGAGAGGGATCTGGAGATGGGACCCTATCCATCACCATCTCCGTCTCCGAGGGCTCCGGCGCCGGCTCTTGTTCTATCCAATTCCGGTAAGGCATTGTGCGGATCGAACTCCGGCAAGGCTCTGGTGTTTTCGAATTCCGGCAAGGCGTTAGGGTTATCGAGCTCCGGGAAGGCGTTGGTGTTGTCGAATTCCGGGAAGCGGATGGACCAGGTCGGGAAGAAGAAGTACGTGAAGCAGGTGACCGGCCGCCACAACGATACCGAGCTGCACTTGGCGGCGCAGCGCGGGGATGTGGTGGCGGTGAAGCAGATCCTCGGCGAGATCGACGCGCAGATGGTGAGGACGCTGAGCGGGGCGGAGTTCGACGCCGAGGTGGCGGAGATTAGGTCGGCGGTGGTGAATGAGGTGAACGAGTTGGGAGAGACGGCGCTGTTCACGGCTGCCGAGAAGGGCCACATCGAGGTGGTCATGGAGCTGTTGCCCTATACCACCAAGGAAGGCATTACCTCCAAGAATCGATCCGGTTTCGATCCATTGCACATTGCTGCAAGTCAAGGACACCAAGGTAACGGTTTGATCTCATAATTTTCATTGTGTGTGTGTATGTGTGTGTGTGTGTGTGTGTGTGTGTGTGTTTTTTACAAGCTTTAACTTATGAAAATTAAACCATAGCTTGAAGATTGTAGGAAGCCCAATTTGTCTATCGTTACAAAGAGAAAAAACTTATGACTAAAAAGTGACGATCAATTGGTGACCTGGGTGTCACTGTTTCGAAACTCAGAAACAACCTATCCACATGTACATAACATAGAGTCATTGTGTGCCTCTTTAACTTTTGCCCATTTTACCTGCTTAATAATAGAATTTTGTCAACTACTTACTTTGTCTAGCAATTCTATTTTTAATTTGCTTGCTCTGAAGTTCTTGAACATATAGCGTGTATGTGAAACCCGTCCCAACAGTTCAATAACTATATCCGTGCAGCCATTGTTCAGATTCTATTAGACCACGACCCAGAGTTAAGCAAAACAGTTGGACAGTCGAATGCAACCCCACTTATATCTGCAGCCACAAGAGGGCATGTGGCTGTGGTTGAAGAATTGCTGTCAAAGGATTCGAGCTTGCTGGAGATAGCGAGATCCAATGGAAAGAATGCATTGCATTTAGCTGCTCGGCAGGGACATGTTGGTATTGTTAAAGCGTTGCTTGATAAGGACCCACAACTTGCAAGAAGAACCGATAAGAAAGGGCAGACTGCATTGCATATGGCTGTAAAAGGGGTTAGTTGTGAAGTGGTGAGGTTACTTCTTCAGGCAGATGCGGCCATTGTGATGCTCCCAGACAAGTTTGGTAACACGGCGTTGCATGTAGCCACCAGGAAAAAGCGGGCAGAGGTATAAAATAATATTGCTGCATCAGTATCTGCTAACTTTTATTTCACGCTTGGTCATGGTCCTAACTATCACGTTGTGCAAAATATGGAATAGATTTTAAGGCCGTTGGGTTTGGTCTTCACTATCCTATAATCGAACACTAATAAATTTCACATTAAAAGACTCATTCCCTTCTTGTAGGCTATTAGGAAACTGGAATTATAGTGATTGAGACCTGACAGGGGGGGGCACCCACCTCAAGTTTACCACCTGCTTTACCCCTACTAATTACCCAAGAATATGTATCTTCTCAAGAACCTTATCTTCAAGTGTATTTAAGAAATTCGTCTAGATGGTCAATATTTCAACCGAGATGTCACTAATTGATGCAACTTAAAACGGATACATACCTTTTATAGCAGTTTCTTGTGCTACATCTCCACTTCCCCATATACGTAATGTCAAATATCAAATTATTTCCCGATTACTGCAAATTTATCATATGACGTTCTTGCATTGCTTCCTAAAATTTTGTAAAAAATGTGAACCATGAAACAGGAGAGCCATTTTATAAGTAATAATGCGAAGCCATTATATTGAATTATATTGAGACAGCTTAAATCCTTTTTCTTAGGATTTGATTTTTTGCTCATTTTTTGGCTTGTATTCTTTTGTCTGGCTTCATGAAATCAAATTGTTTCTCTATGGTAATTCATCATTTCTCATTTCTTGCTTTTATTTATCCCCAGAAAATGAGATTTTTTTTAGTGCTTTTGATTTATGCAGATAGTGAATGAACTATTACGCCTTCCTGATACCAATGTTAATGCACTCACAAGAGATCACAAAACAGCCTTTGACATAGCGGAAGGACTCCCCCTCTCTGAGGAGACTGCAGAAATAAAGGAATGCTTGGCTCGTTATGGCGCTGTCAGAGCAAATGATCTGAATCAGCCGCGCGACGAACTACGGAAAACCGTTACGGAAATCAAGAAAGATGTACACACCCAGCTTGAACAAGCCCGGAAAACAAACAAGAACATGAACGGCATCGCCAAGGAGCTCCGAAAGCTCCACAGGGAGGGAATCAACAATGCCACTAACTCCGTGACCGTGGTGGCCGTGCTCTTTGCAACAGTTGCATTTGCAGCTATTTTCACGGTTCCCGGAGGCGACGATGAGAGTGGGATGGCCGTGATGGTGAGCAGCCCATCGTTCAAGGTTTTCTTCATCTTTAATGCCATTGCGCTTTTTACGTCTTTGGCCGTTGTGGTGGTACAAATTACGGTTGTCAGGGGGGAGATAAAATCCGAGAGGCGGGTAGTGGAGGTGATCAATAAGTTGATGTGGTTGGCTTCTGTTTGCACCACGGTGGCGTTTACTGCTTCATCTTATATTGTGGTTGGTCGGCATCATAGATGGGCAGCATATTTTGTCACGTGTATAGGCGCGGTTATAATGGGTGGAGTCCTTGGTACCATGACTTACTATGTGGTGAAGTCTAAAAGGAAAAGGAAGGTGTGGAAGAGGGAGAAGTTTTCGAGGAGTGGGACCTATTCATGGCGTGACTCAGAGTTGTCTGATACGGATGTAAACCCTATTTATGCCATTTGATTGTATGGGTGTGGATCGGCTTATTGTGTCCCTTTTTAACATTTTATAAGAAGTGTGCAGTTTGTGTTTTAAGAGGTTCTGAGGTGTAAATACATATATCTAATATACGAGCAACGATGCAAATGGATGGATTTCTTGGAAAAAAGTGACTGAATTTTGTTGCGTTGAGGAAAATGCAGAGTGTAAAGAGAGGCCATTTTAGAGCAGACATTGTTAATGACTTTGAACCTTTAATGGCACTGAATCAGAATACTGTTAAATTCTGTGTCTCTGAATGTATTATTATTTGAATTGCTAATAACATTATATCTAGCTAATCAAGTTATTCATGCTAGACTGAGAGACTGGGAGTGGAAAGCAGGGTTCTTTTTGGTTCATTCTGAAGGTTCAATATGACTAGTGAATGTAATTTATCAGTGAATCAAATTTTGAAGCTGAAACTAATTACACAAACTTGGCAAAGCTTTTTACTTCTCATATTGCGTTTAATTTTTTCGAAAAAATACAAAATAATTTTTTTAGCTGATCATGCAATTTTGATCCATATAAGGTGACGTTCTTGGATTATTTGTTCATGAGAGTGAAATTATCAACAGGGTTTCGCCTGATCATGTGATTTTGATCATAACAGAAAGCTTCATATCCACCGGTGAGTGGCTAGGTGCAATGTTGACAGCCATTTTGTATTTTGGATACCTAATGATTTATTAATTATATAGAAACTTGGGAATTGGGATGGTTCAATTCTCACAAGCTCACAGCTTTCTGTTTGGTTGCTTAGTTGACTACTGCCGTGGCACAGCACTTAGGCTTAATTTGGCCAACATGTGAAAAGTGGCTTATGAAATTTATTATTGAATTGTTTGATAATTTTGTACAAGTATCATATTACTCTTCTAAAAAAACATCATGAAATAAAAAAGGCAATATGGAGCTTTTTCTAGAGCTTTTAAAAGCCCCCCACCCAAAAAAAAAAAAAAAAACTAAAAAAAAATATTATTAAATAAGTTCAATTTTTGCAAAGCTCATAAACTAGTTACTAAATAAATTAACATGAATTTATGCTTTAAAAAATGAGAAGCAACAAAATGGAGGCCAAACTAAGCCTTAGTATCCTCCGCAGATTTGAACAATTGAACTCCTTATGATACATATGTGTTCGCCCGGCTGTGTGTGGTGTTATTCGCTTGTAGTGCGTTTGGATGCCCGCAAAATTGAGATTAGATCATCTAGAATGAGTCAATTTATGTATTTAGTGGTACTAATTTGGTTATCAAAATAAAAAACTGAAAAATTAGCATAGTTCAATTCCCTATAGTAAACTCAAATGAGCTAATTTCTGCAACACACTAACATCATACATGTATATAGATGCATGCACTTAATCGGTTTTAGTTATCTACGGATTTACAGTTTTATAATCATCTGATTTACATTAGACTAAATCACAAAATGAGACAATTTGTGCGACCAAACGCACTCATGAATTAAATTGAGCATTTTGTGTCTCTTCCCGGCCCTCTGCCTGAAATGCAACACACACACACACATATATATATATATATATATATATCTGCCTATGGTCATGATTTGTGCCTCGAAGTTCTTCATCATTCCTTAGCTTTTTCCTCTTTAGAGGAATTCAAGGTTAGGCTTGGCTTACCTGAAGACAAGATGTGGTTTAAACTTTAAAGAAAAGCTCTTATGACATGACGTAGTTGAAAAGTAGTGTATAGAAAATAGTCAAAGATGGTTCGTTCACATGTGAACACTTCGCTTTGGTGGTTATGCTGAATAGGATATGCACTTAACCTCTATAATAGTATGATATATATATATATATATTTCAAGCTGTCATTGTTCCCTCACTATTGCGTCCTTTGATTGTCAGATCGTGATATCTCTCTCAATGTGGACTAACGTGAGATCCATCCAAAATACTTAAATCATAGCAGATGTTTTATGAGCGTACGTGGTATAGTTTATTGTATGAGTAATGTTAGTCACACTTTGAAATTCACATTGAATTTGACATTCTATGCTTTAAATACATGTACCTTGTGCTATGTAAAATTTTCACACTTTTCTGTGTACCACTTATACAGCATAAAATACATGCATTTAAAGCTAAATATCAAATTCAATGTGAATTTCAAAGTGTGCCTAGCATTACTCTTATTGTATTGGTGGTGCTTATTGCATGTATGTATAATTATACTGGTTTGAAGTCTACATGATCTCTATTTCTACCTGTATACTTGAAAGCTAAAAGTTGAGCAATCCATATTCTGAAAGAGATATGCCAAATTGGTGCTATCAGACCCATAAATAAAGACTAAATATATAATAGATACTTGTTTTGGGTTGAAGTATACTCTTAAGACTAAGAGCTTCATCGGGTATCTCAATAATCTGTTGCGTGGTTGATAATTCTTAAATAATTAATTAGTTATACATTGTTACTTGATTCCCTCATGTTCCCAACACCTCCTCTTGCAACAATGTATAACTAATTAATTAGTTATACACTCTACTTTTTTTCTTCACAAAATGGTGAGCCAGTTGCACGGTTTGTCTTCTTCTTTTTTTTTCTTCGGAAAAATGGTAAATTAATTCCAAAAAAGGGTCAAACCCTAAGATATTACAGAATGCTCAATACATGCTAAGAATACAGAAGACAGAACAATGGAACAAGGAACAACAAGCAATCAAAGCTACATAAAAGAAAATAAAGCATCATGGGCTAGGAGCAGCAAAATTGCAAACAAGTCTCCCTTAAACCTACAAACAAGAACACATCATTCAAGTACGATGGCGACCCTTAGGCCGACTTCTACTAAAGTTCATCTTTGCTTCCTTTTTCTTTTGTCTTGAGGAAATGGGGTTGATGTGATCAATAGTATTCTCATTTTCCTCTGTTCCATCTGGCAGATCTTCTAAACCATCCTGAGACTCGGCATCCTCTCGCCCTTCACACACATAAGGGATTAGCTCCTTAAAAGAGTTACCTTCTCGAATAGGCCTTGCCCCAATAGAAGAGCAGCTTGAAAACAAAGGCTGCGTATAAGATGTCGAGGGACCATGCTTCTTCCTATCTCGAGGAGCTTCTGGCACTTCCAAAGATCCCACAGCTTTTCCTTTATCTTTACCCTTGACCTTACGGGAAACTTCAGTCCATTGGTGTTCATTGCGAGGGCTGGAGGGCGAATGTATTTGGGATTGCAAACCAGAAACTGGTTTATGAACTGGAAACCAGTGCTGGGAGGACTTAACTCGGGAGTGCGAATGTCGAACCTTGTTGTTGCAGTCATGTCCAAAGCATTTGCAAGTAGAACACCTTGACGGCGTCCATTGGTATTCCACTGGAATTGTGATTGGAGAGCTTCCATCAGCATCAACCAATTCAAAACTATGAATCCAGTCCTCACTAGCCATAATTTCAATACAGATCCGGGCATAGGTGATCCTTCGCCGAGAGGCTGTCATCTTATCCACGTGAAGCGGCTTCCCTATCATGCAAGCAATGTAGCATAGGCCTTCTTGCATCCAATGTTCGAGAGGAACATTAAAAAAGTACACCCAAACAGGGATCTGGGAAATCCTATCTTTCTCAATAGACATGTGAGGTTCCCACTTGCGAAGAATGATGGGTTTGCCCACCACATACCAAGGCCCGCCCTCAAGAACTGCAGCAAGAGAGGTATTGGAATCAAACTTGAAGAAAAAAGTTCCCTCATCAGTTGCAAGAGTATCAATAAGTCCAGCATTTGCCCAAAATCTGGAGGCAGATTTCACGACAAGAGAAAAAGGCAATTTACGATCAAGGAAGAAACCCACTAGGGTGTTTTGCCATTCACGATTGCCATTTTCAGAAACTTCGCTAGGAATGACAAGCTTCCTCTCCTGTTTGCTTAAACCAAGATCAACTTCGGTCAAATGAAAATCTGTAGCGGGGATTTGAGGCAATCCAGACCCATAACCTATATTTGTGACAGTATTGACGTCTTGATGAGAGGGCTTGAATAAGCCAGACCAGGTGTTGAAAGGAAGAGGTGATTAAAGAGTCCGTGTTTGGTTTAAATTGATTATTTATCAAACATATATAATGCTAATTTTTATATCATAAAAACTAGATAAATGAGGCTTGATCTGAGACCTAAAATTACCACAAGATCAAATGATGTCACGCCCCGACGTAGCATAAATAAGGAAAGCGTTGAATTTCCTTTATGGACCCGTAGGTCGCGACAGTTTGAAGGATCGATTCCGTCCCAAACGTCAAACAACAAAACATAATAATCAGAGTAAAGCAATCAAGGCTTACAAAAATTTTCTAACTTATTACATCTTATGATACAGGGTCAACTAAGGCACAGACCGCCTTAAAATAAAACAATAACTTAATGTCTGTTACAATCATCCTTAAAACAAGCAATTTCAAAACTTAAAACAGATAATCTTAAAGCATAAAATAAGCAGTTTCTTTATTCCAGATGCAGCCATTCTCAATTAGCATAGTCGTATGATTTCTCCTGATTGTAACCTGAAAAGCCTGAACACGAATGTCCAGGACGCATCAACGTCGTCAGCTTCAAGAAGCTGGTGAGTATTAAAAACATGACTTTGAATGTAAATCATACCCATTTACCTTTTTCCATTATTAAATACTGAAAGAATTTATTTTATAAAACAACAAGGAATATAACAAAAGTCTTTCATTCATAAATACAGATACTCGTGAAATGAGACCATGTACCACACTCATCTCGCCGACTCTTTTCTCTCGACATCCACAACAACCCACTATCCTACTCCTGGTATCTTTGAAACACTCAGATAGCCACACTTTAGCAACGGGGCGCCAGGGAGTGTCCAGTTTGCCTCACACTTTGGTCCGGGGTACCAGGGAGTGTCCAATGCCTCACACTTTGAATACCCTAACCGCCATGCAAATACCGGGGCAACCCCTCACACAGTATCCAGACTTGAGTTATCAGGGAGTGTCCGTAGGCCACACTTTAGCACTACCATGGGTGCCAGGGAATGTCCGAGTTCGGCTTCACACACTTTAACGTTTCCATGGGCGTCAGGGAGTGTCCTTATTTGCCACCGTCGCATTTCAAAGATACCCTCTTCCACAAACTCTACCACAACCACAACCACAACCACGACCACAAACTCATACTCAACCATAACCACAACCACAACCACAAACACAATCTCATACCCTTTCCACACTACCATTACTCTTTTCCACACAGACTGACACCCCAATGCATGTACCACTGACTCACATGAATGGTATGCACTTAAACAAAATGCAGAATCAAGAAACAACACGCGTACGGGGATTAATGAGTTATACTATAATGTTTAAATCACTTAAACATAACCAATTAGAGTTCTGATCAACTAAATTCCCAAACAGAGCCTTAACAGTTTATAAATTTCATCCAAACAGTCCCTTAACAGAAAGACAGACAAAAACAGAAACTGCACTACCTCGCGCGCGCGGGCCGCTCGCGCGAAGGGTCGCTCGCGCGGGCCGCTCGCGCGATAAACCCATTTTCATTTTATTAATAACCTTCTCTGACTGCCTGAGGAAGGCAAGGTCGCGCGCGCGGATCGCTCGCGCGAAGGGGTCCTCGCGCGACCCTCGCTCGCGCGACCAGCCAATTTTCCATTATATATATATGAACTCTTGCGTCTGCCTGGGGAAGGCTACCTCGCGCGCGCGGGCCGCTCGCGCGAGGGGTCGCTCGCGCGGGCCGCTCGCGCGATTCTCGCGCGCGCGATCGTGGCGCGAGATGAAGCTGAGGCTTCGTCTTCTTCCCCCAGACTTCCCTGTTTCAGCAAAACAGGGTCTAAAATGACCCATTTTCAGATTCAATACTCCCTAGGTCGTGTAATATATGGTTCTCTTCGGTTTTTCACAAGGATTAAGAATCTAAAGTCAATTTAACACCATTTGATTCATAGCTCTCCAATTTTAGGAAAAACTAAAACATGTCAAAATTAATTTTCTTATATACTTTCTTATGTGAACAAATTAAGCTCTAAAACTTTGGGTATAGTATATATGACATGAAATCTATCATATTCATCTAACAAAACGGGTTTTGGTTGAGTTTGGGAAATCTCCATTTTTCAAGCCATGAACTTCAACGTACAAATATCAATGGTGATATACAACCTTAACAATTACACAGCAAATAATTATGAAATTACAGTCTTAGTGAGTTTAGAATACTCACTGATATTGAGAACAAAGGAATTGTTGAGAAAGAAATTAGAAATAGGCAATCCCAATAGAAATTTCAAGCTTTAGCTATGGAGGTTCAAACTCTTCTCTCACTAAAATTAGAAATTCTATTCTCTGAACTCTCTCTAAACTCTCTGTGTTTAGTGATGTGCAGAATGTGTGTGTGTAATGAGAGTTATACCTATATAGGACCCAATAGAGAGAACTTGGGCTCCAAGTTCAACCTTGGAGACTCCACATTGAATTTCAAGTATTAGTTTCTCAATCAATCCCATATGAACTACAAGAATTACAGGTGTGTGTGTGTGTGATACACTTACGTATACATATATATCCTCAGATTGTGAAGAGGTAAGCTAGAGTAATAGGGGGCAATTCCAATAGTGTTTGGGAAAAATAGCTTTTGGCACAACAATACACACACACACCAAGCATTGACAAACAAAGCTTAAGCAAATGATGAGTTTCCATTAATAGCAATAAAGTACAAGTCATGTCATACTTTACGTCACTTCCAAAAATCTGGGGAAATTAAACACAACATGGACAGTTTTGAACATAAACTAGTATTTTCGGGGCGCGGTGGTCACCACAAAAATACAGGAATTTTATTTTAACGTAAGAATTGATTTTCTGGTTTCATAAAAATACTGATTGAGTCAGTAGGAGTTACTTTCACCGTTTTGGAATACAGATTTTGAAATCCACACAGGTATTACTAACTTTTGTAAAATTCCAATTTGACCCCAAAAGAATTTTGAATATGAATTAGATAAGAAATAAATATTCCAAACAAGTGACTGAAAATAAAATAAAAGCAGACAATGCTAATAGAATTTAAATATGCCAATGCAAATACACATAAATTAAATATGGGCATGACTTTTTAAATTAAATGAAAATGCAGGTTATTACAAATGATGCCATCCTATTCCACGCATAATATTCCACACTTTATTACTCAAGTCTTTGCAAGTGCTATATGTATGAGTATTAGGGGTGTCATTTGGAACGGAAATTCCGATTCTGATGAAATTCCGAAAATTCCGAAATTTCCGAAATTTCGGAATCGGAAATAATTTTAGAATTTCCGAAATTTCGGAACGGAATTCGGAATACATTTTTGGCTTCCGAAAATTTCGGAATTTTTTCCGAAATGGGTGTTTCCGATCCGTTCCGGCCGAAACACACCCCTAATGAGTATGATTTGAAAGAGAACTAATTGGTCTGTATGAAACTGTGATTTTAGATAATACTGTTTTATAAGTGAAACTACATCGAATTACCAAACAGCCCCTTTCAGAACAAAAGGAGGTGGCTCCAAGGGAGGTATGAACTTGGGACTAGCCTGAGCTGTTTACTATGGGGATAAGTAAAGTGTATCACTGATTCACTGTTCGTGGAGGGAAAAAAAAAAAACAAACAAAAAAACAAAACAAAATTAAGGGTGTCATATTTGTCAAGGATTTTGACGTCTCATCCAGTAAAACAAAGTTCCGAGTCAAACGTGTGTGTCCCACCCAAATTATCCCAAAAGGCAAACCTCCACGTGTGGGCCCTAAATCTATGGCGGCTTGACTCTCCAGTCAACGGCGCTCTTTTTTCAAAGATCCAATCATATCACACACGCACACTTACTTTTCACTGACTCCCAAATATCAATGCATTATGCATACCTTTGGTTTCACCATCGTCGTCTAATCATTCACCACTTGTCATCATACAATACACTAACAAAAAGTGCAAATTTCACCTGCCTGTCACTTTAGCCACTTGAGCAATTTTTATTTTTTTTTATTTTAAAAAAGAAAATAAATTTAGAAATGTGCTATATTAAGGATTGAAAGCAGATCGAACCCTGATGAGAAGTGAGGCACTTTCTTTACCGTCTTTTTTTAGAGTAATATTTGGGGCACAATTAAAGTCACAATTTTTTGGTCACAACTTCTATTTTGTGTCTATCTCTTTCCTAGTGGGCTCTGTGGGGTCACTGGCACCGTGGGACCCATCAAGAGAGAGATAGACACAACATGGAGGCAGGGCCGGCCCTTGGGCCACCGGCCCAGGCGGTCGCTTGGGGCCTCCAAAAATTAGGATTTGTTTGGTTTTAGAATAAGGCCTTGTTTGGCCAAAATTTATGTATTATATATAAAAATAGGGTCAAAATAAGGCCTAAAAAAATAGGGCCTTAGATATACATGCATTATATATAAAAAGAGGACAAAAAATAAGACATTGTTTGGCCAAAATACATATATTATATATAAAAATAGAGTAAAATAGGGCCTAAAAAAAATAAGACCTTATATATACATGTATTATATATAAAAATACGACCAAAAAAGGGCCTAAATTTTTTTTTCGCTTAGGGCCTCATGAGAATTTTACAATCTCAAGACCGACCCTGCATGGAGGTTATGACCAAAAAATTGTGGCTTTGATTATGCCCCAAGTATTACTCCTTTTTTTACCATCCAAGCTGAACCACTCTCTCGGACCATCCTCCCTTAATGGGCGGGTAGTATGATGCACAGAAATTTATTTCTTTTTGTTGAAATGGTCTAACTTTTGGTGGTGGTGGGCACATGATCTACATTACCTCAAGGTCCTCAACAATATTGACAGTGATGTGCTTTCTAAATTCTACCCATGGTTGAACTTCTTTTTTTTTTTTTTTAAAGCAGTTTGTTCTTCCATATTATTTGACTTCAAAAGAAATATTATTTAATTTTGTAGCCTTAAAATATCTCATGAAAAACCATAGAAAATGGATATACAATCTTTTGGCCTCATATTTGCAGCATGCCATTTAACTACTTTAACCACAATTCACAAACGTTATTACTTGATTGAAGATTTGTGATTTTTTTTTTTGGCGGTCAATTAGATAAATGACAATTTAATGCAAATATCTTGATTTAAAGATAACTTAGAAAAATATGTTGATTTAAGTGCCTAAATTTTTTATTGGACAAATATACCCTCAATCACACCAAATAATCTCTCTTTCCCTCAAAGTTGCACACAATACTGCACAGGTGCGTGCCACGCAAGGAGCAACACATGGCATTCACTCACACGGTGTGAGTGACTGTATCATATCAAACCCAATTTCAAAAATATTTTTTTAACTTTAAACATCTATCTTTTGATTTACAACTCCAATTTTTACAAATTTTATACTGTTGGAATCGTGTTGACGAGATGCACAAAACTAGTACCATTGTTGATATATTTTGTGCCAAATTTTTTTTTTTATTTATTTTTTACATACCTTGACAACTTTGTTCTTGAAAAGTGGTGAAATTTCACCACTTTTCAACAATATTCATGCTTTGTGATATTCTTGCTTCTTTTTTTTTTTTTTTTTTCCCATTACTACTAGTACCATTGTTGATATGTTTTGAGTAACAAAATAAAAAAAACATGCCTTGAGAGTCTTGTTTCTGAAAAGTAGTGAAATTTCACCGCTGTTTTTAGCATATTTAAAATTAGTGGTGAAATTTCACCACTTTTAGAGCAACTTAAATGCTACATGCCATTTTCATCATGCCAATTCTATTTTTTGACATTGTTACAATGTCAAATATAATATTTTGATATTTTTGTTTCAATGATATATGCCATTTCAAATGTTATATTTTGGCACAACTACCATTTGTGTTTCAAAGGTAGTCTTTTGTTAAGGGGCAAAAGGGTCAGTTAATAAATATATATTCTTCCTAAATTTTGCATCCCAAATACTTTTTAAATTCATGTGGGTGTCAAAACATGTGAAGTTTATAAAAGTATTCACCACAATCATAATTTCATCATTTTGAATCTTTGATAAACAAAATTTTCTCCGCATTTAAAATAGTGGTGAAACAATGGTGAAATTTCACCACTTTTTAATAACAAAGCAGTTAAGGCATGTAAATTTTTTTTTGCTCAAAACATATCAACAATGGTACTAGTTTTATAGATCTCGTCGACACGATTCCAAAGGTATAAAATTTGTAAAAAGTGGAGTTGTAGATTGAAAGTTACGGAGGTTTAAAGTTTAAAAACTTTTTTTTAAAATGGGCCTTGCTATGGTGTGTCTCTTTGTACCATGCGAGTGCATCTTCACCATGTGGCATGGACATGTGTCAGCGTACTATTAGTTGCTGAATTTGACCATTTGTGATTTGGTTTGAGTGTGACACATGTCAGCATCTTCATTCTTCAACTTCACGTTTGTCCTCAGAAGTGCACGTGTGACGAGGGCAGCTTCGTAATTTTAGTTTTTTTTTTATCCTTTTGTCTAAGATATTTGTTTAGTAAGGGATCTAAATTAAAATGAAAATAACTAATTATCCTTAAATTACTATATTTTCTAAATTATAGATTCACATATAATTTTCCCTTTATTTTTTTTTTTCAAAGATTAACGATTTGTGGTTTGTTTACTTGACACGAATTGGCCACAAAAGCCAAGCGATAGAAACTGTGAGAAGCCTTATATGTTGAAACAAACTTTAACAACCACCTTCTGATTTTGTCACTAAAATGATTTCCTAATCACATTTTAGCAAGGAATTTGATTTTTTGTTGCCAAATAATTCACTTTAGGCAAGGAAAATGGTATTTCCTTGCCAAATACTTTATTTTTAGCAAGAAAATATCATTTTTCTTGCCTAATGTGTATGTCTTGCAGCTTTTTGGCAATAAAATCAAATTTTCTTGCAATTACTATACTTTTAACAAGAAAATTTATCTTTTCTTGCCAAGTTTCCTTGCAAAACCCCATTTTTGTTGTAGTGATACAAATAATACTCCCTCCGTCTCATTTTATGTGTCCATCTTTCCTTTTTGGGATGTCCCAAAATTGTTGTCCACTTTCCTAAATTAGTATGTAAATCTTTCCCAAACTACCCTTCCTTACAATCAACACTAAAACAAAACAAAAAAAGAAAATGTAATGATTATGGGCAATTGTGAAAAGTAGGTGTAGATTCTTTTTATCCCCTTAAATAGTTGGATTCTCCAAGATGGACACATAAAATGGGATGGAGGGAGTATAAAATTGTATAAATTTAGAAATTTAGAGAGAGAAAAGAAGAGAGAGGGAGCAACGGCTTAGCCCAATTGTTAAAAGGTTACTCCATGTCATCCTCATTACCCCTCCCCTGAACGAGACGATTACACCAAACAAAAAAATAATAATAAAGAGAGAGAGAGAGAGAGAGAGAGAGAGAGAGAGAGAGAGAGACGGAAATATGTAAACAGTAATAAATATTTCAGTAATGCTATGCTTTTCAAATTTTGTATCTCAAATATTTTCCAAATACATGTGACAGTGGACTCACTGAATTATGACTGAAAGATGTTGAAGTGGTCATACTATTCTTGAAGATGATCCCACTACCACGTACATATATTTAAAAACCATTTACGATACAAACTTTGATTACACTAAATATTTTGTCACACAAATTAAAGAATAAATTTAGGGTGGGGGCTATTCCCATCACCTTGTTGCTATTTACACCACTTTTGATTTATTTTAATAGTTTTTAGAATTTTTTTTTTGCTGAAAGTAATACAATAGTTTTTAGATACTAAAATCATTTACTCTCCTAGAAAATCATACTCTTTTGAATATACCCAGAGGGCTTATCAATTTTATTCTGCACAGAGTTCATACTGCTTGTCTCTTCCAAGTGACATACCCCAACAAACGTTCATCATCGGTCATCGTCGACATCGGAAGTTGTCGTTGCTTAGGGAATACTCATGTGAGAAGTTTATTGTCACACCCCAACCCGCCTCGTGCGGATTAGGACACGTGTAGCAATGCTACAAGCGCTCAATTACATTAATTTGCAAAGGAACATGCGAATTACTAGGAAACGTATGTGTTTAACAACATAAAACAACTCTATTGTGACAAAACAGCCCCTAAGGGCAAAATGGTCATTAATAAAGTATAAAAAATTTTATACCAAAAGATAGGTTTTTGAGTCCCGGTTCCAACGCAAAAAACGACGCACGAATCCAAATTTTCTAGAGAGAGTTATGTCCGTTTCCGTAAAAACTGTCTGGCTGAAACTGGGTATGCAGATCGATCCGCCCCAAAATCGGATCGATCCTATTTTGGCCGAATGTCATTTCTGACTCCTCCAGATGCTCCGGATCGATCCGCCCATGACCCGAATCGATCCGGTTTCTGCAGAAGTCATTTTTTAGCAGATTTCCCCTTGTTAAACAAGTCTAAGCACATCCAAACCAACCCAAACCATATAGGACTTAGGAAAAACTCTCCAAAACCTTTCTATCAACACTCAAAAACATTTCTAAACATCTTGAAACCATAGTTACCATCACATGAGGATCAAAACAAATTCTTGAAACACAATCTTCATCCAAAATCAACATTTTACCAAAAACTTGTTGAAATGAACTTAAAATCAAATTAATTCTCATGAACATCTCCAAACCATTTCCAAAGCCTTCCAAAGTCTTTGAAACTTTTATATCCATGACAACAAACATATTTAAACACTTCACATAATCAAAATATGATTCAAACCTTATTTGAACAAATGGAACATGGAAACCCCCATACTTGGTAAAACTATCATAAGTAATGGAAATCATCGAAAACATGGATTCAAGAACTTTACAACCAACTTGTTAGCAAACAACCCTTACCCAAAATGATTGTGACACTAAACCGAACTCGCCGGAAAGATCCAATCTCAACCAACTCACATACCCATAGGTTCTACAACCTAAGAAATACACAAGTTTGTCAAAATGAAACTACAACTTCCCAACCACCTATATTACAGCACAAGTCAAGGACTTCAAGCCACAAGTTATATCATATTAAAAGTTTAAGAATATATAAACAAGCCCAAATCTCTTCCCCATTCTCGAGCACGTTACTTCTTCTCCGGATATTGCTCCGTACCTGCGGTGGTTGTTATTTACCACAACAGAAAAGGAAAACGATTTTCTTAAGTATTACGCTTAGTGAATAATCTAAACATGATTGTGTGTTTAACATATGCAACGCTACAATTAACGCATAATTCATATCCGTAATCGCCAAGTCACCGGTTCAATGATTCATTCAGACCTGAAGGCCCTCCCTTGGTCCCATGGTCACTTATATTCCTTGAACTTCCGTATTTATCGAATTCTTCCTCTTCACCACCCTTATTACTCCCAACAATGAATCATTTTTCAGTGCTCATTGATTACCACATAAGCATATAAGCATATAATCACATAAGCATGACAACTTTTCACATAACTGACATGAAATCATAAATCCAACAATTTCATATCTTCTAAGCATGATTTCCAACAACGCAATACATATAAGAAACATTAAACACCTTGAACCACAATCATTCTTAGGATAGAAAACTCACCTTAACAAGATTATACCCAAATTAAGCTAGAAAATGCTGAATTGTACCAAATCCAAGCTCAAATTCTATCCCAAAGTGAATCTTACAAGAATTCGGCAACCACATGTCACCGAGTAACATGAGCTACCAAAATTACGCCGATTAAAGCGTAAATTATAGGTATAGAAACGATCGTCTCACATCCACGAGTTCGAATATGTCACAGCCCGGTCCCACAATAGCGGAACCGGAGCCCGTGGCACGCCACCGAGGCTAAACCAATTCATTAACGTTCCCAAAAATTAGGTTTGAAGAACACACGCAGCGGAAAACAAAACACATTAAAACCAGAGGTTCAGTCGACTGCTCAGTCGACTGCTCAGTCGACGGAGTTAGGCAGGGATTTAAATGTCAATTCCAGTCGACTGATACTGGGGGTTCAGTCGACTGCTGAGGGGTCCAGTCGACTGCTGAGGGGTCCAGTCGACTGCTTTTGTTAAAATAAGAAGCAGTTGCTATCAGACTCAGGGGTTCAGTCGACTGCTCAGTCGACTGCTCCCCTGGCAGCAGCCCAATCTGCAGAATTTCAAGTTTAAAAGCTTTCTAACTTTCCCCAAAGATCAACCACTCGAAACAAACTCAAACCAAACTCAGTCTAAAGTATTTCTAGCTGTATTAAAACATTATCAAACATAATTACAACATTTCGAGGATCCCAAAACTACAAGATTAATACTTCAAGTTGCCTCACAAGCGAACTCCCAACCCACGTACTCACTTCACCGATTCCTCGCCAGCATTAACACCTGAAATGGTTATTTGAATAACCACACATATTTCGATTTGTTTAAGCTAAAGCTTAGTGAATAAATCAACATATGTACATGAATGATAAACATGTCCGCATTCACATCTCTACATTTCATACTAGTCGCCGGAGACTCACGTGCCCGTCCATATTCCCAATCCGCGACTCCTCGCCAATAAGTCCACGCGAAAGGGTAAGACCCACGATTCTACAAACAATCGTGCGACCTTAATGCCACTCTATCGGCTCCACAAAATGGTACGGTGACCACGTGCTCCTTCTGACCCACATAAGCAACTTAACATGCTCAAATACATATCACCATACTCGCGGTAATCAAAACATATCACCGTGCTATTGAGCCTACTTATCAATATAATTGCTCAATATGAACTACACAATATATCTCTAAGAATTAATACATGCTATTCAGACATAACATGAATACATGCCAAGAAATCATTCCAAAAACATAGTTGAATCACTCACCTCCGATTTACGCTCCTATAATTCAATCTGAAGAAAACCCGTGCACAAAGAACGTGCAGAAGTCCGTCTAGTACAATTCCTATGGATCAGAATTCCATTTATCAACTTTTATGAAAAATTCTAGAAAATAACTTTTCGGAAAACTTAGCCAAACAGGCCCTAACAGGTATCAAAACGAAGCTCTTACCTCGAGGAACTCGAATATGAAATCTGGGAGAAACCAGACTGACGGAAGGTCGTCGTTTGGCGTCGCAAAGCTCTAAGCAATCAAATCTCCCTCTAGCCCCCTTTTTGGCCTCCTTCTTGAACTTAGGTTAAGATTTACAAAAATCTAAAGATCCATCTCTATCTATATATAGGCAACTCTTTTGGGAATTACGTTTACCTCCCCACGAGTTTTCCAAACTCCTAATCAGTCTCTGAAACTTTCTATACAGCTTATTCATAGCTTTACGAGTGAAACTTCAAAATTATAAAAGTTTTCGACTAAGTTTCGTTTGGTTGCTAAAACGCGAATTTCTATATGACGTTTCCGAAGTTGCTAATTAGCCTACCAAATTAATAGCGTGTTCATTCGTCCTCACCAGGATACTAAATCTAACAACAGAAATAAATTCTAAAACAGAAAATAATACAGATATTGAAATACACAGGTAAACATTTATTTTCAGATAAACATTTAAAGTGTTCCACAGTGACCGTCTCATACTCGGAGAGACGTCACAACAACAAATCCTCAATCAATAATAGTTTCAAAGGGTTCTCTAATACAAATACCCAAATCAACTCGTGAGTCAAAACTCACTCAACAACGTGCCAAAATGCACAACACCTCACATCATCATGCATGACAAATGCAATGAAATGCAATAACACAAATGCGGGTGTTATAGAATATGGCTTCGGTTCGCGAATTCGATGGCAGACTGTGATGGAACGGCGAAAAAACAACGTCGATGGCGGTTTCTCTCTCTCTCTCTATCTCTCTCTCTCTCTCTCTCTCTCTCTCTTCCCTTTTGATTTTCTAAATTTCCTATAAATGGAGACGATTCTCCTCCTCTTGACACACACCCATGCATTAAGCATGAGATGTCTAAGCTTCATTTCTCCCATTTTTCGTTTACACCTCCGGAACTCTTAAGTTCTCATAATTAAACCCCCAAACATTCAATTAACTACCAATTATCAAATGAGTATTTGTCTAAGTTCTGCATGGGTCCCAACGTGGGTCCCAAATATTTTGTGAAGTTGCTATCGTACCTATTAATTATAAATCTTTTTCAATTATACCCTTATTTGAGTGTCCAAACTAATACTAATTGCTAACACATATATTATCATATAATATTAAAGCATTTAAACAATTAGTCATTTAATCATATAAATGTATTTAATCATATAAAATGCAAATATTATTATTCGGCCCTTCACTGGGTCCCATTCCAATACCTGTCCCACCTCACTGGAGACTTTTTCAACTGGTGTCCTTCTCTGAACACTTTTTCACGGGCGAGTCCAAGCCACCCCTTAATCCGTTTTATACACTAATTATATTAATTAATGCATATTAACATGATAATTAACCCATTCTCCGAGTACGGGTGTTACATTTATTGACATACGTGGCTTTTGGAATCAATTGCTGCTTGTAAGTTGAATCATTTTGCTTTCCGAAATAGAATCCACTAATCAATATGTTTTGTTTTCCATGATTAAGCTATGCATGTGATATATTATCATTTTCGCAGAATTCTTATTTTTGCTAGCATGTGAAAGGCAAAAGAAATCCCAATTAGAGTACATTACCAGTATTTTTTTTTTTTGGGGGGGGGGGGGGGGGGAAAGAAAAGAAGAAAAAAAAAAAAAAGATAATCAAACATCCCTGGATGTCACAGTTATTTTGTAATCATTTGCAATTTATGTTTTTCTTCCAGACTGATAAAGTCTCTCAATCAATCAGCAATTCCGATTTTGGTTCTAATGTGTTGGATAAAGATTTTCAATTCTAAATTAGTAATGACGAATCAGAACTAGGTCATTTTTTTTTAGTAAATGTGTTTATATACTGCTTTTAGGTGGGGTCTCTAAGTGATATTGTTTGAGGACTTTTGTCTATTATAGTTTTTGAATATATATATATATACAGATTTTAAAATCTAGATTTTTTAGGCCATTTATTTAAAATCTAGATTTTTTAGGCCATTTTATTTAAAATATGTTACTCTTTGGGACTTCATTGGTTTGACTTTGGATTTTATGTTGGTGAAGTCCTTAATCACGGTTAATTTGATGTTGTTTATTCAATTATTCTTAATTTTTATGTCTTAAGTTATTCCCTAAATGAAATTGATATGCCCTAACTACTAATTTCTTTTAAAGCAAAAGACATTGATTGACTTTTAAAGGGTATTTTGGGTTTATTTAAAAGAGTGATTTTCTAGGAAAATAAATTATTTTAGTGATTAAAAACTATTAAAACAAAGTAAAAGTAGTGCAAATAGCAAAAAATGTGGTGGGCATAGCCCCACCTTAAATAGAGAGCATTTTTGTTTGCTCACTCAGTGTTTATTGGATGACATGTGTTTCATTCTAATAATTATGTTGATAAAACATGGGCAAAATAAGAATGTAAGGGGGACAAGTATGTTTGGTTTCATTTTCATCAAAGTAACTCTTTAGGCACATAAGAGTTACACAAAAAGAGTATACATAAACTTTTGAGTAATTCTTGGGACACAACTTTCAGACAATTTTCACACAATTAAAAGATATGTCTATCTCTCTCCTATGACGTTACTGGATTCCACAGTGACACATGAGAGAGATAAACACATCTTTTGGGAGTTTGTGTGAAAGTTGTATGAAAATTATGTCCCAAAAATTACTCTAAACATTTTGTGTCCATCTCTCTTGGTGAGCTTCCCTAACACTGTGGGATCCACTGACACAATAAATTTACAAAAGAAAGATAGGCAAGTTATAATTTATGTAAACTCTTTTTTTTTTAAGGTAACTCTTACGTGCACGTAGAGTTACTATTTTCATCAACCTCGTAAAACTGGATGAGTGTCTGTACACCACTCGGCAGGGCTCCACTGTTTTCTCAAATAAAGTAATAATAATAATAATAATAATAATACAACAGAGGTTTTCGTGCAAGCTTGCAATAACCAGTAACCAATCAAACTCTCCTATTCGCTCTTATTCCACTCTTCTTCTTCAAATGTAAAAACCCATTAAAATTTTGTGATTCTTGTAGCTACAAACCCATTGATCTCTGATGCCTTAATTGACTGTTATGTTTCCACTCTATCTGATGGATTGAGAGATTGAGAAGCTGTATTCTTCAAAACCCAGGTGATTAATCAATTCGTTTTTTTGCAAATTCAATATATTTGTTGTCAATTCGCTATTCCTTTGAAAATATTCAACACCCAATTTTTCAAAATTTTTTTGAAAATATTCAACACCCAATTGATTACATATTTCAAGTTGAGTGGACTGATTTTTATGTATCGACAAAAGAATTGGGTGCACCAATTGCCCTTTGAAATTTTTTAGTTGTTGTGTTTAGTTATTGACCTTCTCTCTGTGATAATAATGAGAAATTTGGGGGATTTTGAATGATACAGAAACAAGAGGGTCTTATTTATTTATTTATTATTTTTATATATAAAATTTTTTTAAATGCTTCTCTGCTGTAATGTGAACGGGATATAAATGCAGCTGATGACAATAGATGATACTTAGTCAGATTTCAAGCACCCATGTTTTTCATGTGCTCAGTTTAGAACCATCCAAAATTTTGATCTATACAGATAAATTAAAGCAAAATTTGATCCTTCATGGTGTGAATGAATGATTTTCCATCTGGGTCATCAAGAGAAAAATGGAATCTCTAGGATAATCGAAGCAATCAGAGAAGGTAAATCCTTTTTTTTTTTTTTTCTTCCTTTCAGTGTGCTCACTTTTAAAAATTTATGATCTGTACTGATTCATAAAAGTAAAGATTGATCTTTCATGGTGTGATTGATTTGTTTTCCATCTAGGTTCATAAAGAAAAGAAAAGAATCTCTAGAATAATCAGATCAACAGGAGAAGGTAATTTTATTTTATTTTTTTATATTTTCAATCAATTCAATGGAAGCTCCTGCGAGGCAGCAAAGCTTCCGCCGGAAAAAGATGACGAAGCAGCTGACCGGAAAGCGAGAGGACACTCCGTTGCATACGGCGGCCAGGGCCGGGAATTTGGAGGAGGCTTTACAGATTCTCACTAACACTGGAGATGAAGAGTTGAAGTATTTATTGTCCAAGCAAAACCAATCAGGCGAAACCGCCCTTTATGTCGCTGCCGAGTATGGTTATGTTGATTTAGTGGAGGAGGTGATAAAGTATTATGATATTGGATCTGCTGGTATCAAAGCTAGAAATGGGTGTGATGCTTTCCACATTGCTGCCAAGCAAGGGGACTTGGGTTAGTCTCTCTCTCTCTCTCTCTCTCTCTCTCTCTCTCTCTCTCTCTCTCTCTCTCTCTCTCTCTCTCCTATAATTATGCATGTATATCAACCTCCAGAACATGTTGCAGACCTATGTAACACAATAAGTAAATTAACTCAGTTTGATTGAATTCAGTTCAGTACTTTATCTGGAACTTTTTAGAATGATAGTGATTTTTGTGGCAAATCTTGAGAGATTGATATATATGATGGTAATGGGATATTCAAAATAAGATTCAAGGGTATGCCAAACTTTTGAGACCCTTTTGTTGGGTGATTCTTGATTTTCTTCTTGTCGCTAGGGATTTACCCTATCCCAGTATGTGTGAGATACGGAAACAGAAACAAAGTGTAAACAAACAATCAGTTTTGCGCGGTTCACCCAAAAACTAGTGCTATGTCCACAGAACTGCTGAGAATTTCACTATACTTACAGGCAGAAGAAGAAGAATACAGAATATATCGATAACCCACTTGTACTACATAAAACTAGGTCTATAGGCTACATGTTTGAAATTACTAAAACACCATAGAAGAAAATTGCATGGTTAGATCCACGAGGGCGAGGCCCGTGTGTACTGTATTATCCAGCTCCACACTACCCATTCTTGGAGCTGAATTGTGAGATAGTTTCTAAATCTATTCTTATTGTTGCAGAGGTATTGAAGGTCCTCATGGATGCTCTTCACGAGCTCTCGATGACATTTGATCAAACAAACACCACAGCGTTGCACAGTGCTGCTTCACAAGGACATGTCGATGTGGTGAATTTCCTCTTGGAGAAAAATAGCAGCTTAGCCACCATAGCAAAAAGCAATGGAAAAACAGCCTTGCATTCTTCTGCGAGGAATGGGCATTTGGAGGTTGTGAAGGCCCTTTTGAGCAAAGAACTTGGGATTCTGACGAGGAACGATAAGAAGGGTCAAACAGCTCTACATATGGCAGTTAAGGGACAGAGTGTTGTGGTGGTTGATGAGCTTATTGATTCGGAGCCTACTTTGATTACAATGCTCGATGGAAAGGGCAACACTTCATTGCATATAGCCACACGAAAGGGTCGTGCTTTGGTAAATGAATTTTTCTATTTAGTATATTTCCAATCTAATTCTGTAGGGAAGAAGTCTCAGGCTTTTCTTGGTTTGTAGTTCTCGAGAAGAAAAAGCAAAAGGAAAAGAAAACGAGAAGGAGAAATAATTCCCTAATGTTATCCTCCATGCTTATAATGGAAATTAAAAGTTATAGTAACACATTGTAGGAACTCAAGAAAAGAGAAAGGGAACTGACCGCAAAATTCAAGATTTTTAGTTTAGTCTTCACCTTGTTTTGTTTTCTGCCTCAGTTTTTTTTTTTCCTATTAACCAAACAAAGAGAAGTATTTCTTTACTAAATCAATGAACCAAACACAGCATTATTGTTTCTTTTCCTCTCCTCAGTAAATCAATGAACGAAAAACAGCCTTGTGTTTCTAGCCAATGGAAGACAGAACTTGTTAGATGGTATTGAATACGTACCATCATTAGTTTAATGTGTGTCATCTTAACTAGGGGTAGTAGTTTTATGCAATTTGGTAATTGAAAAGCCTTGAGAGACTAAATCAGGAGGGGGGGGGGGGGGGGGGGGGGGGGGGAGGGAATGAATTCTTTCTTGAAGTGTTTCTGTAACTGTGTCCTAAATCGCCTTCTACATTTTTAAATCAAAAAACTTTATTGATACAAATTTGCCTATAAAGTTTGAATTCTGCATATAACTCTCATGCTATTTTGCAGATTGTTCGGGCACTACTTAACCGCAAGGAAATTAACAAAGAAGCCATTAACAAAGCTGGAGAAACTGCTCTTGACACTGCTGAAAAGAGCGGCCAATCGGAGATTGCAATCATCCTACAAGAGCACGGAGTCCAAAATGCAAAATCGTTAAGGCCACAGGTTACATCTAATGCCACCCGAGTCTTAAAACAAACAGTAAGTGATATAAAACACGAGGTTCACAACCAGCTTGAGCACACACGCCAAACACGAAAACGAGTACAAGGCATAGCCAAACGGATCAACAAAATGCACGCGGAAGGGCTTAACAATGCTATAAACTCCACAACCGTCGTAGCCGTTCTCATAGCCACCGTTGCCTTTGCTGCCATTTTTAACGTCCCTGGGCTGTATGTCGATGATCCAACAAATGTTCCTTCTGGGCTCGATCTAGGAGAAGCGAATATCGCTCCAAAAGCACCATTCTTGGTTTTCTTCATATTTGATTCACTTGCGCTATTCATATCTTTGGCCGTTGTGGTGGTTCAAACATCGGTGGTGGTCGTGGAGAGGAAAGCAAAGAAGCAAATGATGGCGGTTATAAACAAGCTGATGTGGCTGGCTTGTGTGTTTGTATCGGTGGCTTTTCTTGCGCTGTCCTATATTGTTGTTGGGAAGCATGAGAGGTGGTTGGCGGTTGGTGTGACGATTATAGGGACGGTGGTATTGGCAACAACTTTGGGGATAATGTCGTACTGGGTAATTATGCACCGAGTTGAGGCTAATAATTTGAGGAGTATTAAAAGGTCGGCAAGGAGTAGCAAGTCACAGTCGGGATCCGTGTCGGGAATGTCGGATTCGGAGATTGGGAATAATGAGTATAAGAAACTATATGCAATTTGAGTTTGACTGGCCATGTATCCTTTTTTAACACCTTGGTTGGTGTTTCTGATCTTTTCCCTTGACCTTTTCTTTTTCCTTTATATGGTTTTTGCCCCATCTACATGTATATAACAATGTAATATAATGTAATCTTTTCCCTTTTTCGTGGAAGAGGATAGCTGATGATTCCTGTTCTGCTTATGACCTATAAAAGATGTACTAGCTAGTAATAAATAACAAAACTTTTTTGGTCTGAAATCACTAATTTGCTTGTGATTCCATACAATTTTTTTTTTTTTGGATCTATATCAGTTCAGTTTGTATTCTCTACCTTTCGATTCCTAAGCTGCATTTTCTAGTTGTACTTGTCTGTTGTTCTGTCCTGTAACATTGTCAGTAAAAACTTTGCCTCACCCAACCTTAAAGGTTCAAGTTCTCCTCATTAGCAGTTGATCTATATCCTGTTCTAATAGAACTTTCCACTGTTATCTATAATGGCCTAAGCTTAAGGCTTTGTTTGGTTCATGAATTCAGTGAGGGAAAGGAAAAGAAAACACTAAGGCTTTGTTTTGTTCTTGGATTCAGTGAGGGAAGAGAAAGGAGAACATAGAGGAAAACCTTTTTAATATCTTTGGTTCATAAGGAAAACAATGAGAAAAATAGGAAAGAAAAGAGAATAATTTGAGAGAAAAAATTAAGAATTTTGAATTTTGGGAGTCATATCCCTTGGGCTTTGTTTGGTTCATGGATTTCGTGACGGAAAAGAAAAGGGAAAGGAAAACAATGTGGAAAACTAGTCCCATCCTTAAGGTAAAAGGAACTAGTTTTCTATCTGGTTTTCCTTTCTCTTCCTTTTTCCCTCATGAAATCCATGAAGCAAGCCTTAGAAGTTTATTCATTTATTACAACTGGATTTTGGAAAATTTTAACCTTTAATGTTATTTAAGCATAGAGGAATACACAAGGGAACTAATTTCCTCTTGTTTTCCTTTCCCCTTAATTTCCCTTCTCCAAATTCATGAACCACACAGAGCCTAAAGAAAACAGTTTTCCTTTGTTTGGTTGATAAGGACAATAGTGAGGAAAATAAGAAGGAAAAGAAAATAGGATGAAAATAAAATTAAAAATGTTGATTTTTGAGAGTCACTTCCTTTACTCTTTTCTTGAGTTTATATTACATCTTTGAATTGTTTTGTTTTTTTTCTAATGCTATTTAAGCATGGAGGAAAACAATAGGGAAAACATTGGATGAAAAGTTTTCCCTCCTCTTTTCTTTTCCTTTCCTTCTCGAAACCCGTAAACCAAACTGAGCCTAAAGGAAGGAACAGAGGCATTTGTCAGTTACCATTCCTGGTTTTCATTACATATTTCCTTGCAATTGTCATCCACTCTATTTTGCAAATAAATTAGTGCTTTCTAGATGGAAATTTATAGAAACTTCATCTGCTATATTCTTGATAAATACCCTGCTATCCTGATAATTTGCTTGGTGATATGTATTCTCTTTGATGGGAAAGAACATACAAATTCAGATGCACCAATAATCATGGCTTTTGTTTCAAAATCTATTCTAAATGCATGGTACCACGTTTCCCGTTGATTCTTTTTGTTTGAGAATGAGACATTGGCGTAAAGGAATGAAAGTTGCTTGACCAAAAGAGCGAAAGGACCCAATTGAATTAGGACAATGTATTGGCACATGGTGTTTGCAATTACAACAACAGTTGTTTGTATCTTATGTGTTGTTCATACTCCCACCCTATTCTCTTTATCTTTCTAACGTTTCCAATCTTAGGGATAAGTGAGCTCCATGCAAAGTGTGTGTAACGTGTATATCTGATTGTCTTTTTGTCTGGTCACATGTATGTGTATGTGTGTGATAGTTCTGACTGAACACAAGGTTCTTACTTTTCCAGATTCTAAGGGTGCTTTACAGCCAATTAGATGGCTTAATTTGGTAACATTCGTCTAACTTTTTGTTTAGTGCTCATGTAAATAATACCTTTGTTGCCAATTGGTGGATGACAAATGATCTACTTTGATTTTTTTATACCCTATTCTAGATAGTAAGCTTATATACAAGATCATATCCGATCTGATTACAGAGAGATTCACTTAATGTGTGGAAAAAGAAAGTGACAAAAATGAGCATAACTAAGAGAGATACTTCTCAATTTTCTTCTTTTTGCTCATTTTGTAGATGGGACACAATACTGAGGACAACATCTGAATAAAGTGAAAGAAGATAACAAGTTAGTGACAGAAAAAAAATTAGTCCAATATTATTTGCAAGCAAATAATGTTTTGGTGCTTTGTATCTTTCTCTTAAGTCCTGACATTACCCACATGCTCCACTTGGATAATCTTGTAAGGAACACGGAAATTGAGAGAGACAAATCAATGGGACCGATGAATTGCCAATCCTCGCTGTTTTAGCGTAAGCAAGAAGAATGAGATATTTAGAAATATTATGCAGAACTTTAACGAGAATTTGCTGATTGATTCAATCTTTTCTGCTGATATTTGATAGATTTTACTGTGGCTGCTGAAACCCGTCTTTGGAAATGGTAACTTGTTTAACATGTATTTTCAGTTTCATACATACAAGTTGTGGCAACTGACTCAACTTTACATGTAGTAGATTAGCAGAAGCAAAAAAAAAAAAAAAATTATTGATTGAATTCCTTGGATGTGTGATCTCTGTTGTTTATTTTTCTTGGGGAGAAAAAAAGAAAAGAATCACTCCTTCAAATGTGATGGGGACCTATAGTAGGAAAGAAAGTATGCAAGATGATAGTTCAAACCTCAAATTATCTTTTAAACCATTTCTCATTGTACTTTTATTTTGATCCAACTAACGCTAATTTTAGCATCTGATTCTAATATATTACATGACAGTTTTGTCACCAGATGCCTCAATTTGGCCAGCTCCGGACGTGCACCCTTCACCCCCCATCGCCATAATACAGACGTGCGTAGTGGCCCGATTCTAGAGAAACATAACTCCTTCCTTCGAATCCAGCCTGCCATCAATCCTAATCTAATAAGTCGGAACTCCCACTCGTCTATAAAGGATAACCTTTACTTGATCCATATTCCTTCTTGTGAATCAGTCCTCTAAGGCCACGCTTGGTTAGCATGGAAAGGAACTAGGAAAAGGAAGTTGATTCCACGTAATCAGAATCCATTGAACCACTATATGAGCGCATAATTTGGTGGAGAAATTCAATTATATATATATGCTTATCCGTTTACTGACATAGTGATATATGTTCATCTACCTGACTTTGCAAAAATCTGGGTAACATGTTTTCTTGTATTAATGATTGGTCCTAATCATAAAATGAAAATACATGCACCCAGAAGCTTATTTGTCTGCATATGAAAATCCTTTATTCGGCTTTTGTTTTCTTATTGCTTTAACCTTGACAATATTTATATATATATATATATATATTTTCGTATTTCTTTTTGTTTTTAATGATAGTCATTCTTTTCCTGCCAAGGGTGGGAGGGGTTGGTTAAAATTTTTATCGTATGTCGTCCAAATCATTCTTAATTTTGTCATTCTTTGACAGATTGGTATCAAGTTGGATTATTAGTTTTACAAATAATTGTGTTGTCGTTATTCGGTTGATAACTAGCTAGATCCATGCTGCTCTGCCAGGGGCAACCGGGATTGCTTGAACCGAAAATATTTGGCTGCTCAATGTTTCAGGTAAATAATGTATAACTGAGTTATGTGTTTATTGTTAAGATCACAATCCTCTTCTATTTCTTCTTGTACATTTCCTTAGGTCCTGTTTGGTACATGGAGTTGAGAGTAGGAAAAGGAAAGGGAAAGGAAAACTATTTTCCTAGTATTTACCTTTTTTTTTTTTCTTTCTCCATACTTAAATAACATTACATTAAATTTTAAAAATTTAATCGTAAATCAATAAAAGAGTAAGGGAAGTAACTCACAAGTTTCCAATTATTTTAATATTATTTTCATTCATATTTTCCTCTTCGTTTTTTCCTTACTAACCAGACGAAGAAAAGTGCTCTGTTCATTGTTTTATTTTTCTTTCCATCACTACATCCATGAATCAAACAAAGCCTTAAAATAAAGTTGTATACATATGATTATTCAGAAATTGAGTTGACTCTTTGCAAATCTTAGAAGTTTTAAGTTAACCATTCAAACCAGGATCTCAGCTTTTGCTTGTGGATGATTCCTTTATAACTTTCTACTTTTTTCCTTTTTACTAAAGAGAAAAGTATACTTCTCACTTTCATGCATTAGTACAATAATTTACAAAGTCATCGTTTGAATATAAATGTTGGGTAAAGCCTCAAACAAGAATATGGAATCTAGTTTATGAGGAAAGGACACGGTGAAAATTTTGTCTACAAAAGACCTAGTTTTTACAGTACCCATATAGAACTAGAAAACTTTAAGATAAATTTCCTGAAAAGGTATCCCTCACCTAGATATGTGTGAAAGTTCCATTTTCTTTTCATTACTCTGACCTTTTTTGCCTCAAAAGAGTCCTTTTTTGGTTTCTTTAGCCAACAAAGAGGGACTTAACAATCTAGTATAATTAAGGGCCCGTTTGGATTTGGGCAGAAGCCATTATCACTAGGCCTGGTGGCATTAGGAAAAATTAATTAAAACCTCCAATCTGCTTTCCGCATTATGTTTCGTAGCACCTCTGAACCTGCATTGGCCAAAACATGCTGTTGGAGCTCTAAAGTACCTCCTAAAGTTTATATAACCACGGTAATAAATCTTTAAAATGAAGATAAATAACTTTTTTGGTTTGAAAAATATCGTATGACTCTTTCTTTTCGACTATAGCCGATGGAATCGACCCTTGCGATATATAAAAACACAATTGGTCTAAAAAAGTCTCCAGAAGCACATTTGGGTCCAAACATGATTTGGGAAGTGATTCCAAACAGGCCCTATGTGAAGCATTGCCATCAGTCAAGAAGATAAGTCTAGTGTAATTGTGAATTGATTCAGCCAATTATTTAGTAGTCTTTTACAGTACTTCACTTTTTTTTTTTTTTTGGCTAGAATTTTACAGTACTTCACTAGTAGTGAATGGAGTCACTTTTGTGTATGAAGAAGGTGCTTTTAGTTACAGGTGAGAGTACAAGAAATACAACATACAATAGAGCTCTCAGTCTGAGGTGTAATTTAGAACAGTAAGTACTCTGATGAGTGAAAAAGTACAAAATGTGTTATTTATTGAATTCAAGTATTCAACAGGGAACTTTAATGTGTATGTCTACACAATAAGACCCCAACATATAGTAGTCTAGTTATGTGCAGTGTTACTGTGCATATTTAAATACCTGAACATCACATGGAAGTAAATGACATGTCACCAATTTCCAAATTTTTGACAGGCAATGAGAAATTTTTTTGATCTCTCTCATGGGTACCCTCTTTTCTTTTCTTTTTAACAAAAAAAAAAAAATAATAATAAAATAAAATAAAATTTATCTGATGCTGCAAAAACCTGGTCTTTCTTTATCCCCAGAAACTGAAATCCTTGAAGCAGACAATGAACAAAGCCCATTTGAATTAAACAGCTTTTGAGACTGTTTACAGTGAGCAATTGCTCCTTCAATGGAAGTCTCAATCTCTGAACTGGCTCTACTGTTGCTCCTCTTCAGGATCTGTAATTCATAAAACCCAGTACTTGAATTAAATGAAAGTGACGATGAAGAAGTACCAGATGATGAAGATGAAGATGAAGATGAACACTTTTTTGTTCCACAATGCCTCTTGATTGCCCCTGAAAAAGACCTCCTATGGCTACTAACACTATCCTCAATTTTCTCTTTCTCAATGCTGTTCATCAAGACATTAGCCAATGTTGGGTATGTAATTCCTTTTCCAATTTGACCAAACGGGTGGTTGTTCTTAATGTACTTATCCAAACACTCCTTATCTTTTGCAACAAGGTTCGACCCTTCTACACTATTACAGGAGGTTGCTTTATTAGCACAGGAGGACTGATCATCAGAACAAGCAGATTTACTGAACAAAGACTTGAGATAAGCTTGTGATGCCTTAAGCTTTTGACCCAGAGCAGAATATTTCTTGATCAACTTGAGCTTTTTGTTGGCCCAATAGTACTTAATCTTGGAATGATCAGCACCACCGATGAAGCCGTTTAATTCGTTGGACCATTCGAAGAAATGGTCATCTGGGTTCAATTCACAACTGACCCTGCAAGACTCAGATGGTGATATATTGCATGATTCCAATGGAGTGCTGCTGGTATTAGTACTAGTGGAAGGTGTAGTAGTGGTAGTAGTAGTAGTATTAGTATTAGTGGTCATGAAGTGATCAAAGGTGAAATGTTTATCATCATCTTCTTCTTCTTCAAAGGTGGTGTCTTTTTTGAGGAGTGTTTGGACCATTTGAAGGCGTGGAGGGAGGTGAAGAGGTAGGAGTTTTCCCTTGTAGAAGAGTTCATCAGCTGGGGAAGTTGTGGTTTCTCTCTCCTGTGAATTTAGAGACATTTGGAATTCAAATTCTCTGGTTTGAGTTTTTGGGTTGAAGAGGAAGTTGGACTTGGAGTAAGAGCTCAATTCCATGTCAATGTAGTCTTCTTCATCTGCATGGTAAACCATTTCATGTACACTGTTTGAACTGTACTCTCTCTCTCTCTCTCTCTCTCTCACTGAAGATGCTTATGGGGAGATGAGCTTGTTGAAGGGAGAGGAAGGGCAGAGCATCCTTTAAAGCAGAGATGGTGCCAAATAAGAAAAAGCATTATAAAACTGTAAGGAACTGTCAGATTTTAATTTTAAATATCTTGAATGCTTCCAAATAGTAAAATGCAGAAAAAAACAATGGTGTTTTTTTTTTTTTTTTTTTTTCCCATATAATAACATGTACTTATTGCTTTTATCTGAATTACATGATGACCTAAAAGTGAGTATTCTGGTTTCAGAAGGTGAACTTTTAAGATTGAAATTAAGTCATAGTGTTTCTTTTAGGAGTACTATAATTAGCACATTTGAGGTGCTCTAATTGTATGTCCAACTCTAAGCCAATGTTTTTGATAGAGTGAAGAGGAATGAAGGATTGAACCCATAATATTAAGGCTTTGTTTGGTTCTTGAATTCAACAAGGGGAAAAGAAAAGAAAACGTAGAGGAAAACCATTTCCTTAGTTTGGTAACGCTGAGGAAAAGAGAATAAGTTGAGAATTGAATAAATTCTTTTGAATGTTTCGAGTCATTTCCCTTTCTTTATTCGTATATCACATTTATATTTTAGAAACAAAAAAAAAAAAAAAAAAAAAAAAAAATTGATGTTATTTAAGTATGAAGAAAACATAAGGGACAACACGAGAGAAGTATTTTCCTTCTTGTTTTCTTTTTTCTTTTCTCTCATGAAATCTATGAACCAAACATTGATGTTATTTAAAATAAGCTATACTTCTATTCTAGTGTTATTTTCTATCTAGTTTTGTTATCAGGATCAATGTGATGTTAGTTTGACAAAAATAAAAAATTAGTGTTAAGAAAGATGTTGCCTCCTAAAGATATAATTAATTAATGGACTGTAAATAGAGTTACATATTCTAATATGTTTTGTACTTACCTATAGATGATAGTATCTATGTGCTTGGAAATCCTCAATGGATTAAGGATCCACCTCTGTCCAAAAGTACTCTACCTTAGTTACTGGGTGCTGAACTATAAATGAGTCTGGCAACACCCACAAACAATCTGCCAGATTTTTTTTTTTTTTAAATTTCAAATCAGCCCACTTCTCAAAATCTTTCAATTCTATACTGTTTCTGTTACTACACATGAGAGACTAGAGAGAGAGAGATGGGTCTCCTCATTTGACTTGGTCAAAATGTGGGCCAGTCTTTACTACACCTTTTACTGTTTTTGATATTTCTCAACTTATGCATAGAAAGTTTGTTGACCATGCTTATTACCACCATAGGGTTCAATATTTCATGATTCATTGTACAACATAAAAAACAACGAAGAACAAAAAGGGATGCATCCAAGCCCTTAGGACTTTTGTTTCTCTCTTTCTTTCTCTCTCCAAGCATTGGAGGTAGGGATGACAAAGTTTTCCGCCCCAGCAAGAACTCTGTCCCGCTCTGTTTCGCTCTTAATAAAATGGGTTTGGAGAGTTATGATAGGAGTAGGAGTGAATTTGGTATGGAAAAATAAAAACGCTATAGGAGTCGGGGCGGAGTTGGTATCCGTGAAATACTACCATTAAAAATCCGCCCCGCCCTGATTAATCATTAAGTTACTAAACTATCCTCGTATTTACACTTATTTACAACAAATCGGTGTATATATATACATCTCTTTCTCTTCAGTATTAATATTTAATTTCTAGATTGTGATTAACAAATTTAAAATTATTTATGTGAAAGTGATTTTTAGGAAATTAAGCTTTATAAGTGGGGCGGTTTGAATTAATAAAAGAACAATTAATTTTGGAATGATGATTAACAAACGGGGTAAGAGTGTAATTGGAGTACCAGATAGTAAACAGAGAAAGAGTGGAGTAGGAATTGGTATTTTACTTAAACGGGATAGGGCGGAATCAGAGTAGGAGGACAAGAAACAGAGTAGGAGTTGGTATAAAGGGACTCCATACTACCAACTCTGACCCATTACCATCCCTAATTGGATTCAATTCTCAGCAACAAAAAAAAAAAAAAAGAAGAAAAGAAAAAAAAGAAAGCATTGGATTCAATTCATGGCCTATTGCTGCTGATTAGGACAGCACTTTGATGCTGTGTTTAACTGTTGTTTGGTCTAAGACCATCTCAAAAAAGAAAAAGAAAAAAAAGAAAAAAAAATGAAAGAAGAAAAAGCTAATCCTTTTTTGTAGCAATTGTCACTTAGGATAGATGAACTCCAAGGGACACACCAAAGGCGACATGGTATTTTGGTGTAAGGGTCAAATGTATTAAAAATATGTAAAATATAAAAATATAATAAAATATTTAATATTTGGTGTATCTATTGGAGTAATGCAAAAAAAAAATCCAGGCAACAAATCTAAATTATGGAGCAAGTAACTCATTTGGTGTGTGAGATTTGCCTTCTCCTTTTAACATTTGCTAATTTGCAGGTACTGATATTCAAGATAGCATCTAAAGATCTATTTGGGAAAGTCCAAAATTGGTTAGTTCAAATCTCATTTTTTATGGTACTTGTGACAATTGATTTAATCTTAATTTGACAAAGAACTAATTTTAAAAAAATTATTAAACTAGAAACGTTCAATGAAAAAAGTTTGATATTCATGAAATATTTAAATTTGTAAAATTAATTCAAATATAAGTCACATAACTAGCTTGTCCCTACTGATTTATTTAAATACTGTGGACTGGCTAAGAATCTAAGAGATTGGATCACTCACCAAGTGACATGTGGCAATTGCTTTGCTTTAATCACTGTAGAGTAGAGTAGAGGACACCATACCTCTGCAAAGGACAGTCCAGTTAGGCCAGTTCTGATGGGCCACATCAGATAGATCACATGGCACTCATCTCTCTGACAGACAAAATTGACAGCCATGTATTGGTCCCATAATCACTTTTCTAATGTGGGCACACTCCACAGGGTTATTTCTTGATGATGTGTTTGTTAAACTTCAGATTCAGGTTCATATTTTGAGAGCATCCGTATTCCGTAGTGGTGCCACCAAAATTTAGCTGAACTTAAGGTTTTCAGCATACAGTAGTGTAGGAAAAGCTTATAATAAAACGGGTAATACTTGGGACACAACTTTCATACAACTTTCATACAACCTCCTTAAAAGATGTGTCTATCTCTTTCCTGTGTCACTGTGGGGTCCAGTGACATCACAGGAGAGAGATAGACACATCTTTTGGGAAGGTTGTATGAAAGTTGTATAAAGATTGTGTCCAAAATATTACTCTAATAAAACTTAAGATTGTAGTTCTACTAATATACAATAAAACGGTACAGGGTGTTATATCCCATAAAACGCACGGCACATAGTGTGCCATCATTCAGTAGCCGACTCTCTTTTTGCTGTTCACCTTTCTCATGGCAGAGTATGTTTTTCACTCTTCCTGGCATATAGTGTGCCGTCCACCTCCCCACACAATGCTTCCACTACACAACATTGTGTGTGTCGTCCACACACTTCACGACACAAGGTGTGTTGCACCATCCTCACAGCACATAGTGTGCCGTCTACCATTCTCATGGTTTTCTAAGTGCCGTCTCCACAGGGGCGGACCCAATAAGGGTCAAAGGGGGGCTCAAGCCCCCCCTAAACTTTTAAAAATTATAGATTAGCCTTGAAAAAAATATAATTTTTACAGTTAAGTCCTCTTATAAAATTTAAAAGCACCCCTCTGTTATTATAAAATTATCATAATAAGCTGCCTCTATCTTATGCTTTTGTGTTAATTATAAAAGCCTCTCCTCCCTCTTATGTTTTTGTGATAATTTTTATAGCATTAGTTTATATCATTTATTCAAAATATACACAAAATATGTATAAATAGGGCAACAAAAATTTCGGGGGTAGCCTTGTACACTTCCGCTTCTATCAAGCCCCCCTTGAATTGATTTTTTAGATCCGCCCCTGCGTCTCCAATTTACATCACTACACCATGCACCAAATCTATATAAGAACTTAGGGTGCGTTTGATAAAACTGAAAATTAAGTACTGAAAATTAAGTGCTGAATTTAAGAACTGAAAATTTTAAGTGGTTTGTATTTGCAATATTGAAAACAGTGTTTCAAGAACTAAAATATACGGCTTTCAGTGATTATTTTCAGTAGAAAATTTTCACTTAACATTTTCAGTGGATTTTGACTGCTTTTTCAATTAAGTGGTACATTATCAAACGCACTGAAAAAAATAAGTACTGAAAATTTTCATTTTCATCACTTAATTGAGTTATCAAACACACTCTTAGCTTAAGCCTACTTCCAAAATAATGTGATAGTGTCACGACCCATCCCACTACGCGTGGAAATAGGACACGTGGTACGCCATCAAGGCTTATCCAGTTCCTTTAAAATAATTTAGTAGCGGAAAATAATAAGTGAAATCCATTAAAAATAAGAGTTATAAAAGTTTTCGTCAATTGGAACGCGTCCAAAAGAATTCATTTTGAAATACCGGGGTCCAGTCGACTGTATCGGGAGTCCAGTCAACTGAAGTCCTAAGTAGAAAGGTTTTGAAAATTTCACCAGCCCGTCCAGTCGACTGTGTCAGAGACTCAGTTGACTGGGGTCCAAAATTTTCAGTCAACTAACTCAGTCCAATCGACTGTGCCTTAAGCAGAATCAAAATCAACATTTTCGTCCCAAGTCCAATCGACTGAAACATGGTCCAGTCGACTGGTTTTGCCATAATTAAAAAGCAGAATCCAAAATGGTACAGTAGTCCTGTCGATTGAAAAGCGACCCAGTCGACTGATCTACCACTATTCACTTTCAGTGTCTAAAATCACACATGATCCAGTCGACTGATATAGGGTGCAGTCGACTGGTCCCCTGCTGGGCAGCCCTGTTGTGAAATATTACAACTTATGCTTTCCAAAACAAACACCAATACAACCATAATTATACATTAGCGATTTAAAACATCATCATCGGTATTCGAATACAAAATACAATACTACTAACTAACTCCCAAGGTTCTATTACAACATTTTACAATTTCTCAAATCCTTATACAAGTTTAGGAAAAAGGAACAAAAATATAAACAAGGTGTTTCCCTGGCGTTCCTCAACGGCCTTACTCTCACGCTTCTTCTTGTCTTTCTTCTTATTTGCACTGGAGTAAATCTCCACTGCTCAGCTATATGCTGAGTGCACAAGCTCTAACATATGCAATATATGATAATACATGCCTTAATCTCATAATTCATAACAAATAGTCTCTAGGGAGAAAGATACGATTCATCCGGTAGCGGCAAGTCCAAGTTTTAAACCGCGATGCCAATGGCAAGGCCAAGTCTATCAACCATTGCATCCCCAAGTGTCATGGCAAGTCCAAGTCTATCAACCATGCACAGTAGCCGTCGCTACTAAATTCTCAAACATCGAGAAGCTCATTCCGGCATGAATTTGTATAAGACTCCCCTTTGACCCACATAGACAACTCAACGTGCTCGCGTAAAAGTAAACATGATTTTCACATTTAATCGCGTGCATAATTAACGGGCCTAAGATTAACACATGGATTTTGCCCGGATCACAATTTCGTCGTCGAAATTTAAAACATGTATTTTCTTATATTTCACAAGTTAGAACTTCATACCTCGTGCGATTTCCTCCAAACTTTGAAGGATCGACTAGAGTACCGATTAATCGTCGGATCTCAAATTTGAGGTGATTCCTACAAATTTTACTGGGTTTTCCTCAAAAGTCTAGAAATTAGATTTTTACAAAAGTTTGCCAAACATGGCCTAAGTGGTATCAAAATGTAGATCTTACCTCTACGAGTTCAAATCTCAAATCTGGAGAAAATCTAACAGACGAAAGGTCGTTAATCGTCGTTGCAAAGCCCGTAGAATCAAATCCCATTTTTTCTCTCATCTCTCAAGATATTATATGAGTTTTGTGAGAAATGACAACTCACTCTCATCTATTTATAGGCAAACTCTTCGGGAATCGCGTTTACCTCCCCGCGAGTTGCTCAAACTTTTAATTAATTCATAAAACGTCGCACACGTCCATTTTATGTCTTTACGAGTGAAAATTATAAATTACAAAAATTTTCGACTAAGTTTCGTTTGGGTCCAAAATACGCCCGAAAACTAAATTATGTGGAATCTCTACACAATCTACCTTTTATTTAACGTGTCACTCCCGTTCTCACCACAGTTCTCAAAATGCTATACAAACAATATCAAAATTACCATAAATTATACTACACATGTATAATTACTATTCATGAAAGCTCAGAAAGTCAAATAACATTTAAATCACATAAATACATTTAACCGTGCCAATGCAATCTTGCTTACCAAATTCCCGTGTCCTTATTGACACTTTACCGTTAACCCAAAGTCAACTCATCTCAAGTATTAATAATTTCACAAAATCTCAAGTTATGTAATTTAAACCATGAAATTTTTGGAATGGGTGTGACAGATAGTGGGGCTGGGTCTAATATATATAGGATCAGTTGGATTTTGATTGGAAGCTCTTTACCTAGTTCTAGCCACATCATTTGAAAAATACATTTGGGATAGAATTTGGGGAGTATAGCATTACTCTTATGCTCCCCGAATCCAAATCACAAATTTCTATCCTAAATGATGTGGCACTAATCAAAATATAGTAGGCCCACTGTGAGATCACTTCAACATCCTCTAATTAAAATCTAACAGATCTACTGCCACATTATTTAAAATTAAGATTTGGAATATGAATTTAGAAAGCATAACATTATTCTTATATATTATATATCTCAGACGATATTAGGCTCAAATTTTTTTTATTTTTTTTTCAAAACGCAAGAGAACCATATATGAGAACCGATATATATGGTTCACAAAAGAATCAGTACTATGTTGGTTGTGTAGTTGTTTTGAGTAATACTTGGGGCACAACCAAAGCCACAACCTTTTTTGCACAACCTCCATTTTGTGTCTATCTCTTTCCTAGTGGGCACTGTGGGGTCACTGGTACTGTGGGACCCATCAAGAGAGAGATAGACACAAAATGAAAGTTGTGCAAAAATGGTTGTGACTTTGATTGTGCCCCAAGTATTACTCAGTTGTTTTTTTAAAAATGTAGGAGTTCGTCCCTAACTTAAAAGAACGTATCTCAAGAGATGAGAGATGGTTCTTTTGCAAAGAAAGTTATACACCGCTTCAATATGAGTGAGGTTTAACTTGATACTACTATTTTAGGCGTTCCTAACCACCATACGGAGAATTCCCAAAATGTTGTGGGTTTACATAATCACATTCACAAGCACTTTTTGTTCGTTAAAAACTGTACCAAGGATTTTCCTTGAATCTATAATGCAGGAGCTGCACTTCCCCAACATAATGCATGCATTGGTCACCAAAAAGAAAAAGAGTAATTGTTTGATGACAACTTTCATATAACTTTCATACAACCTCTAAAAAAAATGTGTCTATCTCTCTCCTGTGATGTCACTATACCCCACAGTGACATGGGAGAGAAAGAGTAATGTAAGAGTCACAAAAGAGTTACAAAGAGATGCTCACAAAATGATGTGACATTTCATGTAGCACCTATGTAGCAGGGTTAAGTGTGGTGCGTTCTACTACCATATAGGATGTCACGTCCTTTTGTGAGCATCTCTTTTGTGACTCTAGCATTACTCATTTGAGAAATGCTAACGCGAAGTCTGAAGTTCTTTATTAATTGGGAAATCTTAGAACATTTGTTAACAAGTTTTAAAGGCTTGTACCTGCACAATTTTTCCATCCAAAAAATTCTTACATATACAAGTCTTTTAAAACTTATTAACATGTGCCTAAAGCCACGTGTTAAGAGAACCCTTTTAAATAGCCTTTTCAATTGGATGTCAGCACTTTTTAGTCTTAAAAAGGATAACCTTCATGTAGGTGCATGCTCATTTTAGAGTCTTAACAAAGGATAACCTTCATATGTGTGTGTGCCCACGCGTGAAGTGGAAGAAAGCCACAAAGACTACCATATAGAAGATAATGTACGAGAAACAAGAATATCTCCTAACAGTAATGATACACACACAATAACCTTGGTTCCACATGTGGGTCTCACACAGGTCCCACTTTCACACAGGACTCACTAGAATCAAGAGTCCGAAAGTATGTGATATGGAATTTTGTGTGTGTATCATTATTCAATCTCCTAAAGTATGAGTTTATACAGGAATATATAGACCTCAAGTTCAGAGGTAACAAGCAATTTTTTTAAAAATCACTCTTATCCTCCCCATCTTTACTGTGAAAGTTAAAATGATATGATATATTTGAGTATGAGTATTGCTATGCTTCCCAAATGATGTGGCAGTGAGGCAGATCTATTATAGTGGGATCAGTTGAATTTTGATTGGAAGTTGCTTACAGTAGGACCGGTTGAATTTGATTGGAAGTTGTTTATCTTGCCCCATTGCTACATCATTTGGAAGCAGTTTTGGGATAAAAATTTAGAAAACAGAGCATTACTCTTTGAGCATTCCTTAGTACAAGATCAATTAACTTAGGCCTGTAGGATTCACATATTCGAGACAATGGTTGTAATTCGATAACATCGTAACAGAATCTAAGTGGTGTGTATCTGAGCTGATTAAAAATATCCCAGAACAACGTAATATGTTTCACTGTATCATGTTATATCATACAAGTTGAAAGAATATATATGTGCTCAAATAAATATAAGCTCTACCACCTGCATAATCTAGAGTAAGCTCCTACAAAAATGTAGTTTTGGGGGGGTTACTGGATAGTCAATCGTTACAATCTTTATGCGTTGTGTGAAAATTTCTCATTTATCCTGTAAAAAAAAAAAACGCCGTCTTATAATTCATTCTAGATGTTCCAAAAAAATGTTCATAACTTTATATATACCAGGAATGCTTCAATGATCAGGCAAGTTTGGTAATTTTACTTGATGTTGAGTCAGTGCTTTTCGAGTTCCTTTTCAAGTTCATCAAATTCCCAGTCAGTGATCTCCTCCGTTGAGTAGTCTTTGCTATTCTTCCCAAATTCCAATTCCAGCTTTGACATTTCTGCACCTGGGACCAATGTCTTTTCTTCCTTAGTCGTGGAAGACTCAGAAAGTACATTTTCGTTGTGGTCTGGTGTCTCCATGATCTTCTTGAGAGTGGGAGATGAATTATTTTTGGGCCTGTCGTCTGAGGTTGGAGTCCCAATTTCCGAAGTTGGTCCCTCGCTGGATTCGAGTTTGTCTTTTGAGGCCTGTTTGGGAGAAGGAGATGGACTTCTTTCGGGCCTATCCTTTTTTGGCGTCTCGGATGTTCTAGTTGGAGCATCAATTTCCAAACTCAGTCCCTCAGTGGGTACCAATTTGTCTTCTGAGGCCAGTTTGGGAGTATGAGATGGGCTAATTTGGGATCTCTCTTTCAATGGCATCTCTGATCTTTGGGTTTGAGTCTCAAATTCTAACGCTTGTCTCTCAATGGGCTCAAATTTGTCTTTTGGAGCCTGTTTGACAGAAGATGATGAATTTGTTTTGGATCTCTCTGTCGATGCTGCTCTTCGAGTTGGAGTCTCAACATCCAAAGCTGGTCTCTCAATGGATTCAAATTCAACTTTGATCTTTTCAAGAGCATCAAATAACTCTCTGACTCTTTGATTACTAGTTTTTCTGGTCAGAAGAGCAACATTTTTCCCATTTGAGAGGGTGAAGCATAAAATTACATAAGGCAATTAATAGCTATTCAAAATAATGCATACAAAAAAGGAAGTGATAACATAATGCAATCTCCTCACCTGGAAATCTCTTCCTTTTCAGCGTAAAACTGCTTTTTAATGCTTTCCACTACACTGAAAGTGGTTATAATCTGTGATAGAGAGAAAAAATAGAGCAAAAGAAATCAAAAAACTAAGGGCATTTTAAGTGAAGGACCTACATAAGGGTCACAAAATGACGAGTATCAAGGTCGATATGTGAAACATGGTGAAGATTGGACATTAAGAATTTAAGAGCCCGTTTGGGATAGCTGTGGGAGTAAGAAATTTTGTATTTTGAGATTTATCTAGAAGAGATTCTTTCTGCACAGATTTTTTTTAAAAAACTGTGCAGCGTTTGGGATTGCTATAGGAATTAGAGATTTTTGTAAAATGACAATTTCACCCAAAAAAAGATTGTTATTTATGGTTGAAGATTGAACATTGTTAAGAGCCTGTTTGGAATAGATGTGGCAAAAGAGATTTTTTATTACGAAATTTTTCTAAAAGAGACTTTTGTAGACATTTTTTGAAAAACTGTCCAGCGTTTCGTATTGCCGTGGGAATTAGAGATTTTTGTAAAACGACAATTTCACTGGAATTTTTCTAAAGGTTCGGTTCGGCTTTTCCGAAAAAGCTTCAATTTGCTGCTTTTAAACCAATCTCTCTTTTCAACTTTGAAGTAACTTTGATTTTTGAAAAAAACTGTAAAAAGTTGGTTGTGAAATGGATTCATGTTTCCATAATTCATATGATCTCAAATTGGTTCCAAAAAGTGACTAAATCATAAGAACTATGGAGATATATCAACTAATCCATACCCTGGCTTCAGAGTCCAGGTACTGTTCTTCAAGATTTTTCCTCGGGTTTATTGCTAGCAATTTTTCATCGTTCTTCATACCAGCTGCTAATTCTGACCTGATACAGCATACAAATCAGAAGGGTGGTTCTCTTTGAAATGAAACATTTCAAGAACTAAGAGTACAATACCCTTCACTTGAATTCAATTTCTCCACAAGTTTTCTTATACTGGTGAGAGAGGGCCCTAACTCATCCTGATAAGAGAGAGAGAGAGAGAGAGAGAGAGAGAGAGAGAGAGAGAGAGAGATACGACTGCCAATGAGAAAAACATGGAATTGCACCATTTATTCACCATAAGGAAAGGAGATTGAAAAGTTCATTGACCAACTTTGACCACCAGTAAAGGTGACAAAATTTCATCAACCTTTACAGCACCACATCAAATGTACCTTGTAAGTAGCTAAAAGACGAATAGCCAGGTTCAGAAAGTAGTCTTCATATCTCTCCAATTCGTCACTTGAACATGCAATGAAAGATAATATTAGTAGAAAAATATTAAAAAGGTACTAAAAGCCCGCTGGGTAATGCTATGGGAATAAGAGATGTTTTCTTTAATCGATTCTCAAAAAAGCAGCAAGTTGCTGATTCTGATTTAAGCAGTTTCTTCAACTTTAAAGTCGATTCAATTTGTGAAAATGCTTTGAATTCTGTTTTTTTTTTTCCCCAAATAAACTCAAATGTCTCAATAATCCCAAATAAGTGATTGTTGGTCCCGAAGAAGGTGCTCGAAGCAGGCTCGAAGTGATGAACAAAACAATGGTGTAAATAATGTATGAAAAGGCATGAGACATGTTTGGTCCCCAGTTTCAAGAGATCTACAAATTTGAAAACTGGATGCATGAAAATCAGAAGGAAAGACGAGCAGAAAGAAGTCCATACTTGGCCTGCTCCTCCTTTTGCTCTGTGTATGAGGACTGGAAAACCCAAGTATCTTCCAGAAAATGAATAAATGCATTGCAAACATCTGCTTCAGCTCTACATGAAGCTGTGGATCTTGACAGCTCATCTTCCTATAGTGTTAAAACACGTGAGAAAGGAAATTTTCATATATGAATGATAGAAACAAAAGAATGACACCCAGCATGTGAAGTGTGCTAAACCATATATCCATACACCAGAGTAAGGAACAAAGTATCCTACCTTTGTCTTCAAGTGAGCAAGAATCTCATTATTTGCTTCATCAAACTGTTCTCTTTCTTCCCTCGCATTGTGAAGACGTGCACATGCAGAAGCCAAAGAGGTGTTGACCTACACAAGACACTCATCCCATGAGTCCTCGCCTGTTTGGAATCACTTCTCAAGCGAAAGGAAGAGTTCCAAAGGCACATTTTGTCTAAAGCAGCTCCAGAGGTGCTTCAGCCGAAACCAATCCAAATAGGGCGGGGTTAGTTCCTCTAGAGATGTATAATTTGGTTGAAAAATATGCACACAAGAATGAAAGTACTGAACATTTCAGCAGATGCATCACATGCACAAGTTCTAAGAATCTGAACCTTAGAAAATTCTGCAACTTGTTGGGAATGCAAAAACTTTTCTCCTTTCCTAGTGTTAATAAACAACCAATTCTTCATAACCATGGGAAGTTGACCCGGTATATCCATAGAGGATGAGACAGGAATAGAAGTTCTAGGTATTGGTAGAGAATTGAATTTTGAGCTTCATAATTTCGTAAGTAATTCCATTTCCGATGTAAGGTGTATGCTATTTCTCTCTCTGTCTGTTTATTTGGGGTGGGGGTGGCAAGACCCGGAAAAAAATACCTTTTTCATTTCAGCTTCAAGTTCTTCTCTTTGCTTTTCAAGTGATCCAATCTCCACCAGCAATTCCTGGAAAGGACTATCATACTTCAGGGGTTCAAAAAAATCCTCAACTATAAAATGAATCACAGAGTAATGCATGCTCAGAACACGCATATACCCAGAGCACCAAAACTCAGAAGACCAAAAAATCAGAATTGAAACAATCACTGTGGTAGAAGTACACATGTGAAAGCTTGAGAAGCTACAGATTCACAGAACTTATTCGTAACCGAATGTTATCAAGAATTAATTGCAAAATCATACGATTAGTTTAAAGAATGTCATCGTTGTTTTGGAATAACGTCCCTCGGATAAAGTTTTTTTCCAAAGAAAGAAAGAAAAAAGCAGTAAATTAAGGTGGAGGATTAGCACCTAAAAAAATAGCAAAAGCACGAAAGACATATCGCTCGAAACTTGTGCAAGAATAGAATAGTTAGAGAACATATCAGAGAAGGCAGACACGAAATTACAGTCATTTCGTGAAGTCAAAACAACAAAAGAAAACAAGGAAAGAGAATGATACAAAATGGTAACAACCGCCATAATAATGTGCAATAGTAGCATTAGTACTAATAAAAAAAAATTGGCACTTTTTTTTTTTTTTTGTGGTGGTGGTGGTGGTGGTAGCAAAAAGCAATTTAACAATACCAATAACTATATGGTGATGGTAGGAATAAAGCAACTTGACCACACTAAGCATCGTCTTTATAAATTGGTTAATGTAGTTGTTCAACAGATTTGCCATTGATTTCAAGGACGTTCACCTTCTCAAGTTGACTAACTTCAGAGGTTTTAGTTACACGAAAGTTAAGTGCTTCTTCCTTTTGAAATCTGCAAACAAAATAGACGAAAGCATAAGAAAACTCTACTACTTGTGCTTTAGAAGTATTAAGAGAATCAATTTTGACATAGCCACCACCTTTCCAATTAAAACCAAAGACAAAATTTTCTGTAGGGAAAAGCCAAAACTGTGTTTCAAAATTTAGCAAGTGTCATATGACAAAACAACTGATGGTACAAACTGAAAAGGAAAATGCGAAAATTTGACAGAAGCTGGTCGCTTATTTGAACCTGATAATCTAATTGAAAACAGTTTATGTTCATTCCTCTCTCTCTCTCTCTCTCTCTCTCTCTCTCTCTCTCTCTCTCTCTCTCTGTCTGAAAAGTCACACGAAGAAAACAAAATGTACACGCCTTGTGTATAAGAATATTTGTAAATGTATCATGTCTAATGCTGATATATTAAGTATTAGGAAACATGAAATAACCGATAGAATAATAGGATACATGAACCTTTCAGTATAAGAAACATATACAACAATAGATTTTACCAATCTAAATTCGAATCACAAAATTACCACTTCACATAGTTCCCTATATAGTTCCTACTATCAAGCCACCCAAAAGAATTGATAGGAGAAGTTTCTGAAGTAAACCAGTTATTATCTAAATCAGTAGAACAGTAGCAATAACTACTGTTTCCACACAATAGTGTTTTCGTACATTATGTAATAAAAAGTAGAAAAAAGTTACCTTCTTAAAGACAAATATAACCCTATAACATTTGCATTTAAATGCATAGTTTGTTCCAAGTAGATCTAGACCGTGCTAGCATCCTCTTAAGGTAGATGTTACCATGCATCACCAAAGACAAACTTACAGGCACAAACATACAAGAAGATGCACAGGCAGACACGCAAGAAGAGTGAAGGATAACAAAAACCTGTGATCTGAAATACGCTTTTCAGCTTGTGAGGCAGAGTTAGCAAGGGATTCTGATAGAATTTTCAGTTTATCAACCTGCAAATAGTTAGAAGATATACTGGGTATAAAATATAATAACCATACAAGAGGCATAACATCAATGTTCATAGATGGATTGTAGAACAGGGCCATCTATTTAGAATAGAGAGCTTGCTTTACTAAGATTTAGATACTCCCTCCAACCTTGAAGCAAGTATTTTTCAATAGACTACAAAATGATTCCAAAGATGTTCAAAGACAGATTCCAAACTGTTGTAAAAGTCAAGTCATCATTGATAGGTAATCCCTTTCATGGAAACTAAAGCAACATAATGGGATGGTGAAAAAGGAATCTCTTCAACTCATTCAACGAATCCTAGTTATCTCTTTCTCGTTCACAGATAAGATGCATGGACTCCCAGTAAGATTGGTGGTTTTTAGTTGAACATGACCAAAAAGTATGATTCAAAATGACTTTACCAGATCAAGCAAAATGCCATTTTTTAATCTAATTTACTGGAGCACACAACTTTCCCAAAAATCTCTGTCTCTCTCTCTCTCTCTCTCTCTCTCTCTCTCTCTCTCTCTCTCTCTCTCTCTCTCTCTATAACTGTTTAAGTCACCCAATTACTCCACAAGCTTAAGCTGATAATGGATATCGAGCTTCAACACCCCCACTCCGTGCGACCACGTCTTGCATGTGGAGAGCCAACAATTAAATTCCATCAGAGTGGAGAGTCTGGAGACAAATAACAAAGTGTAAATATGAGCACCAAAGCGGGGAGCAAGAATCCAACCCAAGACCTACCAAACAAGGCTCTGATACCATATTAAAGCACCAGTTGCTCGATACACTTAAGCTGTTCGAGAATGGGCTCACCAATTACAATAAACAGCTGCCAAAGCTTATTTTAAGTTCATTTCTGAATATGTCATTCTAAACCCATCCTTAATATGGGGTATGCTTCTGAAAACAAAATTCTATAAAAACTTAGTTATCATGAGAAGGCAATACCTTTTGAGCATGAGTCTTTGGAGAATCTCCATTCTTTAAGAATTTCTTCTTTAGTAAAATCTCTTCCAACTTGGAACAGAATCTAATTTGCGTGAGTGCTTCTTTCAAAGACTGCAGGAAGAAAGAAAGAGAGAAAACAAAAAAACAAAACAAAACAAACTCAGCTTCCATGCCTTAAAATTTTCTCCTACGTATCTGATTAGAAGCTGCTGACATTTTCAAGGTTTTAACTGTATCACTATCCCCCACTGTTTTTAAAGGTTTACCGCTACAGAAGTGTTAATTTTTTGGTCGCTATCGTGAGTACACTCACCATTTACAAAATTCAAGAAAATGACCTTGATGAGTAATCTATATTTTGTTTGTATTCCTCTCCTTTATTGCTGCTATGTTTACAAAATGATGTTTGTGTTAAGGCCTTAGGCTTGTTAAAAAAAATTTAAATGTTCTTCCTGAAGCCCCAAAAAGTGGAAACCAATGTTTTATAGGTGACATGGTACCCTTTCCAATCACTTTACCTGAACCTGCGGGTCATGTCATCTCTGAACTACAGTTGTGACTAAAAAACACGAACAGCGAAAGAAAACGATTATGCCATTAAACGCTTGAACAAGCAGACTTGCGAGCAAAGGAAAACATAAGGAATGCCCTTTATTGAAGAAACAGAGCAAAATCATTAAGCCAAGGGTTAAATTGGTAAATTCTCACACCATAACTTGATTACAACATTAAATTATGGAATTATGGTCTCCAGCAATTATTAAATCCTGTGTAGTCCAAAGAGACACCAATGTTCTAAAGCAGTAGAAGGTTTGACGTCCATTACATAGGAACTCTGATAATGTTGTTTAGTGTTATGCCGGCAGTAACGAGAAGAAACCAAGAAGAAAAGAGTACTCTAGAAACTTGCAGTGGTCTGGATTCACTACTCTCATATTATTAGAAAATAGGCCATATTCTGTGTGGTGGAGTGGGTGGACTGGGCATTAAGCAACCAACCTATAATTGTGCATGTTCGCAGTGCACTAAGTGGACAAACAAAGCTTTTAGCATTGCACTTTGCAATGGCTCCACCTATTGTCGTATTAATTAACATATCAACCTATTTCTTTATCAGAAATACAAACGTACTACATGGCTAAAAATACCCAAAATTAAATGGACAAAAAAAATCATTCACCTCATTAAAATGAGGGCAGTAAAGTAATTTTATGGACATAAATTTCTATCACTAAATACCCACATGGAGGTACAATTACCTTATTACCCTTATCATAATGAGGTGGCATGTACGTTTATTGTCCATTAAAGAATGGACACAATGCTTAAATGCTATCATACTACATGAAAGACCCATTCTTTAAAAGCAATTATTCTTTTTTATTTCTCAATTTTCGTTGTAAAATTTTGTTACTATTTATAGTTGGCAAGTATTAGTTTCATGGAGTTTGTAGTGAAGCACCAGCAATAACCAGTCAGCGAATTTTGGTTTCAGTTAATAAGCCTAAATGGCATAAAGATGACAGATCACATATTTATGCACATGAACATAACAATGCTCCCATTCACTTAAAACTACTACATAATTAAACGAACAGGCATGAAGAAAATGACTATGCTAATCTCCAGCAGCTAGAACTTGTTCATGTCTTCAATTTTTGAACCACTTTATGCCACTTATTTGAAACACGGTCAGTAAGTAGTGGATTCAAACAATTTGTTTTTTCATTTAACTATAAAAGAAGTTAGGGAAAAGGACTTATTTTGGCTTTCTGGCAAGACAGTGATTGGTGCACCTATCAATTCTCATCATGATGACTACGCTAGCATTTAAGGCAATCTCACCTCTGGTGTTGCAACGGTTTTTTCATCACATGATTTTTCCTGACCTTCACTTGAATGCTTCTGGGATTTCGTTCCGTCTAAGTTTGTATATATATTTAAGACTTCAGAATCTATTCTGAGATCAGATCACAAAACAGGAGAAGCAAAGAATTACAACTTTAGCTCTATCACGAGAGCAAAAATAGGAGAAGTAAAAAAAAAAACTAAATAACATAGTTACTTAACAATCTAATTTGGTAGCAGATCGAAGAAACAAACACATACAAGTTCACGATGGGAATACAAAGTACACGTTCACAACGTCAACATTAATGCTGCATTATTCAAAGTTATCAATGTACGGAATGTGAAATGGTGTATGCCAAAGTGTGAAACTAAACAAATATAGACAGAATGAAAGTTGGAACAAAAACTGAACAAATATTGAGAACAACAAAAGCACAATGAAGTTAACGATGGAACTTCTGATCAAGAGAGAACAAGGCAAAATTCAAACTTTAAGGATTCAAGAGGTTTAAGCGAGAATGAGCCACCAATTACCACATCAGTATACACAACAAAAGCATTGCAGATAGCGAAAACCATCCCCCTATATACACAGACGAATACCATGATAGCATCATTATATTAAGGGCCATTTGGTATCACTTCCGAAGTGTGCTTCTGGAATCCAAAATGCATACATTAGCCAACACTTTAGAGTCAAAGCAGCATGTTTTGTCTGAAACTGGTCCAGCGGTGCTTATATTGAGGTTTTAATGATTTTTCTAAATTTCCATCGTTGATTTAGGCTTCTACTTTTGCTTTTGCCTAAACGCAAAATCCAAAGCCAATCCAAACGAGCCCCGAGTCATATAAATGAAAGAGAACTATGTCCCTCAATATTAACACAAACTCAGAGAAAGCGAATTAGTACATATCTGCAAGTTGACTCAGACAGCAAATGGCTGACACTTTTTCAAGGAGGACAATTGCAGCAACTGAAGACATTTCTTAACAACCTTGCAATTTCAGCATTCATTTTTAGCCCTGCGATTGCACCTTGAGCATATTGGAGGAATTCTTCCCGCTTTACCTGGGATAGTAATGGGGAGGGTAAGCTCAAAAGGTCAAAAAAATCGTAATTTGTTTTCTTGATAAGTAACAAGGATACCACAAAAGGCACCAAATGGGGAATGGTTGTTAGAATAGTACGATTCACGATTCGATTCATACGATTCGATTCGATTCTCATAAGATTCTCATACTGAACGATTCGAATCGTGCCTACGAATCGGAAATCGCATTGAATCGGTGATCGACAATTCGATTCGGGACGATTCACGATTCAATTCATTTGATTCATCAACATTTTGAGTTTCGGTTTAAAAAAAGGGTGTGGTCTTATTATTATTATTATTATTATTTTTCCCGTGTTACATGCCCTTCTATTCTTCACTTGTATTAGTTTACTGGTTGTTAAGTTGTGATACAACTTCTACATACAAAGCTTATGCCTATTAGTAAATAAATATGTGACTAGTACAATAATGCCAAGCTTTTTATTAGAAAAAATCAGTAGTAATGCCATTAATGCATTGTCCTTATTTTTTTTCTTTTTCCTATTCACATTCATGCATGTATGTGAAGTGTTGGCTTCACATCCTGAAGAAAGCACACATTATTATATGTATATACATGTGTTTTATGTGCATATACAAATGTATTATTATTTCTTCTCCAAAAAAGTAAAGCTTACGATTCACGATTCGATTATATTCAAGATTCATATTTTGGCAAACCGATTCACGATTTGACAACATTGCAGGGAATACTTACGTAAGTTGTAAGGATATTGTAAGTGACTATTTACGAAAGGATCAAAATATTCACTTAGGACAAAAAAAAAAAAACCATACAGATGCTTTAAACAGAAGGCATGCTCATGATGTGTTTACCAGTACTTCATCTTCGTAGCCTGAGAAAGCTTTTGCCAAATCCTGTATGCTGCTCATTATAGCATTATGAACTTCCTTCCCTCCAGTGAGACAGAGCCTGAATATGGTCAAAGAAGCAAAGAAAATTTAGTAAAATTCAATTATCATCCAAGAACAAAAGAGAAGAGTAAGAACAATCACCCAAATATTTCCAAAAGTAGAGAAACTTCTTCCTCATTCGGGGCTTCAAGAATCTGAATCAGACCAAAAAAAAGTTTAACATGCGATTAACTTCCACAGATCAGCAAGAATAGAACCCAACACATACTTTTCTTTCATAAAAATCAGAAGTAATATGTGAATTATAACTCGAGATAATATTTGTTCTCGTCACCCCAAGCTTAATCCAAACAGACAGATGGGAGTAAGAATGTATGGTGTTTGCTTTAGTCCGTGGCTACAAAGCCATTGAGATTTGTCTGAGCTTATACGCACCATTGACAACTTACCATAGACAATGTCATGCCTTCAAGAGCTTGACTATGAAGAAAAACATCACGGAAATTCATTGGTTCTCCACCAAGATCAGGGTCATAGTATAAAACCTATCCACATCAAAACAAGGATATAAGCTACATAAAGAAAAATTAAAATACATTGCCATGATATTCAATTTTGTCAATAATTAAGCCAAGGAATTAAGCATACATAGAGTATGAAAAAGGCAGCATAGTCAACAATCAACATACTGGCATACTGCTAACATCACCTAGGAGACTGCCTAGTGCGCACTACCCTACCAGGATACCAGTGTCTAGCCCAACATGGCAGCAAGAAAATTGCTTTTTGAGTCAAAACAAAGGCATTAGACACGGAGGGTTTTGATAGTGTACACATTCTGGTACTTAGAGAATAGAACTATTCATAAAAGAAGTGAGATATTTGTCCCAGTGACTGGAAAAACAATTCAACAAATTAACATAATTAACTTAGGTCATGGATGAGAACATGACATGATGGTGGGAAACTAGGTTATAGTCATAACCTATGTATTTTTGCATACAATGGTTAATCCCAGGCTCATAGTTCTGATATCTAACTTGGCAACCAAGATTTTTCCCATTGCACCTATTAATGGCCTTTAATGGTGGGACACTAGCATGTTAAAAAACAATGCAAGAGGCGGCTCATTCAAATTTTGATGAGTGAAAACAATATTCAAGCAATGTACTGCTAGGATTTAGGTAACTTAAAACACAAGTCTTTTTATTTCAGTTACATTACCCACCTCTCGCAATATCACTCTCTAAGAATATCCAGAGTGAGCACAGATGGCTAAGACTCCCTGACTGTTTGAACTAAACTAATAAATCACAAAACTTAATGCCACGAACACAAGATTTTACGATATAATATGCAGACTCAGGCACCAATCACCATTAAGGCAGCGATGAAGGAGTTCCATGAGGATGCTACAGCAAAGCATGTGCCACCTCAGAATTGATTTTCCTCTTTCCAAGAAAAGCAAGAAAGATACATCTCTTTCACCAATAAATGGTTGTCCTCATAAACGATTTTATGTTAATTGCAAATTTATACACGAGTCAGCCACGTCTTTTTTTCACCTAAAGACCAAAGATATATCTCTTTCACCTAAACTATAATATGATATACATTTGGATGAATTGCGCAAATGGAATTTACAAGACAGTTGGTGGAAATTGTTGCTCTCTTTACACAAGTACAGGCACTAGGGCTTAGTTTGGCCCCCACGTGGTGCTTCTCCTTTTTTAAAGCCCAATTTCATGTTAATTCATTTGGTAACTAGTTTATGAGCTTTGCAAAAATTGAACTTAGGGCTTTTTTGGAGGGAGCTTTTAAAAGCTCTAGAATGGAGCTTTTAAAAGCCCAAGGTTGCTTTTTGGTTTCATGATGTCTTTTTGAAGAGTAGTGTGTCACTTGTATAAAATTATCAAAGAACTTGGTAATAAATTTCATAAGCTCCTTTTAAAAAGCCACATGGGGGCCAAACTAAGCCTAGGTCTGTCCACAGTTTACCCCATCTAGCACCCAGCGTATGTCGGACTTACCATTGGGTAATGGTCGTTTAGGTTTTTTGATGCAAACAAACAGTGTCACAACTTATTATATTGCATATTGAAATGTGCCTACAATTGAAATCTCGCTCAAAACTGTGAAAATGAGAGACAGGACCACACTTAGTCACTTACTCACCAGAGTAGGATTTCTAGGAGAATCTTTGGATTCATCGGAGATATGAAGCTGCTCGGAGTTGTTCTCATTATTCTCAACATAACCTCCAGATATTCTTTCAATTTCATTTAAAGAGACGAGCCATCTTCTTAGTAACTGAACTCTCTCTATTCCTCTACAAGAAACAGAAACTTCTTCCAATCTTTTGACAGCATGCTTAAAGCTTTTAAAATTCCGAGTAGCCTGCAAGTACATGCCAAAGTAAGTACACACACATACACATTATACAATTGTATATATCAGAAAAACGTACTAAAAGGAATGGTATGAGGATATTTCAATATCGGTTATATTCAAATTACCCAATTGGTACCCAAACATTGTATGAATTTAAGCTCACAAACCAGGAAAAAACAAGGAATATGTAATATTGCAAGTTAAGAGTGTTAGAATACTAATAAGAAACAAACATTGGACCCAAGAAAAAAAAAGAAAAAAAAAAAAAGATCTCATTTGATTAAGTTCCAATAGAATCCCAAAAATAATAAATCAATACCAATAATTCCAGAAATCAATATATTATTCAATGAGATTGTTCCTGGTTTTCTTTCACAATGGATTGCCAGTAGAGAAAATGAGTTAACACATAATAAAAAAAATAAAAATAAGAAATAAAAATAAAGAAAAATGCAATGAAAGAGCGCAAGTGTAGAAAGTGAAAATTACAATGCGATCCTGGAAAATCTTGGCGCCATCGACGGCCTGTTGGACGACGGAGTCAGCGTAGTTACGGACAGTGCGAGTGAGGTTGTTCTTGCCCCCTACTTCCACAGCTTTGTTCACCGCTGACCTAATCCACGACATCGCAGCCACCCGCCTTTCTGCTTTATCGCACAAAGATAGATATAAACTCCGATATACGCATATATGTGCAGATTCACATCAATGTATGCAGTGCCGTGTTGAATCTGTTGATGGTTGCAGAGAGAGAGAGAGAGAGAGAGAGAGAGAAACTAAAACTAGAGATGGGAAAGTTGGGAGGGAGGGAAGGGTCAACGTTTCCGCAAAGTTCGAGTCTTTGTGGCTTCCGTTTCGCATTTTGTGGCGCGCACTGAAATGACAGTTATGAATCTCTCTCATATCATATGCCTTTGCTTGTTGCTACCAGTACCAGGTTATTATAATGATAAAAACAGGTTAGATTCGGACACGAGTAATCATCCACTCAAACTCTCATTCACACCCCTATTACATTCAGTACATCTTGATCATTGATTGTTCTTAATTTTGGTAAGTTCCACATGAATTTCACAGAAGACCACTGGAATCACGGGACAAGATCTGCTAAATGTGGTTGAGGGAGTGGTTGAGAGAGTGAGTTTATCATTATTGTTCGGACATAGGTGTTATGAAAACTAGTGTTATATTAAAGGGAAATTCTATCCACACCCACTACTTTACTTTACTCTCTATATTTAAGAGAAATTTTATTCACATTCACTTAATTTGCTCACTATACCCTATTTAGGGTTCATTTGATAAAACTGAAAATTAAGTGCTGAATTTAAGTACTGAAAATTTTAAGTGATTTGTATTTGCAATACTGAAAGCAATGTTTCAAGAACTGAAATAGACTACATTCAGTGATTATTTTCAGTAAAAAAAATTTCAATTAACGCTTTCAGTGAATTTTTGGCTGATTTTTCAATTAAATGATACATTATCAAATGCACTGAAGAAAAAAAAAAGTGCTAAAAATTTTCATTTTCACCTCTTAATTGGGTACACCCTTACTCTCTGCACTCACCTTTCATCCCCAAAATAACCCTAACCTTAAAAACACACTCCATTTCTTATTACTCTCTACACCCACAATCCTCTCTCCCTCTTCCATTCCCACCACAGCTAAAGAAGAGTATACACCGGTCATGACACAAACTACATTACAACCAAAGTGGGTGTTGATAATGAACTATTATCTATAAGTTCAAATTGCCAACTGATAAATGTTAATTGAGAAAACAATCAATTAGCTCAAAAATCAACTGTTAATTGCTAACTTTATAATGGAATTGGAAAACGAAGAACATACCCAATTAGTTTCATTCTAGGGTCAGTCATCAAATCAATGATAACCTTGGACAATAGTAACTTCGGTGTGTATTATGTATATACATATATTACATATGTTATTTATCTGGGATCAAATATGTATGTGCGTATGAATTTGTATATTCGCTATAAATAGATGTGCATCACTTTTATAATACTTGTATTCGACCAGTCTATGTACCTATGAATCTGCGTACGTAAGTATATTGATGTATATATGTATATGCAAATATATATGATACGATTTGTTAAGGAGAAAGTGTTTGCGAGTTAGGGTTTGTTGAGGTAGGTGGGTGTAAAGAGTAACTTGTTTAAAGATTTCTCTTATTCATTGGTCCTTCCTTATATGCCATTTTGTATTGGGGTAAAGTTGTAATGCAAAAAAATCATTAAATGATGGGTGTAAAGAATAAAATAGGTGGGTGACAGGGTGTTAATAGAATTATCCTACATTTAATTACTCTCTACACTCACTTTTTTTAATTTAAGTTAGGGTAAATTACAGTAACACCCCCTGAACTATAACTATTTTTTCACTAACACCCCTTAAACTTTAAAACAGAACAAACTCATCCCTTAAACTATATATCATTTGTTAACACTAACACCCCCTTCTTCGAAGGTGAGTTTGTTCATTTTGAATAGTTCAAGGGTGAGTCTGTTCAATTTTAAAGTTTGAAGGGTATTAGTAAAAAAAGATCATAGCTCAAGGGACGGTGTCGTAATTTACCCTTTAAATTAAAATAATTTACTCTCCACAACCACCATTCATACCCCAAATCACCCCAAACTTAAAAAGTTTCACATTTTCCTTTTACTCTGTGCACCCATCATCATCTCCCTCTATTCAATTCCTATTGTATACAATAATATTATATAATTATTATACAAACAAAATTGATCTAGATCTCTACAGTTAAAAAGAAAAAATGAGTTTAAAAAAAACAATAATGATACACTCACATTTTCAACCACATCCTTACTTTAAATATATATATCCTGTGTTGTGTAAATAATGCATAGAAAAGTGTGAAAAAATTACACAGATTAGGGTACATGCATTTAAAGTATATGATGTGATTGGAGATGTGGGATTATCATTGTTGAAAAAAAAAAAATGAGTTACAAATACAATGATTTTTTGATCTATTAAAAAAAATAGCTCGATATGTTTGATCCAACTAGTTATTGGCGGCGGGAGAGAGAGAAACAGAGAGAGTTGCACAAAGAAGCAAACGGATATTCCTATTTATAGATCTAAGTACTTCCAATTTCGACCAATCTTTGTATACATCAGTCTAGATCTTCTAAAGTCGATGTTAGAATAGGAATTTATGTAGACTTTTGGAATTGAATCATGAATATATATGAGTTTATTCCTATACATGAATTTGCCTGCATATACTGATGTGTAACGATTTTTGTTAAAAAAATGTTAATGAGTTAGGGTTTAATAAGATAAGTAGGTTTGGAGTTGGGGTCTGATAAGATAAATGGGAGTGGTGAGTAATTTTTTTTTGGAATATTTTTTTTTATATGTCATTTTATAAAGGGTACAGTAGTAATCAACAAAGTTTACTACCTAGTGGGTGTAAAGAGCAAAGTTGGTGGGTGTGAGAGCATCTCCATAAGTACGATGGTTTATAATTAGTTATTTTAATTGAAAACTATTTTAGCAATCTAATATTTAACCTACAATTCTAGCAGTGCTCTTTAATTTATGAAAATACTTTTGTTCACCTAAAATATGGTACACCAATATTCATCCAATCATCTCATTGACCAATGCAGTGGGACCCAGGGCCCAATGCAGTGGGACTCAACCTGAGTCCCACTGCATTGGCCAATGGGATGCTTGGGTGAGCATTGGTGTACCATATTTTGGGTGAGCAAAAATACTCTCTTAATTTATTTAGTCATATTATTTTATTATATTTTCTATGATTGCGATTTTGTGTCAATTAATTAATGAATATGCAAAAGGTTGAGAATTGGATAAAGAATATAGAGAGTCATTCTTGACTAAACAAATATGTCTAATTAAAAAGTCAAATGTTAAAATGACTAGTCATGTAGCTAGTCTGCTAGAGTATATAAAACTCCCTCTAACTAGCTATTTTGTCTTAAAAGCTAAAATAACTAGTCTGCTGGAGATGCTTTGGATAGAATTCCCCTTTTATTAATAGAAAGGGAAGAAAAAAAAAGTTCTTAGAAGGACAAATGTCGTCAGCTTGTGCAATTTTGAAATCGGTACCTATATATTGTTGTTGACTGGAATAGAACATAGAAGCGAAGTGAATCTCAGGCATGTGCCCCAATTCCATAGCACACTCACCATTTAAGTCAGGAAGAGAAGTTGAGAATACAATTTAAGTTACGATAAAGCTTCAGACTAGTACTGTATAACCTTATTTACTAACCAACTTGGTACAATCCCGACTCGTATGATATCCTAGTATCCTCTTAGAGTAAGGACTTTATTGAATACAACCAAACAATTTGATTGTAATATTTCCACGCCATTGGGACTTGATTATTATATAATATATGGCCCAGTCGTTTCTGTCAAATGACACTTTAAAAAATTACAATCGTATGATACATTATTACACCTTAAAAAGTTACTACTCATTAAATGACACATTGTATGTTACTATAGATTAGACAATTTAAGTTACGTTAAAGCTTCAGACTAGTACTGCATAGCCTTATTTACTAACCAACTTGGTACAATCCCGACTCGTATGATATCCTAGTATCCTCTTAGAGTAAGGACTTTATTGAATACAACCAAACAATTTGATTGTAATATTTCCACGCCATTGGGACTTGATTATTATATAATATATGGCCAAGTCGTTACTATCAAATGACACTTTAAAAATTACTACATCCGTCCCATTTTATGTGTCTATCTTTGGGAATCCAATTATTTAAGAGGACAAAAAGAATCTACTCCTACTTTCCACAAATGCCCATAATCATTGCACTTTCTTTTTTTATTTTGTTTTGGTGTTGATTGCAAGGAAGGGTAGTTAGGGAAACTAAGTAAAATTTATATACTAATTTAAGAAAGTGGACAATAATTTTGGAACATCCCAAAAAAGAAAGATAGATACATAAAATGGGACGGAGGGAGTACAATCATATGATACATTGTTAAACCTTAAAAGTTACTACTCATTAAATGGCACATTGTATGTTACTATAGATTAGAACCTAAAAATTAGTTGTATCATACGACGAAAAGCAATGGATGTATTAAAGAATTTCCCCCGAAATATGAAAAGAGAAGTTTTGGGTAATGTTATGTGCACATAAAATATGCACATAAAGATCTGGGCTATTCATTTTGGTGGGATTAATCCCTGCACACATGAGACCCACCAAAATGAATGACCTAGATCTTTCTGTGCACACTTTATGTACATATTTTATGTGCACGAATCATTACTCGAGAAGTTTTATGTTTCACCGCTTTGTCCTTTAAAAAAAAATTATAGATCGAAGCTCTTGGACTTGGTACACTCCATTTTTAATTTTTATTTCTTCCATTTTGTCTCTACCAAAGAAGAGAATATAATTTTTTTTTTTTAGAAATGCTAGGCACACAACATATTTTATAATACATTCCATAAATATGGCTTTATATACATGTACCATGTGCTGTGTAAGTGGTCATAGAAAAGTGTGGAAAATTTAAACAGCACAGGGTACAACACATTTAAAGCCCTGTTATAAAATGTGTTGTGTGTCTAACATTTTTATTTTATTTTTATTCATAAATTCACCACTATTTTCCTTCTCTTCCTTTCCTTTTTTTTCTTCTATTACCATATTTTTCACTTTGTCTTAGGCGCTAACTTGATTTACTTTTGATATATATATATACAGTCCGGATCTTAAGCGGACTCTAAAAAACGGACCTAAAAGACGGACTGTGTAAAAAGTGAGAATTTCTCACAAAAAAGTGAGAAATTCTCACTTTTTACACAGTCCGTCTTTTAGGTCCGTTTTTTAAGGTCCGCTTAAGATCCGGACTGTATATATATATATATAATATATATATATATATAAAGGGTTCATTACACTTACACCTCCTGTACTTTGGGTCAGTTTTACTTTGACACCCTGTAGTTCAAAAAGTGAACCTAACACCCCCTATACTTTAATGTAAAGTGTCACCGTCAAGATTTCCGTTAAAGTTAACGAAAAATTGTCTTGTGATACTAAAACCCCCTATACTTTGACTCCCTGTATGTTGGGGTTGATCAATTTTTTTGGATTATTCAAAATTTTCAAGTTGTTTGATGTTTTAGTATGTTTTGGGTTGTATTTAAAAATTCGATCAACTCAAAAAAAATTGATCAACCCAACATACATACCAAAATCAAGAACACTCTTTATACATTATGCACAAAAATCAGTCCCAAAATTTAGCTTCTCTCTATCTCAATCTCTCAAACCCTCTTCTCTACCTCTCGCATGTTCACAGAATTGAAGGTGGTAAAAAATGATCACTAGTGTTGATGGCTGAAGCCAACAACCTCTCTTTCTTCTTCTTTTCTGGTGGTAGCCGGATTGGATTTTGATTTGGGGTTTTGATTTTTTATTTTGGTTTTGATTTCATTACTTAGGGCCTTATTGGAAAAAATTCTTGTGCTGAAGAATTCTTGTGCTGGGGGTGTAAGTGTAATTAATCGTAAGCCCTAAGCAATGAAATCAAAACCAAAATAAAAAATCAAAACTCCAAATCAAAACCCAATCCGGCCACCACCAGAAAAGAAGAAGAAAGAGAGGTCGTTGACTTCAGCCATCACCGCCAGCGATCATTTCTAACCACCTTCAAATTCGTGAACATGCGAGATGTAGAGAAGAGGTTTTGAGAGATTGAGATAGAGAGAAAAGCTAAATTCTGGGACTAGTTTTTGTGCAGAATGTATAGAGGGTGTTCTTGATTTTGGTATGTATGTTGGGTTGATAAATTTTTTTGGGTTGATCGAATTTTTAAATACAACCCAAAACATAAAAAAAAACATCAAACAACATGAAAAATTTGAACAACTCAAAAAAAATTGACCAACCCAACATACAAGGGGTCAAAGTATAGGGGTGTTAGTGTCAGAAGATAATGTTCTGTTAACTTTAACGAAATTCCTGACGGTGACACTTTACATTTAAAGTATAGGGGGTGTTAGTGTCACTTTTTGAACTACATGGGGTCAAAGTGAAACTGACCCAAAGTACAGGGGGTGTAACTGTAATTAACCCTTAAAAATAATAATAAATTAGAAAAAAATTATTTTTAGAAATAAAAAAGTACTCTACAAAAGATTAAAAAACAATTTTCCTTTCTTTATTTTTTCAAGAAAATACTTTTGCTTGCCTAAAAAATGGGACACCAATGCTCATTCAAGCATCTCATTGGCCAATATAGTGGTATCCAGGATTAAACAAATAGGTCCCACTACATTAGCCAATGAGATGCTTGGGTGAGCAAAAATGCTCTCTTTTTTCAATTGATGCATTAAAGAATAAAAAATTACGCTAAACAGGGCCCATATTTATCCATCCTCTTTGTTTTTTAAAAAATAAGATTATCCATTATTTTTTTATGGGTTCTTTAGATTTCAGTCCTTTATTGTAATCGTTTCTAAAAATTGATCTATTTTATAAGTCAACTTAAAAATTAGTCCCTCACCTATTTTGAGGACTAAAATACCCCTACTCCCTTAAATTAGTGTTTTGAAATTCAAACCTCATATTTGTTATATATTTATATATATATATATATATATATAGAGAGAGAGAGAGAGAGAGAGAAATACTCCCATAAATCAGGGTTTTGAAAATCAAAACCCAAATTTGTGTTATATATATATATATATATAGAAAGAAATAGAGAATTAACAAACAAAAAAAAAAAATTGTACAGTATAGAATGAAAAGTGAGAAATTTCTCACTTTAAAATAACATAAGTGAGAAATTTCAAAATAACCTGGTACGAAATTCTGTATATTATTGTGAGAAAGTCTCACTTCTAACTATAATGAGAAATTTCTCACTTTGAAATGCAACACTAACCATAAGTGAGAAATTTCTCATAATGATTAGTAAACCATATATTTCTCATTAATAATACAAATTTCTCATCAAAACAAACAAAATTATGGTCAGTGACCATTAATTATACAAATTTCTCACCAAAAAAAAAAAAACAAAATTTCTCACCTCAACTCACTTGACTGACCCAATAAAGTTGAAAAGCAAAACAACAGAGCCATGGGAAGCCACAATAGTTTATCAAAGATCAGCCCCCAAAAGAAAGATAAAAGACTCCTCCATAAACAAGTATATACCCCCACAAGAAACCAGAAAATAACAATCAATTATCAACCCCTTACATGGCAACCTATCATTGAGAGACCATAAAACCACTAGCTGATACTCCCGATCAAAAGGATCAAATCCAACTCCTCCACAAACCAAGTTACAGTAATACTTTACCGAATGACCTCCCAATCACAAACTGCCCAAATGGCAAAGCTTGAAGACGATATATATATATATATAGAGAGAGAGAGAGAACGTGGAGTCGTGAACAATTTTGTCATCCAATTTTTGTAATGATTAGTGGTGTCAAACGGGCCGGGCCGGGCTCGGTCAAAGCGGGCTTGACCGGGCTTCGGGCCGGGCTTCACTTAAAATCGGGCCGGGCTTGGGAAGGGAGGGGGGATGTCCGCCCCGGACCGGTGGCCCGGGCCTAGCGGGCCGGACATCGGGCCGGGCCGGACGGGCTAGCGGGCTTCCTTTGACTTTTGGCCTTAAAAGTGGTGGGCTTCGGGCCGGGCCGGGCCGGGCATTTTCTTCATTTCGGGCCGGGCCGGGCCGGGCCATGGACGGGAGAATGTGTGTCCACCCCGGCCCGGGGTATGTGAACCGGGCCTAGCGGGCCGGGCCTTGTGGCGGGCCGGGCCGGGCTTTTAGCCCGAAAAAAGCGGGCCGGACTCGGGCCGGGCCGGGCCGGGCCAACCCAGCCCGTTTGACACCTCTAGTAATGATCGACATTGACAGAGAAAGAGATGCCTTATATTATGGTCAACCACTATATATATATTATAATGAGAGAGAAAGAATTGAAATTTTTTGAAAAGGAAAGTGGATCAATCCACTTAATCCCAATTGAAGGAAAGTCCATAATTTCCTAAATCATGACTTAATTATATTTCCTATAAAAAGGCATCAGTTACATTAGAAATATTCTAATTAAATTCTAAACTAAATCAATGTAAATATACTAAAAAGGGTACAATAGTCCAAACGAAATAGTTGAAATCTGCTGAAAGGATTAATTCCTATTTTATCTCATTAATTAAGGGTGAATTTCAGTTTTAACAAAGTCAAAGTGACTAACTATATGTTGACTGGAATTTGAGGGATCAAAATGTATATTTCTATTTTTTTATTCGTACGACTTTCTATTCATTTGGAGTACTGTATTTATTTACCATTTTTGAATTTTATATTCCGCCACTTGACTCAGCTTATTGGACAAAAACCGTAAAAAGTTCGGAAAAAAAGCAAGACGATCGAGAGCTAATAACTGTAAATTCTCTCTCTCTCTCTCTCTCTCTCTCCAAATGGCTTCTCAGCTCCTCAGACGACTTATTCGAAACCCTTCACCGGTTGACACATCTCTCAAAGCAATATCTTCATCACTTCTTCGAGCTCTGTCTTCAGAAACTTCACTCTCTCAGCCAATTCAGGTCACTCTTTTCCCCGGCGATGGCATCGGCCCCGAAATCTCCCAATCCATAAAGCAGGTCCCCTGCTTCTCCATACACTCTTACATACACACACATGTATATATATATATGTAAATCTATATCCACCGGTGTATGTATGTATGCATATAATCTGTTTGCCAGATTTTGGGGGTTGAGACAATTGTACTCTTATCGTAGTATGGTGTAAATAGAGTGTACAGGAATTTCAATGTGTTGTGTTGAGTATACTATATGTATTTCTGAACATATATGTGCAAGGGTCTTGCTAGGGGCACAAACAACTTCCACTAACACTTACTAACACACTCTATCTCTCTCTTAGTGGCACTACGGGGTCTACTGCGGACCCCACAGTGCCACTAGGAGAGAGATAGAGTGTGTTAGTAACTGTTAGTGGAAGTTGTTAGTGACCCAAATATTACTCTATGTGCAAATGTGATTTTTGACACACACCCAGATAGCGAAAAGGCCTAATCTAGCTCAAGGAAGATAATAACCCAATGCCCAATTTTGAAACAGAGAAAAAAGGCCATGAAACAACTTTGGTATGGTATGCTATGTTTAGAATTGGAAAAAGGTGAACTTAGTTATCGGAGACCGGATGGTTAGATGCTCTTCTCTTAACACTAATTATGCTCCTCCTAAAACTTGTCAAGTTTTGTGATACTACAAATACAATCACTAAATGCTTCTTGTTTTGAGATTAAGTATTGATTATGTACACCAGTAATTGTTTGAAAGTAGTCTGAAGATACATGTTTTATGCAGATACACTATATATGTTGAAGCTTGATATACATTGTTGGGCCATTCTCTAATTGTTTAAGCTATTGGAGTAGTTGGAAACTTAACATGGTATCAAAGCCTTGTTTGTGAGAGGTCTTGGGTTCGACTCTCCATCCCCGCTTCAACAATATATGCCCGGATAGAGTGTTTAGCAGTGATAGCTATGCAACGTTAGTTACATTAATAATTCTCTTTGCATTTTTCTTAAAAAGACAATCATCTGACCTGCTGAATGCTCTTGTGAAACACAGGTATTCCGTGTAGCTGAAGTGCCTATAGTATGGGAAGAACATTATGTTGGGGACAAAGTGGACCCCAGAACGGAAAGTTTTTTAACATGGGAAAGTTTGGAGTCAGTCCGTAAAAATGGTGTTGGGTTGAAAGGGCCAATGGCTACACCGATCGGCAAAGGGTTCAGGTCTTTGAACCTTACTCTAAGAAAAGAACTCGGTCTTTACGCGAATGTCAGACCGTGCTACAGCATACCCGGATATAAAACTCGATATGATGATGTAAATCTCGTAACTATTCGGGAAAACACGGAGGGAGAGTACAGTGGCCTTGAGCACCAAGTATGCTTGCTGAACGATGCCCTTTTTTTTTTTCTCATTCAATTCTTTTCCCTTGAGTTAAAGAAGTAAAATGTATATGTATATACATTTTAGGTGGTGAGAGGTGTAGTTGAAAGTCTAAAAATTATTACTCGTCAAGCGAGTACGAGGGTAGCAGAATACGCTTTTCACTATGCTAAGACCCATGGTAGGCAGAAGGTGTCTGCCATACACAAAGCTAACATTATGAAGAAGACAGATGGACTTTTTCTCAAGGTATGTTACTCAAACTAGGGGGTTGTGAAGAATTCATTTCAATTTCAGACTTTACTTACTCAAAATGTTTATTCACTTGAGGCATGTTTGTGCATCCCAAGATTTTGAATAAGCTCATTCAAAATTGATAAAACATTTGTGTAAAAATCCATCATCTTGAATGAGGTTATTTGGGAAAGTGGTAATTATTTAAGAATATATGTTCCAAGCAATGACCGCATAAAGTAAACTTGACAAAGTTTTCCTTTTTCTAAGTGGAGTAATTCAAGGTGAGGGATTTATATGTTAAAATGATTTATGGATTGTGAATTAGCCAATTCCAATTCATGGGATGCCCAAACAGGCCATTACTTATTCTCAATTTTTTTTTTTCATTTGCAGTGTTGTCATGAGGTTGCAGAGAAGTACCCTGAAATAAACTATGAGGAAGTCATAATTGACAATTGTTGTATGATGGTACTAATTCTATTATGTTGATTCTTCTACTCGGGGGTCAGGAATGCTAACCGAGGGGTATAGAGCAATTTTTTCCTCCACAAGTTAATAGGCCATCTCCTGAATAAGTAGGGTAGAGCCTTTTATCTTCACCTCCTTTTCAAAGACCACCTCTATGTTCTGTTTGGTTCTAGGTTTAGAGAAGGAAATGAAGACATAATGAAAGCTATTTCCCTTATGTTTTACCTTTTATTTTCCTCCGTGTTTAGATGACTTTAGAAACTAAAATTCTCAAACCATGATAGTAACTCATGAAAAGAGGAAGGGAAGTGACCACAAAATTCAAAAATTTTAATTTATTTCTCACTCCACTTATGTTTCTTTGCTATTTTTTTTTTTAATTGTGTTCCTTACTAACCAATCCAAGAGAAGTGTTTTCCTTTGTGTTTTATTCTCTTTTGCTTTGCTAAATCCATAAACCAAACAGAACCTGTAATGTTGAGGAGTTTGGCATGAACTCCTAGTAGATCTATTGATATAAGTGTTTCTAAAATATTCAGTTCTCTTGTCTGGATTGTTCATGGTTTTCATATAATTCTTTCAGTGAACTTTGGATTCTTCATATTTTTGACTTAGTAGTCCTGCTATCGGTATTACTCACTTAAATATATGTCTCTCTCACTCCCACGTAAGTGTTGTTTCTCTGTGGTTTTTTCTTAACAGCTAGTGAAAAATCCTGCTCTGTTTGATGTTCTGGTGATGCCAAACTTATATGGGGACATCATCAGTGACCTTTGTGCTGGTTTGGTTGGGGGCTTGGGTTTAACTCCCAGGTATGCATTTTAATATTCTGCTTATATAATGTTTTTATTTTATTTTTTTGTTTGTTTTTATTTTTGTCATTACTCAGTTTATTTATTCGTTTACAGCTGCAATATTGGTGAGAAAGGCATTGTTGTAGCCGAGGCTGTTCATGGTTCGGCTCCTGATATCGCGGGGAAGGTAAGTCGTGCAGTTCTCTGTCTCTCTCTCCTAGCATATGACTTCTGGCAACCAAGTTTGCTGTCATCTCAAGTGGTTTCTCGAGAAATTGAAAATTTCCACCGATTAATGTTATGCTTCCCAAATTCCCATTCCAAATAATATGGTAGTGGGTCCACTGGATTTTGATTGGATGATGTGGCCCACTGCCACATCATTTGGGATGGGGATTTGTGATTAGAATTTGGGACGGATAGCATTACTCATTTTCATTTGGGTGATAAACCTTTCTTGGCAGAATGATGTTGAATCTGAACTCAAGCAATTTTACAGACCATTTAGGGGGGTGGGGGACGATGAGGGACTCAATTTTATGTTTCAATCAGCAATTATTGTAATTTCTGCACTGGGTAGTTTTATTATACTAGGATATTTAGATTGCCCGTAACCATATAGAAATCTTTCTTTAAAAAAAATTACTGTAAATGTTAAGAAAGTGAATTTTGTTTTGGTGGTTGTGGAAGAAATATATCATTTGGTTAAAAGAATCAACTAATTTAAATTTTGATTACTACCCCAACCCATCAAAAGTGGAGATCCATCAATCATATCTTCTAGTCATATACCCAATAAAAAAAATTAAGACATGAACATGTACAACGCAGATAACTATTCTTTACCATACAGTTAATTTAAAAAAAAAAAAAAAAAAAACTTACAAGGTAAATTCTTGCCTAAATAATAGATATGATACATGCACGAAGCTGTTAACTATTCCATTTTGAAGCCTCCGATTCTGCACCACCTTCCCGTATCCTCCAGCTTCCCAATTGTAAAAGAATTTTTTTTATCTCGTAGTAATGTGTGTGGGTGTTCATTTCGTATCCATAGCTAGTTATCAATCCCCGGGGTAATATATTTTCTACACTAACATTAAATTCATTAGAAATAAAACATATAAACTCACTAATTTTTAAATTGATTTTTAAAAATTTACAAACCCCTTTTATATTCATAAGTTTGCCACTCAGATTGATGGCACCAATCAACAGTTGTTTTGTGATGGTTTGTGGCAATCCGAATCTGTGAATAATATTTTATTTATACATTTGATCACTTCATTCTGGCCTACTGATTTAAGTTAACAATAGTTATAATTTAGTATAATTAAAACACAACTAAATGCAAATTCTAAGAAAATGAACCTACCTGCATATCACTACACGGTGTACTCCTCGCTCGAAAGGGATATAACTTCTTTGAAACAAAGTCTAGGTTTAATGTATTTGAAGGCATCTTCAACCGAAGCTCCATAACAACTGGTCTTTTTTTATTAAGCTTCTTAGGATCTTCCTCCACAAGAGTTGTTGTTGCTCTGCAGTATGCGTGCAATCCAAGAATTGCTTGGAGCTTAGTCTGATTTTATTCCCGTAACAAATTTATATGAGCTGCTTCAGTTGCGTGAGCTGTTGTTATGGCCCAACAGCATACACAATAAAGATATGACTTTATCCCATATACATAAATGTTATTAGCATTTCTTAATCAAGATTTATAATCAAATGAATAATTCGTAACATTTCAACATAGTTTCTATATTTAAAAAAAAACATCACAGCATGGGTTCTAGAATCTCAAGAAGAATAAACATGTAAGCAACTAAGACCTGTGTATATCAATATACCAGAAAACAGTGACCCCAACAAGCCTTCCAAAATTAAAACATTAAGACTTTAAATTATACTACATACACATATAACACAAGTACACATTTTTTACTTATCTTCAATAATCTTTATAATTCTTCGAAGTATAGGATTAAAAAGGGTAGGGAGAAAGTAAAGAAAGTACATGATGAATGAGTAGGCAACTTTTACTGCTCCTCGAAAATCTTTATAATTCTTGAATGATTTGGACGAAGATCACCCTACTTATAGATAACAGTTAGTATAGTCAATGGCTATGATTTATGTAAGTGGCGATCATCCAATGAGAAGGGAATTCTAGATAATATTCTAGAAGTTTTCTACCTCCTAATAAAGTAATCTTTCTAGAATACTCTTTAGAAATACTTTGAATATTTATAAATCCTAGACTTATGTACAAGTCTATAAAGGACACTAAAGAATACTATGATTCCCTTCAAGTATAGGGAATTCTAGAAAATTCTACGCCATATAAGTAGCTTCTATAGGAAAAATTGCAGTGTACATAAAATTTTTAAATTTCTATCGGAATAGTTGCTCCCATTGAGTCCTTCCTAGATCCACCATTAGGTATAGGTTTAGTCTGTGGATTCTAATGCATTATAAGCACTATTATTCTTATTAGGTTTTGTTTGTGGAGTTCTTCAACTTCTCACAATGACGTTAAAAAGTGTAATTATTACCCCTGAATTTAACTACTATCATGGTGGAAAAAAGGAAATTCTGTACACACCCACCTATTTTCTCTCTACACCCATCTTTTAATAAAATTAGATTAAAAACACGTGCTTCACACGCGAAAGGTTTATCAAATAGTAAAAGTAATATAAAAATTCCTTGACAAGAGAAGTATTCTTTAATTTTTAGTAAATTTTTAACCAAAAAAAAAACTGAAAAAAATAAGAGTATATTGCTATCAGCTCAAAGAAGGCCTTATTGTACAACTTGTAATTATCATAAAGCAACCACGTAGGTACATATTCTAATTAACAAAAACCACTATGCAACAACTTTTAGGGATTTGTTTTATCTTTATGGTACATTGGAACTCTGTAAAATAATTATAATGATTTATCGAGCTAACAAAAATAGGTTTTTTCAAAAGCTTTCGTATTATTCTATTTTTCACAAATTTTGCGTAACCTTTTCAATTTGTATGACCTTCAAATGTCAAATGGAAACATAAAATATTGTACTAAAGTTCTATTTAGTTTTTACTAAATTGAGTGCGAATTTTCTCAAATTCTTCACTAAACATATTGGCCTAAAAGCAAAGATTAAAAATTATAACTTCAACTTTATTGTCCTTGTAAGATTTTGATACAAATTATACATTTTTTTCATTTCAATAACTACTTATTAAATTAATGAAATAAACAAAAAGTCTTGTATGGGTGTACTTCTTTAGATGAATTATTATATAATCACAAACTATAAATGACTATTTGTATTAGGGTAAATATTTCAAGATTCTTTTTCTTAGTTTTCCTTTATTTTGAATAAAGTAACTATCAAGGAGATATTATTGCCAAATTAAGTTTTTATTAAGACGTATTATACAATATTGATTTTCTAAAGTATTTCATATCTTTAAAGTAAACTATGAATGTTCATTTTTTCAAGATGTTTATTTTCTCTGCTAAAAAAAATGAGTTTTATTTTCAAAAAATATCAAAATATATACTATATATTTAATAAATAAACGTAAAATAAAATATTCAATAATGTAATGTTATAAGACTTATCATCAATATTATTTAACCAAAACTACTATATCAAATCTAATATCTATATATGAAAGACAAAAGTGGTAATTTATGAGAATTTTATATATATATATATATATATTACATATTTGTGTTAATATTTACAATTAAGGATTCATCAAAAATAAAGAACCAATTTATTGTAGATCAAATTGACCTATCAAAAAAAAAAGGATTGACCAATTTAATGTAGATTAAATTTGATATATTCTTTATCATATACCTTTGAATTGGAATTAAACAAGGATTGACCAATATCCTAACATTACAATTATTGACCACTTTTCATCTACACAGTCTTTTCTTTTCTTGGTTAGAATCTTCACTATACAATTACTTGATTTTGTCTATTTAATTCATGTATATGAATTCTTATTTAACTTCTATATTTGGCTTGATTGTTTTGTGTTTGATAGCTTTTTTACTTCAAATTAAGGAAATAAGAAGAGCACTTTAAGCAGATTGAAGGTTATTTTCTACTATATGCTTTTTATTTTGGTATTATACCTTCTCTATACGGTTCTTGATAGAGTAGTGATATTTTGTTACAATGCGATCTAACGAGATGTGCAAGACCAAAGTAGGATCTAAAATTTTGAATCTAATGTGAATTAGTTGGTATTTATTAACGAGTAATACTATATTTTCCAAGTTCATATCTATAGTTCCTAACATGATATTTAAGTGGTCCCACTATGTTTTTAGAGTGGTACCACTACCACATGTATTGGGAACCATATTTGAAATGTAAAAATTGGGAAGCATAGCATTACTCAATCCAACACAATTACTAATGTTAAGTTTTCGATTCTTTTGACTTTTATGTTGCATACATTATTTTCTGGTCGTATTGACATTGACAATACAAATTAAATATTTTTTTTAGATTGCTCTTATTACTATTATTTAATTTTTCGAAGCTCTAAAATCATCTTTTTTGTTTGCCAGATATATATCATAATATTTATAAATAAATAAAAAAAAAACTAATAAAATTTAATAGATAATTGTTAGAAAATCCCTCAAATAACCCTCATAACTTTAAAACTCCAATTGATTCGACCATTTTCTAAAAAGAACAAAAGGAATTTAAGTAAGTGCTTGCCCGGTATAAGTGCACGCACCATAGAAGATCCCATGTCACCAACGCCCCCGCGTTTTTGGTTTCAGTCACTCACACCGTGTGAGTGGCTGTACCATATGATATCCATTTCAAAAATGTTTTTTTAAACTTTAAACATCCATAACTTTGATCTACAACTCTGTTTCTTACAAATTTTATACCGTTGGAACCGTGTCGACGAGAGCTACAAAACTAGTACCATTGTTGATACCTTTTGAGCAAAAGGAAAAAATTCTTATTTTTACATGTCATGCTCCAGACGAACCTAATAGAATTTTCACATAATATTTGTGTATGAGTTATTGAATTTCACGTAATATTCACGTATGCCAAATTGATATGATGTGAGGGGAAAAAAAAACCGAATGTTCACTTTGTTCTTAAGGAGAGTTTTAGTGAATTTTTACAAGAATTTTGCATTTGTTTGGATTGAAAAACTATGTTTTATAATTGATTTGTGAAATTTGATTTTTTTTTTATAAACGAAATATGCATTGTTTAATATGAAAGAGAAAAAAAAGAAGTAAATTTCACTTGGCATATATGAATATTAAGTGAAATTTCACTGAACTTGTACATGAATACTAAGTGAAATTTTACTTAAATTGACACTTGAGGGACTTTTTAACAAAGTAAGTATCAAATTCGACCTTAAACTCTAGAGAGTTACTTCTAGCGACCTTTGGGATAGTTAGTGAATTTTCACTTAACCTACTAAGTGAAATCTCACTGAACGAGTATACAAATGTTAAGTTTAACTTCAAATTTTTCAGGAAGAAAGCATGTACGGGTTCAGTGAATTTTCACTTAATATTTATGTATGCCAAATTTATATGTTTTGAGAAAAAAAAATTATAAAAAATCGAATTGCAATAAAGCCATTGCTACCTCATTAAGGCTTAGTTTTGGGTGCTTCTTATTTTTTAAAGCACAATTTCATGTTAATTCATTTGGTAACTAGTTTATGAGCTTTGCAAAAATTGAACTTAGGGCTTTTTGGGAAGAGCTTTTAATATTTTTCATGTATTCACTGAAATTTCACTTAACATTTTATGTATATCAAGTGAAATTTCACTTATTATTCATGTATGTAAAAACATGAAATTTTTCATGTATTGAGTGAAATTTCACTTAATATTTTATGTATATCAAGTGAAATTTCACTTATTATTTATGTATGTAAAAACATGAAAAAAAAATTTCCTCAAAATATATCAACAATGGTACTGGTTTTGTAGCTCTCGTCGACACGATTCCAACGGTATAAAATTTGCGAAAAATGGAGTTGTAGGTCAAAAGTTATGGATGTTTAAAGTTTAAAAATATTTTTCGAAATTAAAAATGTTACGGTACATTGCTTGCACGGTGCGAGCAGTCTAGGCAGAGGTGAAGCGTGTGGGCGCGATTGGGGCGCGATTGGACGCACTTGGGGCACGCGTGCGTGTGGGGATGACGTGAGTTGGGGTATGTGCATGGGATCCTCTATGGTGCATGTATTTATACCGTGCGAGCACGAGCCGTCAACTTTTTATCCTTTTTGTTAAGTGTACTTATAAATTGGCTTTAAACTTAACAAGTGTTCCATAATTGTCCTTTTTGGTAAATCCCCCAAAATTTAATACTACACTAAAAAAGTTGTATTCAATTAAAGGATAAATGAGAGTACATATTAGTGTTTAATAACATACATTTATAATTATATGACAGTAAATTCTACGACTATTGTATAAATGTGTGTGTGTGTATATATATATATTCAAGTTTTTTTTTTCACTTATTTGTTATATATAATGTCGCAATAAAAAGAAAGTATATATTAATATTTTCGTTTTATTTGGGGAGAGTCATGAAGATCATAAATAAAAGATACATAAACTAATAATTTGATCCACAACTATTTTCTACCACAAAAAAAGAAAAAGAAAAGAAAAGAAATTGCAACCCTTCTGAAATGAATGTGATTATTTTTTTTTCAAGTTTATTCTATATACAATTTAATGAAACAATATGGTTAAAGTCTTATTATTTAGATTAAGTGAAAAAATTTATGAAATGCATGTGCGTTATTATGGGACTCATTGCACACTATAAACTACAGACTACCGAAATGAATCTGATTATTTTTTTTTCAAGTTTATTCTATATACAAATCAATGAAACAATATGGTTAAAGTCTTATTATTTAGATTAAGTGAAAAAAAATTATGAAATGCATGTGCGTTATTGTGGGACTCATTGCACACTATAAACTACAGACTACTGTCAAAGGTGATTTCTTTTTACTGAAATATAAGCTATTTAGTTCTACTAATTTCAAAGTGAATACTATTAAAAAAATTTGTATTACAGGAGGCTCATAGCTTGTCCTTATAGACAATCAAGTCTAGGCATATTTGGCGACATAACATTAAGTGAGTTATTATCTATTTGTTGCAATAATGTGTGCAATTTTTGTAATTGCACATTTTTTAAAAAAAAAAAATGATATGTGATTCTTAATAAATGTAACTTCTTCTAACTTTATTGTCTTACTATTTTGACTATGTTGTATCCAAGTTCAGTAATTAATCACAAAAAAATTGTGATTGGTAAAAGTTGTCCAAGTTAGCTTTTAGCCAATCTCAATTGTTGAGGTTATTTTACTAAATGTTTTGGTGATTCATAATTGTTGATGAACTCCAAAAGTTATTGCCAAACATGGCCTATGTAGGCTTATGCCCGTTAATTTTTTAACTGATTTACCAACGGTTCCAGTTTAGTCCAAAGTGTAGGGGTATTAGTGATATGATTTGAAGTACAAGGGGTAAAGTGAAAAAATGTCTAAGTACATGGGGTATATATATAATTAACCTTATGATTTATTAATAGTTTTCTATTGGAAACACAATGGGTAATAGTTAACCAAACATAGTTCCAATTTTATATGGAACCAAGTAGGAACTGTAACATTTAGCCAAAAAAAAAAGTAAAAATTGTAACATAGGGTCATTGTGCTTTGTAAGAAGTTTTGTATATACATGAGAATTAGAAGGGAATTTTTAAAAGCAAACAACCTAATAAAAGGGAAGAAAAACATAGTTTTATTAGAATAAAGTTAATGAATCACTAGTGATCAATCTTTGCGAAGAGAGAGCTAGTTGTCAAATAGGAAATAGGAGGAGGAGAGTCGTATGGGCCTATTAGGAACAAATTAAGGGACTCCACTATAGTTGTAATGATAATCAATGATCTATCATATGTTGAGTTGTTATAATATATGTTTTGTTTTGTTGTTAGTGTCTAATTACGCACTTTATGCATATGTAATTTGTACATAGTGTGTAACGATTATTTCACAGATATAATGAAATGCTATCTCAAAAATTTAGAGGTGAATAATTGATTTTGAAAATTTTAGATGCTATTCAGAAGTAGATTTAAATTTCTCTCTTTAGTGATATAAATATGAAATAACCAAAAAAGTCGCTTATTTTTGCTCCACAATTAAATTTAAATGTTTAAATTAGTTGAGTCCTAAGACATAAACTACAAGAGTAACCTTTAATTGGATTTAGTAAAGTTGATTATTTGATCATGACTAAATACAGTGCTACACACACACTTTTTGACACAAAGTATCATCTAACCATTGATTAGCACGGGTCCCACCACCGAATACATCTCGGCTCTCGGCCATTGATTTTCGATGGCCGAGATGCGTTCGGTGGTGGAGCCCACACCAATTAATGGCCGGACGACACTTTGGGTCAAAAAGTGTGTCAAATATTTCCCATATAGAGTAATAATGGGCACAAATAGTTAAGGAACAAAGTAGGTATAAATGAAGTAATAAGAGTCATAAGACTCAACTCAGTAAGACTCAAGGGGCATTTTAGGAAACACTAAAATACTGTAAAACACTTTTAAGGCCTTTGGTGCTTTTTGATTATGTGTAGCTTTGTCGTATTCTATGCATGTTTTCTTGGTTATGAACAAACGTGGTCTCTTAGACAATATGCAATTACTTTCAGAACCTTGCGAATCCAACTGCCTTGCTGCTGAGTGCAGTTGCTATGTTACGGCATTTGGATCTTCACGAGAAGGCTGATCGAATCCACAATGCCATTATCAATACAATAGCAGAAGGAAAGTACCGAACAGGTGATCTTGGAGGCACTTCTTCCACAACAGAGTTCACTAAGGCAATCTGCGATCACCTTTGAGACAAATTCACAACAATCCAAGTCGAAAAAAAATAAAAATAAAAATAAAAATAAAAATAAATTTGGTATCTGTATATTTCAAATTTGTTTTTGGGGGTGTTTTATGCCTTGATATTATACCAACTTCCAATTGTTGTATTTTTCACTGTTTGCTTGTATCTTTGTTAGGGGTGGGGGGTGGGTGTTCAATGTTGTAAAAAAATCACATCTGATACATTTTCATTGTAAAATATTTACACATAGTTTAATTTGGTGTTTCTTTCATTAATTATGGTAGAGAATATTAGAGTGAGTTATTAAAATTAGTTTTAGGGTAATTTAGTCTTTTACTTTATATTAGGGTAATACTATATACCTAGATATATTATTATTGTCTCTTCTTTTGTATTGTATTAATTCATTCAGTTTTCATGTTATGTGAAACTCTATGTAACACCCGTACCCGGGAAAAGGCTTAATAAACATGTTAATATGCATTAATTTACATAATTAGTGTATAAAATGGGTTAAAGAGAGGCTTGGACTCGCCCATGGAAAAGTCCCCATTGAGGAGGGACAAGTTTGGAAGCGGGACCCAGTGAAGGGCCTGGATAGAATATAAAATAATTTGCATATAAATAATTAGATGCATTTTATATGACTGTTTAGAATATGTTTAATTGTTTCAATATTCAATTGTTAATAAGTTAGCTTTTGATATAACCTAATAAGGGCATTATTGCAAAAAGATGTATAATTAGTAAGTACGGTAGCAACTTCGCAAATATTTGGGACCACATGTGGGACCCATGCAGGACTTAGACAAACACCATTTAAATAATTTGGTAGTTTATGGAATGTTTGGGGAATTTCATAAAAAGAAGTTAAAAATTATTGGGGGTGTAAATGAAAGGAATGGAAAATGTGTTGACAACACATTGCATGTAATGCATGTGTGTCAAGAGGGTGAGCATACTCTCAAAATTAGACAGAAAGTAGAGAAAGAAGGAGAGGTGTCGAGAGAGGAAGAGGAAGAACACGTTCCCGATGTCATAATCTTGTCGTACCGTTGCTGTTCGTCGTCCAATTCGTGAACCGGAGCCGTATTCGGACTCGTGGAGGTGAAACGGTCGTTTTTATACCAATCTTTTACGTTTTAATCGTTGTAATTTGGTGACCCAATCTAATCGGTGACATACGGTTGTCGAATACATATAGGAAATTACACCGGATTGAGTTTTGAGCTGGATTTTGGAGAAATTCAGCATCTATAGGCTTAATTTTGGGTAGAATCCAAAAGAGGTGAGTTTTCTAACTTATGCTTTGATGTGGGTACATGTTATGTGCTTCAATTGCTAATTTAGAAATAATAATTCTGGATTTAGTAGTTAAATTCATGTTAAAGTTATAATTACATGTTGATTTGGTGAAGAAATATTCATTATTATGTGACTATGTGCTTATATGTTAAGTGGTCAATAAAAAAGGAATAATGGTTCATTATGGTGAAATAAGGGAGGAGAAGAGGAAGAAATCCGCTTTAAGAACAGATGTCCAAGGAAAGTGGTCGCGGGACCAAGGGAAAGGTCTTTGGGTCGGAGTGAACCATTAGCCAGTGAATTTTACGATTACGTATGCTTATGTGCTTAAATTATTGCATTACACATGTTCACGACATCTCAAGCATGTTAGTTAATTCACTAAGCATAATGCTTAAGAAAACCGTTTTCCTATTTCTGTTATGGTACATAACAACCACCGCAGGTTCGGAGCAAGGTACGGAAAGGAGGTGAATCGAGCTTGGAAATAGGGCAAGACTTGGGATTTGTAGTACATATTTAATCTTGTAGTATCATGTAAATTATGGTTTTGGACTTGTGATACTTAAGTTATAATGCTTAAAGTCGTGGGAGTTGGAGTTAAAACTTAGAAGAACTTATGTAACTCATTTTGTCTAAACTATGGATTTTGTATATTAGTTGAATTGGACCACTCTGGCAAGTCCAAGTGTATGTCGCAACCATTTTGGACAAGTGTTATTTATAACTAAGTTGGATGTAAAGCTTTGAACTCTTTTCTGATAAAATTCTATGTTCATGCAAGTTAAGCCAAGATTTAGGTTTTAATGTCTTATTTTGATTCATTTGAGCTTGCCTACGAGTTAGAAGTGGTGGAAAGTACCCCAATGCATATTAGGATCATGTTTAAGAAGGTTTACAAGTTTTCAAAAGTGTTTGAGTGAGTTTTAGTTTCAAAATCTCGTGCGAGTAGGTTGAAAGTTGCTGCTGCAGAAATGGTTCTGCCGAAGGGCTCTCGACCGGTCGAAGGGATCCTCTCGACCGGTCAAAAAACCCACTGTCAACCCTTTAATTCTAAATGTTCCCATGGTTTGTTTTACCTTTTAAAAAGCCAAGAGGGTATCCTTGGGGTCCCATTGACCTATAAAAACTTCACTTTCAATTACAAAAGTTGGTAGGTATTTTTCACGAAATTTTCTAATTGGCACAAGTTATACTAGTGTTATTTGGCTCAAACTTGTTTAATAAAGCTTCAAACTCTTCCTCAAAATGTTTTCATGTATATTCTAGTTCTTGGCAAGAACTTGAGTTAGTTACTTGCTTGAATTCAGTTTGAATGTATTGAAATCCTCCAATGGTTGCCTGATTTGATGAGTTTTCGATACTTTTGTGCACTTTTTAGTGATTCTACTTTGGTTAGGAGGTAGCCCCAAGCGCCTTGTGAGTTTAGGAACTTTTAAGAATGTTAAATGGGGGAAAAATATGGTCCAGAGGGTACTTGGACCTATCGAATTGACCCGCTCGACCGGTCGAATGCCCCTCTGCACAAGACAGTGATTTCGAAGGTATTTTTCGTCGACTTTTACGGAAACAGGTTTAACTCTTTGTAGAAATGCACCATTTTTTTCCATTGGAACCGGGACTCAAAGAGCTATCTTTTGAGGTAAAATTTGTCATATTTTTCTTAATGACTATTTTGCCCTTGGGCTATTTTATCTCAGCATAGTGGTTTTAAATTACTTCAAATCATGTTTTTCCTTAATAAATAATATGGTTCTTTCTTATTAGTGTATTTCGGGTGCATTTACTCTTTTTACACGTGTCCTAATCCGTCGAGGCGGGTTGGCGTGTGACACTCTAGCTCTCTTTTCTCTTTTCCCTTTGTTGTTTTCTTTATTATTTGATATATTCACATGGTATCAGAGCAGGTTCGAATCTCATTCACGTCCTTTGCAGATCCAACTCTGCGGTGAGTTGGCTGGGGGTTGCAGGGGGTAGCGCGCCCCTGCTGGGGTTCGGGTTTGGATTTCTTGTTGATACGAATTCATATTTGGATCTCCCACTGATTTGCGTTCGTTTTTCGATCTGTCACTGATTTTGGTTCGTTTGTTTTGTGTTTTTTGATCTGTCTTTGATTTTGGTTAATTGATTTTGTGCTATTTAATTGCTTCATTTTCGTAATGGCTGTTGAACGCGATGATTCACTTCAAGCGCTTAGTGTTAAACTCGATAGAAAGAATTTTGCATATTGGAATTATGTGATGAAAAATTTTTTGAAGGGGAAGAAGATGTGAGGTTATATCAATGGAGATTTTAGTAAAACCTACGAATGAACAGGCTGATAAATTTGCAGAATTGCTAGATATTTGGGAAACAAACAATTCGAAAATCATTACTTGGATCAACAACTCCGTTGCTCCCTCAATAGGTATGCAATTGGCAAAGTTTGAATATGCAAAGGAGGTGTGAGATCATTTGGCTAAATTGTTTACACAGTCCAATTTTGCGAAAAGGTACCAATTAGAGTGATATTCGTGCCCTTAACCAAAAAAATTTGAGTATTCAGGAGTTCTATTCTATAATAACAGATTTTTGGGATCAGTTGGCTCTCATGGAGTCGCCCGAATTGCTGGCGTTTGTACCATATATCGCTAATAGGGAGGAACAACGTTTGGTTCAGTTTTTGATGGCTCTACGTGATAATTTTGAGGGCCTTCGTGGGTCCATTCCCCATCGTAGCCCACTTCCGTTAGTTGATTTTGTTGTCCATGAGTTAGTAGCAGAGGAAATACATCTCAAGACTTAGTCTGGAAAGGGAATTCTACCCGACTCTACTCCATCTGTTTTAGCAGCCCCTTTTCGACCACCTTCCAACACTCAGAATAAGCCTTACTCGAGAGTTGGTAGTGATGTATGCAGCTACTGTAAGGAGAAGGGTCATTGGAAGGCTCAATGTCCTAGGTTGTGTCGAGTAAACTAGCCCAATAGCAGCAACCAGCCCTCACATGGTCGACCACCACAACAACAGCAACCTCAACCTTCTCATTGGAAATCTGACAACCAATCTCAACAGCGTTCGTATAGGCCTCCACAGCCTAACATTGCAATAGTTCTACCACCATCAGACTCATTTGGACCTGGTTCCCCTTCCCCCTACTCCGTCCATGACCTCCCTTGCTGAGCAATTTTAGAAGTTCCTTGTCACATAGCCACATACTATGGCCACCTCTTCACTAGGTATGTCTTCGGGTATGTACTCAGGTATTTGGGTCTTAGACTCTAGAGCTTCTAATCATATGTCACTTGACTTGTCGTCTTTTGTATCCTTATGTCCTGCTTCCTCTTTGCCTGTTATGACTGCTGATGGTACTCCCATGCCATTAACAGGTGTTGGGTCTATTGTCACATCTCATGTATCTCTCTCTAGTGTTTACCACATTTCCAAACTTACTATGAATCTTGTTTTTGTTGGTCAACTTTGTGATATAGGTTACTTAGTCTTTTTTTCTTCTACTTTTTGTCATGTGCAGGATCCGCAGTCTCAGACGCTGATTGGGAAAAGCTATAGGCAAGGGGGATTATACATCTTGGACAAGCTCAGTGTACCAGTGGTTGCAGGTTCTAGTGTTGACTTGTCATCCTTTCGTTTGAGTTCATCTTCGTCTAGTTTTTATTTATGGCATTCTCGCCTTGGTCATGTTTCAGCCTCTCGTTTAAAATTTTTAGCTTCTACAGAAAAATTAAGAGATTTACAAACTCATGATATTTCTGATTATAGTGGTTGTAAACTGGCAAAATTTTCAGCTTTACCTTTTAATAGAAGTATTTCTAATTCTCTTGCACCATTTGACTTAGTTCATTCTGATGTGTGGGGACCTTCTCCTGTTACTACAAGAGGGGGGTCCCGATATTATGTATCATTTATTGATTATTGCACTCATACTGTTGGGTTTACCTTATGAAACGTCGTTCAGACTTCTTTGATATTTACAATACGTTTCGTGATTTTGTCAAAACTTAACATTCTGTTGTCATAAAATGTTTTAGATATGATTTAGGTGGAAAGTATACCTATCATAAATTTCGTGAGTTGCTAGCTTTAGATAGAACTATTCACCAGTCCTCTTGTACAGACACTCCTAAGCAAAATGGTGTTGCTGAAAGGATATATCGGCATATTGTTGAAATTGCTCGCTCTCTTTTAATATCTGCATATGTCCCTAGTGATTTTTAGGGAGAGGTTGTCCTTACTGTATTCACCACTCCTCTTATACAGACACTCCTGAGCAAAATGGTGTTGCTGAAAGGAAACATCGGCATATTGTTGAAATTGCCCGCTCTCTTTTATTATCTGCTTATGTCCCTAGTGATTCTTGGGGAGAGGCTGTCCTTACTGCTGTCAATATAATTAATAAAACTTCATCCTCTCACTGCTCAGGTTTGTCACCTTTTGAAAAATTGTATGGGCATGCTCCTGATTATTCTTCCTTGAAGGTGTATGGTTGTACTTGTTTTGTCCTTCGACCTTGTGTAAAGCGTACTAAATTGTCACCAAAGTTCGCTATTTATGTTTTTCTAGGTTATGTTGAGGGTTAGAAGGGATATCGTTGTTTTGACCCAGTTACTAAGAAACTATATGTCTCTCGTAATGTTGTATTTCTCGAGCACCTACCCTTCTTTTTTACTCCTGATAATCATCATGAGTTGACTAAAGCTGATCTAATCCATCTTGACCCATTCTCTGATGATACCGATAGTGTGCCCTCTTGAGCCCCATGCACCACTGATATTGTCTCACATCATGGTTCTACTTCTGTTGACATTGGTACCTTGCCGCCTGATGTTACCTCCCTTCCAGAGGCCACCCAAGCACCTGCTAAGGTTGTGGGACCTCCTCGCTATCCTGCTCGCACTCGTAAGTCCACTCAATCACCTAATTTTGTTTGTTGTTGTTATTCGGATTCTTTTGCTTCCTTTTTAGCTTCAGTTCATTATCTCTCTGAGCCTCTGCCCTATAAAGAGGCAGCTCTTGATCCTCTTTGGCAGCAGGCTATGGCAGAGGAACTCTCTGTATTGCATAAGACAGACACTTGGAGTTTGGTTTCCTTACCTTTCTGGTAAGAGTGCTATTGGTTCTTGTTGGGTTTATAAAATCAAAACCAAGTCAGATGGGTCTGTTGAGCGGTATAAAGCAAGATTAGTTGCCAAGGGTTTTTCCCATTAGTATGGTATGGATTACGAGGAGACTTTTGCTACCAACCAAACCAAACCAAACCAAGCCTTGTGTCCCAATCAATTGGGGTCGGCTGTATGAATCCTTTTTCTCCATTCTGCAAGATCAAGAGCTATATGCTCATTTAAATTATGTATATTCATATCTTGTTGCACTATATATTCCCAAGTCAGTCTAGATCTGCCTCTCCCTCTAACCATTCTAGGCACTACGATCTTATCACTCTTTCACACATGTGCATCTACAGGTCTTCGTTGCACATGGCCGAACCATCTAAGTCTATTCTCCCTCAACTTATCCTCAATATGTGTCACTCCTACAGTCTCTCGGATGTACTCATTTCTAATTCTATTTTTCCTAGTCTTACCACACATTCATATTAGTTTCCTCATCTCCGCTACACTCACTTTGCTAATGTGTTGTTTCTTAGTTGCCCAACACTCTGTCCCATAGAGCATAGTGATATTGTCAAAATCAAGTTCTTATTTAACCCTATTTAAAAATGTAGCATTTGGAAGTAGGGTGTCGAGTTCACAGGGATTGATACAAGAACAACGTTTGGGAGGTTTAGTAACTAATTATAATGCTCAAAAGAAATAAATAAGAAAAGATGATGAAAGAGAATAAAAATGACATTGCGTCTTGCGGCTTTTTTGTTTGGTTTTTGGAGGATAAAAGGATAAATAAATACTAATCTAAAAAGCAATAGGTTGGGATCATTCCCCTCATCTTGGGTCACACCAAGATGAAATGGACTAAAGTTTCAAGCACACTCTAAGGTAACATCTCATTGTGGCATATTATCAAACACTTGGAATGCACCTATGTGTTAGATGAAATGAGCTTTAAGATTTCCATAGAAATGGATTTGAAGCTAACGTTTGATTATCAAGGATGCATGACATACAAGATGAAGCCTCTATGACTTCTAATCCGAATGATTTGTCCCCCCTACACTAACTAATCTACTTGGTGGACAAACCACCTATGAAGCCTTCAAAAGGTAGTATTTAAAACCCAAGAGTTTAAACAATCAAAGATGATTGACATCTATGATGAAGACTCCAAGTTTTAAATCCCACACACAACATTTATCAAACACATGGAGTGCAAAACACAAGGTTACATAATATTCCATATGAAATACATAGGGTATGATTCAAAGTCTAAGTTTTAACAATCATAGTTGCAATACAAATAAGATAAATCCCTTAGTTTCAAATCCTACACAAATGAACCCTAGAAATGCTACAACATTAAATCCAAGAGTTCATGATCCACAACCTAAGCAAACCTAACTAATCAATGGAAAACATAGCAATATCATCAAAGGAAAAGAGATAGAAAATATACCTAGCCATTAACATTTCAATCCAAGCTTCAAGTTTATACAAATGGAGAAGAAATAGAAGGGAACCCAAGTGGGTTCCCAAAAATGAGAGAAGAATGAGAAGAAGAAGAATGTTGGGAGAAAACAATGCAAGATAATATATATCCACAAAAAACCCTATCTCTTGCTATTTATACAAAAAACACAAAAATGGCAAACTTGTAAATAAAAAGGGGAAAAACTGCAGTCGCGGATCGATCCCTTCATAACTGGCGGATCGATCCGCCTTTCATCTGGGCTGTTGGAATCTGCTCGGGAAGTCGCGGATCGATCCGTTCACAACTGGCGGATCGATCCATTTACGGATCCTTATCGCAGAATGTCCCTCCAAAATCGCGGATCGATCCGCTCAAAGGGCCGGATCGATCCGCTCTGTTTTATTCTGATGGTGACATCTTTTAAAACACGCGGATCGATCCGCTCAGAAGGCCGGATCGATCCGCCTTTTCTGGGATGGATTTCCTCCTCTTCTTACAAGATAAGAACCAACAGGGTTAGTTCCCACTTTGAACAAGTCGCCAAAACCTACAAGAAAGAGATTTTATTAATAACAAGTGTACAACAACAAGAACAACAAAAGTACAATTTATCCATTAAATCTCCCAATATAAGTGATAATTTGTGTCCAATAAGGGTAAAATCATGAAGTTAAGAATGCAATATTGGACACGAATCACATAGCTGGCCTAATAGCTGTCCTATAAAATTTTCTTTTCAATTTTGCTGGTATTCTCCGATCACATAATACTCCAGAAGCACTCCTCCATTTAAGTCAGCCCACTTTAATTCTATGGGTCACGTCATCACCAATCTCTCCGTCTCTACTGATCATTGAACCTAGATAGCGAATGTGTTCCCTCTTTGGGATCTCCTGATCTTCGATCTTCACTGCTTCATTGTCTCTACTTCCACTGTTGCTAAAAGTACATTCCATGTATTCTGTTTTCGTCCTACTTATCTTTAGCCCCTTAGTCTCCAGTTCTTCTCTCCAAGCTTCTAGTTTAGTGTTGAGTCCCCTTTTAGTCTCATCAACCAAGACAATATCATCTGCGAACAACATACACCATGGGACCTCATCTTGAATGTGTCTAGTCAATTCATCTATAATTAGGGCGAACAAATAAGGGCTTAAGGTCGACCCCTGGTGCAGACCTACGGTAATTGGGAATTCACTTGTTTCTCCGGCTGGTGATCTAATTATAGTAACCACTTCATCATACATATCATTCACCACGTCAATATAACCCTTGGTCACTCCTTTCTTCTCTAGCACCAACCAAATTGAATCTCTAGGCACTCTATCATAAGCTTTTTCTAAATCAATAAAAACCATATGTAGATCTTTTTTCTTATCTCTATACTTTTCCATTAGTCTTCTAAGTATATAAATTGCTTCCATAGTTGATCTCCCAGGCATAAATTCAAACTGATTTTCTGACACTGATGTTGCGCCTCTTAAGCGATGCTCCATCACTCTCTCCCATAGCTTCATAGTATGGCTCATCAACTTAATACCTCTATAGTTGTTGTATTGTTGTACATCTCCTTTATTCTTATATATAGGCACTAGGATGCTCTTCCTCCACTCATCAGGCATTTTTCTAGTCATTAAAATCCTATTAAAAACTTTTGTAAGCTAAGATGCCCTCACATCTCCCAAGCATTTCCAAACCTCAATGGGGATCCCATCTGGTCCTAAGGTCTTGTTGGGTTTCATTTTCTTCAAAGCAAATTCCACCTCAAACTTCCTTATTCTCCGATAGAATATGTATTCTCTAGTTTCATCGTAACTTCTAGTTTCTTCTTCCATTGTGTTATCCATATGTTTTTGTCACACCACAACCCGCCTCGTGCGGATTAAGACACGTGTAAAAATGCTACAAGAGTCCAAGTATATTAATTTGCAAAGAAATATTCAAATTACTAAGAATCGCATGTGTTTAGCAACATTAAACAACTCTATTGTTACAAAACAGCCCCCAAGGGTAAAATGGTAATTAATAAGGTATAGCAAATTTTATACCAAAAGATAGGTCTTTGAGTCCCGGTTCCAACGCAAAAAACGGCGCGCGAATCCGAGTTTTCTAGAGTGAGTTATGCCCGTTTCCGTAAAAGCCATCGGTGCTAAAACTGCACCAGCGGATCGATCCGCCCAAAACCGGATCGATCCGGTTTTGACAAAATGACCACTCTGGCTCCTCCAGATGCTCCAGATCGATCCGTTCAAGGCCCGGATCGATCCGGTTTCTGCAGAAGTCATATTTTAGCAGAAAACCCCTGTTCTAACAGTCCAAACATACCCAAAACCAACCCAAACCTCATAGAACCTTAACCAACCATTTTAAAATCATTTGAAACACATTGAAACATTTCCAACACCAATTTAAGTTCTTCCAAACACTCAAAACATAAATATTACTTTATTTGGATCAAGCTAAGCCATAGACACATCCTTTGAATCAAATCAAGTGTGTTTGAAGTTCAACTCTTGACAAAAGTTAAGATTTCATGAAACCTTCTTGGAAATGAACCCAAGTTATAACCAACAACATAAACCATAACCAACAACATAAACCATTAAAGAAGCATTTCAAACCATCTCCAAGCAACCATTTACATAAACCTTCCAACAAGAGGATCAAACCTCACAAAAACATTTATTTACAAAGGAAACTTGACCAAAATCTACCACCCATGCATTCGGACTTGTCGGAATGATCCAAACATACAACCTACAACTTTCACATAGAAATTACATAAGTTCCTTCAAATCTGCATTAAACACATGAGTCGTAGGATTCCAAAACTAACTCCATGGATACAACCACGAGTCAAGTCTTTAATCCACAAGTCAAGGATACTAACCCACAAGTTACATTATAATACAAGTTATGAACATATTTACAAGACCCAAATCTCTCCAAATATACACCACTTGTGGTTTACAAGTACAACCCATATAGCAAAACTCATAAACAACATCAACTTGGACTTGACATATTACACCCTCCCAAAACTCAAGTTAGAGTTACATTTTGAAACTAAAACCATCTAAGCATATGGACATAATGTTTGGTTGGAAAATTTATAAGTGTGTGCGAGCGTGCCAGGCAAGCAAATTGCCAATGTGTAAATGTGATAATCCAAACTGCGCCTCACCAGGGAGATTGTGGTGACGTTCGATGCCTTAACAAGGACTTCAAACGTGTGAGATGAAATACCAATTGAAATGCCTTCGAGGCTATTCGAAGGTATAGGTATAAACTGTTCGAAATGTAACCGAAGTGAATAATTCGAAAACATTGACAAGGCAGTGAGCCTATCTGCTTCGAACAAGACTAAACTAATGAAATACTAACTACAGATTGAGTATTAAATGAAAAGAATATAAAGGTAAAGAAAGTCTACACATAATCTATATTAACTAAACAACTACTCCTAAATACATTGGAATCGACTAAAATGTAAAAGGAAGATAAGTAAACTAAATGCTACATTGTGCATTGATTTGTTTGTTTGGTCAAGGACCTTTACAAAGGAGCACATAACAACATATTTATAGAAGAAACTTACAACTACCCATTTGAATTTGAATATTTCCCTCCTATTACATTTAACTACCAATTCAAATTCAATACACATGTGTTTCTTCCCAAAGAAGCTCCCTCCAAATGACTTCCACTCTTGCCACCATTTGTGACACCCGCTCCCGCGGATTATTTTAATAATATTTAGCATGCATTATTAATCATTTAATGATAATTTGAGTATATGTGAGATGTGGGTCTTGACCCACTAAGTTGTTTATGGGTGTCCAGTGGGAACCCAGATGTGGCCAATGTGGCAGTTCCAAATTGGGACATGTGTTGGTGGGTCCCAATTGAGATGGGACAGTAATATGTTGAATACCCTATGTGCCTAAATGTTTATTAAGGCTTAAATAATTTATTATTTTATTGCTAATAATATCATGTTGTTAGTTGGTGACCACTTTTGTTGTTAGTTAGGGATACCTTTGTGAGAGCGAATTGAATACGTTATCTAATTACTAGGCTAATTAGTAACTTCATAATATTATATGGGGCCACTTATGGGATCCATGTCAGACATAGACAAATACTAATTTAGAAATTTGGTAGTTAATAAAGTTATTTGGGGGTGTCATAATAGATATTAGAAAGCTTAGGGGTAGTAAACGAAATTATGACTAAGTTATATACCAATCCATTAGAAGATTGTAGAAGACATTATGTCTTCTTCTTCTTGAGCAGACTGTACGGCCAAAAAAAAAAAAAAGAAAGGAAAAAGTGGGTTTCGTCACCTTTGACGCCGATTGACCGACCAAACAACGTTCAATCTCAAAACAAAACACAGATTTGAACTCTTGGAGGTGAGACTAGCATTTTGGTACCAATTTTATTAAATTATGTGACAGTTTTTCTGTGACCCATTTTGGGGTGATAGCTTATAATTTATTATATATATGTAGGATTTATTCCTGAAGCATAATAGGGCTTTAATCTCAAGATTATGAGCGATTTTCAAGAGGTGAGTGACATTAATTATGATATATGGATGATTTCATGTTTGGATTCATTTGTGATGTAAAAGTATGTTAAATTAGCTTAATAAAGCTTATTAGTTTATTAATGGGCAAAATTCATGTGGTTAAATTAGGCCTAATTTGATTGTGAAAGCACGGTGTAATGAATTATGTGAGTATGTTGAGTTGCTTATTTGGGTCAAAGGAATTGCTAGTTCTATACCACCATGAGGTAATCGATGTGGTGACGACCACGGCCGCCAGAGGCCTATGGGACCGTACGTGAGGCGTGGGTCATAACTAGGTCACGTGGGCTTAGGGAGTGGAACCGCGGACTAGTTGGTAGTGGTGGAAGTGAACTAGTAATTGCCGGAGACTATAGTTGGTTGTAATGAAATGAAATTGAGCATGTTTATTATTCATATGCATAATTAGTGTTATTCACAAGCATATAACTTATATATTGTAGTGGTTATTGAATAACCATAGTAGGTGTTCAAGGTGGAGCTCAAAAGGAAAGAAATGGAATTGGTGAGTATTCGTGGGCGTGGGATTATAATTGAATTCCTATTTATTAGATTTATGTTCAATAAATAAAATTAGTGAAATATTGTAATCAATTATTTATTTAAATTTGTGTAGAAAATGATAGCGGCTTAAATTCTTGTAATATAGGGGACGCGTTGTGTTGATTGGTTATGGGACGATGTTGTATTTCTGTAACTTCTAATTAGGCAAGGGGGTATCTTTGGGGACCCTTTAACCTACAAAAATGTTACTTTTAAAAACATATTTTGGTAAGATGTGTTTGGGTGTATGTGTTCAAACCTTTGAAAAAAAAAAAAATAGTGTGTTGAGTTCTTTGATCAAAACTTTTATTCTTTTGATTTCCGCAACTTTAAATAATTTGAGAAGAGCCTTGGTGGTGTGCCACGTATCCTAGATTTACATGTGTGAATCCGGGGCGTGATATTTAGTGGTATCAGAGCAATAGGCTAGAAACTTGGGTACGAGAGACGACGACTTGAGAGTGATGTGCACGTCATGTTATGGAGTTGCATATGTAAAAAAAAAAAAACCTATATTCATGAGATAAAATTGACATGGTATATAATTGTATGTCAAATGATTATATGATGTGTGTTGCATGATATTTGCATGAGCATCATGTTGCATGTTACCATCTACATTATAAAATGTAAAGGAGTGATGAGACATGGGTTTGAGCTATGATAAGATGTCGGATCTGATGATAAGAATGGGTTCAGTAAGGCATGTTGATTATGTTTATAGCAGATTGGAAAAAATGGGTGTAAAAAAAAAATTAGGAAGTGTAAACTGTGTACTCTGGGTTAATGATGTTCTATGAGAGTATGGCTTGAGGTAAAGTTTGGGTAATAGGAAAAAAAAAATGGATTCTCTATGGATTATTAGATGATAAAATATGGTGGGTATTTTAACTTTGGTTATGGGATATTATTGAAGCTTCTAGATTCTGATATTGACTTGGGTTTTACGATAGAGATAATTATTTATTATTTATTGGAATTGGTATAAGTGTTTCGTTCTACGGATTGAGTTGTGTTATGAATACTTGACGTTTAAGAACTGGTTATGGGGAAAATGTGATGATAAGCTACATAGCAAGTCTTTTGGGTATGGATAATTTTCCATGTATTGAATATGTGATCGGGTATTCTTATATATGGATATTCGTTATTATACTTCCGACAATGATTCGGGTTTTGAGATTTCTTTATTACGAAGGATTTCCTTATTATTTGTTGACTTTTCGATATGAGAATTGTGGTATTGGATATTGCGGTTTTCTCATGATATTTATATTGTGGGCATTATGGGTATTTATGCTGTCACTGCTATTTATGGTGGATTTTCTTATTATTTTCCTAATTCTCTGATGAGGGGTATGATTATAATGGTCTGGCTTTCTATAGGGTTAGTCATGTGAGTAAGATTTGGGGCATCCGTTATGTGGCTGCTATTTATTGGGTTTATTTATTTGGAGATACGTACTCTTATTTTGTTTGGGGTATATTTACCGAATTCATGGTATTTCTTGAGAATTGGGGTGTATGTGGGGTTTGCTGGAATAATTGGACATGACGGGGTTATACAGTTGGTTTTATTATATGAATTTGTTGAGGAATCTCTCAACCATATAATTATCTTCTATTGGGTTTGAGGAATCTCTCAACCCTAATATGGTGTTGTATTGACTGGTTATTTATTGGGTTTGAGGAATCTCTCAACCCTATTATGGTCTTGCATTGACTGTTTATATTACTGGGTTTGGGGAATCTCTCAACCCTGTTATGGTGTTGTATTGATTGGCTATTCTTATTGGATTTGAGGAATCTCTCGACCCTATTACGGTATATTGATGTTTGTCAGTGGTTTGGGTAAAGTTGGGATCAATTGGGGAAAATTGAATGGTTGTATATTTGATATGTCAAAGTAGGCTGCAACGGATGAATAGAAATTCTGTTATAACTGATTATGATGAGAAAAAAACTGGAGAATGCGTGAATGGGTAAAAAGGAATTAAATTAACCTTAAGAGTTAGGGCAATGATCCGCTTTTACAAGTGAAGGGTTGCTTGGATAATTATAAGGGGGTGCATAATTTAAAAGGGTTTTGAGATTTAAATTTGGAAATAAAGGATCGAAGGGATGATTTTTAGGAAAGGGATGGAAAAGTTATGTTTGGAACCAAATGTGGTTACAATGGATTACCTGGATGATAATTGGGGATTTACTCTTGAGGTTTAGAATGGTTGGATTTAAGTTGTAGAATTGTGGTGAAATGGAGGATTCACACGAGTAAAATGTGGCATTATAAGGCTGTAGAATTTTAAAGTTATTTAAAAAAAAAAAGCATTTTCTTTTATAAATGTGAAAAGTGATTTTGGGGGTGGAGATGAGTACAACCGAATGGTTATCTTGAATTTATCGATTCCAATTATGTTGAAGGATTTTTAAGAAATTTCGAAATTCATTTTCAAGTGATTTTAAATTAAAAAAAAAAAAACCGGGGGTTTTAAAATATTTTTCCATTCAAGAGGAAAGTTGCAATAAATGTTGAGGATATATTAAATGAGTTTGGGAGTTGTGTTATCATTGATAGGACATGCTTAACATTTCCGACACATCGATTTCTGCTTGAATAATTGGGTTTCTATGGGCAAAACATGGACAGAGTTATTATGTGGTTGGTAGAGTTTTGGAATTTCAAGTGTTAAAATGTTCAAAACTTGGTCTATGAAGCTCGAAATGCATATCATTTTCGTCGTTGAAGTTCACATTCAAAATATTTAATTTAGTGTGTGGTTTGGAAAAAAAATAAAATAAAATAAAATTTTATTTTCAAATGACTATTCTACCCTCTGGGTACTAAATGCAAAAGTTTTAAAAGATTTTAAACAAAAGTTTAAACTAGCCGTGATTGGTTGAGGCATGACGATGTGGTAATGTTTGGATGACTGAATGAACTAACGGCGTATACGGATGAGTTTCAGAATTCGGAGAGTTTCAGATGAATTGGGTAGATTCGAAAATTTCATAAATGAGAGGTATTTCATGGGATTTGACTTTCGAAAGTTTTGTATGGATTGTAATTTTGAGGTTAATGGTATTATGATTAGTTGAATTTGTGATAATTAGGTTGTGAAAGACATCTTGGACTTCCAAGTAAAACAAATGAAAAGACTCATTGGAAATAGGGTTTCATTGTTGGAAATATCATAAGAATGATAAAGAATAGCGATTGGTGAAATGGAATTTATTTGTTTACTGCTCTGAGGGAGTACTTGGATAAGTGTGGTATAACTTATGCCGGAAATGCAAGAAAGTGGGACTGGATAATAAGTGGGCTATTACTGTAAAGTTGTAAATGGAGGTTGATTTAAGGAAGACTGGGAAAGTTGGGTCTCTAAAATCTTAATGATAAGAAATTCTTATTTTGTTTGGGGGAAAAAGAGATTGGTAGTGAGTCATTGGAAATAAGTTGGAAGCCTGAAAATCTTTTGTGAAGTTCTTCAATATATGACAGGGATTGTACGGTTACGAAACAACTGCGTTTATAGTGTTTGATTTTGGGATTTACATCAAACTTAATACTTCTAAAGTGAAAGTTGGGGAAATGTTGATCATTTGGGTATGGTAAATGGAAATATTGTGATGTTGTCAGAGTTGTCTTGGGCATTGTCTCAAACTAGAATTGATTTTGATGTGGGAATCGGAAATGCACACGGACATGAAAGATTCAAGGTTTAGAAAAGTTAAGAAATAGATGATGTTTCGAAAGACGTAAAGTGGATTCATAATGGCAACTATGATTAGTTGATACTTGTAATGAAAATGATAATTTTCAGAATCATCTCGAGAAAACTTATGGGGATTGTTGAAAAATGGGATTATGTTGTATACCAGAATATGTGTGGGTACACTAAGGAGTGCATGTAAATTATGGCATGGAGAGTTAAAAAAAAATTTGGGTAGTTAAAACTAAGGATAGGATTTGATATAACCAAGAAGAGATTGGGGGATAGCAAAGTGATAATTTGTTAAGGGTAAGAAATTGGTAGGGATTCATGAGATGGCATATGTGATTGATTTTGTTTCACTAATTATATAGCCGTTGTGAGTAAATGAAAAATGAATGTTATGAGCTGAAAGAAAGGTAGGAATTGTGACTGAATGGGTAAACTGAAATTTTAAAGGACAAGTATATGTGCTGGATTTCAAGTGTGATTAGAAAATGCATGTAATGCTGATAGAATTGGTGATTAATGTCAATTAATGGTTAAGTGTCTGAATTACGCCTTACAAGGTATTTGAGGGTATTAAAGACCATCGATATAGTCAAGACAAGAGTGAAATGGGTGGTGCTGAGACCGTGAATTTTCGATATGAATTGAGATAATGAGTTGATCAATGTAATGATTCTATGATACGGGCTATGATAACAGAATTGTGTATTAACACATGAAGAGAGTTTGGTATATGAGATCTGATCGATGTGTATTGAGCATCCAAAGGGAATTTATAATCAGAAATATCTAGAATTGCATACTACGGCTATTTTATTGATTGAGCTTAATGTTATGATCATTCGATCGAGAAGACTATATGCGATTTGTGATCTGCTGACTTGTGCAATTATGCAAGTTTGAGGACAAACTTCTTTTTAAGGAGGGGAGAGATGTGACACCCGCTCCCGCTGATTATTTTAATAATATTTAGCATGCATTATTAATCATTTAATGATAATTTGAGTATATGTGAGATGTGGGCCTTGACCCACTAAGTTGTTTATGGGTGTCCAGTGGGAACCCAGATGTGGCCAATGTGGCAATTCCAAGTTGGGACATGTGTTGGTGGGTCCCAATTGAGATGGGACAGTAATATGTTGAATACCCTATGTGCCTAAATGTTTATTAAGGCTTAAATGATTTATTATTTTATTGCTAATAATATCATGTTGTTAGTTGGTGACCACTTTTGTTGTTAGTTAGGGATACCTTTGTGAGAGCGAATTGAATACGTTATCTAATTAGTAGGCTAATTAGTAACTTCATAATATTATATGGGACCACTTATGGGATCCATGCCAGACATAGACAAATACTAATTTAGAAATTTGGTAGTTAATAAAGTTATTTGGGGGTGTCATAATAGATATTAGAAAGCTTAGGAGTAGTAAACGAAATTATGACTAAGTTATATACCAATCCATTAGAAGATTGTAGAAGACATTATGTCTTCTTCTTCTTGAGCAGACTGTACGGCCGGAAAAAAAAAAAAAAAAAAAAAAAGGAAAAAGTGGGTTTCGTCACCTTTGACGCCGATTGACCGACCAAACGACGTTCAATCTCAAAACAAAACACAGATTTGAACTCTTGGAGGTGAGACTAGCATTTTGGTACCAATTTTATTGAATTTTGTGACAGTTTTTCTGTGACCCATTTTGGGGTGATAGCTTATAATTTATTATATATATGTAGGATTTATTTCTGAAGCATAATAGGGCTTTAATCTCAAAATTAGGAGCGATTTCCAAGAGGTGAGTGACATTAATTATGATATATGGATGATTTCATGTTTGGGTTCATTTGTGATGTAAAAGTACGTTAAATTAGCTTAATAAAGCTTATTAGTTTATTAATGGGCAAAATTCATGTGGTTAAATTAGGCCCAATTTGATTGTGAAAGCACGGTGTAATGAATTATGTGAGTATGTTGAGTTGCTTATTTGGGTCAAAGGAATTGCTAGTTCTATACCACCATGAGGTAATCGATGTGGTGACGACCACGGCCGCCAGAGGCCTATGGGACCGCACGTGAGGCGTGGGTCATAACTAGGTCACGTGGGCTTAGGGAGTGGAGCCGCGGACTAGTTGGTAGTGGTGGAAGTGAACTAGTAATTGCCGGAGACTATAGTTGGTTGTAATGAAATGAAATTGAGCATGTTTATTATTCATATGCATAATTAGTGTTATTCACAAGCATATAGCTTATATATTGTAGTGGTTATTGAATAACCATAGTAGGTGTTCAAGGTGGAGCTCAAAAGGAAAGAAATGGAATTGGTGAGTATTCGTGAGCGTGGGATTATAATTGAATTCCTATTTATTAGATTTATGTTCAATAAATAAAATTAGTGAAATATTGTAATCAATTATTTATTGAAATTTGTGTAGAAAATGATAGCGACTTAAATTCTTGTAATATAGGGGACGCGTTGTGTTGATTGGTTATGGGACGATGTTGTATTTCTGTAACTTCTAATTAGGCAAGGGGGTATCTTTGGGGACCCTTTGACCTACAAAAATGTTACTTTTTAAAACAGATTTTGGTAAGATGTGTTTGGGTGTATGTGTTCAAACCTTTGAAAAAAAATAAAATAGTGTGTTGAGTTCTTTGATCAAAACTTTTATTCTTTTGATTTCCGCAACTTTAAATAATTTGAGAAGAGCCTTGGTGGCGTGCCACGTATCCTAGATTTACATGTGTGAATCCGGGGCGTGACACCATTGATCTTCAAGTAACCACTTTTGATGAACTCCTACGATGACAAGTGTCCTGCAAGTAAAACTACTATATGGCTTCCATGACAAGCCAAATAGTTTGCAATAATAATAATATTATTATTTTTTTTTTTTTTGATTACTTACCTTGATCCGGACTGGACACACACACCCCCCAACGCACACACACAACCCAGCCCAAACCCAACCCCAAGCCCCACATTGGCCCACTGCAAAGCCCCGCAGGGCCACTCGTTCCGACTGAAGAACACACGGGGGGCAAGCAAGGAATCCCACGGGGGATTCGAACCCCCAACTTCCCACTGGGAAGAAGGGGGCCGGTGCCATCTGAGCTACACAGCTCTTGGCAATATTATTATTATTATATAGTAATATAGTAACATATTAAAATGGCATAACTATACCAATATAGTAATATAGTAAAATGATATTTTATGGTATAAACACATAACCACACATATTTACAACTCCCAAGCCCAAACCCGACGTGCCGGTCATTTCCTTTCCTCCTCTCGTGCCGTACCTGCGGTGGTTATTCAATAACCACAATAGAAATTATATTTGTTTAAGCTTTCGCTTAGTGAGTAAAATTAATCACATGTATGAGTGTAATGTCATATTCAATGCACAAATCAACAATTAACATATCATTTAGTCTCCAAAGACCAAATATCAATTCACCGTGACGTCGCTCTTGCCTTTTTGCCCTTATGTGCATATAGCACCTCTAATTCACACAATTTCACACACCCTTCTACAGCTGGGTCGCCACTCACACACCTTTACACAGTTAGTGTGGTGAGTACCCTTACACCGTTGGGTTTTTCCACGTCTCCTTATTATGGAGTAAATCCACGGTGAATCAACATAAGGCTTTCTTCAACCCACATAACACATAATCACATAATCCTCAACATGGCACTTCACAAATCATTTAACACATATTAACCTTCCAATTTAAAGTAAACCAACCAAACCCACATATATCAACAAGTTCATATATACCCAATTCTCATGTCCATGCTCTAATTTACAAGAATTCAACATATCAACATATAAATTAACACATTTAACATGATTTACATCCAACCCATGGATTAGAGTCACTCACCTCTTATAGATTTTACCCCAACAAGCAAATTCTTTAACGATTCTCGCCAAAATCCTACTCCGGAGTAATTCCTACAAGTTTTTGGCAACCGCTTGTCACCGATTAGAATGAGCTACCAAAATCTGACGATTAAAATGTAAATAAAAGACATAGAAACGATCGTCTCACCTCCACGAGTCCGAAAATGGCTTCGATTCGTGAATCCGACAAACAACGGCGAGATTTTGACGTCGGTGACGGTTTCTCCGTTTCTCTCTCCGAGCTCTCTTATTCTTTTCTTTAATCTCTACAGATTTTGAGAGTCTTAACTCTCCTAGTGACACACACACATCACATGCAAGTGATGTGTCACTAGTTTTTTTTTTCTATTTTCGTTTACACCCCCGAATTTCTTAAGTTCCTTATTATGAAATCCCCCAAACATTCCATTAACTACTCAATTATCTAATGAGTGTTTGTCTAAGTTCCGTATGGGTCCCAACGTGGGTCTCATATATTTTGTGAAATTGCTATCGCACCTACTAATTTTAAATCTTTTTCATTTATACCCTCATTTGGGTGTCAAATGCGAACACATAAATCATCATATAATATGAACGCATTTAAGCAAATATTCATGTAATCACATAAATACATTTAACATATAAAATGCAAATTTCATTTTATCCGGGCCCTTCACTGGGTCCTACTCCAATACATGTCCCACCTCACTGGGGACTTTTCCATATGGTGTCCTTCTCTGAAAACTTTTTCCACGGGCGAGTCCAAGCCTCCCCTTAATCCATTTTATACACTAATTATATTAATTAATGCATATTATGAGATAATTAAACCTTTTCCCTGGGTACGGGTGTTACAGTTTTTCATTCAGCAACTTCTCAAAATAGCTCTTCCACCTTTCCTTAATCTCTTCGTCGTTCACTAATACCCTAGAGTCATCGCTTTTTATACACTGAACCTGATTAATGTCTCTTGTTTTCCTTTCTCTCGACTTAGCAAGCTTATAAATACATTTTTCTCCCTCTCTAGTGTCTAGTTTGGTGTAGAAGGCGTCATAGGCTTCCATTTTAGCAACTCTAACTGTCCTTTTAACCTCCTTATTTGCACATTTATAGCTTTTGAAGTGTTCCTCACTTCTATCATTTTGCCACTTCTTAAAGCAATCATTTTTGGTTTTTACTGCAGCTTGTACCTCATCATTCCACCACCAAGTATCTTTAGAAGCTAACCCTCTTCCCTTTGACTCTCCGAGGACCTCCTTCGATATTCTCGTGATGCACCCTGCCATTCTATCCCACATAGTATTGCTTCCATCTTCCAAATTTCAAGGTGCTTCTGTATACATTCTCTCTTGGAATATTGCTAGTTTCTTGCCTTTAAGGTTCCACCACCTAGTTCGCGGGTTTATAGGGTCTTTTCTAGTACGACATTGTCCTTTTATATGGATATCTAAAATAGTAAGTCTATGTTGAGATGTTAAACTCTCTCCTGGGATGACCTTACAGTCTTTACATGCTAAGCGGTCTGCCTTTCTGACAAGGAACAAATCGATCTGGCTTCTATTAGATCCACTCTTAAAGGTTATCAAGTGTTCTTCCCTCTTTTTGAAAAAGGTGTTTGCTACTACAAGATCATATGCTACTGCGAAATCTAAAATACTCACCCCTGCTTCATTCTGATCTCCAAAACCATACCCCTCATGCACCCTCTCATATCCAGTTCTATCTTTGCCTACATGGCCATTAAAATCTCCACCTACAATTATCTTCTCTCCTCCCGGTATTTATTGCATTAAAGCGTCCAACTCATCCCAGAATTGTCTTTTAGTGTGATCATCCAATCCTACTTGGGGCGCGTATGCACTAATCACATTAATTATATCCATTCCAACTACCAGTTTGATAAGCAATATTCTGTCTCCTTTCCTTGTGACTGTCACAACTTTATCCTTGAGGTTCTTGTCAACCACGATTCCGACACTATTTCTATGCCTATCTTTCCCTGTATAGAATATCTTATACCCAGTCTTTTCTACCTCCTTAGCTTTCTCTCCAACCCACTTTGTTTCTTGTAAACATACTACATTAACCTTCCTTCTAATCATAGTGTCTACTAGTTCCATAGCTTTACCTGTTAAGGTTCCTATATTCTAAGTTGCTAACCTAAGCCTATAGTTCTGGACTAGCTTCTTTACCGGCGGTGACCCAGATGAGCGCGGGAACCCTTGCTTATTTAACACCGCACCCGCGCATCGATGCGGCGCCCCTTGCACATTTTTCGAAACACCCGAAGGCAGGCGCAACGCGTCGCTTAAAGGGAACGCCCTAGCATTTACACGAGTATTCATATTTGGATTCATATCATAAGGATTTGACGGTTTTTTTACGTGCTGGCTGTCGAGCTACCTAACGCACTAACCCTCCTCTTTTATCCGGGCCTGGGACCGGCAGTGTTGAAACAACCCAGGCAGAGTTACGAGGAGACTTTTGCTCCTGTTGCTAAAATGACTATTGTTCGTACTCTTATTGCAGTTGCTTCTGCTCGTCAATGTCATATAACTCAGATGGATATTAAAAATACTTTCTTAAATGGAGACCTCCAAGAGGTGGTTTATATGGTTCCTCCTCCGGGTGTTCCTCATGGTTCTGGTGAAATTTGCAGGCTTAAGAAAGCCTTATATGGTCTTAAACAAGCCCCTCAAGCTTGGTTTGAGAAGTTTTCCATTGTGATTACCTCATTTGGGTTTTCCCCGAGTGAGTATGATTTGGCTCTCTTTATCAGGTGTACCGCTGCTGGTCTTATTATGCTTTCTTTGTATGTTGATGACATGATTATTACTGGTGATGGTGTTGATGGGATTACAGTGTTGAATTCTGAATTAGCTCGTTTTTTTGAAATGAAGGACTTAGGTCCACTACGTTATTTTTTGGGGATTGAAGTAACCTTTTTTCCAAAAGATTATCTGCTTTCTCAGTCTAAGTATACATGTGACATTCTTGAGCGTGCTCGCCTCACTGATAATAAGATTGTTGATACCCCTTTGGAGCTTAATGTTTGTCTTTCCCTTTCTGATGGTGTTCCTTCGCCTGATCCTACCTTATATCGCACTATTGTTGGTAGCTTGGTTTATCTTACTATTACTCGTCCAGATATTGCTCATGATGTTCATGTTGTTAGTCAGTTTGTTACTTTCTCTACTACAATTCATTGGACTGCTGCTCATCGTATTTTGAGGTACTTGAGGGGCACTCGGTTTCAAAGTCTTTTACTTTCGTCATCTTCTTACTTGGAGCTGCGTGCATACTCTGATGCTGATTGGGCCGGTGATCCTACAGATCGCAAGTCTGTTACTGGATTTTGTATATTTTTGGGTGATTCTCTCATTTCTTGGAAGAGCAAGAAGCAAGATGTTGTTGCTGTATCTTCCACAGAAGTTAAGTATCGTGTTATGGCTTCGACTACCCGTAAGGTTATTTGGTTACGTCGACTATTTACAGATATGAGTGTCTCCCTTCCTTGACCTTCACCTATGTATTGTGATAATAAGAGTGCTATTCAGATTGCTCACAATTCAGTTTTCCATGAGAGAACCAAGCATATAGAGATTGATTGTCACATTACTCGTCATCACCTTAAGCATGGAGCTATCACTTTGCCTTTTGTTTCTTCTTCAGCACAGATTGCTGATTTGTTTACAAAGTCACATCCGATTCAACGTTTTTGTTTTTTGGTTGGCAAACTCTCTATGCTTCTAGCTGCAGCATCATGAGTTTGAGGGGGGGGGGGGGGGGGGGGGGGGGGGTATTAGAGTTAGCTATTAGAATTAGTTTTATTAGATTTAGAATAATTTGGAGTTTTACTTTATATTAGGGTAATACTGTATACCTAGATATATTTCTATTGTCTCTTTTTTTGTATTGTATTCATTCATTCAGTTTTCATATCATGAGAACCTCTAAGGGTGTGTTTGATAACCCTGTTAAGTGGTGAAAATGAAAATTATCAGCACTTAATTTTTTTCAGTGCGTTTGATAATATACTACTTAATTGAAAAAGTAGCCAAAAATCCACTGAAAATATTAAGTGAAAATTTTCTACTGAAAATAATCACTGAATGTAGTCTATTTTTGTTCTTGAAACACTGTTTTCAGTATTGTAATTCAAATCACTTAAAATTTTCAGTTCTTAAATTCAGCACTTAACTTTCAGTGCTTAATTTTCAGTTTTATCAAACGCACCCTAACTCTCTTTTCTATTTTCCCTTTGTTGTTTTCTTGATTATTTGATATATTCATAGAGAATTCTCTTGGTGTAATGGGTTGTAGACAATCCTATATCTATCTAGACATTGAGAGCCAAAAAACAAGAAATTGAGATGCATACAGATTTTAAACTTTAATGCTGACCAAAACATTGTTGTAGCAAAGTTTTGTCCATGCTTAAGTGATTAACAAAGGAAGGAGGCTTAAGGCACTATTTGAAAACATAATTGTAACTCTTTAAAAAAAAAAAAGTGAATTGACAAAATTCAATTTATTTCTCTCATATTTTCTTCCCGTTCCTATTATTTTTTTTCTTCTTAACCAAACAGAGAAGTGTTTTTCCCCGTGCTTTCCTTTTCTCACACTAAGTAATTTTTTAAAATTTGTGTACATCAACCGACTTACAGGAAATAGGATTCACTGAAAAAAAAGAAAAAGAAAAAAGAAAAGAGGCAATAAGGAAAGAAAAAGACAAGAATTCACGTATCAGGAATTTTATTTGGTAAAGAACTTTAATCATTGTGTTTTCGCGTACAAGATCAATGGTATACAATTTTGACATCAGTGCTCATAACCAAAAGAATGAGCCCACCACAGCCAATGATTGAATGAATTTTAGGGGTTAACTGGAAGAACCCTTGGGCCCCCAATGTACAACTAGCAATCAACATCTTGTAGTGGCACTCTCCAGTAATTCCAAGAATTAAAATCTTCCTGCACATATATTAAACATCAGGAGGAATGCCATCAAATGGTTGGAATGTGGAATCAGAATTAGAAGTTCTACAAATTTCCAACCAGTCTCTTAAAATCTTTTTTATTTTCTTTTTAAATGGTAAAGTTCAGTCTGTCCCCATATGTTTTTCCATTTGTTTTTATACACATGAGTTTTGGGGTGGTACAAATGAGCAAATAAGACCCATTACCTGCTCAACCATTAATGAAGTTGGTGGGAACATGTCATTGACTAGAGTATGCAAAGAGGTGTAAGACTTCACATCGATACGATGATTGATTGCCACCTCACCCTGTTCAGTTCAAGTGACCTCATTAAAAAACTGAGGTTAAAGGGAAAAGGAAAAAAGCTACCATATTTCTAGAAGATGGGTAATACCTTAGGGTTGATGATGAAAATTTTGCCCTTTGGAATCCCAATCTTCCTGTAACTTAGCTCATCAGTGTCTCTATTCCCAAAACCCGCATAAAATGGATTGTAATCGGAAGGAAAGAGTGCTTTAATATCCTGTGCAACAATATAATTCTTTCAGTGGAAAGCAAATGCGCATGTTGCTGGACCAACAAAAAAAAAACTCCATATACATGCAAGATTCTTTAATTCCACGTTTGACTGAACAATAACAATTACCTCTAAACATGCGATCTTGAATTCATGAGGTGCTCTTCTTATCACTGGCAATGGAAAAAAAAAAAAAATTTGAAAAAAATCATGAATTGGAGATAAAAACTCACTAGCCAATTTCTTCTAGAAAGGCAGATGACATTCCAAACATGTAAGCAATAAAGAATAATAAACCTGCAAGGAGATTATAGCAACTACTGCATAAAACTACTTCAGTTTCTAACTAGGAACAGGTTAAGTCGTTGCACCTTGAAGTAGGAGCTGTATGGCACATCATGCAAATAATTGATCCGAGAACAACGAAAAGTTCCTAAGTAGATTCTTACTTGAAACAACAAAAAGACCACTTGCAAACGATCTTATGAACCATCATACACAATGGGAATAGCCTTTCCCCATGGGTGGAGCTAGAAAAAATTTCTTTTGTTGGAGTGTGTGGACCAAGTATTAGTTTTGGATATGTGACATGATTGGTATTCATACTTGGAATTTTGTGTTATTTTGACTATTTAGTTGAATTGTGTATTTTTCCAAATTTTCATTCAATCATAAGGTATATATAGGTAAAAACAAAACCAATAGTTTCTAGCAAAAGTTTCATTACATCTTGTTTATCTCAACTCTCAAGGTTGGTCCTTTTGTCCCATCTCATTATGAAATAGTTGGTCCGACCTCACAACCATATTTGCTCTTTACTACACAGTTTTTAATAGTATAAAGTCTCCTTATCTTACATAATACTATAAATTAGTAGGGGTATAGAATACATACACAAAATTGTGTTCAGTGAGAACTTGGAACATTACAGCTAATTCAAAGTCAACATAGTTGCAAGCATAGCTTTTCTCAGTCCCTGCTGATATATCAGTGCATTCTAAAGTTTCTATCTCAGCACCACTATACATCTTTACTCTCATAAGCCTAACATAATGAATGAATCATGATTTATTCCATGAAGCATAAATGACTATTAAGGGTACAAGAAAAATCAGTTCAATGCGGACTAAGAGCCATTATATAATCCCACAACGAATAGGACTCACCTTCTCTATACAATGATGGAAACAGACCATCGGGTGAAATAACGACAGGTCCACTGGGTAAAGCTTTACCATCCTGCAAGCATTTAAAGAGCTGTGAACAATAGGGCTTGTTTGGGAAACGCATTCCAGAGCCAATCGAGTCCAATACTGTTTAGGAACCCTTAGATCGCGGCGCGATGAAGGGAATTAAGGTGGCAATCGCATATTTTCCGTGAATGCCACCGGAGTTCCCCAACGAGCCATATTGCACATGTAGCATAAGGACCCAAAACCAATATCAAAGCTAAAAGCCTCACTAATCACCATATTGATGCCACTGCATCAGAAACCACCTCTTAACCATTAGCCATTTTCTATCTTATTAATTAAAAAATAAATTTTGATTGATTACTTCCTTTGATTGTTTGCTAACTGTGAAATTCGACTACTGAGCAATCGAGGAACAAGATCCCTATTGCCCTTATGATGCCCTAGATAGCAAAAACCAGGGTCTGTTAATACCTGTTTGAGATTAAGCAGAAAACTTCTAGTCAGATACGCTTGTACAATTGCACGTGCACTCAGAAACAGTAACTGATACCCATTCTCCTGTAGAAAATAAGAAGTCAGTATCCAAAACCAAGTCAGGGAAAAAAAAAAAAAAAAACAACAACAATGATCAGAAATGTGACTCAAAAATCATCAATATCCAGAAAATATATTGTATAACCAAACTGCCTCTTACTTTAGTTTTCCCACCAAACTCAGAAGGAAGTATACAATATCAGTAGACAGTGACGACTAGTTCGCATAGTAAGGAGTGAAAAGGAAGCAAGTGTTGCCCTCCTTTGCATGCTTAAGGTGGCAACTATCAGTAAGTAGGATTTGTGAAACGACAACTTAAAGGTTCGCGCAGAGGGTTCTTATCAGATAAATCTTTCAACTGGTAAGGAAGAAGGATGATCAACTTACACTCCGTTTGTTTTGATGTAAATTATTTTCCAGAAAATGCTTTCACCTTATCCGGAAAACATTTTACATCAAAATAAACGGAGCGTTAATGTACAATACCATACCAAATACGTGATACTTGCCCATAACAGAGTGAAACAGGGAAAGGACTTCAATGCATTAGAAAAGCAGTAAGAGATCTAGCAAGAGAGCATTTTTTTTCTGATGTCCTAATTACACATAGAACCATCAAAAGACTGCAGTTTTGGACACTGTATTGTGCCACAAAGAGGAAATAGTAATTTAAGCAAACGATCACCATGGATAATCAAAGATTCTCACATAGTTAATCTTAAGGGAAAAAATGCATGAGAAACTCTACTGGCTGCTTAGTCTTCCTAAAACCATACTGGATGAATGAACTTTTAAGCAGATTGCTTTGATGGGCTATTGCAATATACGCGTTTTAGGTAAACCAGGAAAAATATGATGATGTTTTACATTGAAGGAACGACGCTGTTGACTCAGTAAGCAGTCAACATAGATGGGATGGGACAAGAGGTGGGAGAAAGAACTAATTTTTTGGAGAGAGAAAACTACAAGCAAGTCATAAACACAACTACTATGGTTTTTCTGGAGGTGAAATAATGAAGAGATAAGAAAAATGCTGCAATTTCATCAAGAGAATTAAAAATTGAGAGGGAAGAGAAGTTGCTGGGAAGGAAGGAAAAGATGTATCAATTACCAATCTCTCTCTGAAGACTCCAATTGAATCTCTTTATAAAAGTAACTTGAGCTTTTTCCAAAAAGCTGTTCGTCATTTAGAAAATAGATAAAAAGGGAGTCACTCCCCCTCATTTTGTAGAATTATGACTCAACTTCACAAAGCTTAACCAAATAATTGAACCATATGAATCATGGTTTGACATTCCACTAAGACCATGTTTCAAATACTACCAAACAATATCACGTTTTTTTTCACTAGCTCAACACACGTTGGGTCTTCTGGACTCCAAAAATATCCATCAATGTGGACCACATCACTCTTCGTCATACATGGCCAAACCATCTTATACAGTTACTTTCTCATATCTTCTCTGATTTGGTGGCACTTCAAGGTCTTAGGAATGTGCTCATCACTAATATTTTTTCTTTTCTTACATTTGTACAGCTCAACCACCTATTTTGGTTTACTTTTTTTCTTTTCCCTTAGCTGCCCAACGATATGGCACATAAAACATGACGGTGGTATTGTTCTTTAATACAATTTCCCTCCCAGCATCATATGTACATATCAATCACAATATACAACTCAATCAGCTGACCACGTAACCCACTATGATTTGATTTGCTGAGCACCATTATATAGGATTTCTCTCTCCTCACGAATACATTCAAAAGAATACCAATTTTAGGAAACTAAATTATTCATAGTCAAAAGGCAACATATCATATTGGGCAGCCAACTGTGACATCTAGAATCACCTCCCAAACCCAGTTTTGTTTTGCCTAATACTAGACTGAGCCCAAGTGAATCCCAATGAACATGATACACTCAACCAATGATTAGAAGCTAAAAAGCATACCTTAATTGCTGAGAAGAGTCGAGCTACCCCAGACTGTGTCCAATCCTTTCCAACTAAGGGCATGAACTGACCAAGAACATCAGACCTAGAAAACAAACATGAATGTTATACAAAAAATAATCAATATTAAATAGTAGTAACAAGTGAAATAAAACTACTGATCAATCTTTGCCATGAAACTACTGCTGAATAATGAACTTATATGCTTGAAAACTAAGAACGACCATACGGCATGTGTCCGTTAAGGTTTTATCCTTCATTCCTTGCACAATAATGGGATTTATGGCTAAGAGAAGCCCATTATTCAGTTAGCTAATGGTACAGTCCTCATCAATCTGCATGCCATGATGAGTTGCAGGACCTCAAGATAGACCTCTGGTGCTTAAAAGTTGGTGTGAAGAGAAGTATCATCATAAGAATCAGCGTGGATATTATATTGTTTCTAGTCTCACAGTTCAAAACATAATAAACTTCAATTCAATATTATTTCTCCAAATCTATTCTTTTGCTTCAAACACAAGAGGAAATTAGAGATAATGTGCTAAAAAAACATGACACAGAGACTTGTATTCTAAAGATGTATTCTCTGGATCTTCAACCATCAACTTAAGAAAATGAAAAATTTTCAAAATTGCAACTAGCTTTACTATATTCCATTTGACTGATCTAAACCAGCCAGTTCTAATACAAACTTTCCATATTAAATTGAGCACACATAATCATTGTTCCTCCATGCAACATAGTGAATCATATCCTTCTAACTTTAATATCATAAAAGCGCAAAAAACACACTGCGTTATTAGGGCTTAGTTTGGCCCCCACATGGTGCATCTTCTTTTTTAAAGCACAATTTAATGTTAATTCATTTTGTAACTAGTTTATGAGCTTTGCAAAAATTGAACTTAGGGCTTTTTTGGAGGGAGCTTTTAAAAGCTCTAGAATGGAGCTTTTAAAAGCCCAATGCTGCTTTTTGGTTTCATGATGTCTTTTTAAAGAGTAGTGTGTCACTTGTATAAAATTATCAAAGAACTTAGTAATAAATTTCATAAGCTCCTTTTAAAGAGCCACATGGGGGCCAAACTAAGCCTAGATTAATTAACTGCAAGCATCTTCAACGTCTTCTACATGATGCTATAAATATCACATTTTGCAGCCAGTGCATATGACAAATTCCTACTCTTACTTGGTGATCGTTCCATCAACATCGGAAATTACAATTCTTGCATTCCACTTCCACAAGTAAATGTGAGCATCAACCTATCAAAGGAAAATGTGGTTCACCAATTGCAAATTTTACAGTGTTTAGAGCCCGTTTGGATTAGCTTGTTTCGAACCAATAATCACTTATTTGAGATTATTGAGAGATTTGAGTCCGTTTGGCAAAAACATACTCCACAGCTCTTTTAAAAACAGTTACACTTAAAAGCTAAAGAAAAAGCTTAAATCAAAGCTGCAATTTACTGTTTTTTCAAAAATCTATTAAAAAACAAGAGTAATTCTTGGGACACAACTTTCATACAACTTTCACATAACCTTCTAAAAAGATGTGTCTATCTCTCTCTTGTGATGTCACTGGACCCCATAGTGACACAGGAGAGAGATAGACACATCTTTTAGGAGGTTGTGTGAAAGTTGTATGAAAGTTGTGCCCCCAAGAATTACCCAAAAAACAAAACTCCTATACCCACAACAATACCAAACGGGCTCTTAATCAAAGTAGTCATCATCTTCAAATTGCAAGATTGAATGCTAGAGTGAATCATATATACCTGTTGTCTTCCTAAAACCCTCGTAGAGAAACTGAAAGTGACATTATTTTGCCCTTCTTTGAGGTTCAAAGATGCTATTTGCTCGGTGGTGGGGACATTTGTCCTTATGAGCTGCTTGTGAGGAGATTCACTACCACCTTGCGATGTAGAAGTCGGTTCTATAAGTTGGTTCTGTGAGAAAGATTCAGAGTCAACAAACACATCCTCACTAGATGAATTACTGCTATTATGCTCCAGTGTTTTGACCCTCCTGAATGCAATTGGCCATAGCCTCCACCTTCGCCCAGAAGGCGTGGTAGTGATTCTAGAATCACCGTCCCCTACTTTTGGTGTCTCATCTCGTTCCACAGGAATTGCATCTTTTTGCTCAACGGGTAAATCTAAATCATATGCAGCTATTCCGAGAGCAATAAGGGATGCTTTGTTCCACGGCAAGTACTTCTCCCGAATTCTAACAACTAAGTTCTCGTTTTTAATAATAGATGCCGCAGAACGTTTGAATTCCTCCTCAGATATGCGGTGTGAGTCAAAGGCTTCTGCAGCCGCACTCGAACCCATACCAGCTCGAAGTAAGTTCCCACAAAGAGATATCTCAAACCCTGAAAACATAAAATAAAAAAAAATATATATATATATATATCAAAAAAAAAATTAAAAAGAGGAAAAAAAATAGAAACTTCCAATATGGTCAAGAAACAATAACAGTCTATAGCTACAATAGAAGCCAAATGGCAGCTCTTACTTATGCTTGAATCACTTTTCACCCCACCACGAGAAGGAGACATCTGAGGTTCCACAGAGTGAAGTTTACTGGATTCATCTCCAGGAAGGTCTCCCTGAGGGTTATTTTGTATCTCTTCAACTGCTAATGCTGTATTAGTCTCTTCCTCGAGTTCTTGGTCATTAGTAACAGATTGAACAGACATAATGTCATCCATATGATTCATACCCAACCTAGTTATCTTGACAGGTTCACAATTAAGAGTTACATCAAGAGATTCAATGCTCAGTGGAGAATCACTATTAGAAGATAATCCACTACAATCTCTTGATTCGCCATCCCCTCTAGTTTTATTGGCCCCAGGGCTATGACGAGACTTCTCTTCTAACTCTTCATCATCCTCACGAATCTCCAATAACGACTCTTGGTGGTCAGCATTTCCAACCTGCATAGCCAATTCTGGTAGCTCCAAACAACTCTTGAATATATCTTCTTTCCTGATACCTAGAGATACATCTTCTGGATCTCTATGTATGCTGGGCTCTCTTTCCTGGTTTGAAAGGTTACGAGTTTCTTGAGCGTGACATACATATTCCTCATCTCCTTCACAAACTTCCAACGGGCGCCCAACAGCATTGCTATCAGTGGATGTATTGCAAATGTCAGAAGCAGCAGCTCGTGCAGAGGTCTCAAAATCACCTATATAATCAGCAGCCCATGCCTCTTCCCCCGTGCTAAACTCAGCATTGTCTTCACAAAAATCGGTCTCTTGACCTGGACCCAGATGAAACTGGGGTGTGCTTAGTTGCAAATTCTCAGTATTCCTCTCCGAGGAGGAAATAGGCGCTGTCAATATGTGACCATCAACACTAACCAAAAGCACCTTTGAAATCAAATCCTGGGACTCCACAAAATGATCTACACTATCTAAACTATCATATTGATTAGAACCATATTCAGATAACTCAACTGAACCCTCAAGAGAGGACTGTTCATCGTGAAAATCATAGAACCTCCTATCACTATCCGATTCGGTCCTCTCAATTCTGTTGGCGCCTAAAGAAGCAATCTCATCTTGCAGTTGAAACTCACCAGAATCGGAAACACTACCCTCGTGTCTACTATCTTCTTTGCTACCTTCATTACTGTTAGTAAAATCAATACTAATATCGTCCCGTGTACCTTCCAAACCACCAGAATCCTTTAAAACCCCACTCGTCTCACCCTCTTTACCAGAAACAACCTCCCGGATGAAATACGCTTCACCTGAATTATCAAGATACATATGAAAATCAGCTTCAACGCCATTAACAATTATGCGAACAATCTTTTCTGCCCCTTTAATAACACCTTGGAATTTACCGAACCGGACATACCAAGGCGTGCTGCGAAATGTACCATCCTGTTGCTGAACAGCAACTACATCAACAGCCCCACCAAAGGGATGGAATGGGGTGGCAACAGAGTATACACCTTGGGTTATGATACTCCCAACCCTACCCACCACATTCATCTGGTCAATCTACCAATATCCACCTCTTAAATCCAAAGTTCCACAAAACCCCTAATGATGATTTACAATCTAATCAATTAATAATCTAAACAAGACAATGAATTCCTCAACTTTTTTCTCCTTCTTGATATCTGCATGTAGTTAGAGAGTCAAAATAAATCAATTAACGATCATATGTGGATTGCATTAACTAGATATCAAATTCATTCAACGTGAATTGTATATAATTTCATTAATTTGTAACCCTAAGATAAACGAAACCTGAATTTGAACTATTCCAAAGAAATGAACCATATCAAGACCATCAAGACTTACAGAATCAAAAAAATGCCGAATTCCGAGAAAGCTTTGTGTTCGAAACGATCGTTAAACGAAGACAGTTTAATACGAAAGCTGAAGAACTCGAATATCCAATTTGATTCTCTCTCTCTCTCTCTCTCTCTCTCTCTCTCTCTGTTCTGACTCTTTCTCTCACTATATAAGCAGGTTTGTATCGAAATTTCCAGGTAGTTCTCACTTTCTCTCTCTAAACGCAGGCTGTGTTTGGGGCTCTCCTCTTCTTCTTCTTTTTTTATTTTTCCCCAACCTCCTCTCTGATTTTATAATGTTTTGTGTTTGTTTTTTGTTATTTTATTTTATTTTATTATTATTATTTTTTTTTTTGGTGTCAATCCTTACATGTCATTAAAATCTTCTTGGGGTTTGAAGTTTAGATTGGACCATGTGATAACAACGAAACCATATACTGATATTATTCCCAACCTCTAAAAGCAATAAATAGGTACCTACACCAGAAAAGTAGTTGAATGAAATTCATTTTTCTTCTTTAGAAATACATACTATGTAACAAGGTATTTGAGTCCAATCTACCCCTATCTTTCTCTTGAAACTACATAAATACTTCAACAAACTTGTAAGGGTAAATTAGACTAATCACCTCGGAGACAAAGTCAAAGTATAGAAATCTCTCTCGTGTTTTGCATAATTACAGTCACCTGACTCAACTCCAAGCTCCATTGAGATATATAGCCGAGTAATACTTAGTCACCTCCAGGCTCCATTGAGGTATAGAGTCGAGTAATACTTTTTCCCTTTTCGTTAGTTAATGGTCATTTGACATTAATTTGATTATTAAACTTATTGATAATGATCAATTTACACTTATCAAACAGTAAATAAAATTTTTCATACAATGATTTTTCTCCGGTATGAATATGAAAGTATTTTTTTTTTGTTCTAGTGGTAAATTTGCCTATTAATAATGTGTCAATGTTTAACATTAATATGTTACATATTTTGGAGGTATTTAGATATTTTGCATGTAGCATTAACTATCTTAGATTTCCATCACTGACATGGGAAATCAGCACAATTATGCAAATTATAAGGAAGGTCATTAATGAAATTTACGTAATGTAAGTAATCAATGGGTTAGAGGACAATTTTGTAATTTAGTTTTAATAAATTTAGTTGAAATTGGGTGAAATCCGACCAATAAATTGCACAATATTCAAAACTTTATAAACTCAAAGAAAATGAACAACTTTCATACAACCTTCTAAAAGATGTGTCTATCTCTCTCATGTGTCACTGTGGGGTCCAGTGACATCACAAGAGAGAGATAGACACATCATTTTAGGGGGTTGTATGAAAATTGTATGAAAGTTGTCACCAAAGAATTACTCAAGGAAAATAATGTAATGAATGAACATCAAAAACACAACAGCTTTCAACTTAAGATACTTACATTTTTTTTCTTCGTAATATTCAAACTTTCAACTTTAGATACTTAATCTGAAATGTCCACTGTCCACTCTCTCAGTCAGCTATTTTTTCAATGGCCCTCCCTGTGTGGGATTATATCACATGTGGGTCAATCTCATTAATTTAGGGATTGTGATTTGGCTAGATTCCTATTATGATTTGATTTCCTTGATAGAGTTGTATTACTTATCTAACAATTAATGAGTCATAAACTCCATTTATAGGGATGTTATATAGGAATTTAGGGAAGTCCTTGGTGTACCAAGTTGGGAGTCTCCCCTCATGGGGTTGCATGGTCTAGGGTGAGAGAGATATTAATCACTGGGGTTTTTGGGTTGTTCACAATGATAGAGATGTGAGGCAGGGATGGGTATTTCTTTATCTCTTTGATTTCTCTATGTTACAGTGATTAATTGTGTCAGGTTATTTGGGGTATTGAGTGAAAAGAGTACAAGGGTCTTGTATTTGGATTATGGGATTTAATCCATGTAACTTGTACCATGTTTTACTCAATAGTGAAAGAATGGATCTCTCGGGTATGGACGTAGGCAAGTGTTTGGCCGAATCACGTAGAAATCTGTGTGTCTTTTCTTTGGTGTGCATGTTTAATTACTGCTCATGTGTGTGTGTTTATTTGGGGGAATTTGGTTCCGCGTTTTTAAATTCCCAACAAGTGGTATCAAAGATATGGTGGTCAGATCATGGTGACAGAGGCGCACGATGACAGTGGAGATTAGCAGCATGGTGGTTAAAAGATAACATAGGATGAAGAAAAAAAAAAAGAACAAGTAAACATGTTAATAGCGTGGTGACGGTGGTCATGGTCGTGGTCCTGTGAATGATAGGCTTCGTATTTGTTTTTTGAAGTTTGTCATGGTAAATTATTCTATGTGGCATGGTGTAGCAAAACTTGAATCATGATTGGTTGGAATTTCAAGGAGCTTGTGGGGATAAGCTATGTTGCTTGGAATTTGGGTCAGAGATGGTTCTTAAGGTTTTTGTGCGCTGCAGATTCATCTGTTGGTGCGGATTTATGAAATCCTGCACGGATCGGAATTTATTTTTTCTTGGTGATAGATCCTATATATATAGCAGCAGGTTGGGATCTAGGACCGAAAAATAATTTTTATGCTACTATGATTGCAGGTTGCGTATGGTGGAGAGGTTCTCACATTTCACTCATACGGACATTTCTCTTGGGCTGTTAGATTCCGGGAACGATAAGTATATGCTTCTGGAGAAAATAATTTGATGGGTTCCAAGAAGACGGGGGTAGACACAGGCGTAATTATCCGACAGAGGTAATTGTTAGGATACTACACGTAGGAACGTTAATCAAATAATTTTGGAGCAGGTTCACTATTTGGGTGGTGTGATATTGATCCCAAAGTTACGGAAGAATCTAATATTGTTGTTGAAATCACACACGACAGTTGAAAAAATTATGGATGGTTTGTGTCGTCTGGTTGGTAGAGTTGTACTCCCAAGTCCTCGATGAAAAATTCTTATATAAGTGAATGCGTGGATGCTTTATTCACGATTCAGACGATGGTGAGGGGAAATCCTGCTTTGGGAGAAGGAGAGGTTGAGGCTCTTCTCTGGTGGAGTTAATGGGTATAATTAACTCGGTACAGTTGCATATGTATTGGTCGCGGTTTGACGAATCAGAGGTGTTGAGACCAAGTTGATTCGGGGTGTGCAAGCTGGAATGGAAGATGGTCAATGGCAAGCAGTGGCAAAGTGGTCGACTTTGTGGGTGCTCCGGTTGAGGAAGTGCTGAACATGTGTGATAGAATGATTAGGCAGTTTCCCACAAGTGATAGAGGGGTTGATTGTCGGGATTATATCACATGTGAGTCAATCCCATTAATTTAGGGATTGTGATTTGGTTATATTCCTATTATGATTTGGTTTCCTTGATAACGTTGTATTACTTATCCAACAAATAATAAGTCATCAACTCCATATATAGGAATATTATATAGGAATTTAGATAAACTCTTGGTGTACCAAGTTGGGGGTCTCCACCCATGGAGGTGCATGGTCTAGGGTGAGAACGATATTAATCACTGGGTTTTCTGTGAGGGTTGTTCACAATGATAGGGATGTGAGGTAGGGATGGGTATTTCTTTATCTCTGTGATTTCTCTATGTTGCAGTGATTAATTGTGTCAGGTTTTTTCGGGTATTGAGTGAGGAGAGTACAAGGGTCTTGTATTTGGGTTGTGGAATTTAATCCATGTAACTTGTACCATATTTTCCTCAATAGTGAAAGAATGGATCTCTCGGGTATGGTCGTAGGCAAGTGTTTGGCTGAACCACGTAGAAATCTGTGTGTCTTTTCTTTGGTGTGCATGTTTAATTACTGCTCATGTGTGTGTGTTTATTTGGGAGAATTTGGTTTCGCGTTTTTAAATTCCCAACACTCCCACCATGAGAGAGCCTTCGACCCATTTGTTTGTAAGTGTTTTTCTATAAGCAAATAAACATCGGTGCAAGTTAACTTTAAAAGCAATAGATTTAAGGTTCCAATTCCAACATAAGTCACGGGGGAATAAAGTAAGCAATAAATATGCGACCGTGCATGAACAATGTAATATCTCATCTTTCTGACTCTTTTCCCTCAACAAACTTGACTCAACCAAACCATGACCTCAGATACCAGGAATAATATCCGATCGATATCCAAGTCGCACACCACGCTATCTCCTCAGATACCAGGAATAATATCTGATCGATATTTGAGCCGATCACGACCAACTATCGCTTCGGATACCAGGAATAATATCCAATCGATATCTGAAACGAGCGCCTTAGATACCAGGAATAATATCCGATCGATATCTAAGCCGTAACTCAATACCATCGCTTCGGATACCAGGAATAATATCCGATCGATATCCGAAACGAGCGCCTTAGATACCAGGAATAATATCCGATCGATATCTAAGCCATACACAACACTGTCGCCTCCAATACCAGAAATAATATCCGATCGATATTGAGGTCGCACACCAAACCGCCACTCTTTACTCTTTTCACGCTTTCTCACACACATGCATGTTGACACAACCTCGACCCTAATATGTATGTCAATGTTCACAATTTGTAGTAACAGTTATTAATCTCAAAGCTGAATATTCGTTCAACATAAATCTCGGTCTTAAACGTTCTTACAAGTCCAAATACCTAATCAGTGAGCCTTTAAAACAGTATATCTGTCAAACAGTTCTATAAAACACTTTCAAAACTTTTTCCAAACAGTCCCTTATATAAAAATACAAAAACTGCTCAAACTGCCCAGGTCGCGCGCGCGAAAAGAGATGGGTCGCGCGAGCGGGTCGCGCGCGCGAATGGGCAGCGGGTGTCGCTCGAGCGGGTCGCGCGCGCGAATGGGGATGGGTGTCGCCCGAGCGGGCCGTGCGAGCGAGCCTCGCGGGAGCGGGTCGTGCGCGAGTTGTCACAGTTTCATCATCTTCTTCGTTTTTCCCCTGTTTTTGATTTTCAAACTTGAATTATACCCATTTCTGTTTTCTGTTCTAAACAATGCATGTAATATATGGATCTCTTCAGTTTTTCATGTAAATTAAGAATACGCGATCAATTTAAACAAATACTGATTGTATGTCTTAATTTCCGCGATTAAAGTAAGAGTGTCAAAACTTTAAATCAACGGTATGTCGCGATACGGATGAATTACTCCGTAGGATTCGAACCGTAGCTTATTGGGACTAAGATCTTCCATAATCAATTCACGGAATTGATTTTGGTTGAGTTTTGTAAAACTCCAATTCAAAGCCTTCAATGGTGTATCTATATATATATGCCAATATACACACTTATATACACTGGAATATACATATATATACGTTGAGAGTGAGTTTATAATACTCACTGAGGGCAATTATACAGAGAATTTGAGACCGAGAATTCCGCCGTTAAATTCGCCGTCTAAGAAATTTACTCCTCCGTTCTTGATTTTGAGATATATATATAGCTATGTATGTGTGTAAGTGTATATTATATATAATATGTATATGTGTGTGTGTGTTGTTCTTGAGAGAGGGAGAGAAAGTTGAGAGAATTAGAGGGAGATTGAGAGATGCAGTGAGTTGAGAGATGAGAGACTGTGAGTTTTTAGAGATACACACACATATATAAACACTGGGAAATTTTGGGCTCCAAGAAAGCCACGGAAAACCCACGGTGTGGTTGAGCTCACGTGCTCCCACACCCAAAACGCGATATAACCGCAGCTTTAAACAAAATTGGTATTTTACGGTTGATATAAAAAATACAAAAAATTATATTAATGTAGGAATTAAATCCCGGGTTGTACAGAAGTATAGATATAGTTTTTAAAATCATAGAAAGCATTTTCTATATTTATGGAAATTACGGTTTGACCCCAGATAAATATTATAAATAGAAATCAAAATCGAATATTCATTGAAATGAAATGTAATAATTATTTATTAATGAAAAAGAAATTACAGGGCGTTACACTCTACCCACCTTAACAGAGATTTCGCTCCGAAATCTAAGCTAACTAATCCTGAAACAACTCGGGGGTATCTAGTCCTCATGTCTGACTCTAACTCCCACGACACTTCTCCCTCGTCATGATGCCTCCACTGAACCTTAACCAAAGGAACGTCTCTTCTTCTCAGCCTCTTGATACTCTGGTCAAGAATCCTCACAGGTCTATCCTTGTAGACAACATTCTGACTCGTCTCAATATCATCAAAATTAACCACATGTGAAGGATCCCGAATGTATTTCCTTAACATACTAACATGGAACACATTATGAACACCAGACATCTTTGGTGGCAACGCGAGTCGATAAGCCACTTTCCCAACACGCTCCAAAACCTCGAATGGTCCGATGAAACGAGGTGCCAACTTCCCTCTTTTCTGACCAAAACGTACTACTCCCCGAATAGGTGAAACTTTAAGGAGGACGTGATCACCGATACTGAACTCCAAATCCTTTCGTCGCCGATCCGCATAACTCTTGTGTCTACTCTGTGCAGTTTTCATTCTTTCCTTGACCAGTGAAATCTTCTCATTGGTCTCTCTCACCAACTCTGGTCTCAACAATTATGTGTCTCCCACTTCAGCCCAACATAATGGAGATCGACATGGCCGTCCGTTTAAGGCTTCGAACGGTGCCATCCCAATACTCGAGTGATAACTGTTGTTATATGCAAATTCGACCAACGGCAAGTGCGTCTCCCAAGACTCTTCAAAGTCGATTGCACAAGCTCTCAGCATATCTTCCATAATCTTATTAACACGCTCGGTCTGTCCATCAGTCTGAGGATGGAAAGCAGTACTCATCTTGAGCGAAGTCCCCATAGCCTTCTGCAGACTTTCCCAAAATCCTGAGGTAAAACGTGCATCGCGGTCTGATACAATCGACACAGGCGCACCGTGCAGTCGCACCACTTGCTGTAGGTACATTCGACTCATCTTTTCTATTGGGTAAGTCATATTGTACGCGATAAAGTGTGTAGACTTCGTCAGACGATCCACAATTACCCAAATTGCGTCATGGTTCTGTTGTGACCGGGGTAGTCCAACCACGAAATCCATAGTTATGTGTTCCCACTTCCATCCTGGAACAGGTAAGGGTTGCAACAATCCCGAGGGTCTCTGATGTTCGGCCTTCACTTGTTGACAAGTCAAACATTTAGACACGAACTCGGCTACTTCTCGTTTCATCCCTTCCCACCAGAAGTTTCTCTTTAAATCCTTATACATCTTTGTTCCTCCTGGGTGTACTGTCAGTCTCGATTTATGTGCCTCTTCAAGAATATCTTTTCTCAAATCTCCAGAATCTGGCACACACAATCTGTCTCGACATCGGTATCCTCCATCGGCCCCAACCTTCCATTCTGTAGGGTCCTTTTCTGACATCTTGGCGAACCATACTTGAAACTTCTCGTCTTTCTTTTGGGCCTCGATGATTCGACTCATAAGTGTTGGTTGTACCATGAGGCATCCAAAGTGTTGCCCGACACTTCCCTCAGAAATCTGCATATCAAATTCTGCGATTGTCTCTAAAGCTTTCCATTCCCTCAACATCAATGAAGCAATCATTCCTTGAGGTTTTCGACTTAGGGCGTCAGCGACTACATTAGCCTTACCAGGGTGGTACTCTAATGTAAAGTCGTAGTCCTTAATCAGCTTCATCCACCGACGTTGCCTCATGTTCAACTCTTTCTGAGTAAACAAATACTTGAGGCTCTTATGGTCTGAGAATAAATCAAACTTCTCCCCGTAGAGGTAGTGCCTCCAGATCTTAAGCGCGAACACTACTGTTGCTAGCTCCAAATCATGAGTTGGGTAGTTCAATTCATTCGGCTTCAACTGCCGTGAACCATAGGCAATAACCTTACCGTCTTGCATAAGGACACATCCCAATCCTTGATAAGAGGCGTCACTAAAAATAGTGAACTTCTCACCATCCTTTGGTATCGCAAGCACTGGCGCTGTTGTCAATCTCCCTTTCAATTCCAGAAAAGCGCGTTCATGCTTATCAGTCCATTCAAACTTCAAATCTTTCTTAGTCAGGCCAGTTAACGGGGCTGCTATCTTTGAGAAACACTCTACAAATCTTCGATAGTAACCAGCGAGTCCCAGAAAACTTCTGACTTCTGTAGCATTGGTTGGCCGAGTCTAATTCGCCACTGCATTGGTCTTTGATGAGTCAACCGCGATTCCTTGTTATGAGATCACATGCCCGAGGAACTTAACTTCCTGAAGCCAGAATTCGCACTTGCTGAATTTAGCATACAGGCGGTGATCCTTGAGAGTCTGCAACGCGATCCGTAGATGTTGTTCATGCTCTTCCTCTGACTTGGAATAGATCAAAATATCATCAATAAAGACAATAATGAATTGATCTAAGTATGGCTTGAATACTCTGTTCATCAAGTCCATAAACACAGCCGGAGCATTCGTCATCCCAAACGGCATCACTAAGAACTCATAGTGTCCGTATCTCGTCCTGAAAGCAGTCTTGGGTATGTCTTCCTTCCGCACCCTCAACTGGTGATACCCTGACCATAGATCAATCTTAGAAAAGGTCGTGGCTCCTTGCAACTGATCAAACAGATCGTCTATCTGAGGTAAAGGATACTTATTCTTAATAGTAACCTTATTCAATTCCCGGTAGTCAATACACAACCGCATTGTCTCATCCTTCTTCTTCACAAACAACACTGGTGCTCCCCAGGGTGAAGTACTTGGACGAACAAAACCCAACTTCTCAAGTTCTTGAACTTGTTCCTTCAGCTCCAACAACTCTGTAGGGGCCATCCTGTAGGGAACCTTGGTTATAGGTCGAGTGCCTGGTACCAGTTCCACACAGAATTCTATGTCCCTCTCAGGTGGTAATCCAGAAATATCTCGAAATACTTCCTCGAACTCTTTGATCACCGGTATTGATGATATTGTCACCTCTGCACTGACAACCTCAATGTTTGCTAGGCATCTAGTGAGGAACATATCACCCGAAGGGTTACATTGGAAATCAAAGAGTCGATTCCCATTGTCCACAAATGTGATCCTCTTCCTTGCACAAGCCAACTTCGCATCATTCTTCTCGAGCCAATCCATTCCCAGGATTATATCGAACTCCTTCATCGACATAACCACCAATCTTGCCAAAAGTTCACGGTCTCCTAACCGTAGAGGACAATCCTTACATACATGTAATAACTTGACGGTGGTTCCTAAGGGTGAGGCAGCACTCAAAGCTTCATCTAAACGTTGCGGTACTATTCCCAACTTCTGAACAATCTTAACAGATATAAAGGAATGTGTAGCACCCGTGTCGAATAAAACTTTAACATGAGAGTTAAATAAGGTTAGAGTACCTTCCACTGCTCGTTGCTCAGGCAGTCCCTCCTCATGAACACCTCCTTCATATCCTGTTTTTTCATAACCAGCAGCCTTGGGAATAACAGCATTCAGGCGGGCCTGTCCTTGCTGACCATGATTGCCTTTCCTAGGAGCCTTGCATTCCGGACTTATGTGACCTGGCATGCCACAATTATAGCACACAACTCCCGGACGATCAGCACGCCTAGTCAGTCTGCAATCTTTAGCTTGGTGACCGGGATTACCACAATTGAAGCAGTTATTGTTGCTTTTCCCTCCTGTTGCTCGAGGCGGATATTGCTGTACTGCTTGTGTCTGTTGAGGTTTTTTCCCTCCATCCCAGGTCCTTTTCCGTCCCTGAGGGTACCCTAGTTTCTGTCCAGAATAACCCTTCTGCGGAGGTTGATTTCTAAATGGCTTCGAATTCTGACAACCATCATTCTCTAACCCCGTAGCCAATCTCACCTGGGCTTCAAATGACTGGCCCAAATGCCCCATAGTCAGATGTCGGAGAGACAAGTTGAGACCCCGGTGATACTTCTTGATTTTCTTCTAGGGTGTGTCCACCATATGTGGAGCAAAGCGAGACAGACGCTCAAATTGAGTGGTGTACTCTCGGACAGTCATATTCCCTTGAGCTAAGTCCATGAACTCCCTCTCTCTCTTGTCCTTCTCTTCTTCAGAGAAATACTTCTCGAGAAACCTTTCCTTGAACACCACCCACGACATTCTCCTTGCAGCTTCTTCCCCTATGGTCGCCTTTTCAGCATCCCACCAATCAGCCGCTGCATAAGACAGCTGAAAGATAGCCAGACGCTTTTTCTCCAGATCAGTGCACTCTATGGTCTCAAAGATACACTCCATCTGGCGTAGCCACTGTTCCGCTTGCCAGGGTTCATCAGTCCCAGCAAAATACTCAGGTCGCAGAGCACGAAACTCCTTGAGAAGCTTGTCTCCAGTCTGGTGGGCTTGCCTCCCATTCCCGTTATGATTCCCATTCTGATTATTGTTCCTTGCATTCTGATCACTAACCCTCTCCAATCTTCTTACAAAAGCCTCAAACATTTCGGTTGGATCTACTACCGGGGGTGCAGCTTCAATAGCAGGACGATTCTTGAGATTTCTTCCAGTCATAGCTCAAGAGAAAGGTACCTATTCATCAATCAACAGAATTCAGTCAATCTCTCGAGAAGAAAGAAAAATTCTCAACGATAGACAGCGGCTAAACACGGAATGAAGTCGAACTATCTTATCTTAATTCTATCTTAACGGGAGATCCTATGTGTCTTGGACAATTGGTCGAGCCATAACCTGGCTCTGATACCAAAAAGCCTGTCACGCCCCGACGTAGCATAATTCAGGAAAGCATTTAATTTCCTTTATGGACTCGTAGGTCGTGACAAGTGAGTATGACCAATTGTCCCTGCAACAAAATAACTTAACAACATTTCTAAAAGAAAGGATACTAATAAACATAAGCTCCGAAATTAAAACTTACTAAACTATTACATAAGTCCAGGTCTTAGGCACAAAAGCCCTTATTCAAATGTCTGAAGCTAGTTTATTACAACCCAAAATTAAAAAGACATAGGAAATATAAAGCAACCTCCTGGAAAGTCTCCTCCTTCTAACTAGCATAGTCGAAGTACCCTGGCTGCTCCTGACCCTGAAAATCTGGACATACAGTCCAGGACGAATCAACGCCGTCAGCTTATGCAAGCTGGTGAGCAAAATAAACAAGTGCTCGCAATGTATATATAAGCAAATAAACAGCAGTGCAAGTTAACTTTAAAAGCAATAGATTCAAGGTTCCAATTCCAACATAAGTCACGGGGGAATAAAGTAAGCAATAAATATGCGACCGTGCATGAACAATATAATATCTCATCTTTCTGACTCTTTTCCCTCAACAAACTTGACTCAACCAAACCATGACCTCAGATACCAGGAATAATATCCGATCGATATCCAAGTCGCACACCACGCTATCTCCTCAGATACCAGGAATAATATCCGATCGATATTTGAGCCGATCACTACCAACCATCGCTTCGGATACCAGGAATAATATCCGATCGATATCCGAAACGAGCGCCTTAGATACCAGGAATAATATCCTATCGATATCTAAGCCGTAACTCAATACCATCGCTTCAGATACCGGGAATAATATCCGATCGATATCCAAAACGAGAGCCTTAGATACCAGGAATAATATCCGATCGATATCTAAGCCATACACAACACTGTCGCCTCCAATACCAGGAATATTATCCGATCGATATTGAGGTTGCACACCAGACCGCCACTCTTTACTCTTTTCACGCTTTTCTCACACACATGCATGTTGACACAACCTCGACCCTAATATGTATGTCAATGTTCACAATTTGTAGTAACAGTTATTAATCTCAAAACTGAATATTCGTTCAACATAAATCTCGGTCTTAAACGTTCTTACAAGTCCAAATACCTAATCAGTGAGCCTTTAAAACAGTATATCTGTCAAACAGTTCTTTAAAACACTTTCAAAACTTTTTCCAAACAGTCCCTTATATAAAAATACAAAAACTGCTTAAACTGCCCAGGTCGCGCGAGAGGGTCGCGCGAGCGAATGGGCAGCGGGTGTCGCGCGAGCGGGTCGCGCGCGCAAATGGGGATGGGTGTTGCGCGAGCGAGCCTCGCGCGAGCGGGTCGCGCGCGAGTTGTCACAGTTTCATCATCTTCTTCGTTTTTCCCCTGTTTTTGATTTTCAAACTGGAATTATACCCATTTCTGTTTTCTGTTCTAAACAGTGCATGTAATATATGGATCTCTTCAGTTTTTCACGTAGATTAAGAATACGCGATCAATTTAAACAAATACTGCTCTTAATTTCCGCGATTAAAGTAAGAGTGTCAAAACTTTAAATCAACGGTATGTCGCGATATGGATGAATTACTCCGTAGGATTCGAACCGTAGCTTATTGGGACTAAGATCTTCCATAATCAATTCACGAAATTGATTTTGGTTGAGTTTTGTAAAACTCCAATTCAAAGCCTTCAATGGTGTATCTATATATATGCCCATATACATACTTATATACACTGGAATATACATATATATACGTTGAGAGTGAGTTTATAATACTCACTGAGGGCAATTATACAGAGAATTTGAGACCGAGAATTCCGCCGTTAAATCTGCCGTCTAAGAAATTTACTCCTCCATTCTTGATTTTGAGATATATATAGCTATGTATGTGTGTAAGTGTATATTATATATAATCTGTATGTGTGTGTGTGTGTTGTTCTTGAGACAGGGAAAGAAAGTTGAGAGAATTAGAGGGAGATTGAGAGATGCAGTGAGTTGAGAGATGAGAGACTGTGAGTTTTTAGAGAAACACACACATATATAAACACTGGGAAATTTTGGGCTCCAAGAAAGCCACAGAAAACCCACGGTGTGGTTGAGCTTACGTGCTCCCACACCCAAAACGCGATATAACCGCAGCTTTAAACAAAACTGGTATTTTACGATTGATATAAAAAAATACAGAAAATTATACTAATGTAGGAATTAAATCTCGGGTTGTACAGAAGTATAGATATAGTTTTTAAAACCATAGAAAGCATTTTTTATATTTATGGAAATTACGGTTTGACCCCAGATAAATATTATAAATAGAAATCAAAATCGAATATTCATTGAAATGAAATGTAATAATTATTTATTAATGAAAAAGAAATTACAGGGCGTTACATGACCGACCATGGACCGAGGTCATAGATTTGCTTTTTATCTTCCTCTTTACTGAACTTGAAGAGGAAGATATTATCTCCCCATGGATGGCTTTGAAAATCATTCCTGGTTTCCCAAGCACCATGTATGACATTGAGTACCCCCTGAATGTTCATCTTCTTATCACTTAGGATTTTTCCTGCTAGATAGTGAGAATGGGTTTGAATAGGAACTATTGGATCTTCAGAAAGGTTGATTTTCAGTCTGGGTTCCTTTGCTTGCTTTGATTGTTGCGACATGATGGGGTTGTAAAGGGTGGTGGGGGAGGATACACAATAAAGCCAAGTGGATGTGTGTAAAAAAACTGGTTAGGGAAATGACAGATAGACAAAGAAGAGATACATGAATTGATTGTAGATTAGGTAAAAAAAAAAGACGTTAGTAATAGCAGGGGAGGATGAGGGTTTCAAATTAGGAAATGAGGATGAAAGAGTTTCCGGTGAGAGATGACTGAGATAGACTCAGAGAAACCACCATGAGGGTGGAGAGGCTGGGATAGACCCAGAATAACTCGTACAGTTTAAAAGTGTCAATTTTGGCCTGAATTGCCTCAGGTTTTTAATTGATTCACATCAAATCCCTCTCCGACCAGGTAATGGAGAGGATGTCTGTCACACCCGTCTCAGAAATTTATAAATTTTATCATGCATATTTGTAATTTGGGAGTTTATCAATGTTAGTTGATAATGGTGATGAGGTTGACTGTGAGTCAACGGTAAGGTGTCAGTGAGGACACGGAAACATGGCAGTTCATATTGCATGGGCATGAATAAATGACATTTATATGATTTAAATGCTATTTGACCTTATTTGATATTCCTGTGAATAGTAATTGTACCTGTGCAGTATAATTCTGGTATTTGGATACTTTAGTATATCATTTGAGAACTGTGGTGAGAACGTGAGTGATACGTTAATTAAAAAGGTAGGTTATTTAGAGATTCCACCGAGTATAATTTTTGGACATTATTTTTGGACCCAAACGAAACCTAGTCGAAAACTTTTGAAATTTATGGTTTTCACTCGTAAAGATATAAATGGACGTGTGAGAAGTTTCGGGAGTTAATTAGAAGTTTGAGAAACTCGTGGGGAGGTAAATGCAATTTCTAAAAAGTTTGCCTATATATAGTAGTGGATGAGATTCATTCTCATCCAAAACTTGCCAAAAATATCTAGAGAGAGGAGAGAGAAAGGAGATTGGAGCCAACGGGCTTTGCGACGCCGATCGACGACCGTTCGTCCGTCAGATTTTCTCCAGATTTCATATTTGACTCGTGGAGGTAAGAGCTACATTTTGATACTACTTAGGCCGTGTTTGGCCAATTTTTGTAAAAATCTTAATTCTAGACTTTTGGAAAAAACCCAGTAAACTTGTAGGAATCGTCCCAAATTTGAAATCCGACGTTTGATTAGCCCCCTAGACGATCCTTCAAAGTTTGAAGAGAATCGCACAAGGTATGAATTCTAGATCTATGAAATATATGGATTTTCATGTTTTGAACATCAACTTTGATATTCTTGGATCCGGGCAAAATTCATGTATTAATTAGACCCGTCAATTATGCACGTGAAATTACATGAAAAGCACGTATAACTGTTTATGTGAGCATGTTATGTGTCTACTTGGGTCAAAGGGGAGTTTGGTGCAAATTCATCCGGGGTAAGCTCCTCGAACCTTGAGGATTATGGTTGTGATTGAAATGGAATTGGAATTATGGTTGTGTCTGGATTGGAGGTGGGCCCAACCAGTACACGGTACCTGGTATGGAGGAAGGCCCAACCAGTGTACGAGATGCGTGGGAGAGGTGGGCCTCCTACGGCATCGACCGGATGAATGCGTACCACTCACCCTAGAGACTATTGCTATGTGTTTTAGATGCTTAACCCATGAACTGTCATATAAGCATACATTTAGAATTATACTCTCAGCATATAGCTGAGCAGTGGAGATGTACTCCATTGCAGGTAAGAAGAAAGACAAGAAGTAGCGTGATGAGTGAGGCCGATGAACGCCGGGGAAATCACTTTTGTATATGTTTTTGTTTAAATCCTAAAACTTGTGTAAGGATTGGGAATTGTATTAATATGTTGTAATAGAACTATGAATTAGTTTCGTAGTATTGAAATCTTGTAATTGAACGTCTGTGGTTATGTTTAAATGTTGTATTTGAGTTATGGTTGTGATTGTTGTTGGTTTGGAAAAGCATGAGTTGTTAATTTTTCACATCAGGGCTGCCCAGCAGGGGAACAGTCGACTGGACCCTTGATCAGTCGACTGGATCCCGTGTGTTTGAGACACTGAAAGTGAATAGTAAGAGAAGTAGTCGACTGGACCCTTTATCAGTTGACTAAACACTATTGATTTTTGGCTACTGCTTCTATTAATGGCAAAACCAGTCGACTGTACCATAACTCAGTCGACTGGACCCCTTTTGAAAATGTTGTATTTTGGTTCTGCTTAACACAGTCGACTGGGGACCTTTGATCAGTCGACTGAACTACTGTAGATTCTAGCTACTGATCCAAATAGTAACCAGTACAGTCGACTGGGTTCCCTGATCAGTCGACTGGACCTTTGTTAAGAATTTAGGGTTTGGTTTCTGCTAGGCACAGTCGACTGGACCCTAGGCACAGTCGACTGAACCTCTATTTTCAGAACTGATTCTTTTGAATGTGTTTTCACTTGGCCAAAACTTTTTATAACTTAAATTTTCAATGGATTTGTCAACTCAGAGGGCAATGTTTCCTAAGTTTTAAAATACCCAGGGTTATTTTAAAGTTCTTTCCGCTGCGTATCGTTAGATGATGATTGGATGATCCTTGGTGGCGTGCCACGTGTCCTATTTCCACGCGTAGTGGGATGGGTCGTGACATTTAGTGGTATCAGAGCTATAGGTAACAAATCTTTGGGAAACGTTCAATGACGAGTGGAGTGTTGAGTAAATTATCACATGTTCTAGATTGCATCCATACATATTAGAGATGTTTGATGCATATGTATGTTGTTTTACATACAGGATATTATTATTGTTGTACATGCATAGTGTTTATGCATTGAGAACTACAGGATTATAATCATGAGTGACGAAGAACGAGAACTATCGCCACACACTCGACGTATGAATAACATGACAGAAATGATGGGGAATATGGGTGACATGATCTGAAATATATTCAAACGGTTACCTCCAACACCTCCATTGGAATCAGAACCGATAGCTGTAGTGAATGTGCCTGAAAATAGGGGTTTGAGATCAATATCCGAACAGTTTGCAAGGAAGAAACCAATGGAATTTCATGGGACACCTGATACAACATTGGCAGAACATTGGGTCATGGACATGGAATGAATTTTTTGATCTATTCCGATATCAGATAGGGAGAAGATTGAGAACTCAAGTGACGTACTGAGGGGTGAAGCCCATAACTGGTGGGTGAATGTCCTAGATCAAGGAGCACCAATTACTTGGGAAGGGTTTAAGGCAGAATTCAATCGTCGATTCTTTCCGCGAGCCGCCTACAATGCAAAGAAGCGGGAGTTTGATAACCTCAAGCAAGGAGACATGACTGTAACGGAGTATACTTCCAAGTATAATGCATTGTTGAGGTTTGGTAAAGGTTCAGTGCCTGAAGAGGAAGATAGGGAAATAAAATTTGAAGAGGGTTTAAGGGATAATATCCGGTTGAGAGTAGAGACCTACGAGCATTCGACTGTTGCAGCAGTACAGCAGACGGCGCTTGTAGCCGAAAGTGGAATAGAGAGATCGAGACAAAATCACTAAGGAAAGCGAAGTTATGAGGGTGGTGACCAAAGTCAAGGGGATCTTTTAAGAAGTCATTTTCACGAGGCTCTAGCTCTGGTTTTAATGATTCCAGAAGAGTATCAAGTAATATACCGTTGTGTCCACTTTGCAACCGACCACACACCGATCGATGTTTTCTGACCAACTTTCAAAACATGTCTACAGGGGGAAACAGTGTGAGTTCTGCGACCTACCCGCAACTCAAGTGCTTTGATTGTGGTACCTTGGGACACCGAGCGAAGGATTGCCCAAAGAAGCGTTCTCAACAAGGGGCAAGTTCTATGGCTTCTAGTGGTTCGAAGCCTAGACAATCCAATGACGGAGGACAAAGGACGGAGCAACATCAGGGAAGATCATTCCAGATGAACCCTAGAGACGTGGCTGCTACTAATACAGTGGTCTCAGGTATGGTGCTTGTATGTTCGCACTTAGCACGCATACTCGTTGATTCGGGATCTACGCATTCGTTTGTATCTTATAACTTTGTTGAACATTTGAATGTTAAGTCCGTGCCACTAGGATATGATTTATCCATTGCCGTGCCGCTTAGTAAACCGGTAGTGACATCTACGATATATAAAGACTGTGAGATCAAACTAGGCGAGAAGTTAATGACCTTATACCGATTGTGGTGAACCATTTTGATGTGATATTGGGAATGGATTGGTTAGCCCTTAACCAAGCTACGATAGATTGTGTGAACGGAAAGAAGTTAAATTTTGATCACCGGTGCATGGGAACTTTTGTTTTCAAGGGAGTGGGGTTACACCGCCGCCGTACTTGATTTCAGCTATCCGAGCGGGGAAGTTATTGAAAAAGGGATGTCAGGGATTTCTATGTTCAGTGACTGATGTCTTAGCGACCAAATCAATAGTAGAGGATATTCCAGTAGTGCGAGAGTACCCGGATGTATTCCCCGATGACTTACCAGACGTCCTGATTGAGAGGGAAATTGAATTCATCATTGAGGTAAAGCCAGACTCAAGACCGGTATCCAAAGCACCGTATAGGATGGTACCAGTAGAACTGAAGGAACTGAAAGTTCAACTACAAGACTTACTTGACAAAGGTTTCATCCGACCAAGTGTATCGCCGTGGGGAGCTCCAGTATTGTTCGTAAAGAAGAAAGATGGCTCCATGCGTATATGTGTTGATTACCGGGAACTGAACAAGTTAACGATTAAGAACAAGTACCCGTTACCCAGAATTGATGACTTATTTGATCAACTTCGTGGGGGCACAAGTGTTCTCCAAGATAGACCTGAGATCGGGTTACCATCAGTTGAAAGTGAAGGCCGAAGATGTTGAGAAAACAGCTTTCAGAACGCGTTATAGACACTATGAGTTTTTAGTTATGCCATTTGGAGTTACCAATGCACCAGCTGCGTTCATGGATCTTATGAACTGAGTCTTTAATGACTATCTTGATGACTTTGTGATAGTGTTCATCGACGATATCCTTATCTATTCACCGAGTGAGATAGAACACGAGAATCACTTGAGGTTGATACTTCAGAGATTGCGAGAGAAACAACTATTTGGAAAACTTAAAAAATGTGAATTTTGGTTACCTAGTATTACTTTTCTTGGTCACGTGATTGACAAGAATGGAGTTTCAGTTGATCCTTACAAAGTAGAAGCTGTATCAAATTGGCAAAGACCGACATCTGTATCCGAAATTCAAAGTTTCTTGGGATTAGGGGGATACTACCGCCGTTTTATTGAACATTTCTTGAAGATTTCATTGCCGATGACAAAATTAATGAGAAAGGGTGTTATTTTTTAATGGAGTCAGGAATGTGAGGACAGTTTTCAGGAGTTGAAGTCACGTTTGATAAGGGCACCTATTTTGACCATACCATCAGGAACCGAAGGATTTGTAATCTATAGTGATGCTTCACACAAAGGGTTGGGATGTGTGCTTATGCAAGGTGGTAAAGTAATTGTATATGCTTCTAGGCAGTTAAAGACACATGAGGTTAACTATTCGACTCACGATCTTGAATTGGCTGCAGTAATTCATGCTTTGAAAAATTTGGAGACACTACTTGTACGGGGAAAAGTGCAAGATATTCACGGATCATAAGAGTTTGAGATACATTTTCACCCAACGGGACTTGAACATGAGACAGCGAAGATGGTTGGAGTTGATGAAGGATTACGATCTTTAGATTGAGTACCATCCGGGAAAGGCGAATGTAGTAGCCGATGCATTAAGCCGGAAGACGCCGAGGAATTTAGCCGATGAGCTAACACAACAAAAAGAATTGATAAAAGAGATGGAATGCTTAGAATTGGATGTGATTCCAAGAACCAATGATGGCTTAATGATGGCGATCATAGCACACCCAGATATTATTGATGAGATCAAAAAAGAATAATTTAACGATGTCTATTTGTGCAAAATGAGGGACGAGATACCTTTGGGGAAACGGCCTGGTTTTGTGTTGGAACGAGGAACGTTGAAACTGGAAAATCGATTATGTATACCGAATGTGAAAGACTTGAAAGAGAGGATTCTAGAAGAAGCTCATAGTACGAAATATTTAGTGCAGCCGAGAAGTAATAAGATGTACAGAAACTTGAGAGAAAACTTCTGGTGGAAGGGCATGAAGCGTGAAGTCGCTAAGTTTGTATCTGAATGTTCGGCATGTCAACAGATTAAAGCAGAGAGACAAGTACCCGCGGGGTTACTACAGTCATTGCCAGTGTTAGAATGGAAGTGGGACGAGATCACGATGGACTTTGTTTCTGGATTTCCGCGATTGCGTAATAAGAATGATAAGATTTGGGTTATAGTTGACCGATTAACCAAGTCAGCTCATTTTCTACCGATCAAGATGACTAAACCATTCAAGTTAGCAGAATTGTATGTGAGAGAGATTGTAAGACTACATGGGGTACCAGCCGTGATCATATCGGACCGTGATAGTAGTTCTACGTCAAGGTTTTGGGGAAGTTTACAAAAAGCCATGGGTACGAAATTGAGTTTCAATACTGCATTTCATCCTCAGACCGACGGACAGTCAGAACGTACGATTCAGACCTTGGAAGATATGTTGAGATTGTGTGTATTAGACTTTGGGAATGATTGGGAGCACCACTTGCCGTTAATTGAATTTGCGTATAACAACGGATTTCAGTCAAGTATAGGAATGGCACCGTATGAAGCTTTGTATGGCCGTAAGTGTCGATCACCGGTTTGTTGGACCGAGGTTGGAGAAAGAAAGTTGTTAGGACCTGAGTTAATACAGGTGACTGCTGAGAAGGTGAAATTGATTCAGGAGCGACTTAAGGTAGCTCAGAGCCGTTATAAGAGTTATGCGGACTCTCAACGACGACCGATGAATTTTGAAGTTGGAGATTTCGTATACTTGCGAGCATCGCCTTCGAAAGGCATTGTCCGATTTGGAAAGAGGGGAAAGCTCAATCCCAGATTCATAGGACCTTTTGAGATTCTAGAGAGAATAGGGCCTATAACACCCACATTTGTGTTATTACTTTTGCATTTCATTGTCATGCATGATAATGTGATGTGGCGTGTCTTATGACACATGTTTGGGTGAGTTTTGACTCACGAGTTGATTTGGGTGTCTGTATTAGAGAACCCTCTGAGACTGTAGTGATTGAGTGTTGTGATGTTTTGACGTCTCTCCGAGTATGAGATGGTTATTGTGGAGCACTTTAAATGTTTATCTGAAAATAAATGTTTACCTGTGTATTTCAATATATGTATTATTTTCTGGCTTAGAATATATTTCTGTTGTTAGTTTTAGTATCCTGGTGAGAACGAATTAACACGCTATTAATTTGGTAGGCTAATTAGCAACTTCGGAAACGTCATGTAGAAATTCGCGTTTTAGCAACCAAACGAAACTTAGTCAAAAACTTTTATAATTTTGAGTTTTCACTCGTAAAGCTATGAATAAGCTGTATAGAAAGTTTCAGAGACTGATTAGGAGTTTGGAAAACTCGTGGAGAGGTAAACGTAATTCCCGAGAGTTTTGCCTATATATAGATAGAGATGGTTGAGATATTTTCATAAGTTCTTAACCTAAAATTCCAAAAAGGGGGCTAGATGGAGATTTTGGAGCTTAGAGCTTTGCGACGCCAAACGACGACCTTCCGTCAGTCTGTTTTATCCCAGATTTCATATTCGAGCTCCTCGAGGTAAGAGCTTCATTTTGATATACGTTAGGGCTTGTTTGGCCAAGTTTTTTGAAAAGTTATTTTCTAGAATTTTTCATAAAAGTTGATAAATGGAACTTTGATCCATATGAATTGTACTAGACGGACTTCTGCACGTTCTTTGTACACGGGTTTTCTTTGAATCGAAGTTTAAGAGCTTAAATTGGAGGTGAGTGATTCAACTATGTTTTTGGAATGATTTCTTGACATGTATTCATGTTTTGTGTGAATAACATGTATTAATTCTTAGAGATATATTGTGTAGTTCATATTGGGCATTTATATTGATAAGTAGGCTCAATAGCACGGTGATATGTTTTGATTACCGCGAGTATGGTGATATATATTTGAGCATGTTAAGTTGCTTATTTGGGTCAGAAGGAGCACGTGGTCACCGTGCCATTTTGTGGAGCCGATATAGGCATTAAGGTCGCACGATTGAAGAGAAGAATCGTGGGTCTTACCCTTTCGCGTGGACTTATTGGCTAGGAGTCGTGGATTGGGAGTATGGACGGGCACGTGAGTCTCCGGCGACTAGTATGAATTGTAGAGATGTGAATGCGGACATGTTTATCATTCATGTGCATATGTTGATTTATTCACTAAGCTTTAGCTTAAACAAATCGAATATCTGTGGTTATTCAAATAACCATTTCAGGTGTTAATGCTGGCGAGGAATCGGAGAAGTGAGTACGTGGGTTGGGAGTTCTTTGAGAAGGCAACTTGAATGTTAACTTTGTAGTTTTGGGACAATAGGATGTTGTAATAAGAATTTTTATCGTTTTAACTTATGTTTAACTTCGTATGATAGAATGAATTTTAAACCGTTGTAATAGTTAGTGACATGTTGTAATCCTGCTTTAGAAATGTTTTAATACAGCTAGGATTACTTTGGATTGAGTTTGGTTTGAGTGGTTGATCCTTGGTGAAAGTTAGGAAGCTTTTAAAACTTGAAATTCTGCAGATTGGGCTGCTGCCAGGGAAGCAGTCGACGGGGCAGTGCAGTGTAGCTACTGCTTCTTAATATGGTAAAAGCAGTCGACGGGGCAGTCGACGGGGCAGTCGACGGGGCAGTGCAGTGTAGCTACTGCTTCTTATTATGGCAAAAGCAGTCGACTGGGCCATGCCTCAGTCGACTGGACCTCTGAAGGTTAATGTGTTCATTTTGTTTCTGCTTGCTTCAGTCGACTGAGGTCCCGACCCAGTCGACTGAACCTCTGGTTTTAAAATTGTGTTTTGTTTTTTTTTTTCCGCTGCGTGTGTTCTTCAAACAAATATTTTGTGAACGTTAATGAATTGGTTTAGCCTCGGTGGCGTGCCACGGGCTTCGGTTCCGCTATTGTGGGACCGGGCTATGACAGGGCCGGTGGCTTACCGTTTGGCCTTATCATCAGAGTTGGAACATGTACACAATGTGTTTCACGTGTCTATGTTGAGACGTTGTATGACTGATACGGGTAAAATCATTGTACCTGAACCGCTACAGATTCAGGGAGACTTGACCTATGTGGAACAACCGATAGAGATTCTAGATCGAAAAGAGCAAGTCTTAAGAACTAAGACAATTCCGATGGTAAAAGTATTGTGGCGTAGTCACACGGTGGAAGAAGCTACATGGGAAAATGAGGAAGACATGAAGAATGAGTATCCGTACTTATTCGACGCATGAGGTAAAGTTTGGGGACAAACTTCCTTTTTGGAGGGAAGAGTTGTCACACCCGTCTCAGAAATTTATAAATTTTATCATGCATATTTGTAATTTGGGAGTTTATCAATGTTAGTTGATAATGGTGATGAGGTTGACTGTGAGTCAACGGTAAGGTGTCAGTGAGGACACGGAAACATGGCAGTTCATATTGCATGGGCATGAATAAATGGCATTTATATGATTTAAATGTTATTTGACTTTATTTGGTATTCCTGTGAATAGTAATTATACCTGTGCAGTATAATTCTGGTATTTGGATACTTTAGTATATCATTTGAGAACTGTGGTGAGAACGTGAGTGATACGTTAATTAAAAAGGTAGGTTGTTTAGAGATTCCACCGAGTATAATTTTCGGACGTTATTTTTGGACCCAAACGAAACCTAGTCGAAAACTTTTGAAATTTATAGTTTTCACTCGTAAAGATATAAATGGACGTGTGAGAAGTTTTGGGAGTTAATTAGAAGTTTGAGAAACTCGTGGGGAGGTAAACACAATTTCTGAAAAGTTTGCCTATATATAGTAGTGGATGAGATTCATTCTCATCCAAAACTTGCCAAAAATATCTAGAGAGAGGAGAGAGAAAGGAGATTGGAGCCAACGGGCTTTGTGACGCCGATCGACGACCGTTCGTCCGTCAGATTTTCTCCAGATTTCATATTTGAACTCGTGGAGGTAAGAGCTACGTTTTGATACTGCTTAGGCCGCGTTTGGCCAATTTTTGTAAAAATCTTAATTCTAGACTTTTGGGAAAAACCCAGTAAAACTTGTAAAAATCGTCCCAAATTTGAAATCCGACGTTTGATTAGCCCCCTAGACGATCCTTCAAAGTTTGAAGAGAATCGAAGGAGGTATGAATTCTAGATCTATGAAATATATGGATTTTCATGTTTTGAACATCAACTTTGATATTATTGGATCCGGGCGAAATTCATGTATTAATTAGACCCGTCAATTATGCACGTGAAATTACATGAAAAGCACGTATAACTGTTTATGTGAGCATGTTATGTGTCTACTTGGGTCAAAGGGGAGTTTGGTGCAAATTCACCCGGGGTAAGCTCCTCGAACCTTGATTTTTTTGAATGTGTTTTCACTTGGCCAAAACTTTTTATAACTCAAATTTTCAATGGATTTGTCAACTCAGAGGGCAATGTTTCCTAAGTTTTAAAATACCCAGGGTTGTTTTAAAGTTCTTTCCGCTGCGTATCGTTAGATGATGATTGGATGAGCTTTGGTGGCGTGCCACGTGTCCTATTTCCACGCGTAGTGGGATGGGTCGTGACAATGTCTACATGACACTCAAATGTTCAAACTATGGCATTATATCCACAACCGTATGACTTTTCCTAGATTTCAACAACACGTGTATTTTACTTAGCATTATCCAATAAATCTTACAATTTTCTTGTGATTGTTTTATTTTGATTTTCCGTGGCTATGTGGGTATGGGTAATGATTTATTTTGCAAGAGATAGAATATTGGTAAATCTTTGGAGCCAAATCTCTACATACATGAATTTGAGGTTTCTTAATCTTTAGTCTTAATTAACTTATTAAATCACCTAATTTGGTTTGTGTATCACATTTGGGGTTAGAACACCTCCGGTTGTGTTTCTGTCAAAATGGAACTCTGGGATTCTAAATTGATTCCTAACATTAATCAAGCACTAATTTATGCTTTTTTTAAGTTCTGTAACTGTAGGCACATTTGAGCCCAAATGTGCATTTGTGAAGTGATTTCAAAAAGACCGTACCCATAATAGTCTATCAATTATGTATATAAGTACGTATCCGTACGTATACAATTGCGATTGTGAATTGATCTATTCTTGATTGTGCGCAGTCGCCAAAAGGAGACAAAATTTATCTACAGAAGTTCTTTCTAATAAATATAGGGAAGGAAGGTTGCCCCAATTTATCTTGTGGAAGAATGCTGTTGGCACTACTCTTCTTTGACAAGCTCAACAACTCCCCTATTGATATTTTCTACCTTATTTTCTTTGATTGGGTACGGCAGTGCTGATTGTAGATATATACATTTTGTCTTGCAAAAATATTCCACTAATTATTAACATAAATATGAGAAGACTGAACTTTCCTTCTAAATTTTTTTGTCTTAAATAGGACGGATAGGATTTTCTATGTGGTTGTATATATGGACATTTGTGCTGACTTGTAATCGATTTCGTATGGAATTGGGTGGTTCTGTAACTATGGGTGGACATTTTGATTTTGCTTTATTGGTGGCTGAATTGTGGTTGTCTTTTGGTATTGAAGCTACAATTTGGCTTATAAGATCCAACAATCTCAAATGGAATGCGTAACGTCAATTCACTGAGGATTGATTGAGCTTGGATAGGGGTGTCATTTCGAACGGAATTTCCGATTCCGAGTCGAAAAATTCCGATTTTGGAAGCAAAATTTGTATTCCGAATTCCGAAAAAAAATTGGAACGGAATTGGAATTGTTTTTAGAATTCCGAAAATTCCGAATTTCCGATCCGAAAATTCCGAAAGAATTCCGAATAGAATTTCCAAAAATATTCCGATAATATTCCGATAATATTCCGAGTTCTTATATTATACAATGTAAATATGTAATACATATATTATATAGGGGTGTTAAAAAATATTAACTAAGTTATTTTCTAATTTTGAAAAGTAGAAAATCGGTAAAAGCCAAAAGGCCTTGAAAAGATACATGTGAGCCATTAGGTCTTTCAAACTTTGAAGCCAAAAACAAAACCTAATCTCTTTCTCTCCCTCTCTCTGCGCCGCCCAGCCATTTCCCTCACCCTCCTCTCTTCTCTCCCTCTAATAGCTGTGTGGATTATTTTTATTGTGTTGGCAGTGGTTGGAAAATTCTGAAATATTCCGAAAAATTCCAAAAATATTCGAAAATTTCCGAAAATTCCGAAAATTCTGAAAATTCAGAATCGGAAATGCTTTTTAGAATTCCAAAATTTCGGAATGGAATTCGGAAAGCATAAGTAGATTCCGAAAATTTTGGAATTTTTTCCAAAATAGCCTATTCCGTTCCGTTCCGTTCCGTTCCAGCCGAATGACACCCCTAAGCTTGGAATAAGCATAAGGTGAGGTGTGAATGATATTCTACTATGATAAAAGTGAGTGGTTTAATAGGGATGCGCCATTTGAGTTTGATCTTGGATGGTCTTGGTCATTGGGGCATTTCTATGTTTTCAGATATGGTTTTTACATTTCAAAAGGGTTTTTTGGTGTGATTGAGAGTGCACTTACTGTGCTTCTAGAAAGGTTTGTATGCATTTTCTATTTTTGTAGTCAAGTATGGGGTAGTTTCTTCCCGGAGAATGTTTTGGTTGCGCAGTCTGGATTTTTGGGTGGATTTCAAGTCCTGTTTGGGTGCAAGTACGTCCTTTTGGGACAGTTTATGAATAATACAAATTCTATTTGATGTTCAAAAGAAAAAAATATGAGAAGACTGTAAATATTTATGCTTTTGCATATGTATACTATATTTGAAAAAAAGAATGGAAAAACTCTTTCCGTAGTGCGACACGATGTATTTCACGATTGATATTTGGTACTTTTTTGAACTATGTATCAGGTGCCCAATCATCTATTTGACCTTGGTGGTGTCACGCTACTCTCGAATGTACCATATGCCCCATATGTTCACCACAAACATTAACAATTAATTGATGTACTGTTGACACTTGAAATTACAGAGGGTCTTGGAGAGGAGAGAAATGAGGACTGAGGGGCATCCTTATTCTTTGTCACATGCTTTGGGAAATAAGAGACTTTGGTCTATATTTGTGAGATTTACTTCCTTATTGTCGAACTTTGTTTCGGAGATTTTCCACATAAAACGGTATATTTTCCACATGAACAAATGGAATGGTTTATAATAAATCAAAATGAAACCTTTTTTTTTTTTTGGTAAACAAAACATTAGTATACGTTAGTTCTCCAGCATTATTAAGAACTAGCTTATAACCCGCGCAATGCGCGGGTACATTTTTCTCATGATAGTTGTTAAATATTGGTGTTGAAATTGAGAAGAAAGCTACTAACTTAGCCCATTTAAAAGTTTCCTTCCACCTGCAAGTAAAATGTTTACATACATGGATGCCATAGAAACCCAATAACCACATTGTAAAAACCTTTGCTCAAAGTAAAACAACAATCTTGATTGTGCCAACTGTCAAAACAATGATTCTCCTCCACCTTGATTTTCCATTATATTTGCTGATTTTCAATGAATTTTGTGCACAACTCTCGACTTCAAAGAAAATCTATCCGTATATCTTTGCTCCAAACAACAGAAAATCTTTTATAAAACAATATTAGACACTAAAAAGCTTTTATAAAAAAAACTGTTAAATCTCAAAATAATAATAAGTAAATAAAATCTCCTAATCTCTTACTCCACGGGCTTTAAGAAGAGGGGAAAATTTCCTTGTATTTTCTATCCATCTTGAACATAAGAATACCCATTGTTTCCTCTTCACAAACAAACATGAATCAGATTGAATTGGATAGTATCAGAATCTTTGGATAAGTAGAGCACTATGAAACATAACAATTATCATAGAATCAATGTCTACAAAATTAAAGTATACAATACCAAAACTGCTATCCAACAAATAAATTGAATTAACCATGATTAATTTGTGTGTTTAAGCCTACACAGCAAGCTCTCATTTTTCTCAATTCCTCTCAACACTGAAGGTTGAAAGATTTTTAGCCTAACCAACACTATCATATTCAACCTCAATGACAATATAGTATCTTTACAATAATAGACCACTGAGTGTGCCTTCCCAACCTTTGCAAACTTGTAATTTGCATTCTCCAACGGGGGAAAGAAAAAGATATGTAAGCATTAGAACAAAAAATATATGCAAGTGCAGGGGGAAAAAAAAACTTCATGCATTTTTGTAGTTGTATTGCTTAATTGCTAAAGACAATAATCCATTGAGTGACTAAAGAGTCGTTTGTTTGAGGTCACCAAGTGGTAAAATGAAACCAAATGGAAAATACTTTGGATAAATTTCAACCTCAAAACCCTAGAAGGTGCACGCAATGGATTAGCCAATACGTATAGATTAGTACATGAATAAAATCATGATATTAAGGATATGATAAAAATGTATATTATATGCACACACACACACACACACACACACACACGTACATTGCTAGCCCGGAGGCCCCGGACCTTACTTGTTGGCAATCACATCATCAGAATCGTAATCATTATTGTCCATAGCTTGAGGTTCTAACTCCGAGGGTTGAGGCGGTGAAGGAGGCACATGTCTTGCTATTTTTCGGTAACTCATTGTCGTTCCGTCGCAAGAATTCACGGTCTTTGATTCATAAGATCGGGATACCCGAGAGGAATGAACCTAGGAGGCGACTAATAACAACTGTGCTTGGAGGAGGCCACTAACTGCAACTCAAAATACATGGTGTATTTGAGCAATTGAAGTAAGATAGGTGTGTTACGTAAGTCCCTACAACTCCGTTCATCTACATGCCACTGGGGGAAACAAAGTAAGAATATGAAAGGTATGAATAATTGCTATTTAATCATGTTAGTCATTTTCATCCAGATGACATTATAGCTTAGAAAACAAATTGTGAAGCCCAAGACATTCATTATGAGTTTTTCCAAAAAAAAAAAAATAATAATAATAATAATTCATCATGGCCTCAAATCTGCAACACCAAATTGTGAATATGGCCAAAACTCGAAAATTGACCTTTTGGCACAAACACCACCATTATCACCAAATTTCGATTTGGTTGTTAAAAATTGATAAAGGATGTGTGTCACTATGTCAGTTATATGTATTCATGGCATGATCACATGAACTTTTCCAAATGAATTTCGTAACGCTCCGTTTGTTTTGATGTAAAATGTTTTCCGGAAAATGCTTTCTTGTACTAATTATAAGGTGAAAGCATTTTCCAGAAAACATTTTACATCAAAACAAACGTGTAAAATGTTCAAATAAAAACAAATAAAGTTAATAAACTAATAAAGGCTATACACAACACACACACACACACACACACACACACACACACACACACATATATATATATATATATCCATAAAGCTGGAATAGATTGGCTAGTATAACCTGTTTGCAATACAAAACCCTATCACCTAAAATTTGAATTCACCAAATCCATTATTTTCTTATGTAGGCCCAAATCTGAAGGGGACATTTCCTCAATTTAAAAGACCCTCACCCAGTGCACTGCTTGCTTAAAAAAATGTTAATATGAATTCACCCAATGTTAATCGGAATTCACCATACCTAATAAAAATGTTATTATAGTTGGTAATTCTCCATTATGCAGACTGTTAAACTCACTCTAGATCTAGAGAGAGACATAAGATAGATACCAGAGGCTACGATGATGCAACCACTTTGATTGTATCGAGCGATATGGTGTTCATAGTGCTGATGAAGTAGAGAATGAGAGGTTGAGAGAGAGAGAGAGACGATTTGGATTTGGTGCAGATGTTTGTGATTATACAGAGAGTCAGAGAGGAAGAGACATTAACACTGAATGTTAGTGAGAGATACAGAGGGTCGGGGTTACATACGTTTGTCGTTTGTATCAAAAACTCAAGAGTCAAGAGAGATAAAGGCTTAGTTAACATCCAAAACTTATGCCACATGTCTTCACCATAGAAGCCTCCGCTAAAATCCTCCGCTTTTAGTTATAGAATATAGATATGGTGGTGTTTAGATTTTACTATTTTATGACAAAGTTTCGTGTATTGCACGAGTTTTTCAACTAGTTTAAATTGATGATTGGTTCCAGCGTAATAAAATATGCTAATTCCGATGTCTCCAAGATCTCACCAACAAGAAGCTTATTTTCGGTATAAAAGATGCACCTTAGGGACTGTTTGAAAAAGTGTAAAACTTTTATCAGTTTTAGTCTAAGCAGCTATTTGGGATATGTGTCAATTCTAGCGTAGGAGTAACTCTCTTCAAACTGATTCTTCGTCAAATTAGCATAATCTTAATTTTAATAAGACCGGATAGGAAATGAGACTTGGATTAAATTTGGTCCTGATTTAAACATCCACGTACAAACAAGTTTTAAGGCCTGTTTGAGAAAGCCTAAAATAAGACTTGATTTAGTCCAAGTCCAATTTTTATCTGGTTCTTGTGAGAACCCGATTTAGTGAATGTCTATTTCTTACATACAAGTCTATGCACATTCTAATAAAGTTTTCTTAAAATAGGTTTTGTCTTATTTTGAAAATTCCCAAAACGACGATAAGTCTCTCTTTTTATGTGACGCCCCGCAAAAATAAGCGTATTTCCATTGAAAAATTAAATAAATCACACTTGATTCTTTAAAATAAAAATACAAAATTTCTTTAAAACTCCCAGCAGGTCCATATTCTCCACGGATCTCCTATATCATCCTTAACCTTATCTCCCTTCTAGGCTTCGGTTACCGGCACTGCCTGCATCTAAAAACCATACCGGGAAGTATACAATACGACATGAATAATAAAGGCTCAAAAGGATAATGACAATCAAATACATAGAACGACATCAAATCAATTGACCAGTCTCACAACCCAACTGCTCACACTAGCCAAACGCTCATACCAATAGCATCATACCAGGTTCCTCTTGATCACATAGCAAGAGACACCTCACCTCACCTCACCCGTCTCCAGTACGTCGGTCCCTGAGGCCTGTTGGACTGTTGGTAGGTGCTCCTTGCTCATGACCCTTTAGTCCCATAGCACTTAGCAATAAACACATACTCATTGATTCCAAATGAAAACACAACATAACTGCAAAAAGAGTACAAGTAGAGATAACAAAGAAATACTCCGGAGAATTTAGAAAGCATATTGTACACAACCCGGTACCTATAAATGATGTTGAGCAACTCCCAAACACTTTTCTTCTTCTTCTTCTTCTTCTTCTTCTTCTAACTCGAGGTGTATGTATATCTATAATTGTGTATATATATATATATATAAATCTCTCTCTGTGTGACTCTTTCAAGCTCTCTATGCTAGAAGTGTAGAATGTGTGTGTTTGAGAGAGTATGTGAGTGTATAAATAGCCAAGCTTCCACTTGGAGACAATGGCCTAACAATCCACTTATTAACCACTAACTTATAATTAATGGGTAGTTTATAAGGAATATGCAAGATGATGTAAACATACACTAATGCACATATAACTCCACTTAGAGACATTGGCCTAACAATCCACTAACTTCTAATTAATGGGTAGTTCATAAGGAATATGCAAGATGATGTAAACATACACTAATGCACCTATAACTCCACTTAGAGACATTGGCCTAACAATCCACTAACTTCTAATTAATTGGTAGTTTATAAGGAATATGCAAGATGATGTAAACATACACTAATGCACCTATAACTCCACTAATATTAGTGTATAAATAACCAAACATAATGGCCTAACAATCTAATTATTAAAAGAGAAAATATTAGATTTAATTTCTGATACACTAAAACTGCTACTGTAATCCTCGTTTTCTGCCCAAACGGTGCAGAATCTGAGAAAATTACATTAGACGAAAAGTGTGCAGAATCGAGTTTTGCTTGGGACAACGCGGGCAGAACCTTAAATTTCATCCGTTTTCCTAACAAAAATCTGAAAACAAAATTATGCTACTGTTAAAATTAAAAGAGAAAATATTAGATTTAATTTTAAATATGACTCGAAAAATCTTAACTTCCAACACGAATACCAAATCATTTAATCTAACGTAACTTTTCCCAAAAAATATATTTTTAGTCCATGACTTATAAAATTGAAAAAATGACCAAAATACCCCTGTGACCAATTTTCACTAAAATCGCACACGAAGTCTAAATCGTCAATTTAAACATGAAAACACGGGTTACTACAATCTACCCTCCTTAATAGAGATTTCGTCCCGAAATCTAGAGATAAAAGCATTTGGTAAATAACTTAATAAATTTCTTAAAATAATGTTTAAAACAAATATAGCATATTTTGTTTTATAAAATAACAAATTTTTTTTTTTTTTTTTATCAATCTTCTCTGACTCCTCCCAGGCGATGTAGACTATCTAACCTTGACTTAGTCCTACATTTTCGGCTGGGGACAGGCTCTGATACCATTTGTGACGCCCCGCAAAAATAAGCGTATTTCCATTGAAAAATTAAATAAATCACACTTGATTCTTTAAAATAAAAATACAAAATTTCTTTAAAACTCCCAGCAGGTCCATATTCTCCACGGATCTCCTATATCATCCTTAACCTTATCTCCCTTCTAGGCTTCGGTTACCGGCACTGCCTGCATCTAAAAACCATACCGGGAAGTATACAATACGACATGAATAATAAAGGCTCAAAAGGATAATGACAATCAAATACATAGAACGACATCAAATCAATTGACCAGTCTCACAACCCAACTGCTCACACTAGCCAAACGCTCATACCAATAGCATCATACCAGGTTCCTCTTGATCACATAGCAAGAGACACCTCACCTCACCTCACCCGTCTCCAGTACGTCGGTCCCTGAGGCCTGTTGGACTGTTGGTAGGTGCTCCTTGCTCATGACCCTTTAGTCCCATAGCACTTAGCAATAAACACATACTCATTGATTCCAAATGAAAACACAACATAACTGCAAAAAGAGTACAAGTAGAGATAACAAAGAAATACTCCGGAGAATTTAGAAAGCATATTGTACACAACCCGGTACCTATAAATGATGTTGAGCAACTCCCAAACACTTTTCTTCTTCTTCTTCTTCTTCTTCTTCTTCTAACTCGAGGTGTATGTATATCTATAATTGTGTATATATATATATATATAAATCTCTCTCTGTGTGACTCTTTCAAGCTCTCTATGCTAGAAGTGTAGAATGTGTGTGTTTGAGAGAGTATGTGAGTGTATAAATAGCCAAGCTTCCACTTGGAGACAATGGCCTAACAATCCACTTATTAACCACTAACTTATAATTAATGGGTAGTTTATAAGGAATATGCAAGATGATGTAAACATACACTAATGCACATATAACTCCACTTAGAGACATTGGCCTAACAATCCACTAACTTCTAATTAATGGGTAGTTCATAAGGAATATGCAAGATGATGTAAACATACACTAATGCACCTATAACTCCACTTAGAGACATTGGCCTAACAATCCACTAACTTCTAATTAATTGGTAGTTTATAAGGAATATGCAAGATGATGTAAACATACACTAATGCACCTATAACTCCACTAATATTAGTGTATAAATAACCAAACATAATGGCCTAACAATCTAATTATTAAAAGAGAAAATATTAGATTTAATTTCTGATACACTAAAACTGCTACTGTAATCCTCGTTTTCTGCCCAAACGGTGCAGAATCTGAGAAAATTACATTAGACGAAAAGTGTGCAGAATCGAGTTTTGCTTGGGACAACGCGGGCAGAACCTTAAATTTCATCCGTTTTCCTAACAAAAATCTGAAAACAAAATTATGCTACTGTTAAAATTAAAAGAGAAAATATTAGATTTAATTTTAAATATGACTCGAAAAATCTTAACTTCCAACACGAATACCAAATCATTTAATCTAACGTAACTTTTCCCAAAAAATATATTTTTAGTCCATGACTTATAAAATTGAAAAAATGACCAAAATACCCCTGTGACCAATTTTCACTAAAATCGCACACGAAGTCTAAATCGTCAATTTAAACATGAAAACACGGGTTACTACATTTTATCTCATTCTTCAACTAAGAGCATCTCCATTGCTAAAGTCAAATCTATTATCAAAGCTAACATTTGAGAAAGTTGTACAAAATATGTGCTCTAAGGCCATTTGTGTTTCCAAAATTTGAGAAAGTCATTTACTTTCTCAAATATAGCATAAGATTTAGCTCTTGCCAAATTTTGATCATTGTAACTTTTTCCTTATTTTTTCATTTCTATGCATAACAACAATCCAATGTACAACATCAATTGTTTTTTGTATAAAAAAAATATCATTTTTTATTAGTTGTGGCAAAACTAGAGTATAAAACACACTGCCCAATATACTAGATTAATAGCTTTTGTGTAAAAAAATAGCATTTTGGATGACTTTTTGCATTTGAGCATAATTGTCAAATTATAGATTTTTGACACTGTAGCATTGCTAAAATATAGATTTGAAAGATGAAAAATACCTTTTTGCATTGGAGATGCTCAAAGGAGCATTGGTTTGTCAAAAAACTAAAAAAAAAAAAAAAAAATTCACGTAGGGTACGTTTGATAGAACTGAAAATTAAGTACTGAAAATTAAGTGTTGAAAATTTTAAGCGATTGAATTTGAAATAATGAAACAGTTTTTCAAGTATTAAAATAGACTGCATTCAGCGATTATTTTCAGTAGAAAATTTTCACTTAAAATTTTCAGTAATTTTTTATGATGCCAGAATTTGGTAAGAGTCAAGTAGTACAATTTTAGGAGAGAGAGAGAGATAGAGTGAGAGACTGGTTTTTTGTATGTGGTTCGGCCCTGTTAATGAAGATACCTACGTCCACGTGTGTGTCTGATCACGTTCACTAGCAGATCACCGGCGGGCCTGGTGAGCCAACAAAGAGGGGCGGCACTACCAGTAATACTGGCCGGGTGTATGCGTACAATGGTGAATTTTATAGAGGTGCTGTGTAGACTAAAGAATTGGCCCTTTCAATGGGGGGTGAGTGGTCTCTTTTATAGATGTAAGAGACCTACTCATACATGGATAATGAAACTTAATCCAATTAATATAGATTGACATTAATTGTGGGGGTTTCCTAATTGGATTATGAAATAGCTTGCAATTTCCATTAGTCTTCTAGCTTGAGTAGGAAACTGCCCGTAATGCTCGGGATCATGCCTGTGGGCCCGGATGGGCTGTTCTCGCGGTGGGATGTGCCTGTGCGATTTTCCCGACCTGTTGGCCTGGGTCATGGGAAACCGCTCAGGATGATGAGTCTCGGGCTGATGCTTGTCCGAGGAGTTGTGCATGATTTGACCGGAACACGGACTGGCTGCTGATAAGAATCGCTCGGTCATAGGATAGAGCCAATTTTGGGTGTATCAGCTGCCCCCCATTTCCAAGGTTGGCCAGATGCTATATCGGGGCAAGTTTGAAAATCAGTTTGATGTTACTTGCCACTGTCTGAGTGCTTGGAGAAGCTGTCTCGAGGCTTCTGAGCCTGGTGAGTCCTTAGGAACTGGCTGAGAGTTGAGACCCAGCCTAGCTCGGGACCTTTAGGTGCTCGGGAACTGATAGGGAGTTGAGACCCGGCCTAATTCAGAGTCTTTGAATGCTCGAAAAATGACCGAGAGTTGAGACTCGGCCTACTTCAGAATCTTTTCTGCTTGAGTTAGCTCCCAGGATGGTTATCTTCTGCCCGTAGACCTTTGTCAAGGTTGTGGGTGGAAGAATTTGACCATATTGGAGAAGCCGACCTAAAGCGTATTGCTTTAGGGTCCTTTTATGTTAACTCCCCAGGATGGTTGTATTTCACCCAGTTAGCCTTCGTCAAGACTGTTGGGAGAAGAGCTTGACCATGTTGGCGGAGCCGACCTAAATCATGTCGCTTTAGGGTCTTTTTGCTCCTCTATCGTCGGCCAACCTAAGAGATTTTAGTCACCTCTATCGTCGGTTTGGACCTAAGTGGAGTTAATGCCTCTGAGTACTGTAGGCGCTCGGGTTGTCCAAGATTTTGACTTGGTTATCCGCGAGGCCTGTAAATACCCGGTATGATTACCTGTTTAGTTCACTACGCCATCTTTCCCCCCAAGCTTTCGCTAAGACGAGGGTCTTACAGAGGCTATGATCTGTAGGTAACCGACCTGGAACATGGTGGTTGTAGGGTCTTTTGAAGCTTGCCATCATCAGCCACCTAGGGGGTTTGCCCCCATCGTCGGTCAGACCTAAGCGAAGCCGGTGCCTCGGGCGTGACCCCGAGGTATTTGGTGCTTGGGTTCGGAGCCCGAGGTCTTTTTAGTGCCTGAGTTCGGAGCTCGAGGTCTTTTTCGTGCCTCGGGGTTAGGCCCGAGGTCTTTGGATGCCTCGGGGTTAGGCCCGACGTCTTTGGATGAGCTCTCTGACAATCGGTGGAGCCTCATGTGGTGATCAAGCAAGTACCACTGTAGTCGGGCTCATCTAGACCGATGGAGACAGGAGGTCAGATCAAGATCATCGGGCTCCTGACTTCTCTGTGCTAGAGGCAAAGTCGGAACTGCTTGATCCTGACCGATGTGAACTGGAGGTCGGGTCAGGGCTGCCGGACTCAGACCGTTGTGAACTAGAGGTCGGGTTGGGGCTGCCGGACTCAGACCGCTGTGAACTAGAAGAACTGTCAGAATACCCGGGCTGATCTCGCTTTCACTTACTTCTGGAAGACTCGTTGCTTTCTTGCCCGTTGTCTTTGGTCTTCAGAAACTCTTCAGCGTCAATATATTTTCCAACCCTCTCAGAGAGCTCAACCAAAGTTCCCGGTCGGTTTCTGTGGAACGATGCGGCGCACTTGGTGTGTTGAACTCCCGAGCAGAAGGCTATGATAGCGGCGGTTTCATCAAGATCGTAGATGCTGAGCTTCTCTTGATTAAACCGGCCGGTGAACTCCTTGAGGGTCTTATTATTCCTTTGTATGACCGTCAGTAGATGTATGTCAGGCTTTGGCCGTTCGTGCATACCGATGAACTAATTGATGAACTGCTTGCTGAGTTGCTTGAAACTGCGGACCGATCGGGGCTCCAACGAGTAGAACCATTGGGCGGCCGGACCTTTCAAAGTGCTGGGGAAGGCTAGGCAGTGTAGTTCATCGGAGTTGGTGGCTAAGGCATCTGAGCCTTGTAGGTCCAGACGTGGTCGACCGGGCTTCCCGAGCCGTTGTAGGGATCTAGGCGAGATTGCTTAAATTTGCGCGGGATGGAAAACCTCATGATCTGGCTGGAGAATGGTGACTCTGTCTCGGTATTAGCTTGATTCTGAGCGCGATTTTGACCAAGCTTTTTGGCCATTCCGTCGATCTGCTTCTGCAAGTCCTGGATTCGGGCTTCCACTCGTTACCGACCGGTATCTGAGGGGTTGGTCGGGTTGGTGGAAGAGGCTTCTTCTTCATGGCGGTGTGCTGTCCTCTGGGATAGGGCTCGGCTATGGCTCCGGGTAACCGTTCGCCTAGGGACAACTCGACTCTTGGCCGAGTGACCCTGGACTGATTCCCGGGCCTTATGCTCCTGCCTTTCCTTTCGGGCAACACGCCCATTGTTGATGTCTTTGGCATCCTCAACACGGGACGGGTTGGCTCAAGCACGTTGTCTGGTCAAGATCGGTTCCCGACCGTATGCAACGTTCTCGGGTCGTTTCCCGGCCCCTTGAGAACTGCTTTGCTGAGCTAGCAGGGCTTCGATCTGTTGCTGGATTTGACGCTGGCCCTCCAGGAGTTGTGTGAGGGTCGCAGTGATCTGCTCAGATGTCATGGCTGCCGCAGCGGTGCCGGGGCCGGAGGAACATTCCGGTTGGACTACTGATCAGCCTTCTTACCCTTCTTCGGTGGCATGACAATCAGTCAAGAGATTTGTTAATGAGAAGACTTGTTGTTTCCCACAGACGGCGCCAAGCTGATGATGCCAGAATTTGGTAAGAGTCAAGTAGTACAATTTTAGGAGAGAGAGAAAGAGAGAGAGAGAGTGAGAGACTGGTTTTTTGTATGTGGTTCGGCCTTGTTAATGAAGGTACCTACGTCCACATGTGTGTCTGAGCACGTTCACTAGCAGATCACCGGCGGGCCTGGTGAGCCAACAAAGAGGGGCGACACTACCAGTAATACTGGCCGGGTGTATGCGTACAATGGTGAATTTTATAGAGGTGCTGTGTAGACTAAAGAATTGGCCCTTTCAATGGGGGGTGAGTGGTCTCTTTTACATAGATGTAAGAGACCTACTCATACATGGATAAGGAAACATAATCCAATTAATATAGATTGACATTAATTGTGGGGGTTTCCTAATTGGATATGAAAATAGCTTGCAATTTCCATTAGTCTTCTAGCTTGAGTAGGAAACTGCCCGTAATGCTCGGGATCACGCTTGTGATGCTCGGGATCATGTCTGTGGACCCAGATGGGCTGTTCCCGCGGTGGGATGTGCCTGTGCGGTTTTCCCGACCTGTTGGCCGGGGTCATGGGGAACCGCTCAGGATGATGAGTCTCGGGCTGATGCTTGTCCGAGAAGTTGTGCGTGATTTGACTGGAACACGGACTGTCTGCTGATTAGAACCGCTCGGTCATAGGATAAAGCCAATTTTGGGTGTATCAATTTTTTTACTGCTTTTTCAATTAAGTGGTACGTTATTAAACGCACTAAAAAAAAAAATAAGTACTAAAAGTTTTCACTTTTATTACATAATTGGTTATCAAACAAACTCATAGTTAATCAACACGAAATCCTATACTCGAACAAGAAATTGACACATACAGCTTCTTAAAGAACAAAACCATAAAAACAATTCTTTGTCTTTCCCAAACGGAGCATTATTCTCTTCATGTAAACTTCTCATATTTTCATCAGCTGGCAGTTGACCAATCAGTATATTAACGTCTTCTCTCCACCGCCTCCCACCTAGGGGTGTTCACGGTCGGTTTTCGGTCGATTTTTCTCGGTTTTTTCACATAAAAAAACCGACCAATAGCCTCGGTTCGGTCGGTTCGGTCAGGGTTTTGGGGTATTTCGGTCGGTCGGTTCGATTTTCTTCTTAGATTATAACTTTAAAAACCGACCAATAACCCTCGGTTTGATCGGTCAATTTCGATCTCGATTTTTCTTGTACACCCCTACTCCCACCTCTTCTCCCTCTCTCTCCTCCGCCCCGCAACCACCACCACCTCCCTCTCTCTCTCTCTCTCTCTCTCTCTCTCTCTCTAGATCTCAAAAATGCCGACCATCCCCCTGACCCTCCTCCTCCTCTCTCTCCTCATCTCCTCCACCACCGCCGAGATCAAAACCCTGAAGATCTCCTCCGACGACCGCCCCCGCATCCTCTTCGAGAAATTCGGCTTCACCCACACTGGCCACGTCTCCATCGCCGTCTCAGCCGTCTCCGTCACCTCCACCCTCGCCGACCCCAACCCCTCCCGCCTCGGCTTCTTCCTCCTCTCCGAAGAATCCCTCATCCAAGTCTTCTTAGAGCTCCAACAAAACCCTAATTACTGTATCATCGACAGCAATTTCATCAAGCTCCTCTTCACCTTCCGCTCTCTCTCTCCTCCGCCTCACACTTCCTTCAACCAGTCCTTCCCCGTCACCGCCCCCAATGAGTACAGCCTCTTCTTCGCCAATTGCGCCCCCGAGAGCAAAGTCACCATGGACGTCCGCACCGAGGTCTACAATTACGACTCCGGCGGCACCGTCAAGGACTTTCTCTCCGCTGGACTCACTCAATTGCCCACCATCTTCTTCCTCTTCTCGCTAGTTTACTTTGGTTTTCTATGGTTTTGGATCTATATCTGTATCAAAAATAAGCGATCTTTCCACCAGATCCACCTTCTCATGGCGGGGTTGCTTCTCATGAAGGCGTTGAATCTGATCTGCGCCGCCGAGGACAAGCATTACGTGAAAGTCACCGGTACGCCTCACGGTTGGGACGTTTTGTTTTACATTTTCCAGTTCATTAGGGTTGTGTTGTTGTTCACTGTGATCATTTTGATTGGAACTGGTTGGTCTTTCTTGAAACCCTTCTTGCAAGAGAAGGAGAAGAAGGTGTTGATGATTGTGATTCCCCTTCAGGTGTTGGCCAATGTGGCTTCGATTGTGATCGGCGAGACCGGTCCGTTTATCAAGGATTGGGTGACTTGGAATCAGGTGTTTTTGTTGGTTGATATTGTTTGCTGTTGCGCGATTATATTCCCAATTGTGTGGTCGATTCGATCACTGAGAGAGACATCAAAAACCGATGGGAAGGCTGCGAGAAACCTCGCAAAATTGACTCTTTTTAGGCAATTCTATATTGTGGTGATTGGGTACTTGTATTTTACGAGGATTGTTGTGTTTGCGCTTAGAACAATTGCAGCCTATAAATACCAGTTTGTGAGTTATGGGGCAGAGGAGATCGCGAGTCTTGCGTTTTATATAGTGATGTTTTATATGTTCAGGCCAGTTGAGACGAACGAGTACTTTGTTCTTGACGAGGAAGAAGAGGAGGCGGCAGAAATGGCTCTTCGGGATGAAGAGTTTGAGCTTTGAAGCTCTAAGGGAATAGATTTGACTATTGGTTGGTCCAGTTCGTGGATTTTTCAGCTGTCACTATCACACATTGTGAGGTGTTTACTGAATTTACAGGTAGATTTTCCAGGACAATACTTTGCCTTTTTTTTCCTTTTCTTATGCCTTTTTTGTTAAAATCAAAACTGTGCTATTTATGGATGAGTGGTTTTGTATTGCTTGCTGATGGAACTATCATGGCATACAGGTGCTATTGATTCTATTTTACAAACTTCCATACATTCTGGTTATCTCTGTAAAATTGTTTAGCTTCTCTCTCAGTTTAGAGTTGTGATCTGTGGTAGTGATTTTCCCTTTCTATTTGAAGATCTTTACTTTGGTTCATGATGGTAAGCACATCTTTGTCATCATAGTAACTGTCAGATAATCTGTTTGTATTTTCCCTCTTAGGTGTGTCTAATACTTGAGCCTTGAGACAATTGAGTGGTTTGTTGTTTGAACTATTGGTATATTGAAGTTTTTTGCATGTTGTGAAGGTAGATGTTAATGTGGCATTATTGACTATCTCATATGAGGAAAGGTTGCCTTTTTTTGCTTGGGACGTTTTTGAGCGCAAGTCAACACACATTATGATAGTTCATATCTTGTTCCCTTACCATTTTTGGGTTGAGCGACCATTGATATCACTTGGCCTACTAGGCTTCTAGCAGACTGACCCTGTTTCGTGGAGCGATTTTCGTGGGAATGGGACTTTTGGTGTGCATATGCGCCAGAACATTTTGTTCTTCTTTCCTTCCTTTTATTCCTTTTCAGGACTTCTACCATTGAATTGTGTTGGGATTGTTGAAGCTGTTTTTAATTATTTAATAAATTAAAAAAAAAAAAAATTGTTATCAAGTTTTAAGTATTTTGATGAATGTTTCTGTTTGCTTACACTTGATGAAATGATTTTTGTATTCGAGATCTAGCGAGATTCAGATTGAAAGTCAGTCACCGCTGACCTGATTATTATGCAATTACCTCTTTTTTGCTCAAGTAATAACATCATAAACATTTTCATCTGGTTAGACAGATAGCTGTCTTCAGACAAAACTGAGTTAGCTCAATTATTATTGAATTAAACAGAGTTAATCAAGCAGAAGCAGACATGCTGCAGTATTGGTTGACCTTGGGAGGTAAGCCTTATTGGTCGTGAGTTCGGGTCCCACCGCCATTATCCGGTATGAGGTAGGTATGCAAGGGCCCCGCACTGTCTTGGGTTCACTCTGTAGGGTCAGGTCATGTGCCTCAGCCTTGGAGGGGTTCCTCATGACCCAAACAAAAACACAAGATCAGGAAGTTTGATCCCCCATAAGTGGTTACTTGAATAATTTGCAAGATCTTGGATTGTTTGGATGGAGTTTGGTTTATAGACAATAGGCCTTTGGTGTATTACGTGATGTCATTTAAGTGTAACCTTAAGAGTTAAGATGCATGCAGTGATTTGCTCTCTCACCTAATCTTGGTCATTGCATTCCAGCAACTTGACCCTTCTTCTATTTTTGACTCTCAAGGCCACCATTACCACCTACACCAACGAACCTACTAGAGAATTGGGATTAGTATTTATCTTGGGTATAAGGTTCACGTTATACTTCACTGGGGAAAGAATGAAGATACTTGAGACTCTAGACGATGGCCAAAAGCCACTGACTACCGTACTTTCTAGATTCCATTTGTTAATGAGGAGAAGAGTATAGGAGGATCTGCCCATAGAATTTTACTCAGATGAATGAGGTGGTTGTGTTTGGATTGCTCCGTGGCCCTTATATACCTGTTAAGTTATAAAGAAGTGCTGTAGCTGCTGGAAGAGTAGTTAGGTTTTGTTCGAAAAATTTATCTAGAGGGGAAGAACAATGAGGGAAAGTGTTCACAGGAACAGTTAAAAGAATTCTAATTGATTTAGTTTGGTGCCCTCATGAACAAGGATCTTCAAGGTGGTTAACATACAGTGGATGTCGTTTCCTGGAAAGGATATTTGAACACAGACCTAAACTATTCTCTGCGATTGTGATAATAATAATTACATGTTGAAGAGGTTTTCATAATTGCATGTCACATGGACTGGGAACAGGTTAAGCATAACTTACTGAAGTGGCTTTTTAGTTGCATGAATAGTTTGATTAGGAGAGAATGGTTTAATGGGGTGGGAATTTATCTTAACCGCGTTCAAATATTATGCTCTGTTTCAGAATTATGGTGTGGATGTTTTGTGGTGGACTCCGGACAGGAATGGAAGATTCTCCTTTCCTTGGGATTTAGTTGGTTTGCGGAGTCATTATATATAGGAGAAGTAAAGGGAAATGGAAATAAGAAAGGAAAACTAGTCCCTTGTATTTTCCTCCATGCTTAAATATTAAATAATATTGCTCGTTAAGTTTGTTTGTTTGTTTGTTTTTTTTAAAAGATAGTAACGTAGGAAAATATAAAGGACAGTGAACTCACAAAATTAAAAAAATTTTTGTCTTCCCACTATCTTTTAATTTCCTCTCTATTTTCTTCACTATTTTTCTTGCTAGCTAAACAAAGGAAAATGCTTTCCTTTCTATTCCCTCACTAAATCCACAAACTAAAAGGAGGCATAATGTTTCCGGGCATTATCCAATACTAGTCGATGACCCGTGCTATGCACGGGATGTAAGCTATATGAAAACAGTACCAAAAAAAACAACTCCTAAATACTCGACAGAGGACAAAATGAAAAATAAAAAGAGATGAAGGGATCAGCCTAGCAACCCAGTATTTTAGGTTGTGGAAGGAAAGGGAAAAGAAAAAGGAAAGGATAACAAGAAGGAAAAATGTTTTCCTATTATTTTTCTCTGTGTTATCTTTCATCCGTGAAATATATTTTGAATTTAAATATTTCAACATACAATAAGAATTCAAGAAATGAGAGAATTGAATTACAAAATTAAATCCTTGAGTAAAATTTTCACCAATTTTCTTTTCTTTCATGCGTTCTTCACCAATTTTCTTATTAAGCAAAGAAAAGGAAGTGTTTTCCTCTCTTATTATTATTATTATTATTTTTTCTATCATCAAATCTATCAAACAAATGGAGCCTAGTGTGCTTAAGGGGATCTCCACTGCAAATTCTTGCGCCCAGAAGGGATAGAGTGTTTGACCATGGATCAGCCCCTATTAGTAAATATGCCTTGTTTCGGATATAGAGTTGGGATCCACTTCGTTGGTGAAGCCTTTCAAGGTAGGTACAATGTGAGTCAGCTATTTTTCTTCTAGACGTACGTGTTTATATGATCCTGAGCTGTAGCTGTCCATTACCCTTCGCTTTCGCCAGCGAGTGCAGTACGGGTTTAAATGATCCTGAGCTGTAGCTGTCCATTACCCTTCGCTTTCGCCAGTGAGTGCAGTCAAGGATTCTCGCCTCACCCGCCCGTTTGACTTGTGGCATCATCAACTTGCTTTTCAATCTAAGCGATTTCATAACCAGAAAGAAAGACCTCTCTTTCGGGATCAATCCCATCCCTAGAGAAATAAAATTAAAAAACCCTCAGAATATTAAAGATTTACACCCCATTATACATATTATATTATACAATGGTTTTAATCTATACTATTCTATGAAGGGAGAAGGGAGGGGTTCCTACCATATTTTTACAATCTACAATATTTATGAAAAAACCTTCATACTTTTGGTCTCAAAATAAAAAAATTGAGAGTACCAAATTGTCATTAAACATCTCCAATCAAACTCCACGCTTTACATCCCCGCCTCCCTGGTAACTGACTCCAAATGTTTGAAATTTGAAAACAAAAATAACTACCTTGCAACTTAATCTCCTCCTATTACAACTTCTTTGCCTCTGTGTTTTAGAAACTTCTCCATGCAAAGCCTAAAAGAAACAAAATTACTCTTTTTTCTTATATGGAAGAAGTCGGACAGACTCAATGAATATTTTTTGTGACAATTATTACTATTTTGATTGTTGTTATATATGTACATCAACAATTGCCCCCAAAACAATCTGGATGTCCAAGGCAAGTGCATGCATGGCAATTAGGTCAGCCCTTCAATACTCATGTTGTGATTTTCGAATTTTCATTTGTTTTGTTAAGGTCTGACTTAAAAATTGGACTTTTGGTGAGGGCATGTTTGGCTGAACTAAACACTTATTTTATTGGAAATGCAAAGTTTGGTGTGAGTATATTGTTGGTTGAGATTGAATCATACCTATTTTGAATAACCAATACAACAAAATTACCACTCCATCTAACAGTGCTTTTAGTTGAAAGAGTTCCAATTTCATGACTTTTTGCTTCTGTGTTCTCAAAAGTTCAAAACATGGGAAAATGTAATGTGTATTGCAAATTTATGTGTTTTCTGAGTAACTGTAATTTTTTTTTTTTTTCCTCTTGAATTAATATCAAGATCATTCTTCACAAAAAAAGAAAAAAATTAAGGGCCTGTTTGGGCATCTATTAATTTTAATGAGATCATTTACAATTTATATGGCATTTTAATGTATTAGTTCATTATCTTAAAATAGGTCATTTGATATTATGATTGTTATGTTAGAAGTAGTGCTTGAACACATCAATTATATCATCTTAAGAAATACCTAAGAACCACAATATGTGAAGAAAAATAATAACTTTTTTTTTTCTTCCAAAGTTTACAAATCAAGTTGATTAGTTTCTGTATTAAAATGCTAAAAACGAATTGCACACGCAACGCGTGTGCTCCACCGCTAGTTGCAGTAATGCGAAAATTTACTATAAAAAAATGGTAAGAAAGGAAAAACTGAGTGCAAGCATCACTATCCCTAAAAGACATAGTAGTAGGTGAGAGATGATCACGTTATTATTATGTTAAAAATGAAAAATAGCCCACAATATAACCAATTTGCGTTTATCCAAAATACCTGGTAAAGATCTTCATCATAATCGCTGATATTGAAATTAACATCAGCATCTATTCCAAGAAACATAAATATTGCAGCTCGATCAGAAGCCCTGAAAACAGAAATTGAAGGCCTCATTAACCTCCCAGTTCCCACATAGTATCAAGCAAAAGATAATCAAATGAACCTTAATATAAACAAAACGTATAGAGTCACAAAAGGAAGTCATATCAGCATCTAAACATGAGCTCTCAAGTCCCAAGTCATTGTTTTTTCTTACCCTGGGACACTTGTTTTCCACAATACCTCTTGGAGGGGGAAAACAACAAAAGAAAAATGTATCTAAAATTAAGCATAGAAATAGAAAGGAGTCAATAATAATCAAGTGCTATTCGAAATATACTAATCATGTGTGCAATATTAGAACCCACATATGTACATAAATCAGAGTACCTATGATCAAAACCTTTCAACTTATTACACTAAGCTACATTTGCTCTATGAAGTATGCATAGTGCATACTGAATCGAATTAAAGGAAGGCCAACATAATCAGATTCTTGTAACAATACACGAGAGATGAATGCGATCAAATCATCACACAATACACTAACGACTCTAACATATATGCAGCCCAAAGCTATGTCACCTCATAGACCCATCTAGAGGTATAATTAGAGTGATTGGATAAATGAATTGATTACTCAAATAAAACACAACATCATTATTTACCCTTTTTCCGGAAAAAAAAAAAAAAACACATCATCATAATCCAGATACTCATAAGAGGGATTGTACGAAACATCTGAAAGGACCATGTAGATTGGGTACCAACTGAAACAGATTCTCCTAAGAGAGAGAGAGAGAGAGAGAGAGAGAGAAATATGTTACCGAACTAATTGATAATCAGAGATGCAAGGCAGGGGCGGCGGCCGGGGAGGCGAGGGCAACTGTGTATAGGTGGATTCGCATCGTGGAGGGCTGAGGTCCGGATCTTTTAGGTAAAATTGACTGCGATTGGTGATGCAAAGCGCCAGCAACCGGTGAGGCGACGACTGACTGTGTGTAGGTGGCTTGGCGAAGAAGAAGAGAACATGAAAGGTTGGGGAGAGAGAGATCTAAAATTTTGGGGAGATGAGAGAGAGAGAGAGAGAGAGAGGTTGTCTTTGGGAAGGGGAAGGGGAACGGATAGCTGGGGGAGGGAAAAAAAGCTCAAAATAGGTGAAGAGCCAGAAGAGTTTGTAGAATTGGGATTAAAAAAAAAAGAGTAATGGGCACAAACAAATTTTACAAACACAATCCGCAGACACTACAATGTGTCTCTCTCTCTCTTGGTGGGGTCCACCGACACTGTGGGATTCACAGAGGAGAGAGATAGACATATTGTGGTGTTTGTGGATTGTGTTTATGAGGTTTGTTTGTGCCCAAAGACTTACTCAGAGAGAGAGAGAGAGAGAGAGAGAGGGATAGAAAGGAGAAAAAAA